>NC_051173.1:6638665-7238665 GCF_013339725.1 Rhipicephalus microplus
GCTTTACTTAAATACAAACGCGTGTGGCACCCATTTATCGAGTGTTTTTCCCAAGTGCTCGTGGATATCGGAGATACATACAGATATTTTGGAAAACATAATAAATCGCAAAATATGTCGGGCAAGACACTTTGCAGCCACGCTGATCAGCAGTAAGGTGGCAGCCGACTTGCGAGGCAATCCATTATTTTTACTTTGTTCGCTGGGAGTTCCTTGAGTTACAGCGCTCGTGGTTGTACTGTTAGTACCTGTAAACCAAGCGAATATCACTGTAAACCACCGTGAACCCTTGAAGCGACTTCAAGCAATGAAAACGCCGTTTCGCTTAACCAGAATCTAAAAAAGCATGGTTGCAATGTTGTTTTGCTTCCTGAAATGGCTTTCTCCTCTGCTAACATGTTAGACTTATGCTTCCCCTGAAAGAGCTCTTCGAAGCTAAGGGATTTATCAAAACACCTTCTCCACTGCTCAGCTGATAACTCGTTATTAACTCCTAACTCATAATATCTGAATATTAAGCTGCTTAAGAACTATGTGATCTGTTATTTTAAAGGCTATGTACAAGCCCCACCGAAGAGGGACATAAATTTAAATAACAATTTACGTCGAAGGAATAAAGCTTCATGTATGACCACATCTAAAACAGCAATATTATCAACAACAGTGTTCACTTACCGAGAACATTAACAAAATGCACAAAAAACACATTGCGCACTAGTTGAAAATTCCAAACTATTCCTGATAGACATCAGGGCAGAGTCCCTACAATTAATCAATAGGAATTGAACTAACTACGCTAATTAAAGAACCTTCCGTGCATTAAGAGACGCAATGAAATGCTGCTTGTTCGTTTCCGTTTGATTCATGAAAAAAAGAATTGCCGGACGTTACTGTGGGGAATGACACAAGTGGTTAGAAAATTCAATTTTTGCGTAGGTACACTGGACAGGTGATGCCATCTAGCGGGGCGAAGTTTAACCAAAATAACGTCGGCAATCTCGGAGCCAATGACGGGAAATTGACCAATGGCTATTGTTGCTGCTGTGGCTCCCGCTTCTTTTGGTCTGCTGCTAGTAGCGCAGTCAAGCCGGGCAACGTTGTGCACGGCAACAGTGACGTGAGTCGGTCCACTCAGTCCGCGACTTGAGGCGGGTAATTTGAAGTGCGTTAACCCGATACGAACCACTAAAACATGATTTTATTTCAAAATAGTCCCTTCCATGGCACAAAAGTAGCACTACGAGGTATCTGGACCACTATTTTAACAATCAAGGTTGACTTGATAGTTGCCTTTAGTCTCCCTTAACACTTACACATAATCTATGAATATTTGTTGTTAAAATATGCAGAACCGTAATATGCCTACCGCCACTGAATTACGGGTGAAGACACTATTTCTAACTATATACACCAGATGGTTGGTGTAAGGTAGTGTAGCTCAGGCATCTCCCAGTTGAAGTTTTGCTATGCATTTTTGTGTTGAACGGTGAAGGGGGATGCCCAGTATATATTTGCGATACTCTTATCTTTCGATGCTCACGCAGCAGTGTTTTTCCATCCACTGACGGCCTTCAATTTGTTGTTTGTTAATATAAAGAAGTATTCTCATTGTCAACCTCCGATGATATCTCTATATACCAAGAAAGGCATAGTTCTGGAGTGTGCCTGTGTTAATCATGGATGCCATAAATCCCTTAGCCATTTAAACCAGTTAGCTTTAACTCAAGCAAAAAGAATAGTTTTTTTTCAGGCATTTTTATGTTCGGCATTTACCTTGTGGTGCATTACGGAGTGAACATTCTGTATTGCTGCGAAATTATATAGATAAGTATGCGCATGCGGAAATGAATTAGATCATCGTAAAGCGTGCCAATGAGAGCCGAAAAAGCCTCTAGGGTATAAATTAAGACGGAATCATCACAAAATTGTGCGAGTGTAAAATGATAGCACAAACATCGATACATGAAACATGATTTCACACTGCCGAGCTCAAATAAAGATGAAACGTCACTACAGGCATTTCCTTGTGTCATGTAGCGCAACAAAATTACGAAGACCGTAGCATTAATTGTATGTTTCGCGCTTGACAATCAGGTATGATGGTAATTTTTCAAACTGATTACTCTCGCTTGCTATGCCCGCCAAAACAACATATCGCTCGCGGGTTTCGTAAAACGACGCGCCCCCATGCGGTGCGAGAAAGAACCGTCTCGATTACCACCGACAACAGCCGCCGTTTCTCACGAGAGTTGTTGCTCTAGCGTGGGTGTTGTTCTTTTGCGCATCGAAGTTTCTTTTTCGTTTTTTTAGGTCCACGTGTACACCTTCGATATCCTTCGAATGTCACGTACCGCGCATCAAACCACCTTGCTTGAGCAACTCCATTGGCTGTGTGGCGCATAGCACGGAGAGGGCTTCATAGGAGGTACAGAAGAAGCCAGCCACGATACATAAGTGGTTCGGTGCTGTCGTTGTATCAAGAAGTGGCAGCTACTAGTTACAAAAAAAAGAAGACAGGCCAGTGGCCGCGAGTTTTCAGCCGAACTCAGAAGTATGTCTCGGTGAAATACTGTAGTTAGGCGCCACGTTGTAAAATGCTTAGCGCCAGCTATAAGCCGCGAGACGCGTGAATAAAAGCACCTTCGTGTATAAATGGGGTGACTTATTTTCCGCATTGGCAAGCAGATCTCTATAACTAACCTTGCAAACATGAGTTAGTGAGGAGCCATAAAATAAGTGCTACACTATGCATATTAACAGTGAAGCTGGCCATAATAGAGGCTTCCCATCTGTTGGCGCGGCGAGAGCGGTACTCGGTAGGAGACAATGGCTGCACCACGCCACAATGGGCGAGGGTGGGGCTCGATGAAAAGAATGAACCAATAGGAAGTGCGCTAATGGGGGAGTGACGAAGCTTGGTAGAATGGGTGAACGAGCGAGAGGCGCGCAATTGTGAGTAAGGATGAGGCTAATGAAGGAAGCTACCAGCTTAGCCATTTCGACAGTGTTTCGCGAATGTGGACCTGTAGCACTTTATTTTTTCGCTCTTCCTGTAAAAAAAAACGCTGCATCAGTTAGTCGAGGAACGTAAAGACACATTCGAAGTAAGTAGAGCTCACTACTACCAGGCAATGTTGGAAACAATCATATGATTCTAAAAGGTATCGCATACACAACTTCAAACACATTCAGTATAGAGATGAGTGGTCTAGCGGCAAGGCTGCCTTCTTTTACTTTATTTTCTTTTACGTGCGTCAGTTTGTGCATGTAGGTGTGTGTACCCCTGTGTATCTCTCTGCGCATATGTGCACCCTTATGTATCAGTCTGTGTATGCGTGTGTACGTATGTGCGTACGTGTCATGTGTGTCATCGGAGACTCCATTATTTGAAGCCGTTACATTGCTCAATGCCGATATACAGAAATGTCAATGGACCGCCTAAATTACCACTCAAGGTCTGGATTACGAAAAATAACCAATTTCGCAACTTCTTGAGACGTCCTTTTCGGGTTCTCTTGTTGCGCAAGAAATAAGCGTGGCACTTGTTGCCCAATTTATTGGGCTATCTCGCTAGTCGCA
This sequence comes from Rhipicephalus microplus, assembly GCF_013339725.1. Taxonomy (NCBI): domain Eukaryota; kingdom Metazoa; phylum Arthropoda; class Arachnida; order Ixodida; family Ixodidae; genus Rhipicephalus; species Rhipicephalus microplus. The sequence continues at coordinate 6,642,245 of NC_051173.1, forward strand.
CATTGTTTCATTAAAAGAGCCTCTTGCCTCTTGCAGAATTCAACTATCCCATGTCTCGGAGACAAGGCTACTCTGACCCGTTTGCGAAATGTGCGTCTGTGCACGTTTTTCTTATGTTATGAGATTATTAACCACTCGTTCCCGGAGGTGATAAGCTTAAAACCTTACGTATCACCTCATCTGAAGTGTCTACTGTGGCCCTTTTGCACAGTGTGCATTTGCTCACGTTTTTTTTAATAACCACTTGTTCCCAGAGGTGATGGGCTTAAAAATACTATGTATCATCTTATCTGAAGTGTCTGCTTAGAGATGGCTTATTTTAGTCTTATGAAACTACAGATTCTTTGGCATGCAAAAAAAAACCCACTAAAGCAAGGTAAAAATGCACCGTTGCTGTGTTTTTGCCTGTCTATTTACTGTACATGTGAGAGCAAAAAATAAAGCTAGGGAGTGGGGCAACTGCCAATGCGTACCTGAATAATTGAAACCACTCTTCCACAGTTCCATCTTGTGGCCGCATTATCAAGGCGCCTCAAAGGAGAACCATAAGCTAGCTACTCTTTATAAAAGGATTCTACGGAAACTTTTACAACCACTAAAAGGTCTTATCTCATATAAAGCTATCATTAGGCTCCGAGAAATCGAGACGCAAAATGTTATTATAAAGTAAGAAACCATTACTCTCTCAAATAATTTACCGACTGCTACGCATTTTCAGGGAGCATCAGTTTCTCTGTGTGTTTGATACTTTTCAGGCAACGAACGAAGTAATTATTAAAAAACCGTCTCACATTATCGCTGGTTCTTCGCGAGAATTGCGCAACACAATGATAAAGTTACAAAGTCCGCAAGTTTGCCACAAATGTAACATTTAATGTGAGGTGTACATGTGGCATTTTTCATTCAAAGTAAATTTTGGGGCTTGCACATTCCTCGGACGAAGGAAACTGCCACACTTTTATTAAAATTCATTAATTTATTCATTCATTCATTCATTCATTCATTCATTCATTCATTGTACCTTCGCAAATCGGAACTTGAATAAAGGCGCATCGGAGATGCTGGACGCTGAATAATTTGCCTGCAGCTAGGGTTCCTTATCCTGTTCATTATTTAATGCACGGGTGCACCTTTTGCATCCCTATTCCACTGAAGTACTACCACTGTGGGCACGGTTCAAATATCAAGCTGCCTACACAGGAGAAAGGAAAGGCAACCCAAACAACAAGGATAATGCAGCTCTGCAATTACGACAAAGTAATTTCACTGAAAAGCTATTCGCACTTGGATTACACAAAACATTTGAAGAGCTAGCTGAAGCACAACTGGCTACCCAGATGACCACCTGCTGCAAACGCCGTTCTGTAGAGAACTTTTTCAAAGGATTGCCCTCGGTAAACAGTTACCGGCACGTGGAAGAACCGAGCAAATCGTTCTGATTCTCAGAGACTGGTACAAGATATTCCCGTACCAAAAAAAACACGGATCAATCTCTACATGCCAGAAGGAAAACAAGAATAGTTTACATAGATGAGTATACAATATATTTCAATGTGGCAAGATTCGCAGACGCAGCACTATACCAGTCAAACGCAAAGGACGCGGTGGCAGGGGTCACATACTGACAAAAAAAATTACAAGCTGTACCTTAGAGAGAGAGAATAGAAAAATAAACAAACAAGGTGCATCTGAATAGCACAATTCTGCATAACAGAAGCGGCTGAAATAGTGGTTTCACGGGCAATCGAGGATGGCAAGGAGCGAAAAGCTCCACTGATAATAATGCCGTATTCGAATGCTGCATGTAAGAGCTACTAGCTGGGTAGAAGGGGTACGAAGGCATACCAAATTTTAACCAATACTCTTAAGGACTTCACGATTAAATACACCCTGACCATAATGTGGGTGCCAGGACATGAGTGTATCACCGGGAAGCTGTTTGCAGATTGGGCGGCTCGAGGCATCACATATCACCGAGGCACCTCGGTTACTGCAATATAGGGCCCAACGACCATAGACCCTGCGTTTGCTACAGTTCTTCGGTACAAGAGGGATAACACAAAAATGCATTCAGTACCACACAAAACCCTCGCATCAATGCAATCTGCGACGTTATGCAGACTTCAGACATTTACATACACAACTTCCACAGGCTACACGTATTGTACCACACAGCCTTGAGAGATACGCATATGTTTTTGGTGCGGAACCACACCACCTCTTTCCGATCAATTGAGAGTGAACACCAAACAATGACAAACACCACAACACGTACAACCCAGACGAACAAGAGGTACTGCTGCCCAGTTCAGCCTTTGAGGATTAGCTTTGGCTGGTGCCAAAGCTAATCCTCAAAGGACCTGCGGACCCCAGGAATAAGGGCCACGAGCTTTTCCGTTGTGCCGCCTTGTGGCAAAATACATTTTTAGGAGCAAAGCCTCTTAGGCCTGCACGCCACCGTCCCTGTCGCCAGCGAAGCTCCCTTTGCCGGGCAAGCACGCCGAGAAAAACACCAGGTGCAGCGGGAGCGCAGGCGCAACTGCAGATGGGGAGGGGGGGATCATTTTTAAATGAAAGAAGAGAAAAGTGAGCCCCAGTAATTGTTCTCTCAGGGAGAGGATACCTCAACAGTAGCTCACAAGGGATGGGGGTGAAGAGAGATCAAAATGATGGGGTTAAAAGGTATAGAGATAGAGAGAGGGGGAAGGAGAGAGCGTGGCGCAGGGACAGTGACACACGGAAATAAGAAGAAGGTAAGAAAGATGGACATGGTCGCAGAAGTCCGAGGACGGGGCACCACTCGACGAGAGCTCTTGTCGGCGTCAGGAGATAGCGCAGGGCGAGCCCAGTCGGCCAGAGCTGCGCTGTCGTCGGAGGTCGCAGGAGCATAATAGGTCGGAATGAAATCTATAGAGCGAGTCGTGCTCCCACACTCACTCGCTCAGTCGTTCCCGCCACTGAGCGAGGCGAACTCTCTCCCCACCCGCTCCCCACCCTACCGCCTTCATGAAAGCAAGCAGTGACATTGGGCACATTGTCGTTTGCGTCCCTTTTTCGAGGGAGCTTCGCTCACTGGTTGTCTTCGTAGACGGAAAAGTGGTTATAAGAGGGAAAAGAAGAGAAAAGTAAGCCCCGTAACTGTCTGCATCAGGGTGCGACACCTCAACAGTAGCTCACAAGGGATGGGGGTGAGGAGAGATTAAAAGGATAGGATTAAAGTTAGAGAGAGAGAGAGATGCGCTGGGACAGTAAGCGAGGACATATGAGGAGGTATAGGAGCAATAGGAAAGATGGAAACACGGTCACAGGAGTCCGAGGACGGGGCACCACTTGCGAGAGCTCCTGTCGTCGTCAGGAGATGGCGTAGGGCAAGTCCAGTAGGTCAGAGCTACGCTGCCATCGGAGATCGGTGTCAGGAAATGACGTAGGGCAGCACAGTCGGCCAGAGCTACGCTGACGTCGGAGATCACGAGGGCACAACCAGTCGGCACAAAATCCAGCGAGCGAGAATCGTAGACAGATCAAGTTTTTGTTCTTTCTCCTTGTCTTTTGTGCATACCCGAGAGTTAATTATTTTATGTATCACGCATGTCTCTTGTCCCGTTCGTGTGTCACGCTGACATTGATTCTATTGTGATATTATAGCCACCTCACTAAATGGATCACACTATACGCTGTCTGAAAAAAAAAACGGGTATCTGTTGGTGCACGAGATCTCGTATAAGAAACCCCTCACGCCGTGGCTGCGTTATAACGGCTTGAAATGAAGAAAAAAAGATAGCGGAGTTCTTAGAACAAAGCACTCACTTAGAACGGCCACGGGTATCAGAAAAGCTAACGGAGCCTTTCTCTAATTTACATAAAGGTTCCTAGGAAGGTCTACGGTTCCTATAAGACAAATAAACAAACAAAGTGAATAGCTATTACCGTGATTCTGTCTTTTACTAGTGTGTTCAGCGCGTTCCATATTGCTTGCATGTTTCTTCACAAGAGTTTTTATAGTTGTGGAATCAGTAGACTACAAAGGTCATATACATTTCGGCAACATTTTAAGCAAAAGAAAGCTGCAGTAGAGTTAGTATGAAAGTTGATGCCTCTAGAAAGAAACAGGCCGACAAAGTTGACGCATAGCTCTGAAAATACATATTGCTACAATGTGGTCGTCAGAAAATGAATCCTCAGTTTATTACGCCATTACAATGCGTCATTCAGGAAGTCAATACTCTAGTAAAAGTTGAGGAGTTGTAATGCATTCAGTCGAGAAGGGACCTACATGGCCAAAAAAAAAGCGCAACGCCAAAAAACACCTCAGCTTATCCGTTGGCGCTCGCCCGTTTTCTGAAGTCATAAATGCAATCATAATCACTTCGTTACAGCGAGAGCCTTTTAAACATTGACTACATATAAAAGTAAAAATAGATATACTCTTCAGTAGGTCTTTTTTCTGCGCACTCAAGAACTTTAATAATATAATTTGACATACTACGTGGGATTGTTAAAAATAAAAACAAAGAACCGGTGTCATGCCACGTCATTACTTGACTTGGACCGGAGCCAAAGTTGTTTGTACAGCTGGATCCCTTTCTCAGAGTGGTCTCAAAACCACAGGCGCCTCCGTTTCCGTACGTACATTAAATACACTTGAGTGAGAGATAAAAAGATAAACGGGTACAGCTCTGCGATGTTCATATCTTTGTCCTTCCGTTCGCTTTCATGTTTACCTTATGTTTTGAGAATAATTAGGGTTGTCGAACCACGCTCGCAAGAGCGAAAGTTTAGGTAGCAGACATACATTGTCAACGAAATTGCTATACGCACTAAAGTGGATCCTCAAATACGTGTCTTCCAATTGGACGATCGCTAGGTGACAAAAAGTACAGTAATTATATCGTGTTACCACAGCGAATCTAGGATGTGGGGCGTCGTCAAGCTGTTTCATGCAGCTTTCTTTACCATGTCCCAACAACTTACTGTACCACAAAGGGGTAAATAAAAACTCTAAACCCAATTCTAAATCTGTAATCCTGTAAGAGTATTACCGAAACAGGTTGTGCCAGGGCCTCTTCAAAGTTTTCTCCCTATCTGACGTACGCGCCAAGTTTTACAGTTTAAGTCTGTGTTGCAAATACCTCAGCATTTTCACTGATGCATGCATGAACAAATGGTGAAACATTTCTGCTTTTTATTTTATTCACAGTAGTTTATTATTGCTCAGCACTGCACAAATTTGACGTTTTCACCACACTCGTTTGACGGTTACCGCGTATGAATGTTTTTCTCACGAACTGGAATAAATAGTCTAAATATGGCAAAAGAAAATCGCTTTCTTTTCAGATCACGCTTAATGTGCTCATTTCGAGCACACAAGCAAAAAAAAAATAATAAGCAAGAAAACAACCTGAATCGCCTCCGTCCGCTGTATATACTTGGAAACGTAAACAGGGGAGCTGGTGAGATAAACGTTCTCAATACTAGAACTGCAACAAGAGAGCCAAAAACAAGTATTTCCAAGAGCACCCTACACCCACGCGAACTCTTATCGAGACCTTAATTAGCAGTAGGCAGCCGATCCGATTAGGTGCTGCTTAACAACGTTATTATCGACTTGCTGCGCCACAAACAGGCGCCTCAGAGAACAGCAAGGACAGAGAAACAAACAACAAAATGAAAAGGCAAGTCATCATCAGTCAACAGCTTACGGAAATTTTCCTATTTTCAATGGAAATCTCTCGCAAAGAACAGCTGCGCTGCTGCGGAGCACACTCCTGTGGTGATCTCGCACCCCAGGACAAGCTGCTGGCCATCGGGCACCATGGAGGGCCCTAATCCCTATCCATATCTAAGTCCACCTGCTTATTCAGGCTAGGTTAGCAGGTATCGCGAGGAAAATGAAGAGGTCTGATCTCGGCCGGAACCATAAATAAGCGAAACGCCCATTTATCGCGTAAGCTGGAGCCAGCGTGAATGCGCGTACCTCATCAGAGCTCCGTGTTTGTGTTGCGGTCGTCTCGCCGGATGAGCGAGGTGCTCCGATATTCTCTGCTGCCCACGGCACGGTCCTTATATTGCGCGGTGGTGATTTAGCGCCACACTCTTGCCATAGAAAGAGTAAGAGAGAGTCGGGAGTGTTTGCAATTTCGGGCGATCCACGTTCCGATTAATCCTGGGGCTTTGCGAAACTACGAAAACACGGGTTTCACTCATTACTGCGAAATCTGGGGATAATAGATCCTTCAAAAACATAGTTTCAACAATTATTTTTTTATTTCATGAATTTATCCTTCATTTAGGAAGATTTTTACCTTCCGAATTTTGGCTGTTTCTTTTCGGTTTTCAGCAAAGCCCGCACAGGTTTACATAGGGCGCACTTTCACTACTTTTTCCCAGCGTAGTCTAGAAAGTGCGACGCATAGATAAGCCTCAAGGTTTCAAGTGACGTTCCCGTGCTAGACCGTAAAGTTCACCGAAGAGGCGTCTTGACAAAAAAAACTGCTACAGAAAAGAAATAAGCCCAGTTTCACCAAATGTGAAACTTGCACCAACAGCACCGCTCCAGTTCTACAGTATTCCTCAGTCCTTGTGATGTTTTTTTTATTATATGCTTGTCTAATGTTACGCGATCTAAAGCGCGGAGATGCGCGAGAATTAACTTGCGGGAACCCCTGATACACCCTGCTCTGCTACAGAGGCATTAGTTCCTATTCACGTTCGTGCTGCCCTTCACCTTTTCACCACGTGGCTTTCGTTTCAACTGTAGCTCATTGAGTTACGCCATCTATGGGTGTATCTTGTTACAGAGCGAGGCATGTAATTCGAACACTTGTCAATAGTTCAGGTGAACTAATGGGTACTCAATACCTGTGGACACTAATCTGTATTCATACGCAATTGTATAAAAACTTCGCTATTCAATAGGAGGAACAACTATTGACTACCGCCAACGGTCCTAGATCTTATTTCAGTTTTCAGAGCACTGCCATTTAGGCACACACCACAATATGGTGCCTTTCACTAGCCATTAGCAATGTGGAACTCCGGGTAAATAATGCGGCAAATTTCACCATGGGGCCGCAAAGAGACCCGGAAGGCTATAGATGCGCCTAACGTTAAAACTACGCCTGTACGAGCCACTGGCTCCCACGAACTGCGAAAATAAATGTGATGAGAAGTAGGTAGCGTACAAGACACACAAGCATTCATATTCTTGTCGTGACATGCCATTCTTGTTCCTGGTACATTCATGTCATGCTATTTTAATAAAGCAAACCACATGGCTCCGCAAGCACAAAGAACAAGTGGAACCAACTCGGTTTTTGTGGCATGCGTACGTGTCACGCTTCTATTTTCGTAGTCGTGTCACTTGTATTCATCATACATTATTCTCGGGTTCCACAAAGTTTGGAATGTAACTAATTATTTAAACCATTACGCCGGCAAAAAGACGGAAGTGATAAGCCGGCTCGTGAAGCTTATTAAAAACAAAGAAAAAAAACGTTGGACGCCATTGCACAGCAGGAGACGCAGGAGAGTCACTTCACGTGCCGTAGTTTTCAAACAGAAAGAAAAGTCCACAGAATGCCGTACACCGTCGCACAGGGTCTTGCAATGAAAATTCAACGTAAAAATAATAAAACTTGGTTATACATCCTGAAAGCAAGCAGTGTGACAGAGCACGAAAGGAAAACACTGCAGTAATTTACCCAGGTGTTTCCTTTTTGTGACCACGTTTCTTTGTGCGATTTATCTTCAACATCAAAAACATGCAGCATTCCTAGAGTCATTAGCCAAATGTACATGTAATTTTAAGCCATTTTATGGATATATAACAACTCCAAAAGGGAGTACGTGCTTCTCACGCTCTCGAAGAGCATGTGTCAGGTTTAACACGCGAACAACATGCGTGTAGAGTTCAGTTGAATGCTTAGCTGAACACCTTAGAATTTGCCCTGTATATCTGGTTATAGTGTGTGCTTGTCCAGCCGGGCGGCCGTGATCGTATAGTGGTTAGTACCTTGCGTTGTGTTTGCTCACGTCTGCTTCTTCTCTCCGCTTTCTTTTTCTCAATTCTTTTCTTTGCCCCCCAGTGTAGAGTAGCTAACCAGATGTAATTCCGGTTAACCGTGAACAAGGCTGAAACAGGAGTGAAACTCGAGCTGATTGGTCGTACTCCCTGACTTTTAGCCCATATATATATATATATATATATATATATATATATATATATATATATATATATATATATATATATATATATATATATATATATGCTATACCTTTCAGACTGGTCAACGCACTATATGTGCATGACACGAAGTGCCGATGACATATTTTGTTTGTCAATTTTCTGCAGGAAAGACGGAACATGAAAAGCATTTGTTAGGTTAACATATGCAAGTGAATTTGATGTTTTGCCATGAAATAACGTTTCTTTACGAAGACAGTAAACGTGCCACAATGCTGACTTGACGTTGTCAACAACTGAAATATGTCTCCGGAGATTCGAAAATATTCTATTTGGTACTCAAATTTTTTGATAGAGATTCGATGGTGGCTCTATTACTACCACAAACTACTCTTCGAAGACAACAAAGTAATGACATAATGAACGATCGAAAGAATGGAAATCGTAAAAGAGCTTCATATGAAACGAAAGTTTTTCGTCGTTCAGCAATGAAGTTGATAAAAGCAGCGAAAAAAAGTGAACAGACACTATGTAAGGGTCTATATGTGACGTAAGAAGGTAGCGATGGTCGGTAGAAGCCGAGGAAGAAGTTACAATGGAATAAACATGGTATATGAGCCAGGCCACGTCTTCCATTCATCATAGCGTCACACCGGCAATACGCCTAGACTGAATATCCACCTCAGAAGAGCTGATTTCAGGCGCATGCAGTTACCGGCATCATGACAGAACCATCGACTGACCTTCACATTCAAGTACACCGGAGCAGCGGATGATGCACCTTTACAGGTCTGGTTGGACCTGTTCGAGCTCCACGCTACCGCTGCATCCTGGTTGAAACAGGAGATGATCACCAACTTCACTGACTACATCTTCGGTGAAACATTTAGGTTTTAGCTCACCCTCATCTTTGAAAACAATGAGTCATGAAAAAGATCAAAGAAGAGATGATCACCCGTTTTAACGACAATGACCACGACCAACTTATTGCCAACTATCAAGAGACAACAGCACTTCATCGTCCATTTGCTAAGCAGTCTTCAAGCATTCGAAAGCCCAGCGCGAATCGACAACTGCCACAAGACGAAGTGGCACACGAGTTAACCGATAGGCGACCATGCGTATTTCGGGAAAAACTTAACCATCGAACGCGCCTCCCTTCTGCACGGAAAGACCGGCATTCACAACTCGAATATGACCGAACCATGCCTGTTGCGGTGTTGCCGTACAGTGCACGGCCACCTCAAACTCCAAACACACAAGGCTACAAGCGCATCAAACGTGGCACGCTACCAGGTGCAAGAATTACTCATAGTGAACAGTGATAAAGAAGCCCCTGATGAATTATCTGTCAACTCTGAATGTTTTTCGTCGCAAGACTTCACTTCTACGGCAACGCAGACTTACCAAAATCTGCACTTCGAACCTGGTGATGCAACGTCACCTATGGCTCCCTCATGCAGTGCTCACCAATTCAATAATCGAACCAATTCAGAAGTACAGCATACATCAAACATCGTACGCAGTTGTCTTTCAGAAGCGTCCGTAATGAACTACGTCACTGAAGCCTCTGAAGAGCAGGCTAACAATGATGGCACACCACCAACCATGCCCGATAAGCAAGACACCTGTTCACAATGCACCAGTTGTCCACAGGACATGTCCACTTGCGAAAGAATTGAGAGTTCAATTCTGCAAGAGGCTCCACTTCAGTCATCTCCAGAGCATTATCAGCAAAGCAAGCATAGCCAAGCCCACAAACTCATGCGACAACGAGAGAGACTTTAACGAAGGCATCGACGAACGCGAAAATCAAGGGAAGCACCCTCACCGATTGACGAACAGCGGAAAATAAGATCTTCAACTGAAAAACTATTCCAAGACGTAAAATTTTCTCGCACAGAGGAACGTCGCTAGAGACGGTCCTTGCGCCTGCAGTTACACAGACTGCAACACCACGGAAAACGACTAGAAAAATTCAGAAGCACTTCTTGCATACCACCAGCACTCAGGAACCACGCCGTCAGAATCGGTCCAGAAGCACGCATTCCAAAAGCAAAGCGTCTGTCGCAGCCAACGCATGAGATATCCGACCTTCCAACGCTACAAAGTCTCCCAACCTTGTTCGTTCCTTACTACTAACCAGGATTTGTCACTACTATTTTCCACGCTGAAGCCATCGTTATGTTCTCCAGAACGCAACAGTCAACCTCGCCCACCTGAGGTCTCCTAGACATCACCGGACTGCCTTTCCTGTAAACGTTTTGTGCAAGTGCATAGAACCGCCGTTTTTTTAATTATGAGGCTCCAGTTGATCATGCTTTATAGATTGTAGCTCGAGCATTCTTTCGGGGGAAGGGGGAATCATATGACGTAAGAAGGTAGCGATGGTTGGTAGAAGCCGAAAAGTCACTGTGAAATAAACATGGCATATGAGCCAGGCCACGTCTCCCATTCTTCATAGCGTCACACACACACACTCACACTTTCTATATATATATATATATATATATATATATATATATATATATATATATATATATATATATAAATTTTTATATATATATTAGTTTTTTCGAAAGCCTAAACACTCATGATTGCCTAAAATAGTGGACGTAACTATAGCTTCATTATGATTCAGACGGGATCTCTAATGGCTGACAATCAAGCACCTTGCCTTATTATACTGGCGCAGCTAAGAACAAATATTACAATTATTGAACTCTTTAAACGTGTAAGTTTTGAGTATCACCTCTCAAAAGGTGTTTTTTTCTCCTTGTTTGCGATTGCCTACAAATAGTTATTGCTATTGTCAATCCTTAGTGTTTCTGTATGGCGGCTTTAGTATTCGGTGCTGTCAAAGATATACTTGTGCACACATCCAGATATCTGCGGTGGTCCAAATTGGAAAGCAATACACGTCAAAATAAAATCACACCGGGTTCATAATCAGTGGTGAGTGAATTACCGTCAACAAAACACAGGGTAGAGTTTCAGTTTGTGGACTAGCTGAAACCACATTGCAACCAATACAAAGCCGAAGCGATGCATGAGCTCGTTCAACTACGTCGTCTCTAATGCACTGCATAGTTTTGTTTGGCTAATATGCCTGGTAAGGAAGCAGTAGACAAAGCTTCATATATTATCGCCATCTTCTGCAACTTGTCTATCGTATACATGGAGTAGTCTTCATTATTCTGACTTGGAAGAAAGATTCAGCCGCATTTATTACTCAACTACTAGCGAAGTTATATCTCTTGTAATCTAGTTACATTCTTTATCCTAATTTATAGGGCAACCAAAACATAATTCAAATCAAAATATTATTTCGGCAATTACTGTAACGTGAGTGATCTTAGTCTCGTTATTTTAATTGCTACATAATTTCTTGTTGACCAACCATCGTATTTTCGTTACTATACTTTGTTTTTTCTGAGTCGTCTGACCAGTAGCCAGAAATGTGTTATGATAGGCTGTCGCTCATGGCGATAACGCCCCGATGCAATGAATCGCAACGCTTCGTACTCCTTGTTAGGTGCAATGATTTCTCAGCACAAAATGTATTGCAACTTTTCCACTTCTGTAAATTATTTTACACAACAATATAGGTCACTATTTAGGTCACAACATATATCAGTTGTCAGCACATTGAGTCGAGTTGTGTAAACTTGGACTCGCTGAACGACTGTGACAGTATCGTGCTTGATTGTGTGCGCGCTTCCTAACCTATTTTCTTTAACCACTCTTTTCCTTCTCTTTCCCACCTTAGCTTTTGATGCCCATTTTCTTTTCCCCAGTGCAGGGTAGCAAACCAGAAACTTTCTTGTGGTTAACCTCCCTGCCTTTCACTCAACCTTATTTTCTCCCTCTCGATTTGAAGAAAGCTAGCGGGAACAATTTGGAATTATTTTAGCTTTCGAAAGCACTATTTGGTAATCCTATATTAAACGTTCTTATAACACTCAGTTGAGCAGAGCTAAATATGAAAACAAAACACACACAAAAAAAACAACGAGACCTTTTCGAACGTTCTTCTCCGAAAAGCAGGAGAAATTGGAGTGGCAAGGCTTTTGAAATCTACCTGCCGCGGGTGACAATATCAAGAGAACAAGGACATTTCAATGAAAAATGCCAGAAAAAGCGTAGTCTCTCCTAATATCTTCTGCCACCTGGCCAGTATTGACAAAGAACCAGTTTCAATTAAAAGACCATTTTCTTTACTTTTCGTCAACGTCCGTTATTGCTGCCCTAAACTCAAAGAGAAAGAAAAGTGAGTCAAAAAAGTCATACAGAAAAAAGTCATCATCGCTCAGCATTGTATACAAACAATGTCAAAAGATATACTTCAATGGGCAGATTGTTCGGTTTACATCCTAAGCTTTTACCGCCAGAATAGCCATGCCGTTAATAATACTAAAATGAAAGAAAAAAACATGACAAAGAGACGGCTCTAAGCACTATCTCGGCTCTTGCCTGTTCGAGAAGAACGGAATCCATCAAAAAAGTTCCTAATACACCGAGCTTGCAGAAGAACGCCGGGTTCATACTTGTGGAAATCACAATTTTTTGTGTTTTTTTTGTTTTCCTCAACACCTCGCCCAGATTTTCTTCAATTACTTTTTAGTCGTTATATATATATATATATATATATATATATATATATATATATATATATATATATATATTCGGTAGCTTAGAACATATTGGTACGCCACTCTACCAAACGGGTGCTGCCCTTGCTAGGTCTAGAGGCACTATTTTGATATTAAATCTAGAGAAGTCTTAGTACTTCCTGCTTTCCAGCAGCAACAAGAGGTTAAAGGTAAAAAAATAGTGAAGACAAGTACGAAGCATTGAGTTTTCAAATGAGATGACCAGGACAAACTGTACAGTTGTTAACATTTCGTATAGATTGGCCCAGCAGCGGCAAATACAAATGTATAAAATGCAAAATCAAATGGCATTATTCTTGGGGGACCTTTTCTTTGTCATGATTTTCTTAATAATTTCTTTCACATTTTTCTTATTTTTTTATTTCTCCTGAGTAATGACAAAAACCTTGCAGTTCAATTGGTTCAAGTTTGAATTCTAGTCCGTGAACGCGATAACCCACGTAGTTTATTATTTATAATAAATGAACAGAAAACTACGTATACATTGAAAGTGTACTACGTATAAATAAATAGTCAAGTGCTACAACTATAAAAAAAAAACAGCGAGCCTGCGCGAAATGCGCAACATTGTCACAGCGAAAGCTGGAAAAGCGGCCTTCCGGAGCCTTTTTTTTTTCTTTTACCGTTCTGTGAAGCTGCTATAAGTGCCCTTGCAGGGCATCCAGTACGCCATAAATCATCACAATTTTTGTCTAGTAAGAAGGTATTCACTACGCCATGCTTCGTCATTCTCCGAAAAAGCGTTGTTCGTGACAGCTACGCACTTGCAAAAACTTTTGCCCATTTTTGTATGCTGTGCCTGACAACGATGAAGTATTATGCCAGAAGCCCGCATTCCCACCCTAGCTTGTAGATCCCGCATGCTCACCGTCAAATCATATTTAAAGATTGACACTTCTTCACTTGGACGATTACAGTTTGTATTCATATCTGAACCGAGAGCATTTTTAATGAGCCTTGTCTAGGCTACCTAGGTTTCAAATTTTGTTTGTTCAAAAGCAGCTAGAATATTCAAACGTTACAATATGCAGCATTGTTTCAAATTAGTCATTGAAAAAAACACATTGAATTCGGTAACATATTGTCATCTAATGTCAAACTGATGCCGTACAGATATACAATAGGTTTATTAGAAGAGTATCTTTTTCAATAGGAAAATGTTAATATAGTTGCCACTGATGCATCCGTGTGTGAAGTGGAAGCGGGTGTAGGCACATTTCCATAAACTTTGTCTTGGTCATTCTGAATACGTCTCCCGGACTATACTCCCACTTTTGAAGCACAGCTTTTATCAATTAATTTAGCCCTTGGAAGACTTTCAGTGAAGGATTCGGCAGTTGTTACATTTACTGATTCACACTCCGTATGCAGATTCATCAACTTCTTTTCCCGATTTTTTCATTTGGAATGCTTTCGCCTCTTTATTCCCTAAACAATTGAATAGAGTGCGGTTCGTATGAGTGCCAGGACACTGAGACGAACTTAGAAACAAAATGAGGGAGGCCCTGCAATGTCCATCGTAAATGACGCCATTTTTGTTACTGAATCTAAATTTCGTAAATATTCTTTACTTCAGGATTCCATAAATATTAGGTTACCAGTTTCAGAATACGGTCCTCTTAATTTCTTTGTGATAATAAAGGGTGCTCCACTCGCAAATTGGAAGTACGCTTCACAAATTTTCGTTACCGAGTTGTACCTCTTAATTTTTATTCATACAGGTCTGGCCAGGTGCCATCTTCGCTCTGCTTTTACTGTCAAGAGCCTGAAAACGTTGATCATTTTCTACGCACATGCCACCAGAAATAGGAAAAAATTATTTAAAATATTATTCAGAAAATTAAGCATTACTCTTAATTCTGAAAACATTCTTTTCCTTGGGGCTTCTTGTCTGGGACATGGCGATAGAAACGTCTGCATAGCTGTCTGCGAATTTCTTAGACACAAGAAGATTTTCTTGTCAGGTTATTCCTAATGAGAGTCTCGATTTTTTCAAATTCAGGTATTAATTTGTATTACAGTTCTGTCTCTACTTAATCGTGCGTGTCTTTAGGATTGTTAAATTTCGTATTCCCTGGATATCTATTTTATTTATTTTCCTTATTCAAAGTTGAAATTCTGTTGTCCTCAATATAATAACCACCGGTTTATTGGCCAATCACCCGTTGTGGGTACGAACCAAGTATAGGCACAAGCAAGCAAGCAAGCTTCAGTAATGGGTTGTAGCAATCGACGACGCACTCGGTACGCGATTCGCATTGTTTGACGCCTGATTGTTCTTTGACTGTTCTGACACGCTTTGCTGCTCATGTTAACGTGATTCTTTTCCTGAAATCAAACCTGCCTAGGTCTAGTTAGAAACCCAGTATGACTGGGACAATGTGAAAAACGTAGACTACAAAATATAATGAAATTTTTGGCTGCTAGACTTCAGTGAGTGATAAAATACATCGTTGGTCCACGCCAAACCTGTGGCGTCAAATATCGTTTCATATAGTAACAAATGTTCATAAAATGCGGTCTGTTCTCGAATGTGTTGACATCAGTCAAGCTCGTGTGGCCATACTCCGGCTGGATCTGGCTGACTCCGGCTGGAGAAAACGTTTGATTGCGTTGCCCACGCTCTCTTTTTTTGCACTATTGGAGCACAATTGTGTTTGTAAGATAGTTATGAACAGTGTAGCCATGACATATTGAAATGGTAGTACAGGACTAATGGTTGAAATGGTTAACAGGACAGGTTAACTGGCGGATCATGGGAGAGGCCTTTCCCTGCAGTGGACGTCGTCAGGCAGATGATGATGATGACAGGACTAATAGTAAAACACGCATTGGCATCCCCTATTATAGTTGAGCGCTGTCAAGGTCGCCCTTTTAGTTACTGTTGTTTCGCACCTACATTGAAATATTATGTCAGTCGGTACTGCAGAGCGACATCATTAGTGAGTTGAGATTACAATCCTCAGAGGTCAAACTACTCGCATGCACGGATGGTGTTGCGATGTGTTGTACTTCCTATATAGGTGTTGAAGAATCGGAGTTTCAAAATATTTCGCTGAAGTTACAGGAAGCTACATAAACTCGGGTGAATGCCTCAGCTTTTGGCATAGCTACTGGCCTTCAACCCCAAAATTTTTCACAGCCATTAAATGGACAAAAACACCAGTCAAATATCTCATAAATGTGCTCAAGTCATACAAAAGTACTGATGAATATTGGACATGGCAAACAAAATAAAAAAAGAAAGCGAATAGGTGAACTGCAACTTATCTGTCCATGTTTACTAGAGCTACTGCATGCAGCTGTTTTTTTTTTGTGTGTGTGTGCGTCTAAGCTATGCTATGTGATGCAACTGCTGTACTGTTTCAGGGTTAATGTGTGAAAAGTTCATCGGGTGGTTGTAATATTTGCGTGGGGCTCCAACAGGGAAAGGTGCAGTTGCACGAATTCGTTTAAACGGCTGAAGTGCGGAGGCCTTGGGCTAGAACATCTGTTTATCAAGCAGTAATAAATGGGTTTTTTCTTTTTTCGCGAGACAAGAGATCCTTTCCTACTAACAGTGTGTCAAAAAATACTAAATAGACTGTTGCTTGAGTTTGTTGTGAGCCCTCATGTTGAAACAGGGGCTGTGTAAGAAAACGTGAAGAAAGGTGTGACCAGTGTTTGATTATTGTGTGTTCGTTTTTCGACTGACTACCTGTGGTATGTTGGAAAGAAAAAAAACAGTAAAAAGATTTATGTGACACTATGCTTCCCATCCCCCAGTATAGAGTGCTATATACAGCACGCAAGGGCCAGAATGTACTTAAACGAGTTTTAAAAAATGCCGGCAACTCCAAGTACAAAAACGTTCTTTTTAAAATTGCACACCAGAACGCTTCCTGTGAGAACTTTCCTAGAGCAGTGTGGGTTTTATATGCAATGGGGATCTCACTGTCTAATTTTAAGAAACCAGCAAACAATGGACGACGTTTTCTCACACTGTTGGGAAGGACTATACTTTTGGGACGTATTACAAGCGACAATTCAAAAAGAGTTTCTGTTAGACCCTCTAGGAATCGGATATCAAATTGGAGAATGATGATGGATTACCCTTTCGATTTTATTAGGATGACTGCCTTGCGCAGTATATGACGCTCTAGAATGGCTGGATTTCACTATGACCCTGACAGGAGACCAGCAAGAGAGTATTTGAAAGAAAGTATCTCAAGGTTTCTCGAGGTAGTAAGAACAGATGAATGTGTATCTTTATGGTTATAGAAAGGGTAGAATCCCTACTGACCATGACGTGTTGTGTTATAATAACGCTTGACGACCGTGGTTATTTTTTTGTTATGTTTGTTGTGGACATATATATATCATAGCACCCCATGTGTGAAGTTTAACCGGAAACAAAGAAAAAAAACGAGTGGCTCAGTGGTAAAACACTGTGCTAGCACGCAGGAGAGCAGGGTGTGAAACCCATCCTTACCTCAGTGTTTTTTTTTCTCTTAAAATAGTGTGTCTCTGAACTCACGTGACAGTGGTTATGGCCACAAGCAGCAGCGGTAACGGACAACTAAGGCGCACGCGGCCGATGTTGTGATCTCTTAACAGCTTTCGCTGCAAAACGCTATTGTACATGCCCTAACCTAGTGGAGCTTGAGAGGCAACCAATATTCCGCTGATGTTTCAACTGCAGACGCCGCTAATGGAACTGAAGCACACGCAAAGCCACTGTATAAAATAGTCTTCATCTTGTATATTACTTCTCCACTCACTGAAAGGAGGAAGGAAAGGCAGGGCTTTGAGTTTCTAGAGTTATCACATGTAAACTGTTTTCGGTATGCGACGAAACTGTTTTTCATTGTTTATCGTGAACAATACCCGCCGCGCCATCTTAGGCATTATTGCGGGTGGCTCAGTGCCTCATAGATGAATCAGCAGTGTTGCGGCCAACTAAATCAGCTAATAACATATTCCATTCGACAATGGCTTGCGGGTAAAAAAGAATGCTTAAACAGAACCGTTCTGGGGTTGTATGACTGTACTCTAAATTTGTGGTCATGACGAGAGGGTTTATAACGCTCTGGTTTTAAATATTCTGAAAGAATACTGCCTGTTTTCCTGTTATAGATGCAATAAAATAGTTTTAAACTTAGACTACGTCTTCAACCTTGTAAGTATTACCAATTAAGTTGTCTTTTCATACACTGGGAGCTTTCAGTTCGATCATATTTTTCCAGAAGAAATCTTGCTGCTATTGACTGCATGCGTTAAAGTGCATGAATGTGTACTTTGGCAAACGGATCCCACACAGGACAGGCGTATTCCAGTATTGGTCTGATAGGCATAATATGCGGCCTGTTTAACCACCTTGGGTGCATGTTTAAGATTGGTTGGTGTTTAATGTGTTCGACAGTTAGATATACGGGAATCGGTTAAATGTCACTAAAAAAGAACACTTGGAACTGTTCTTGCGATATTGAAGCATACACGTGTCCTCCATAAAACACTAGGTTTGATTCTAATGTCCCAAACGACATCATTTGTAAGAGAAGCCGGGATAACTGGTAAAAAAAAAGTGCGCTCTCGATCGTTTGGTTTACGAACAACTTGCAGAGCTTGAAATTTCAAACGATGCTTGTCAGCAGCAGCCGCGTAATGAACTCGCAAAACGATAGGATTTGGTTTAAAAGCGGGTCGCTTTCTGGATTGAAATAACCAGCTCTGCTGGACACAAAAAAAATGTTTGATGCAGAAACTCTCCCTATGAGTCGATTCACTACGATGTTTACAGCAAGGGTTCTTTTGAATGTGCGTGAAACAAGCGCGAATGATTTCTTTTTGCGAGAAAGATATATGGCGTAAAAACAATACTATATACTTTTCACTAATGACCACATAAAAAAAATTTTATTTTTCGGCCCCAGAGTTTGGTAGTTGCTAACTGAGACAACATTTTATTTTTACACGAAAGTTTTTACGCTGGTGTCCACCAATGCTATAGTATCCCGTTACGTATTTTCGCCTCGGAAACGATGCCCCCAAAATACGCACATTCTCAAGACAAAATGACGAGTTCTGTCAACGTCAGTCGAAACCATGACTTTTAGGTCCGCGAA
Organism: Rhipicephalus microplus; assembly: GCF_013339725.1. Lineage (NCBI taxonomy): Eukaryota > Metazoa > Arthropoda > Arachnida > Ixodida > Ixodidae > Rhipicephalus > Rhipicephalus microplus. Next base: position 6,661,204 of record NC_051173.1, read on the forward strand.
AACGGATGTTGGGTACTCTATCTACTGCACCACAGCCATATTTTTGTACGCCTTAAAATAGTCACAGTTTTGCCTCAAGGGCTAAGCAATGAATTCGATAGCAACAACTTGGAATATGCTGATAATGACAAGCAGATCGAAAAGTGCAGCGGGCTGCTCACGCACAAATGACGCACGAAAACAATTCACACAGAACGAAGGCAAACTAACAACGTTTACCAATCGACAATTAATGCGCTGTTAAAACAAAAACGATGCATGATACGTAATCACAAGTATAGATCTGTGCAAACTAACAAGTGCCCCAGTTATCCAGTTATTATACTTCGTTGTGTATGAACAGTGCGCTCTTTTCGCTAACGGGGCGTGTGCAGCGGAGTAAAGTTACCTATGTGGGCTCGGCAACTAACGCAATTGTTCCGGTGAAAACCGACGGCACACGATTCTCCCTACCGAAGGCTAAGCGCGCGGGCACAAGCATATAACCCACCCACCCCTTTTCGTGGGGAAAGTACACGTGGGAAATAAGCGCGCGTCGGCGCATCGCGACGAGAGGGGTGCCGAAAGTGGGCATAATTTTTATTGCGATAGCAATTATATGGACACTCTAGGCTAGATTTTGCCGCCAACGTCAACGTCTACGTTACCGTCAAACACTATAACACCATATATGTATACGTGCGTATATATATATATATATATATATGTGTGTGTGTGTGTGTGTGTGTGTGTGTGTGTGTGTGTGTGTGAAAACGGAAGAAAGAAAAATAATCTAGAAAAAGACTCGGGTGCGATGAATTAAACGTGGGACCTCTGAAGTGTGAGCGCAAGGTGTTAAACACTGAGCCACGAAGGAGTACCTCCTTCGATCCAAACGACAAGCTATTTATATCTACCACCTACCGCTGGTGACAGGCATATCGGAGGGAACTATCGTTTTTTTCAGCAATACCAGACAGATGGCGCAGTCATCGCCCTCATCAACCATGCGCCCTCATCAAACATGTGTACTTTGCCCCGCGGAGAGGAAGGGGGTGGACGCTCACTCGCGCGTCCTTACCTCGCGGTGGGGAGGATCTTACGTCTTGGCTGACCTCGGGCTTTCACCTGAACGATTCTGTTTTAGTTACCGGGCGCACAAAAGTCACTGCAATCGTTGCACAGTCCCCATTCTCGAAAAGGGCACACTTGTCAGACAGAGCAAAGAAACAACTTAGACGCTTTTCACGTTCATCTCTACCTGTGAGGGCGTTTCCTGGGTCATTTGTGCGTGGGAAAGGCGGGGCACGTTCCTATCTGCTTGCTATTCGACGTGTGACCTTCCAATGTGTTGCTGTCACGTTCATTGCTTCGCCTTTACGGCAAGGCTGCGACTTTGTTTCTTTCTTGAGTTTTCATATTTCATATACGTATACATATACGGTGAATGACTGCGGCAGTAGTGGCACCGGCAAGAAATCAGGCTAGACTGTCCATGTGATTGCTATCGAAGTAATACAATTTTCATATGTATCACTGTCCTCTCACAGCATTCTTTGTGAAGTGAAGTAACCCTTCGTAAAATGGCATCCACGATCAGGTTTTCAACGCATCCTTTCTAGGCTTTTGTGTCATTCGGTGCGTTCAGTTTTGTCAACGCCTTCACACATCTCCCAGTGGCCACCTTACCCAAAGTGTCAGCGTCACTCACAGCATCCGTTCATACCAACCAATAGATCTGCGATGCCCGCCGGCTTCACCTGGCTTTGACTTCGCTGTCCCCCACTTTCGCTTACCCGATGAATTATTGCGCTGATCAAAGGGGAGACACGACGTACAATGCATTTCCTTCTGGTCCGGCAGTTACGTTCCAAAACACTAACAAGTGGCAAGTAAGCAACATTAGCCAGAGTTCAGCGTCCGATGACCTACGCTCTTCTGGCTGTTACAGCGCTTTCTCTAGTTCCGCTCCCACCGTTAGCTACTGCAGCTAAGCATCTGGGATCACAAGCATTTGTTTAACCATTATTGGTGGATAGTAGTCATCGGGATCGAAATGTATAACTAAGCGTCAACTTGGATGCTTCCACGTTAAGTGGTGATATAGCTGTCAAACATCAATAGACATTGCGTAAGCTGATTTCAGTGATTCCTGTGATGGAGGGATCAACCATGTATTTATTTCGCGTTAGCGCTCGTGTGTGTGTGTGTGTGTGTGTGTGTGTGTGTGTGTGTGTGTGTGTGTGTGTGTGTGTGTGTGTGTGTGCTTGTGCGTGTGCGTGCGTGCGTGTGTGTGTGTGTGTTTGCATGTGTGTGTGCGTATGTGCATTGAGAGCTCTTCGAAGCTACGTCATCGTAACCTGCTTTAAAATAACTGTCATCTTTCCTATGCAACGATGGTTTAGGTGTCGGAACACCACAGAACCACGGCCGCTAGATTAAAAACAACGTGTTAGAACCATGCTTTCTTACAACTTTATTGCTACCTTGCGTATATGGCATTTCTCGGGGAATCGCGGAAACCAGAATTGTGTTTAACGAAGTTCACCGATTCGTGTAATTAAAACAAATTAAACTGATGTTTTTTTTAAGGATGGTGCTGCACGTGCTGTCATAAAACTACATTTTACTTGTTTTATGCAAATAATGTCAGAATCGTATAGTGAGAGCGTCCTTTACATTGCGTTACAGTTGCGTGCTCACGCAAAGCAGAAAACGCGCACTTTGCTGTAGGGTTTCTCGAAAATCGCAAACACGGGAAAACAGTAAGAAAAGTAGCGTGAACTACCGAGGAAAGTAGTACAAAAAGTATGCGGGTCACGCTATGTACTTTAGCCGCTTCATGGAAAACAGACCAGGGACGTTAAATAAAAACGATCTGTCACTCATGCGGGTCTGCGACAAATTCAGTTTGCATGGTAACGTAAATAATGTTAGGTAGCGACATTACATTTGCGCGGAAATGTTGTATTAAAGGCTTGCAGTACTAAATTCTGGCTCACACTTTTTTTTATCTCCTAAAAGGTGCGTTATGCTCTTCGACCTTCAAATACGTTTTGAAACTGTGTCCGCAAGGGCACCTCTGCAGATGCGCGGGTGGTTTTGAGAACAAACGCGTGTTAAGGACATTTTACTAAGTATGACAGAGGCGAATTGCACATGGTAAGGCAAGATATTCGCTGGTCATTTCAAGAGCTTTGCAATACCTAACCACTAAGTGGTTAAGTGTTGCAAGTAACCACCAAATGGATAATCAGGTAGCCCCCCACCGGCTTCATTGAAAAAAGTTTACTGCCCCGAGAATCGACCACTACAAAACATTCTAATATTCGTCAAGTATGAGCGGTGTTACAGAGATTTGTCACACGCTGTAACTGCTTTATCTCTTCCCTCGTTCAGACGAGCGTGCTAAATGCTAAGCAGGAAGGGATGGTACGTGGGAAAGGAGTTACGCATAGCGTGCTTAAAAACCTTGCGCAATATTTCTTTCTCCATACGCATGGCTTTCTTTTGGTATGATAAATAGCGCAATTGTTCACTTGTTCTCAACGAGTGTCTGTATGGGGTGGCCTCTTCCGCGATGACTATCCTGCTCATGGTGCAGAAATCAGCGAACGGCTGTGAATTTGTGCATATGGCGTGGTCATTTGGTTTTAAGGCAACATTTCTAGAATGAAGAGAGAAACATCTCTTACTCACTTTAACAATTTAGTGTGAACTACAGGCAACACGAAGCAGCGGAATGTTTGGGCTTGCGTGACCTCGGAAGTCTTCACGGAGACAGCGTTTTTTGAGTATGCTGAAAAAGTGCGGCACGGCCCCTTTAGGAGTAACAAATTCGATTCCGAGAAAAGACAAGCGCTTAAAAGGCAGGCAGAGCGTTTATCGGCCAGGAGACATCAAGATATTTGAGGATATCATGTAGTCCTAACGAGCACCCGACTGTGTTCACTGAACAAAATATCGGAGATAACTTATATTCTGCATGGTACGCAAACCAGCTGATAATGATTATGACCAAAGAAAGCAGCAATCATCATTGTCGACCTTATTGTTACTACAAAGGACAATTAAATTATCATACAATTTCGAGATACGTTACACGTTGCTCTGCATGAGTCGAATGAATAGCGAAATTGTTTGCTGGTTATTTCAACTTTGTGAAATGAGGAAGTACTAGAAGCAAGTGCACTTAATGCAGTGCTGATCGGACGTCGGCTTCTTCTATTCATACATCTATGCGTCAAGATTGCGTTTTTACAAATTAGCCAAGCAGACGAAGACGCCTCGTTTTTATTATTGCTGATTGTATATTCAGAATAGTTTTGTGCATAGATATTCCCTCCAACTGCACCTTTATATGTGAATCCTACCTTGAAAATTAGATTTTCCGTGATGATATTTCACTCCGTCTATTCACTATTATTAGGAATGTAAAAGAAAGGACAAAATTGTTTGCTTATTGTCTACTATATAGAGAAAACATAGAGCAAGCAATTTCGCCATTTGCTTCCTATACAAGACCAACAAAAATTTTCAACGGGTCAAATTTATCGGTACTAAAACTAAGTGCGATATGGTTGCAAAACGAACAAGCGTACTCAGCTCTCTGAAATACATTGCGCATGAGCACTACTTGACTTCATAGTTCCTCTGTGCTCACATTCATGGTGCTCATATTCGTTGAAGCGAGACTCCCGGCACTAAAAATTTGACAGATACATTTACTAGTTTCCCATTTCTTAACCTTTTCGCCACCTTGCGGGTCTTCGCAGAACTCATGAGTTCGCATTTCCTTTTTGTGATCGCAATCGTCGTCTCAGTCGTCGACGTTGTTGTTGTTATCAGGGTAGTTGTTGGGTGCCATCGCGACGATGACCCGACGCGACACTATAAGTGTATGAATGCCATCGGAATCTATTTGTTGCTTTTTCAAAGCTCACGCAGACGTTTACCTGAGGTCTGAAGAATATACTACCCAAGCGTATTAATCGTACACAGCTGGCCTCGTTTTCTCGAAGCCTCGACCGGCTAATGAAAAACAAAAGCGAAGGAAAGGCAGATACATTACCTAGGTTAGGTCTGGATTGATACCCTACACGGCGAAAAAAAGAAGGGGAGAAAATAGAATAGAGAAAGCATGTAGGAGAGGGAAGACAAGTAATAGGAGCACACCCACCCAGCACGCACACATAGCGGCGTTGACAGTCCGGTCCTCTGTCATTCAATTGAAGTAGACTTGAACTCCAAATGTCAAAAAAAAAAAACTTGCGAGGAGTTGCTACAAGGTATATTGAGAAGTTACAGTGTCAAATTATCTGTTGTAGTTGGCATTTTGTGAAAGAAAGAACGCATCATGCAGATGAGAAATACGATAAAGTTTATTTCTGTGAACTGTGAAAGGCAATCAGCACACTACCACCTTTACTACTTGCCTTTTCCATATGATAATAAGGTACTTAATTCGCAGCAGCCATGTTTTACTTTTTATCAATGGTGCTTAGTTGTGAATGTACTCGTCAGTGAGGTTTTGTAACTGCAAAGCATTTCTTAGCCAACTTCCGTGCCTTTGACCGTATCTATCTATCTATCTATCTATCTATCTATCTATCTATCTATCTATCTATCTATCTATCTATCTATCTATCTATCTATCTATCTATCTATCTATCTATCTATCTATCTATCTTATCTATCTATCTATCTATCTATCTATCTATCTATCTATCTATCTATCCATCAATCAATCTATCTATCTATCTATTTATCAATCAATCTATCTATCTATCAATCATTCAACCTATCATTCAATCTATCAATCAATCAATCCATCTATCTATCTGTCAATCAATCTATCTATCTATCCATCTATCTATCTATCTATCTATCTATCTATCTATCTATCTATCTATCTATCTATCTACCTATCTATATAGCCACCAACAACATTTAGCTCTCCAGGCCGTTTCGATAATGATATCTATTGCGAAATTGGTAAGGCATAACATAACGGCATGACGAGCATAAGTGATTTGCCATAACATGAAAATCACGACATGTAAGTCATTAATGTCACAATGTGCATGTTATGGTCTTGCTGCTCTTGCGGTGCTTTTGTTCATATGACATAATGCAAAAATTCTATGTTATGACTTGACTGCATTGCGAACATAACTGGTAGGCCCTAACGCGGAAATCGTGATATGCAGGTCACTTGTCATGACAACACCCCACGCTCATGGTGCACTCGCGATTGTTTCGCTACCTTCACATATACCGAATTTGGTATTACGTGACGTGAATGCGTGAAGAAGGTATAAAATTGGCACAAACATGATAATCATGACATGCGCGCCATGTAACAGCAAGACTACATGCCATGCTCACAAAGCGCTCGCCGCCGTTTACTGTAACTAGGCTTACATATAGCAAGTTTAGTTTTACGAGACGTGAAAGCACGACGAATGTAAAGAGATGACACGTACAAACATGATAATCATGACATTGTGCCATGCAAAACATGACTGCATGCTACGATCATAGCGCGTTTCACTAGCTTGACGTATACGAAATTTGGTATTACGTGACGTGCATGGTTGACGAATACGAATGCCAGCATGATAATCACGACATGGAAGCCATGTACGGCATTACATGTACCTCATATTGTTATGATACTTTTAAAGTGAAGTATCAACCTTCCTCAATTGTGGTTCGCATATCATCGTACGTAGGGTTAGACCATTTTATTGCGATAGCAATTATATAGGCACTCTCGGCTGGACTTCACCGCTGGCGTGGGCGTCGAGGTTATGCACCGTATATGTATACGTATCTATATATATGAAAACGAAAGAAAAAGTTCAGAAAGAACGCTCTGGCACGCGGAATTGTACTTGGGACCTCCGCGTCGTGATTGCGTGGCGTTAACCATTGAGCCACCGATACATACGTCCTTATGTTCAAATGGCAAGCTATTTATGTCTACCACTTACAACTGTTGGCGGGAACCCCGAGGGGGGGGGGGGACTACAGCGCCCTTTTTTTCTCAGTGGGGAGGATCATACGTCTTGACTGGCGTTTGGTTTTCACTAGAACGATTCTGTTGTAGTTACAGGGCGCACAAAAAGGTTACTGCAATCGTTACACAGCCTCCGTTTGGGAAAATGGCGCGCTTTTCAGACACAGCAAAGTAACAACTCACACGCTTATTTTCGTTCATCTTTACCTGTGAGTACGTTTCATGCGTCATTTGTGCGTGAGAAACGTGGGGCACGTTCGATCTGCTCGGCATTCTGCATCTGACCTTCCAATTTGCTGCTATTTTGTTCATTGCTTCGCCTTTGCGGCAAAGCTGTGTCTTTTTTCTTTTAATCTACTGACTTTGTATTCAAGAAGTAGGGCCGTATTGAGGCTGGACGTTTGTGTGACACATAGTTGCCAGAGTGATCGCATCTTCTCGGACACACGAGCTCGTTCTCTCCGTGCTTTTGATGGATGGGGGTTTCTGGGTCTGCAGCTCCTGCTCCTCCTTAGGCCTTACATACATATACACGCAAACGCTCCAAGAAAGAAGAGTTATTATCAGGCTACGCACCCGCTTTTATGTGGCAACCCAAACTTTATTAACTTTTTATTTAGGGTTGTGCAGAAAAGCGCTTTTTTATTTTCTCTATATTTTTATTTTCATGAATATTTGACGTTCAGCAACTACTTACAGCTACTTCAAGTATCCTCGCCGCCGGAATTGGAAAGTCCCGAAAGCAAAGCCCAGCCATGATACCATTGTGAAAGATAAAAAAGGAAAACGTTCAGACGCTCTCAATAAGAAAATGCTGTTGTAAAAATTTATGCGGAAATTTGTGCATATGATAAAATAAAGAATGGGAAGATTTATACGCTCTTGTGAAAAGGAGCTTTGTGTAGCTCTCACACGAAGTGATAATACTGCGGGTAGAGCTTGCACATAACTATGTGCATGGGAAGTTCTAGTGCAAATTCAACATCTGCAAGCTGATTATCTACTGCCATGTCATTTTCACTACTCGTTTCAGTTTGCTATTTGTTTTTTGCTTGTTCACTTTTGTTTTTGCGCTACTTATTTTTTGTACAGCAGAACTTGTGAAGTTAGAGTAGCTAAGGTGACATAAACCTCAACTTCCCGAGAGCAAGCCAGCTTCTACATAACAAAACAGAAATGCACATTTTCAAATAAAAAGCTGAACATGAAACGTTTTAGTCAATTGTGAGATTGGAGTTAAATACGAAGGTATTTCGTTTCGAATGGTTCTTTTCGATAACTTTCCTCGCGGACAAACGCCGGCAGCGGATCGATTGCCCCGGCAGCCTTTCGCAGGAACGTTTACGAAAAAGCAAGAATTCACATCATGTGTATCGTTTTCAGGAGCCCCCAACAAAGCGATCTCCAGACAGGTCAACCAGAGTCATTCGGCTAAACCAATTCCCAATCGCGTCGTGAATCTTGCTCCCTCTATCTCACATGGCATGAAATACACCGAAAGCAAGAATGAAACGTCCATCCAGACATCATTCAGGGCTGCCACTGAGATCACAAAACAAACAAAAACAATAAAAGAAGAAACGTCCTCGCCGCTTCGAATACAGCTGTTATCTGTGACACCCCAAACAGACCCCGTTATCGATTTGGCTAAAAGTAATGGGACCAAACACAAGAAAAATATGCTGTACCGGCATTTCGGTCGGTTACACAGGTTCAGTGTACAGATTATTTCGATACTGTATGCTGTCACTAAACCACTTTAAAATTGTTACCATTGCGTGAAGCGTCTATTGGCGAGATTCTTTCACTTCAACATTCTGACCTGTGCAAGGCAACGGCAGAGGAGGCAAGTGTTTATGCATTGGAATAGGGTGGAAAATAAGATGTCTCTTAGTATAAGTGAAAGAAAGAAGCTGACCTAAAACAAGGATAGTTCCGCAAAAGTATGTTCCATCGCTCTCTTGAAAACATTAAATTCGACAGCAAATAAGTGGACTCTTTATCTCCTTAATCTATCTGAACACAAGTTACTGCTATGTATTCATAGTCGCCCTTCGAAACCTTTTACTAACACCACTCACATACCAATAATTCAGCTGAGATCGAATGAACTAAGATCACTAAATAACCGTCAGCACACGTGCTCGTTCAGAGTGAGGTTCTGCGTCCGCTTCATTCAATAGGCACAATCATCGCGTTAACGTTTCGAACTGCCTACTTCCTAGCTTCACCAACCTTTAATCACAAGTTTAGGCTAAATCCGACTCAGCTTCTTATGTTATCACGCAGGTTATAACAATTTAACATAACGTACAATACATGAAAGTGAAATTGACGCAAGAATAATGCTCTCGCGCACTATCCCTCTATTTAGGCCACTTCAGTTTCTAAAGCACGAGCTAGGCTGCAAACTTCTTGCGTCTCCATACTACACAGTCTTCCGGCAATCAGGCATACAATTTTAACCTATCTAATTATTGTCTACAAGAAGTAAGCAAAGCGCCCTATTAATGTGCCACAGGCCTAAAAGTGCAAAATCACTGCACCTGTAAATAGGTATGCGACTAAGGCATACACGATAAAATCAATCACAAAACGCTGTGAGAATGCTGAGCCAAATCTGGCTACGCAACAATACTGTTTCAGATTCACCATGCTCAGCGTTCGCAATTTTTCATCGCTCGTATTGTAGCTAACCACGCGAAATCAACATTTACGAGGTTATGATCTCCTGAAAGCAACAAAAGCTATTTGTTTTTGCAACAATGCTATAATGAATAATGCGTAGCAAGTGCGCATCTCATTAGCCTGATATAGATTAACGTTTAACTTCAATGCAAAGTTCTTATGTGTATTTCCATAGTGATAATTAAAACGAGCACCCAAAAAGCGTAGCCACGGATTACAAACACTTGTCTCGCGAAAGCTGTTATGACATCAGATCACGGGTCACGTGGGATGGCGTAGTTGTCCCCCACCACCACCACCGGTGTCCGTAACCAGCATCTCATTAATCTCAATATTAATTTCTATAATCAAAATCTCATTAATAATAACCCAATGGGCACAGTGGGATTCAACGCTGAGTCTACTGCGTGCCAGCCCAGTATTCTACCATGCTTAGAACTCGCTTCCAAACTGGCCTTAGGCAGGCTTGATGTCGGGATGTCAATCGCGTTATCATAAGTAATAAAGCGCTAATCACAGGAACAACCAGGCATCGCACGATGCGAATTGCGCAACGATTGGGTCATCCAATGCTCTAACCTATTACAATAGCTTCTTTTTGATCACCTAGTAACTGTGGTGCATACCCACTTCCGGCGAAATTCTTCATCGTCATCAGCCACTTCATAAAAAAATTGCACAAAATTTCTAAAGAGTTTTTGCCGAATACTACGCTTCTCCGAAGAATGCCAAACGAAAGCATAGTGAATGCCTGCCTGCTACACAAAAAATGTGATTGTTTATGGCGCAGTGAGCGTCCATCAAGTGCGCTTCTAGCAGTTACCCGAATAGCTAGCGTTTAGAAAAGGCTATGACGGGCCTCTCTTCAGGCTTTCGCTGCGACTGTGTTGAGCGTTCCACGCAGGCCTGGCGGTTAACTAATTTCAGCACTAAATGATGACAACCCTCATTTCCATATTTTCTGTATGTCGTTTAAACGCATAAAAAAGAGCCTAGCTGCTTTTACATGAATACATCTTTGAACCTTATTAGTTCTGCTAATTTTATTTTTGTCGATATCAGTGTCGTTTATGCATATATGCAACTAAACACAAGTGTGAGCTGTATACTGATATTAAACTAATGTCTTTTTTTGATTAATATCTTTCTTTTCTACTTGAAATAACTGTGTGAATCGGTGATTTTCGGCGGCGCTCAATTTTAAAAATGCGGAGATATACATAATACTGGACCATTATTCTGACAAAGTTTTCCTTCTTCGTTTGTTTCTTTCTGGCGTGTCTGCGTGCGAGAAGTAATCTCTGTGGCTATGGTATATGCTACGTTTCACCGAACACCATGTTCCATAGTTCTAAGTATACAAACGATCTTCATAAATAAACTCAAATTGATACTCATAGAGAAATATCTGATGGGAGACCACTATGTGTACTTGTGCGCTTCTTCGTAGTCAGTTATCCCAAGTGATTGTAAGCAACGCGTTAGACGCGTTGACCTAGATCTATAGAAGTTTAGTATTCACAGTGGACTTTACATTGCACCGCATTTCTATAGCGAGTTATGGTAACGCTATCAGTACTGGGATTACGCACCCGCTCTCATCGAAAAAAAAAAACAAGAACAAAACGCACCATATCCACGGAGTGAATGATGATTGGTGGCGCTGGTGGGGCGAAGCGTTTGACGGTCCGTCCGTGCTTTCGTCCACCCATTCGTTCTCGCTTCTATCCGTCCATGCGTCCGTCCGTGTGTCCATTCATCAGTGTGACTGTCGGTGCATCCGTCCGTCAGTGCGTCCATCCGTACGTCCGTTCTTCAATCCATCCATGCGTGCGTCCACCCCTCTGTCTGTCTATGCGTCCATCAGTCCGTCCGGCCGGCTAACTAGTGAACACTCCAAGTACAGCCGTATCACATCTTTTCATCATGTATTCATCATATATATATATATATATATATATATATATATATATATATATATATATATATATATATACATTAATATATGCAAGTGCCGCCATCCAGCGGACATTCTAAGGACCGCTATTTCGGGTATGTGCCACCGGTGGCTACATACACCGTCGGAGGCAGGACGGACTCACACCCTAAGGAGCTTCGCCCCTAAAATGCTCCTTAATACAACTCGAGGACGCAGGTTTCATGCTTGAAGTACTTGAAAAGATGAAATAGTGGACTTAAAACTGATCAGCGAAGCAAAATCATCAGCGTCCTTACGGAATACTTCAAGGCAACCAACTTAATTTCTCATCTGTGGCTGCGACGCATTCTGGGTCTCTGATTCCCCTAATTTACCTTCTCGCAAGTATAGGTAATGAAATGGTCGATCTTAAATTAACAACTACCCCTAATCTCTAAATTAAACCTCTTCTATGTGTCTCGTAAACCCCACGTATAGAATTTTCTTGATATGTAACGATTCTTTTCTCCCTCCAGTCGAGAAAGCTAGTGTTACGGCTACAAGTCAGAACTTCATATAAAAAAATGTTACGCGGAAAAATGAGGAACGCTCGCAAGTTGCTGTCTGTGACTAACTGAGCAACACACACAGATATATTCCTTCAAGAAGTCAAATCTAACCCCTTGTCCCCATTCGCATGACACAACTTCCCGATTATACGGGACTCCGCGTTCCAAAGATAAGCCATAGCTGCCATATTTAACGCTGCATATCGAGCATTTTCCAGGGACTAAGAGAAATAAACTCCTTCCATGACTTCAATGGTTGCCACTGTATGTGCTCTTAGGTGCACTAGTTATGTCGGTGCGCGCCACCCATACAAGGACGGCATCCCGCTCGACGGCAGAGCCTCACCGTGAGATTTGTGGTTAAACCTCTTGTCGGCTGCACGAACTTCATTGACAGCGAGAGTTCCCTATGCATCCGAGCTCAGTATACTATTGCGGCATCCTCCGCTGTCAGGATCGAAGGCGGCACGTCACCCTTGTACACCGGAAGGTGTTCAGACTGAACACAAGGGGCAAACAAGTGGAACAAATAGCGCACGACTGACGTAGAAACGGGTGAATGAACCCTTCGAAAGCGTGGAAGCGTAATTCACGAGAAAAGAAGTAAATGAACCCATTTTTCGGGAAAATGACTGAAAGGTGTTTAAATTGGCAGATGTACGAAAGATAAGAAGCATTCATTATCCACTTGGTCAGCAGCGCTCGCGGTTATCCACGGTTATCGGAGCGCTGAATCCCCTCATGATAACCCTGACGAGCCCTCTAAAGTTATAAATATTTAACGAGAACATGTACTGTCCGGCGAATACGAACGATGCTTTGTCATTTACACTCTAAAGCACACCCTATCATTAGTAAACAGGGTACAACAGTCTGAACCAGGCAGCATGATGTTCTTGCCAATAAGGACAGGGTCCTCACAACATTGCCATCTAGACAATTATATTACACTACGATCATCTCTTGTCTCATTGTTCATATGCTTGAATGTGCCACATTAACCTTGGGCACAGCTTTACACCACTAATTACATTTTTATTAACTCTTTTTATACTCACAAGTAAGGGTGAGAGAGGAGAGCAGAAACTGACCCAACAAAACATTTTAACAATGCTGGTATTCCGCAGCTTGACGCATCTGTTTCTAGCCGAATTGCACAGAGACCGCAATACCTTGTCATCATGTAGCAGGAGCAACTGCTGTTGGAAGTTGAACTGAAAGCGAATTTTTCATTGCCATGACATTTCCTTTGTTTCTTTCAGTCCGCCACATGCTTTTCTTCTTCTTACTTGTTTATTTTATTTTTGGCTGACCGCTGCTGAACGCATGGAACTGAAGTAGCCAAAGTGCTAAACACATCAATATCTTGACCGAAAGTAAGTTCGAACAGAACATAACCTCTACCGTAATTTTGCCAGTAAACGTAAGAGGGCCCACGTCGACAACCATTATCAAATACTCTTAGGAACATTTCGCACTTTTATGCACACCGTGCTCACGAACGGTGTAATAAATTACCTTATAGCAGTTCGCCCCGATGTGATTTCATCGTTAAGTGACAAATGCGAAAATTGCGGTCGCGGGTGATTTCTGTCTCTCATTAAATAGAACGAGAAATGCGAACCTGCTCGTACATGAATACGTTAGTTCCCGCTCTTAGCTATTTGTGCTCATTCCATTTTTGTGCATTTCAGTATCCTTTTGAATATCGACACCTGGACAGGTGCGTGAGATACCAAAATTAGACACCGAAGAGAAGTGCCTGTTGTTAGGGGTGAAGCCCCTCAAGAGCACAGTATGTCGGTAAACCAGCCGTTGGGCGTTTACAGCCAATGTATCACTGCTGCATGAAACATCAGTGAACAACATAAGGGTTATCAAAAGGCGGTTAACGAGAACAAAATAAATGGCAACAACACCGTACAAACAACATTTATTTACCCATTAATCAAAGCATATTACACAACAAAAGGTTAACACGAACAATATTCAAGACTGCTAAGTATAAAAAAGTAGAATGCCACAATTCATGATTCGAAAAAGATTTCTTCGTTCCATAATCAGCATTACCTTCATAAATATGCATGGAATTTTTCCTTTTTTTTCGTGCACGAAAGAACCTAAAAAATCGGCTCCATTGTGGCGGTGATAAATAAAGAAACGAAATAAAGAAAGCCAGTTTTTCTTTTTTTGGCAGCCTTTTTCTTTTTAATTTTTGCGTGTCTTCGAGTGAATATGGTCCTGCGTCAATGTTATATTCAACGTTCCGCCGCAGGTAGCTTCCCGTGGTTCCAAGTGTAAAGACAAGCTTCGTAAATCAACTGAAGCTTGATAGCCTTAGCAAAGTACCTGGGGAACCCTACTAGCTCGTTCATTCCTAGGCAGTCATTCTTCGTGGTTCTAGACAGCATTTGGAAATGTATACCTTGACCTAGATTTTAGAAGTTGCGTATTCACTATGGTAATTACAGTACGCTTCATTTGTGTCACGAATTCTAATTACGCCGCCAATATGAAGGTCCCACGCAGGTCTTTATTAATATGCATTCCTGAATGAAAGTCAAGGGTGCAGCCTTCGTGCTTGGAGACGTGCTCAACGGAGCTCTAAGGGAAGGCCGAAATCGCCAATGTTCTTGGTTAATGATGCGCGATTGATACGCGCTTCTTTCTCAACCTTTCCTGTCTCTCATCTGAATATATATATATATATATATATATATATATATATATATATATATATATATATATATATATATATATATATATATATATATATGACGCGCAACCTGATAAAAGAATAAAGAATAGGGAATACAGACTTTCATTCGTTTGGCACTATATCTATTTAATAACGTTTCCTCTAGTGGACAAGACTTTGTCCAGTGTCACTCTGACAAAGTCTCATTGATTGATTGATATGTGTGGTTTAACATCCGAAAAACCCCATATATATGATTCTGAGAGACGCTGTAGTGGAGGGCTCCGGAGATTTCATCCACCGTGGGTCTTTAACGCGCACCCACATCTGAGCACACGGCCCTACAACATTTTTGCCTCCATCGAAAATGCAGCCACTGCAACCGGGATTCGATCCCGCGACCTGCGGGTTGGCAACGGAGTACAATAGCGACTATTCACAATGGATGGATGGATATGGCTGTACCCTTTAGATCGGGCGGTGGCTAGCGCCACCAAGCCGTAATACTTAATGAACCAAAAACTATATTTTTTTTTCACAGACTGTCACGTCACCTAGCGGAATTCAGAAACGTCCTCTCAAGGATGATCAGTAGGCAGACGCTCCCGACGCTCCCTTGTTCGGCGGTGCTAGCCTCAGTGTTAACGTGTTAGCGAGAAACGAACAAAAACCACATTGTGTGTCGCCTGCATCAGTCAATATACCGGACCGTCCGTGACAGGATAAATCTCATTCGTTCTTGCGAGAGGCGAAGTTCGTGTGAAAATACGTGGCAACTCGCGCATTCGAGTATAGCCCGCAGAGTACACATATAAGCTTCGCGAGATTTTCCGCAGCCACGTTGGATAGTTAAACGTTATTGCCAAACCTTTGCACTTAAAACTCACCTTATTTTACGTGCTTATAGCATTCGTCAGTGCTTTTGTAGTGCATGAATCCCATAACATTAATTGCAAGCATAAAGTAGCTCTGGCTCGTGATTTGCGCTTCCAAACCTTGACCTACGCTGCGCCGCTTGTTTTTTACGTTCGTTGATAGAGAACAGGACACTTAAAACGACTCCTTTCTTGCCTGGTGTCCGAGCAAAATGTTTTCCGCACCCCCAGACAAGCGTGGCGAGTGACGCCAGGTTGGGGCTCTGCAATGACGCGTTGTTGGTGCTATTGAAGTCGTTCAGTGGAGATAATTCCACAGTACGTAATGAAAGGTTACGTACTGTGCCACTGTTCCTGAACATACAAACATCGTGACACCAGCTCTCCTCCCCCAATCTCCTACTCCCCAAGAAAATCGGGCGAACGCAGCGCCGACGAGTATACAGAGGGAAGGGGCCCTGCCTGTGCGAATCGTGGCGGAGAGAGGCGGCCGTAGATGAAGCTAAGGCTTCTTCCTCTTCTAACCTACTACCACCACCACGTCGTGGCTGCCGATGCGACAACGCTTGAGTGCCTCCGCGAGTTATTTTTGCACAGGAAGCTCAACGGGATTCCTGTAACTGCTAGGAAGCCTGCAGACCGTCTTGAGCGGATGTGATAACACGTCTTTTGCGAAAAAAAATATGTGCTTTTTGCTCCAAAACTTAAGCCATGGAGCCCTTTACGTAATACTTGGAGGCAACTGACATAATTGTTCGTCTGTAGCTACATAGTACTATGCATGGAAATTGCCAATCATTTAAATACATGTTTTTTTATTTATTTCTCTCTCTCTCTCATTTCATTCTCTATTTTTTGGCACGTAAATAGCACAAAGCTGCCCAAAACCAAGTTCAGACGTTCCTTTCTTTTTATGTCCTTCAATTCTTGCCTCTCGACAACTACTACGTATTTGTTTCTTGATTTGCACCTATTGTTATCTCCCGCCTGCCAACAAAGCTGGTAATATAAGCACTACTTTGAGCTTTCTATGAGGAAAGTTTAAGTGAAAAGATTAGTTACAACCAGTTCAGCTTTTTGTGAGTGATAATTCAAGAGAAACGCATCTAAAATATATTTTGAATAAATGCAAACGTAATCATGTTTTCGTGCCGGTATTACTCAACTTCACGGTTCTGCGCTAGTTCACATGCTGAAGATAATTTGTTGCTACCAGACTGTACACAGCCTGACGAGCATTTTTCAGTAACAATTGCAAGGAAACTGTATTTCATGCCCTGTATGATCACTGCTACGAGTTCGTGCAAATTTGCGCCCTAGCTTCGCCGGCTGGTGGCGCCGATACAAATCCGGCACGTTGCTCCACGGAATCTTGGCGTGGGACTCGTGGCGGCCTCTGTCGTCGCCAGCGCGAACTGAACCTGAAGCGAGAGTTTCCTAAGCAACGCTGCTCGATATTCTCGCCCATCGCAGCCGAATGTTGTGTAGTATCGTGGGTCACTTGAAGGTATCCAAACTCCACAATGGGAATAAACAAGCGAGACGAATAGCCTACGACAAGAGCGCAGGGCGCTTACAAAATTTGGCACAAAGCACGGCCACCCTGCGACACCCAAAGCGGACCTGCGATTTAGCTGCGCGCGCGAGCTGATAGTTTCAAACCTTCTAAGGGTTCATGTTCGAAGAAAGCACGGAGAAACCACAACACACGGCCACGGACGACACGGGACGACGCGTATCAAAATCTCGACGGATATTGTATGAGCGAGGAAAAGGGCGAATTGTATTGGAAAAGAATGAACTAAAACGTACACGCACAGACTAAAAAGCCTAAGAGATAAGAAGTTTAAAAAGCGCTCACACTTCAGTTTCCTGGTGCCATGTACCTGTGATTATTCAGGTTGCGGTAGTTGTCTCGATAAGATTGAGAAAGCCTTTGACTATTTATTTAACGACAAAGTAGACTTTGTAGCGTTTGTGAAGGGTGCCCCATAAAATGCGCTTTGTGGCAAAGATACTGTAAGTCATTCGGCGGCGATATATATGACGAGACAATTAGATTTTGACAAGCAAACAATGAAGCAGCAAAACATTCGCAAAGGCAGACAAAAACTCCTGACGATAACTTCTGACATGGCACATTAATGTTGTAACACACTACTCGTACGTAGGTGTTTCTTAAATGTGTTCACAGCAACGCGCTTTTGCATCAACAAAATATCCAAAATCTGATTATGTAAATCACGCCAGTTCGTCTACATTTCATTTGAAGCGTGCATGGTGGCCTGCCTAAACGTCATTTCTAGCCTCTAAGAATAAAGCATTTTCACAATTCTTAATTTCATCGCCATGTATACCACTGCAAAAGGCACCTCGTATTCATTTATTATTATTATTATTTATTTATCTTTATTATTATTATTATTATTATTATTATTATTATTATTATTAGTGAAACTGCAAGGTCCAACGCACGTTCTTACTTAAAAAATGAAAGCTTTTATATTAGGATTTACTGAGCTGTTACAACAATTCTTTTATAGCAATGAAGTTTTATTTCATTTACTTCAAACATTCTTTACTTTTCAGTTGGCGATAGTAAATTACGTTTTTTTTATGCCTGTGAGTTATCAGCCTCTCAACTTTATCAAGTGGAAGCCAATCCACGGACATATAACATCAATGCGTACATTTCGTTATAGAAAGGATGAATTTTGCATAATGTCGGGTGAACCAACCTTATGCACGTCTCGTATCGCAGTGAAATTGCTCCACAGAGTGATTTCTCATAATTTCTGCTTCCCCTAGAGGCAATATGGACGCAATAAGCGGGAACGCTAAGGGTGAACAGGCCTTTTTTTTGATCGCTCCAAGACTCCACGTTGTCCCGGCACAATTTCAGCTGGACGACGTTGGTGGCGCTGCGATGTATATAGTTCAGCACTATCTGGATTTATTTTCCCACATAGATGCTCTTTGCTTCTGTATTCCTTTCGATATTCTAACTGAATCGGTCCCAAGCTTTATGTAAGCACACTCTACAGATGTATATACGTCATCTAAGAAAAGCTTTTCCTGTCATCTTTAATACGCCGAACAGCCACGTGGAATATGCCTGGCCGCAAGTAAAGAAAACCTGTTCTGCAAGCAGAAATCTGAGCAGGCGGTCAAGTGGCTAGCATGAGCATTACTACAGATGGCTGTTGGAATACAAGACAATGGCTTGCCTACATTTACTGCACGAAACTGAAGCGGAGGAGCATGAACCGCATTCAAGCGCTAAGCAGCTCCCTGGAGGCTTCAACCACGCGGAATTAAGTGTAGGTGTGCGTGGCCTGTCGTATAGACGGCACGTTTAGATAGCACGGACTGTGCCACTAAAGGCGGGGTAAGCCTTCGAAGAAAGCAAAAAAATTATTCTTCCAAATAACGATAACTGAGTGACGTTATAACATACTTGGGTTACCGCAAATACATGCGCCTGTATACACGTACACTCTCAGGATGCTGTATACAAAATGCTGGTTTACCGAAACGAACAACTGACTTTATTCGAGTTTTACAAGCACAAATAAAAACTGGCGAATACACTAGAATGTTCGTACACCAATGTTAGGAATACAATACCTAATTTGATCTTATATTCACAGGAGGATAAATAAATCGACTGCACAGTGGAAATAATAGAATATAAAATGTCGCACAGCTGAGTACAAACATTTCCCACGTTAGGCAAGAAAAGTCCAGCCATCACTTGAATATGTGTACCGCAACCAACAATGTTCCACAGCAAGAAGAAGCCAGATAGCCGCAGCATATACGAACTAATGATAATGGTGTTTGGCGTACCGAAACCTCGATATTAAAATGAGGCACACCATAGTGTGTAGCTGCGGATGTTTTGAGCGTCCGCTGTTCTTTAAGGTGCAACGATGTCGCGCACTATGCGGGCCCCTCGCATTTCGCCTGCACCGAAATGCGTGCCGCCGCGGCCAGTGTCGAACCCGGCACATTTCGAATCTGTACCACCAAGTCGAAGATGACCACATGCGAAGTGTGAACACGGGAGGGGTGCGACTCACCTGACGCTGGGGTGTAGATGTTGAGATGCAGGCAGTCCTCGCTTGTGTTGAGCAAGGCGGCTCGCGCCAGCCTGCGCAGCTGTTCGAGCCGGCCGGGCGGCATGCGAACCCCGGCGGGCGACGACTCGTTGCGCAGAAACTCCGGCAGCCGCTGCGGGCACGCCGGGCCAGGTGTATCCGCTGCACGCACGTCGTCCCAGTGCGGCGAGTTCACCGGTGGCATGAAGCGCAGCGTGCCCAGCGGTGGGCTCACATACGGAACGCCCATGAACGCTTCCACGGGCGGCAAGTGGGTGCCGAACCGAGATCCCAGCGTGATGAGCTTGCCTCGCAACTGGCCGTATTTTGTCCGCACCACCCGGGGGCTGGGACGACTTGTAGAGGTCGGTGTGGCGTCGGCTGCACCCACCGCAGTAGCCAACACCAGCAGCGACAACGTGAGCCAAACACGAACCCACGTCATCAGGCACATGACGGCTTTCCTTACCACATTCCGTTTGTCCTATACGGTATGAAAAATCGTCGACTGTGGTGTGTCTTTTTCTCAATTTATATCAGCCAGCTTTACTATTGGCGATAATAAGCTATTAGTCACGTCCTTCGCGGAAGCTACGGCGACGTTCGGATGCCTTTCTACTGCTTTTTGTGGGCTCTGTCAAGGTGGCACGGCCGCAAAAGCACAACTTGACTTCAGACAGCGGAAAAGTCGTCGGTCGCGGTGACTTGCTGGGAGCCTGTAATGTTCTTTAGGCGCCATATTGCGTTAAATATTCGCAGGTGCCGATCTCGTTGGCATACGGCTCTACATGTGGTCGAACGGCTGCACTGGTGCCGCACATCGAGTCCACGGGAAAGATGAGGACCAGGCTGACTTGAACGGAAACCGATGAAGGTCGCTGTCTTCCATTATGAGGAAGCCTATTTAATAGGAGAAAGAGTTGTTCCGAAATTAATATGGCTCATTTTACTCACATTTACCAAGAGCAATCGTTCAGACAAAAGCAACATGAGTGTAAAATGAACTTGCGTTATAATCGTAGTAACATCTTTAAGATTACAACACAACCTATCATTTCATTCCTGCGAGAGTTTTTTCGTTGTATCATAAAAAAATATAACTTGCTGAAACAGACCTGTGTTTTTAACTAAATTGCCAAAAAGAATAGAAAATAAAAGACTACCTGAACATCACATACAGGAAACACTGTCACAAACGTACACGAGTTATTTTACAGTGATCACAAAAAGTCACGCCAAGATTATGAAGAAGCAAGCATGAAGATTGTCGCAACGAATTCATATAAAGCACATCACATTACCAATTGAATTATGCTATCAGGCCCAGTGTCGTCCGGTGCCGATATCGCATTTCCCGGCGACTACAGTCATATAGCGCATCGTGTTTTCCAAATCACACCACCACGACGCCGTCTCCACCGAGATTTACATAATCTTCCGGTGCACACTTTTGGTATGCGAGGATCCACGGTGGCAACAGCCGATGCACGGTGTACTGATCCAGAGAGGGCACCGCAGGAACGCGTCACGCGAACCGCGTCCGGCTAACCGAATTACGTTACACTCTGGGTAGGCGCGATTGCTTGCCGCGACACGAATCAAAGATTTCCAACGAAAATATATGAAGCGGTTGGGAGGCGCGAACACCACTCGAGTTACGAATTCCACGACAACGAGGAGCCGCGATTGGCAGGAGCACACACACACCTCGGCGGGTCCCGACAAAACGCCTCTGGCGGCGCCTCGTCCGAGTGCGGAGCGCCAGCGAGTCGCCGCCAGACCCCTCACGGCCTCCTTTCCTCTCCCGCCGTCGGCCGCCGCCGCTTGCTGCGCAGGAGGCCGCAGGGGGCTCCCCTTACTCAACTCCCCTTACCTCGATCTCCTTTTACGGGAGCCGAGGGAGTCCCGCTCCTCCGAAAAGGGAAAGCACGGGGAAAGGAAAAAAGAGGAGCTCTCGTCCGCTTCCCAATGGCAGCATCTCCTCTCCCCCTGCCTCTTCTCCTCCCACCACACAGTTGCGCCGCTCGACGCGCTTGTCGTGAGGAAGCGAAGGAGACTCCAGGCACACGGCTCATGCGCAAACCTCACCTCCCTCGTCGCCGTCTTCGTCAGCGTCGGCAGGCAGGAGGCAGCGCGAGGGGGCAAGTATTTTCTAAAGAGCTGGCTGGCACACGCTGCCCCGACGCGATGGCTACCTTCCCTCGGAGCACGTTCACTGTCACTTCACTCCCTGGCATCTTCGGTCCCCATAGAAAGAGGGGCACAGGGCTTTAAGGGAGCAACGTGAAGGAGTGGAAAGGAGACGAGACAAACGGCGTGCTTATCACTCAACGGGTGACGATGGCACGAAAAGAAGGCTCTGGACAGGCGCGCACTTTCATTTTGTAAAGTTGTAGAAAACCATGGGTTGGAAAGTAGGTGCCACAGTGAGAAACCGAAAGCGCCCCTCTTTTTGCTCAATATGCAGTGTCGGAGATAAACGACAGCGGGCAAAATAGGCGTGCCGCTAATCCGCCTCCAAAAGAAGTGAGACTATCCCATGCATAAAGAGAAGCGGGGCACGCACACTTGCGGGGTTCTCCAGTGACCCATTAGCGCCACTCTTTTTTTTTTCAACGGCCATCAGAGTATTACATTCAGGACTGTTCCAGCGTGCGCCCGCGCAAGCAGCTCGTACTACAGTGCAAAATGCGAGCTCGTTTTCTGGGGGCTAAGTGCGAGACATTGAAGATAATTTGGCTGCCAGACCTTGCTGTGGGGCTTGCCTCTATTTCCACCGAAGCTCCTCTACTATGCAACGCTTTCATTTTATTCTTCTGAACTCTTTTTTGGGACGCCTTAACTACGACCAGCCGCTTACTAGATACAACAGTGGTCGTTCACCTGCTTCTATTTTTGCTATGAGCATTAAAAGTATAGACCTGCTATAAACAGGTCGCCACCTTGAAAGATTAACGTTGCTGCGCATTTTACTTGCCTCTTAACCGACTTGCGTGACCAGCTCGAAGCACGTCGTACAATAGTGCATAGGGATACTCAGGATTAACAGTGGAAGTGCCTCAGACTAACTGGCCGATATTTCACTACGAGAACCTATTTTTTTCAAAGGCGCCGTGTCATCCTTCGCATGTTAGTTTTAAAGGGATTAGTGGTGACGTCAACTAAACCCCTTTAAAATTAACATGCCAAAGATAACACGGCGCCTTCGAAAAAGATAGATCCGTCACACGCGTCACCAAGAGTTGGCGTCACCACCAACCCCTTTAAAACTAACACGCCAAGAATGACACGGTGCCTTTGAAAAACACAGGTCCTCCTACCGAATCATCGGCCATCCAGTCTGAGGTACTTCCACTGTTATAGCCCTGATTATCCCACTACGTTGTTTCGACAGGGACTCACGCCACCACCAGGAGTTGTCGTCACCACTAATCCCTTTAACACTAACACGACAAGGATGACAGGGCGCCTTTGAAAAAGATAGGTCATCCCATCGAAACATCGGCCAGCCAGTCTGAGGCACTTCCACTGTTAGCCCTGTTTATCCCGCTACGTTGTTTTGACAGGGACACGCGCCACCACCAGGAGTTGACGTCACCACTAACCCCTTTAAACTAACACGCCAAGGTTGACACGGCGCCTTTGAAAAAGATAGGTCCTCCTATCGAAACGTCGGCCAGCCAGTCTGGGCCACTTCCACTGTTAACCCTGATTATCCCACTACGTTGTTTATATCTGCCGTCTCCCATCTAGATTTCGCATAGTACATACGCTGGGTTAAGCTATCACGCGCAGTTAGATATCACAGCAGGTACGCTTTGACCTTCAGTCTCAGAACTGACATGGGTGATGATGATATGTAGGGTTTAACGTCCCAAAACTACCATATGATTATGAGAGACGCCGTAGTGAAGGGCTCTGGAAATTTCGACCGCCTGGGGTTCTTTAACGTGCACCCAGATCTGATCACATGGGCCTAAAGCATTTTCGCCTCCATCGGAAATGCAGCCGCCGCAGCCGGGATGCGATCCCGCGACCTGCGGGTCAGCTTAGCCACTAGACCACCGTGGCGGGGCGAACTGACATGGGTATAAGATATATTTCTTTTGTCGGTGAGAACTGAAATGCTCTCCTCGTAAGATGCTCATTTCCACCACTACTGACTGAGGTCTTGAATTCCACTAGAAATTGGATGTTATTGCCCGTCCTGCTATGCACTGTAATGTATGTATGTATGTATGTATGTATGTATGTATGTATGTATGTATGTATGTATGTATGTATGTATGTATGTATGTATGTATGTATGTATGTATGTATGTATGTATGTATGTATGTATGTATGTATGTATGTAAATTCTATCAATATATGACCGTTGACGAAACACACGGTTATCGTAAAGTGAGATGAGCCGGATGAACTAGGCTTCCTTGCAAAACCATATGTAAAAGGTTAAACGTATTGAAAAATTACGTTTACGCAACGTCGAACATCGTGTTTTAAGTAACTGCAAATTGCGTCAATAAGGCGACGCATGTATTTATTGAAAATGAAAAAAAAATAAACCTCTACCCGTTGCAGAAAGCAGGCCTTCTACTTCACCATCGCTTCTTTCGAGAGTGCTCCGAGTCGTTTCTAGCCAACCCGTGCAGAGCTAGCGCAAACAGCTCTTGCCACATCTGAATACGCGTCAATTCTGCATTTTCTTATTCGATTCAGCGCAAAATGAAAAAAAAACACAACAGAACGCTTGACCCGTTTTCTAAGCTTCACGTTTAAACTTCTACTGCACAGAGTTTCATACAATAACACCTATAGAGAAATCTGGCGCTGCGATCGTGTGCCCTCATAGGAATTATGGGAAGTAAAGGCTTCGGATTGGATCGCGTTAGCCAGTGAACTGTCTACGGGTCTTTTTCTGCAGTTTCAGTTTCGTTCTTCGCGTAGAGTGGGTAGTGGGGTGGGTTCAAAGGACTTATGCTGCGCCTTTGTTGTTCAAAGAAGCTAAAAACTGCTAGGCCTCTCAATTTACTGCAAGCGCTGGAGCTGTATAAGTCGTGCTTGGCAGTTTAAGCGAAGTGTCATCCACTCACCACAGCGCATAAATATAGGGTCCCATGCCAGTGCAGGATATTACACCGATATCACGTTTGTTGTTAGTGCGTCTTGCCAAAACTTGTTGAAATCAACTGCAAAACGACGGTGACGCGAAGTAGACGCACCGCTACGCTCCTCTGACTCGACTTCAAAACAAAACTAGAGGTGCGTTGGGGGCAGACCGTTTGAACAGACGCACCTTACATCGCAGTAGACAGAACGTTAAGTGTTCCTCCCTTAATACTGTGCTGTTATTTCGATAAATAGATATTGCGTACTTTCGAGGATAAACCAAGAATGTTTGTTTTCAAATGTTGTAAAGAGTAATTCATTACATCTTGATGCCAAATCTAGAACGCAACGGCAGATCAATGATACCCTGGTGGTTAATTTGTCGAGCTTTCACTTCTACCGCCTAGTCACAAGAACCATTTGCAATAAAGTTTGCGTACAAAAAATTGAAGCAAGTTTAAATTTGATATAACTTCATATCACTTTGTATCACACTCGGAAAAGAAGCGTCGCGAATTTCAACAACGTGATCCATCCGAAGCACATCCAAAGCCTGTACTTCCCATCATTCCTATGCGGGTACAAGCGCCGCTGAAGGAGCCCGCGTAGACACTAGCGCCAGATTCCACTCTATGTATTATAATGTGAAACTTGATGTTCTACTGGGACCACTTGCGGTTGTGTACCACTGTACCTGTGCATAATACTTGCGTGAGCGACGTCTACCAAACGACAAAGCGAAATCACGTGCTCTGACCAAACGCTTGCTGTGCGAAGTTGCACTCCTCAAAAACCCTGCGGTAGCCAAAGGATTCACCGCTCCCCTTAATAACGACCGCTAGTATGTTGAAACTGTTCTTGCTAGCGGCATGCTTAGTCCGAACTGCTCAATTCGGTAACGAGCAAGAATCTGGGCAAAAGAGTTGATGTCTTTTATATCTCATTTTTTCTGTGTGTGTGTGTGTGTGAGCGCAACCAAGGATCGACCAAACCAGCAAGAAGGTTTAAGTTAGCTTACTATAGGGGCGCCGGCGTTACCCAACTCCGTTATGTACCACGTGAATAAAGAAGGAGGAAGGCGTGATGGGGAGCTCGGAACGGGGGGGGGGGGGGGGGTCAGAGATCGCTCGACTTCATCGCTTAATGCTGTGCTTGTTTCTTACACCCAGTGCCATTAGCCAAAGCGCATAGGGATTGCGCAACACTCAGCAATGCGCGTTGGACGTAGAAGGAATGTGGCGTTGGCGTCGCGTTACGGCAGCCGCGGTCATTTTGTTGTTGCACTCGGGGTTTCGCTGCTGGTGACTATCAAGGGAATCGGACTGCGAACACGACTGGTTAATGAACCGATGGTGGCGCATAAGCAGCCGCCCGACTGACTCGCCGCACTCCCGGGCGGCTCTGCTCTATTGCGTGTATTTCGTTCGGCTGAAACGTTCAAGCTATGTATACGGGCCTATGGGTCTGTATACGTATACGCTTCCCTTGAGCGTTGCATCGAGATTTGCCTGGTATGTCGCGCTCGCTCTGACTACTTCTCCGAGCTGCGCAAGCCTCTTCGTAGTGTTTATTGCAATCACACGACGAGAATTGTGTGCTCTTCATAATTAACAAGGTCAATAAGAGGGCCAGTGCTGCGACGTGCGTGAGCACATTCATTTGTCTGCTTGAAGAAAAGCCGTTTTTTGAGGAGCAAAGCTTCTAAAGCCATGGGTCTGTCGTCCCTATAGCTCGTACGTGACCGCCTACTTCAATGACTCGGCTCACCCACAGGTCGCGGGAATGAATCCCAGCTGCGGCAGCTGCATTTTTGATAAAGGCGAAAATGCTGTAAGCCCGTGTGCTCACATTTGGGTTCACGTTAAAGAACCCCGGGTGGTCGAAATTTCCGGAGACCTCCACTACGGCGTCGGCGTCTCTCATAATCATATGGTGGTTTTGGGACGCTAAACCCTCCACGTATCAATCAATCGATGATTCACTCAGCAGGTGCGCAGAGAAAGACAGACAGACAGATGGACGAACGATTAACGGGTTACCGATAAAACCCTCCGAA
This sequence comes from Rhipicephalus microplus, assembly GCF_013339725.1. Lineage (NCBI taxonomy): Eukaryota > Metazoa > Arthropoda > Arachnida > Ixodida > Ixodidae > Rhipicephalus > Rhipicephalus microplus. Next base: position 6,688,218 of record NC_051173.1, read on the forward strand.
TCTTCCTCGCCCCAATCATCAACATTCACTCCGTGGATAAACTGTGAATTTATATATATATATATATATATATATATATATATATATATATATATGTAGAGAGAGAGAGAGAGAGAGAGAGAGAGAGCGACAGAGAGAGAGCTTGTTTTTCTATCCGAAGCCGTCGAAGCATTGCTCGTTCAGTGTAACATGGTTGTTCGCAAGACGACCGCGTATCATCCGTAAATCAAATGGCCTAACCGAACGATATACTACACTCTCGGTGATATGCTTACGATGTACACCGCATCCAACCAGGCAAACTGGGACGCCGTCCTTCCTTTCGTCACATATGCGTACAACACTGCAACGCAAGCGACCACGGGATTCTCACCGTTCTTTCTTTTATACGGACGTGAGCCATCGTGTATGCTAGACACCATGCTTTCTTATACACACCTGACGCTTGCAAGTACAGTCCGATTTCCGACATTGCCAGGTACGCAGAAGATTGTCGGCAGTTGGCTCGTTCCTTTACGAGCGAGTACCAAGGTCACCAGAAGCTTAAGCGTGACGACGACCGACCTCATCCTACTTTCCAAGCGGGTACCCTAGTTTGGCTCTGAGCCCCACCAAATACACCTGGCATATCCTCCAAGTTATCACGGCCCCTACCGCATTCTTGCTCGGACTTCTCCCGTCAATTACGAGCTAGAGCCCTTGACACCATCTGACGACTTGTGTCATCGTGGCCTAGAAATTGTCCACGTCTCTCGCATAAAGCCATATTATGACCCGGCTAGACTACCAATGCATTAAGTCGACAGGACGGCTCCTCTATTCCTCGGGGGCAAACGTAGTGAAGATGACGACGAAAGACACGAGCAAGCAAGCAAGCAAGCACCAGCCTCAGTAGCAGCACCAGACTCGAGCTCGCTTTCGCCCGCATTTTTGCTGCTTGACGTCCGCTGCTCCTCGATGCTTCACGGTTTATGTTTGTCGAGCTTCCCTGACTTCCAGCGTCAATAAATCACGTCCAATATAAAATATGCTACATCGTACATAATGAAAGTCATAGCATAAACGGCGAGAAGAAGACAATGAAGTTGTTGCTGCTTGTCTAAGTAGCTCTGTCTGCATTTATCGTTAATTTTGTTTATACTACACCTCAGCACTGCTCAAGACGTCGGACGACTCGAAAAGGTACTTGCCATATCGGCGACCGACGGGTGCTGTGCATCCCGCCGCGTCGAATGGTGCTAGAAGAACCAAAACGAGTATCAGTGAGAGCGCCGCCATGACGTTCCAAGGTGTGACACAAGGTTAGAAGCACCAGCTGGTTTGCGCAAGCATACCTTACTGCAAGCGACAACACAGCGCTGAATCGGAGGACGAATCAACTGTCATCGGGGACTACAACGTGGCCAACCTTCCAGATCTAGACATGGACGAGGGTGGTATCCGTCTTGTGCGACATCGCAAAGATAGGACGGTGGGCATTTCTGTGTTTATTGCTCAAACATCCGAAGGAGCTAACTTGAGGCAAGTGAATTCTATTGACCTATACTCGGAAATTGAAACGATACTCGGTGGAGCCCCAGTTAAGAGCCATTTCACAGCAAAGGGAGCCCTGCTCTTGGATATAGAGACGGAACACCAAGCTAATATGCTTCTAGCGACCAACACTATCTGCGGCCTTGTCATATCTGCTCGTGTACCACACAGCTACACAAAAAATACATGCATTATAAAATGAGTCCCAAGATGGTACTCGAACGAAGAGCTGTTAACCTACCTGAGACCTCAGGGAGTATACCACGCAAGAAGAATCATACGACGGGTCCAAACCTCATCCTCCGAGTGGGAATCAAGGCGCACTGACTCTGTGGTTCTCATATTCGCTACCAATTCGGAACGCCCAGAGAAGATCAACCTTCGGCTTCACCAGACACGAGCTTGTAGACTACGTGGAGACGCCGCCACGCTGTTTTAAATGTCAGCAATTTGGACATGTTGCTAAGCACTGTCGTGGGGAACAGAGGTGTAAGCGCTGTGGGGGCCTCATGACTTTAAGACGTGTACAAGTAAAGAAAACTTGTGTGTGCAAACTGTGGCAGCGACCACCCACCTGGCTACGGCCGATGTCCAGCACGAACAGCTGCGCAGCGAAGAAATAGGACGCTTGTCCTCGGCCCGAAGACTGGAACGAACCATCGCTCATAAAGAAGACGTCCGGCGCGCCACAACATGCATGGTTTGGACAATGAGTATGCAGTAAATTTTCCACGCCTAAATCCGACAAGAGCTGGTACTGAGTCAACGCAAGTGCTTAACGCTGGTGAGAAATGTATCACGAAATAGTCCGCCAAGCGCACCTATGCTGATGCACTGAGCCCACCTCAAGTACCACCTGGAAGCAAAAAGCAAGAAAACCTCGAGCACGTTATTCGCGCTCTGTTCACCGCACTACGTTCACACGTCGCTAAGATGCCTGCGAGTTCAACGAAGGACATGTTGGAAGCAGTCATGGCTCTAAGACAGTGTTACTTTTCTCTGCTTCCACATACACACAGTAGAATAATGACCATGTCTCGCCCACCTGGTCTATTTCGTCCTTCAAAAGTGCCCTTAAGTATGCAATGGAACTGCGCCGGTCTTCTGAAACGTCTGTGTGAACTCAACCTTTTCCTGCGCGACATTCCAATACCAATCCAAGCCCTCTCAGAAGCCGGTGTCCCGAATGCAAGGACGCTCCCAGGGTACACCCGACACGGCAACCCGAGCATAACGTTATTTGCAAATGGTAGCGCAACGATATACATAAGGCGGGAAATTCCTCACGTCACCTTACCAGTGCAAGACCTCTGTTACAACTCACTGGAAGTCGCTGCTGTGCAGGTGTGCCTGGGAAACCGAAAACTGAGTGTGGTATCGTTGTAGATAAGCCCACGAAAGAAGGTCTCCATAGAAGCTCTCCTAAAGGACCTTTGCACTCGATGTCCGCTCCTTCGATTAATATGTGGTGATTTTAACGCGCACCAGTCCACTCTGGGGAGATAAGAGTGTAGATTTTCGAGGCAAGAAACTTCTAGCAGCTGCGGATACTGCTGACTTATGTGTGGCGAACGATGGCAAACCTACATTTTTCAGGCCACCAGATTCATGGAGTGCAATAGACCTTGTACTTCACTCCACGGACCTTCTGGTATCATCGACCACGGCTACAGATAGAATGGGCAGGGACCATTTCCCCATCTCCACCAATATCCTGGGATTTCGAACTCCTGGTCGACAATTCTGCAATGCAACACGCTGGGGCACCTACAGAGAAGTGTTGGACAAATCCGACTGATGAGCTGTTCGCAGATATGTTGCAAAGCAAGCCAGCGGCAACTTCGTTGCTGAATCTGCCCGACCATTTTCCTCCTCTTGACTTGAAATTGAAGAACCTCTGCGCAGCACGTACATGAGCGGAGCGGAAACTAATGAGAACAAAAGAAAATCCGTCTGCGAAAACCGAATATAACAGGATAAACGCTGCGATCCATCGCCACACACAAAAAAATTAACACGAATTCAATGGGCCGCTTTTTGTGAGAGTTTATTACTGGCCATATCATTGTCAAAGGCGTAAACGTTGACAAATAGTCTTTCTGGGAAGATCCGAACACACAGGCCATTCGAAGCACTCGCTTTGAAACAAGGGATAGATTTGCAAACCCTTGCAGAGGATTTCGCAGACGTGTACACATCTGGCAGATCAGCAGGAGCGGTGATTCCTCTGTCACCCCAGTTTTTTCACACGATGGATACGCCATTCACCTTTCGAGAGCTGGATATGGCACTTAGCAAATTAAGAAGACGCTGTGCCGTGGGTCCCGATTTGATCAGCAATGATGCTGACAAATCTGCCATATGAGCAAAAAAGCGTCCTTTTGGACATATTTAATCATGTCTGGAGCACGGGAGAGATTCCTAGTTGTTTGTAAGACAGCATGGATGGTGCCAGTCCTAAAGTACGGAAAGGATCCTGCGAGCCTCGCATCATATCCACCGGTATCTCTTACATCATGCGTATCTAAGTTGTTGAAAAGATTAATATGTACAAGCTTAACTTGGTACCTTGAACAAGGAAGAAGATTATCATCGTGTATGACGGGGTTACGCCCCCGACTGAGTGCCCTGGACAGTGTTTTGGATCTATTAGGCCACATCGAGCACCACCACGTCAGCAAACTCTCGACATTCGCCGTCTTCATGAACGTTGCCAAGGCATATGATTGTGTGCCTCAGGCAGGCGTCGTGAACGGGCTCCAAGTCATGGGTAAGTCGGAAAATGCTCTTCGGTTCGCACATGAATTTCTCAGAGACCGCTGTGCCCGGGTTAAACTTGGAAATGTAACGACCGAAGAGAGACGCGTTTCCCTCGGCGTCCCACAAGGAAGTGTTCTATCTCCCTTGCTTTTTAACGCAGCCATGGCCAGCCTTCTCGACACTCTACACTTAGCTCTGAAAGCAGTTAAAATATCCATCTACGCCGATGTCATCTGCATTCTGATCTCAGGGTACCAGCACAAACGATTGGCCCGGATAGCACAGAGCGCTATTTCAATCATTGAGCGTCACTTGTTGACCAAATCGGCCTTCATGCTCTTCCCGGAAGCGAGACGGAAGTCGACACGTCTGTCGCTGAATATTCAAGGCCACTCAATTCATTGTGCAACAAGTGTCCGTTTCCTGGGCATTACCATCGACAACAAGCTATTATGGCGACGTGCGGTTGATGGTATAGTCACTGCATCAGTGCAAAGGATCAACGCTCTTCGTCGCATGGCAGGGGTACGTTGGGGCAATAATCCTATGTCCATGCTTAAATTGAATGCTGCGCTTATAACAAGCCGCATTCTTTATCAGCTGACCCCTGATATCACCATCACCGAACCAGTTCGAACGCCTAGAGGCAGTGCACAGAAAGGGTCTTCGCTTGGCGATGGGAGTTCCTCAGGCGGCTTCAAACACGAAGGTCACCAATGAAGCCGAGTCTCTTCCGCTCCGCCTTTAGGCGTCTCAGGCCTTATTGACGCAGCTGTCAAGACTGGGCGAGTCCTTCGCAGGCACGGCGCTTCTCCGGCGGCTAAGAGCAAGAGCTGGCTCACATTTCAACGCGGCACTGAACACATTTCGATATTTAGGCTTGAAACTGCCTAAACGGCGCCCTACGGACCCGCCATGGTCTTTTGTGGATGTTGCGTGTAACTTCAGCGTACCCAAGCTACCAGCGAAGCGCACTATTCCAGCCGCGGAAGCAAAATATCTTGTGCTGGACCACTTGAGCACCGTGTACCGCGGCCACCTACTAGTGTACATCGACGGATCAGTGTGCACACAAACGGATAGCTGGACAACGGCTTTCTGCATACCCTGCCTTGGCGTGTCATGGTCGGGCCGCCTGGATCACGTGGTTACGTCCACAACGGTAGAAAGCGCTGCAATCATGGCGGCTTTGCGAAAGTTGCGATCCTTTTCTGCACTACATGTTGTAGTGCTGACGGACTTTAAATCGGCGCTACAAAGACTGCATCGTAGCCTACCTCTAGAAAAGTTCACCAGGCAATCTCTGGCACTAACTAAACACCTAATTAACAAGAGTTTTAATATAAAGTTTCAGTGGATCCCATCCCACGTCGGCGTTGAAGGCAATGAAAGGCTGATGCCTTGCATGCGACGCAAGGACATTCGTTCCAAAAGTAAGAACTCCCAAGACTTACCAGAACAACAAAGATGTGATACGCAATCATTTCAAGGCAATCTACAAGTTTCCACACCAAGCATGTGTAATTCATGGACTTTCTCGTGAACAAGTGACGCTGTTGTACCGCATAACAACCGGCTCCACATACACCCCCGCCTCGTCATTCAAGACTGGGAGATACGCTTCCCCGTTCTGTGCTTTCTGCTGTGATATCGGGGATATTGGATATTTCATTTGGCTTTGCCCATAGTTTGATTTGCAAAGAGCAGCGATGATCCGCACCTTGCAAAAAGGCTCTCATAGGCACCTGACAGTTGATGACGTCATTTTCCCTCAAGAACCCGCGGCAACTAGGAGGAACGTGCAACGAATTTTGTTGGTCTTCCTACAAGACACTGGGCTGTCTGACATGTGGTGACAATTTCCAAACTCAGGAGATGCTAAGGCGGAACAATTGCCGGCCATGCAGGCCAGGCTAACCCCGACTGCTGCAACACCACCACCACCACCACCACCACCACCATTTCTTGTTAATTTCATCTTCTTGCTCCCTATGACGGCCGCCGAGCACATACCATTGCACCAGCGCTGTAGTCGGTAGCGACGCCTTATATAGCATATCGCCTCTTGCAAAAGAAATCACACAAGGATTGTTCCTGTTTACTCTCCAATGAAGTCATTCAATTTATCAGGGGCCTTCTTTTCCACACCTGCTTCTTCTTACAGGCGCGATAAAACTCTCCGAATCTTCGCCCCACTCATCAACATTCACTATTCACTCCGCGAATTTGCTGTATATATATATATATATATATATATATATATATATATATATATATATATATATATATCATAATCTCAACTTTTCAATAAAAATATATGCGAAAGATTCATGAATCGTATTTATGTTCCCAATCCGTGATCTTTTGAGGTGCTTTAAGGCGGAACCTTTGTACAACGAATCATTTCGCGCACATGTAACAGAGCACTGTATTAGCCAGCTCAATGAACTTATTTGACGTACAAATACTACAGAATGAGAGCGTGAAAATCTAAAGAAGTAATTTATATCATCTCTTTATCTATTCTAGGAGCTTTGTAGTATTTGAATGTATTTAAACTGCCTCCTTAAGCTAACCTTGCTTCCTGTTTATGGGCCAGTCCAAATTTCATCCCTATGGTTTGCTGAACAATTACAAAAGTGCTGACATCACTGTATCTGCAGCAGCTTTATTCGGCAAATTCTGCACGAATAGCTGCTACAGCAATCACGAAGACAAACTGTGTGCTCAATAGGGATGACTTCAGAGTCACTACATTATGATTCAATGAAGGGCATTATAATGTATGAGCTCTCCCGTTTCACAGTATTCCTACTCATATACTGGTCATGCACTGTAGTTAGCGTTCTCTCAAGAAACTGTTCTACTCTTGAGAGAGCTTCATTCTAAAGTTGAACCAGGCACATTCAGTTTTTGTACGAGTTTGGAGCCCACATCATTTTTCTGCAAGAAAGTGTAGTGTGAGTGAGGTCTATCCTTCTATTTGTTAGAGTTAAAAGCATGAAACTTTCTCGTATGTTTGTAGCGACAAAAGCAACAAGCTCCTATTCAGATAAAAGAAAAAAAGACTCGTTAAAAATAAAAATTAAACAGTTTTAAGAGTTTCCCTTTTTATTGACGTACGGCTGTTTGCGCTTTTGCGAGATCATTTTGCCAACTGAAGCTCACTAGCACAACCAGGCAATAAAAAAACGTAGAGGTTGTTTTTTTTGCCGTTGCATAGCACTGTCCCCGAAAGTTCTAGCATTTTTCTGACATGCTAATGATGGCGCTGTATTTTATGTGCAAACGATAGGAATACGCGGCATTAACAGAAGGATGCTGTGCGGACAGGCAGTGACGGGTCGTGAATCGATAGTTTAGAACACTCAGCTAGTCAAAGACTGTAAACGATCGATACGATAAAAAGAAAGCGCCTACCACACAAAACAAAAGCACGAGGCCTAATAAGCACTCGCTTTCTGGTCTCACGGTCCAGCTGATCGAAAGTTTCTGAAGCCAATTAATGCACCGCCATTTGAGGGCCCTCGTAGAAACATCAAAGTGGACGTGTGATGTAATAGTACTGCATTTCAAAAATGACGAAAAACATTATTTTCATAATATTCTTCTTTGCCCATAAGTGCTCGTTAAGGCACTAGCCGCATCGTTATTGTAACACAGATATGACGCACAGAGAAGATGGCTCGCAAGAAGATTGACTACTTTGACCAAAGGCCCCCAACTATTTACGAATGTGGACCTCATTAGTCACCGCATCTGGGGACGATGAATGTACTTTCGATGTTTTTAAAGAGCGCATACGGTGAGCGGAGTCAATTTAGTGTCGTTCTCAGCGGTAAAGAATTGTTACTCTGCAGTTACAGTCGGGGAAATGGCGACCGACTGCGATGGTAAGCCTTCTCTCCATCTTTGTCTCCCTCTGTCCCTTTGTATTTCATTGCCTTGTTCCCTTTGAACTTCTTCATCTCGGCCATGCCTCTTATTGTCGCATTTCAGTAACCTCTACAGTAGCTTCCGATGTTCTTGTTTTCTCTGTTACTTCGTCTTTATTGTTTCTTTTGTTATTCGACTGCATTGACCAAATATGGAAGTGTGCCCTCAACCGTCTTGTAACGGAAAGACTTCTAAAAAAATCACAGCATACCCTCGTAGTGAAAGATGATTGGTGAGGCAAAGCGTTCGTCAGTCCGTCCGTGCTTTCGTCCGCCCATTCGTTCTTGCTTCCGTCCTTCCATGCGTCCATCCATGCGTCCGTCCGTGTGTCCGTCCATCCGTGCGACCGTCGGTGCATCCGTCCTTCCGTGCGTCCCTCCATGCGTCCATCCATACGTCCATTCTTCTATATGTCTGTCCGTCCATCCGTGCGACCGTCGGTGCATCCGTCCTTCCGTGCGTCCCTCCATGCGTCCATCCGTACGTCCGTTCTTCTATATGTCTGTCCGTCCATCCGTGCGTGTGTCAACCCTTCTGTCTGTCTGAGCGTTCATCAGTCCGTCCGTCTATGTGTATATCCGTCCATTCGTTTGGCCGTCTGTCTAGTGAACACTCAAAAAACAGCCATCTCACATCTTTTCATCATGTATTCGTCAGATACAAGTGCCGCCATCCAGCGGACACTCTAAGGATCACTCTTTCGGGTATGTGCCACCTGTGGCTACATACACCACCGGAGGATGGAGAGACCCACACCCTAAGGACCTTTGCCCTTAAAAGTAAGAAATAGTACTCATTCTTTAGCAAAAGAAGAGCCAAAGCGACTTGGCAGTCGACGAGTAGGAGCACCTAGACATTCATCAGCTCACCCATAACTTGCAAACAGTTGACAAAAAATGCGGTGTTCATGTGATGTGCACAGCATCGGGCAAGTTGATGTGGTTGTGCCCAGCTGTGAATGAGAAAAAAAGGCAAGAATGTACGAAGAAACACACTACTAAATTTGTTTTTTGTGTTGAAGGCAGTGTTCCGGAATGGGCACCTTCATTTCATTCTCATTCTACTCCAGGTTAATGAAAACTTGCCGCGATTTTATTTCTTTTAATTCTTCGAAATGAAAAAAAGTTAGGGCATTACCAGCGCGGGAATAGGGCGGGCAGTTCAATTTCATAATGGAAATTCCTCAACGTAGGAAAGACATCTTGAGAGCTTTGTCGAGTAAAGAATAAACGACCCATAAAGCTGATGTCATCCGATGTATTAAGAACTGCAAAAGTGTGCAAGAGACGTTACCGAAGCCGAGGATTAGTATCTTGGTGACATATCTCGTGGAGTTTCGGGCAAAGGTGTTCATGTGTCTAGACAGGGGGAACAGTATAGAAAAAGGTTTAGAGGGGGGTTTATAAGATGACACGACGCACAAGCTGGTATGCGAAAGCTTGCAGTGAACACAAGCATCGCGCCAGCGTCAATAAGCATCACAACTTTGACACTTTACGAATATGTGTCCCAGTCACCACTACCAACAAAAGAAAAAAAATCACAGCATACCCACGGAGTGCATGATGATGAGTAGGCGAAGGATCCGCCAGTCCGTCCTCGCTTCCGTCCGTCTTTGCCTCCATCCATCTGTTCGTGCGCCCAGCCGTTCTTCCGTGCGTCCGTTCGTGCGTCCGCCCGTACGTCTATCCATGCGTCCGTCCGTGCGTTCGTCTGTCCATCCGTGCATATGTATGTCTGCCTGTCCGCCCGTGCGTCTGCCCATCCGTCCGTCCACCTAGTGAACACTCCAAGTACCACCATCTCGCATCTTTTCATCATGCATTATCATATAGAAGTACCATCATCCAGCGAACATTCCAAATACTAGAGGAGAGTTGGCATGGCCGGACTAGAGGAGCAGCACCGCGCGCACCTCTCCTACGGCCTGTGCTTCGTGTCTAGTTTCAGCTTTCAGAGAGATAGAGAGGTTCAGGAAAGGAAAAGACGCAACTTCTGCAGTCCTAATTGTGAGCACGGCTCAGCGCTTGTATGGGGGGGGGGGGAATTGATTGATATGTGGGGTTTAACGTCCCAAAACCACCATATGATTAGACGAGACGCCGTAGTGGAGGGCTCCGGAAATTTCGACCACCTGGGGTTCTTTAACAGTGCACCCAAATCTGAGCACACGGGCCTACAACATTTCTGCCTCCATCGGAAATGCCGCCGCCGCAGCCGGGATTCGATCCCGCGACCTGCGGGTCAGCAGCCGAGTACCTTAGCCACTAGACCACCGCGGCTGGCCCGGGGGGAGGGGAATAGGGCATTAAAAATGCGAAGAAGAGAGAAGAAGAAGAGAAATGGCGTTCATGACCAAGGACGTGGCGGGCGGCTTCTATAGCCGGTTGTCTAGTCCATTGTCCTCAAGAAAGTGAAGAACCGCCTTGAAGACCTGGGTGTTGTGCCGTGCAGAAAAGAGAAGGTCTCTCTGTTTAGCCGTGGGCAGACCGTGGCGACGAAGTGCGGCTAGCAAGACGCCGCGCTGTGTGCGAAGCGCTGGGCAAACACACAACAGGTTCTCGATGGTTTCATCTGCCTAGCATGCAGTGTACGCAGGGGACGAGGCTCTGCCAAGCCGGTGACGCTGGGCAGCAGGCGAGGAGCAGCCGATGCGTAAGCAAAGTAGCAGGGACATTTCCACCTTTCACGGCCACTAGTTCATGGCACTGCGGCCCAACCCTCTCTAAACCTCTTTAGAAAAAATGTTTAACAATTCCGAGTACTTCGTACTCAACTATGGGAGAGCACTGAGTCATCCCGCTAAAGGAATGTTTACATGACCAGGGAACCTGTTTATTTAGAAAAAGTGGGTAACAACTTAGAGTACTAGGTACTCTACTATGGGACGGATTGAAGCCGTCCCGTGGGCCTCACATTTGGTGACCTTACTAAAACCAAGGAGGTTATGCCCAGCGAGTTTAACGTCGTAACCTTTTCTAGTCAGATAGTGCTCAAAGTGGGTCTTTCTGTTACTATTTTTTTAGTAAGCATCGCATTCAAGGCAAATTATACTGGAGATTAAGCCGCCGATACTCGTCTCTGTAGGTTATTTCATCTGAAACAACTATGCATTTACTTATGATTACCATGCGCGGGTTTTCTCCACAATTCAAAAGAGTGCACACGTGCCGCTCGCTACTCTAGTCTGGCCGTGGAGGTGGCTACCTACTACTACTACTACCACCACTACTACATACGTCGCGGACGCACGACCCACGGCTTAAGGAGCTTCACCCCTAAAACAAAGAAGTCAAGGATGAGGAGACAGCAGGCTGCTGGATGCCGCCGACGGAAAAAATTCACAGCATATCTACGAAGTGAAGATGATGAGTGGAGCAAAGCGTCCAATAGTCCGTCCGTCCGTCCGTCCGTCCGTCCGTCCGTCCGTCCGTCCGTCCGTCCAGCCAGCCAGCCAGCCAGCCAGCCAGCCAGCCGGCCGGCCAGCCAGCCAGCCAGCCGGCCAGCCGGCCGGCCGGCCGGCCTGTCCTTCTGTTTGTCTGTATGTCTGTATGTCTGTCTGTTTGTTTGTTTGGCGATGAGCACGAACCGCCACGCCCATCGCTCCGCTTCGTCCATGCCCCACCAACGACTCGACACGTACGGCGACGACTGAGGAGACAGAGAGGCACTCGTCCTTTGCGCACCCAGGCTATACCCAGGCACAGCCAGCGCAGCAGCCAATCGGAGAGCAGCGGTACAGCGCCATATAGAATATCCTCAATCAACAGCAGTTTGTATGGGAATGGATGGATGGATGTATATGGCTGTACCCTTTAGATAGGGTGGTGGCTAGCGCCACCAAGCCGCAAATACTTAATGAACCAAAATATAGATTTATTTTTTTCCTTTAAATAGTGAGGTTGAGGATTCGTACTTTGCAGTGAAGGGTTTGATTTTCACTGGTGCCTTGACTTTAGCCACCATCAGATAACCTCTTTCTAGTTAATTCTACCCACTTAAAGTCTATTTTGCCCTCCCTGTTCCTAAACCTCAGTGCTTTGAAAACCTCTGCGCCATCATCCTGAACTATAAAGCGAAGCCCTTTACAGAACATTGTCAAGTGTTCGGAAGTTTCTTCTTCCTCTCCAGACGCACTGCATACCGTCTCTACCCCTTCGTATTTGGCACGATATGTCTTGGTTTGAAATACTCCAGTCCTGGCCTCAAACAGTAGAGAACTACCCCGAGTATTATCATAGGTCCTTCCCTTGGCAATTCCCTGCTTAAAAGTTCGATATATCTCTAATGCGGACTTCTTAATCATGCCAATTCTCCACATATCGGTCTCAGCTTCCTTCCTCTTCTTCTTAACCGTTAATTTTTTTTATTTAGGCCCCCTGCTGTTTTCTAAGTATTTACCAGTCAATTTTCTGGTTCGCTTCCTCCTTTTTGTATCGACATTCTTAATGTACAAGTAGCTGAATACCTTCCTAGCCCAACGCTCCTCCCCCATTTCTCTGAATCGCTTTACAAATTTTATCTTCCTGCTAGGCTTCTCTGCCCTCAAATGATGTCCATCCCATATCACCTTGTACTCTCTGATTTGGTGTATTCCCGTGAGCTCCTAAGGCAAGCCTACCTATTCTACGTTGCTTAATTTCTAATCTTGCTTGAACTTCTGATCTCATGCACAAGAATACATTGCCGAACGCCAGACCAGGAACCATGACCCCTTTCCATATTCCTCTAACAACATCATACCTATTATAATTCCACAGTGCCCTGTTTTTCATTACCGCTGCATTCCTGTTACCTTTATATGTCACGTATATTTCGTGTTCCCTTAGGTACTTGGCCCCATTGCTTATCCATACACCCAGATATTTGTATTTATCTGTTATCTCTAGCGTGACCTCCTGTATTCTAAGCTCACTACCTTCATTGTCATTAAAAAACATGACTCCTGATTTTTCCTTACTGTATCTGAAATCTAACCTATATCCCTCATTACCGCAGATGTCCATCAATCTCTGCAAATCTTCCTTGTTGTCGGCCATTAGCACTATATCATCTGCGTACATCAATGCTAGTAGTGCCTGTTCAATGAGTTTTCCTTGTTTGACGAAAGGGAGGTTGAAACCCAGTGCACTTCCCTCTAATTTGGCCTCAAATCCTTGTAGGTACATCATGAATAATAAGGGGATCAGAGGACACCCCTGCTTAAGCTCCCGTTTCACCTCTGCATGCTGGGATACCTGTTTTTCCCACTTTATTACTACCTCGTTACCTTTATAGATATTCCTTTAAAAGATTAGTGACTTCATCTTCCACGCCTAGTGTGTTCAGTATTCCCCAGAATTCCTCTTGAACCACGCTATCGTACGCTCCCTTGATATCCAAAATTGCTAGCCACAGGGGACTGTGTTCCTTTTCTGCTATTTCGACGCACTGCGTCAGTGAGAACAGATTGTCTTCCAACCTCCTGTGTTTCCGAAACCCATTCTGCAATTCCCCCAGCCCCCCTCATCCTCTATCTATGCCTGCAGTCTGTTCCTTTATAATCTGCATCGCCAGCCTGTAGACCACTGATGTCACTGTTATAGGACAGTAGTTGTTTATGTCAGCTTTGTCAACCTTTCCTTTATAGATCATGCTCATCGTGCTAAATTTCCATCCATCGGGGACTTCACGATCGATTATTATTTTCTCACTACCTTTCCCAAAGCCTGCTTAGACTTCGAACCTAATGTCTTTATCAGCATAATTGGAATGCCACCTGGGCCTGTTGATGTACTACTAGGAACCCTCTTCTCAGCCCTTTCCCACTCTCGTTGTGAAAATGGAGCCATTGCGCCACTTGATACATCCTTGTCAATTGTGGTGCATAAAGCACTTCTTTGTAGAAACTTTTCTGTCACCCTTGTTCTTATATATTCAATAGCTTCGTCCCCTTCTGGCCTAGCACCTTGAGCTGTAGTTATAAACCTCTGCTCTAGGATCGTCTCAATTCTTAGGGAGTTTAGATGGTTCCAAAACTTCGCAGCTGCCTTTCAATCTTATTTATGTACATCTGCCAGGCACTAAGCTCCCTTTCTTCTAATCTTTTCATTGATCAGAAGGGATGCAACCCTTCTACAGCTTGGAAAGATTTCCCATTTTCTTTCATCATTTGTCGGTTAAACCCGCTGCTTAGCATGTCTGTGTTCCCTAGAGGCTTCCTGACGTTTTGCTATGGCTCTTTTAGCTTCCTCATTCCCCCAACTTTTGGGTTTGTGTCTTCTGTTCCGGGGTGACTTGTCACGTGCATTAGCAAGCTCTAGCTCAAACTGTCTAATTAGATAAGTGTTTGTCCACACTGTTTTATTATCTTCAGTAAATAATTTCTCAATTTCTTTGAGTAGCTATTTCAATTTGCCTTTCTGAATAAAAATTTTCCTGTAGTTGCTGATCTTGTCTCCTCCCACTTTCACTGCTATTCCAAAACTTAGCTTGATACGTTTGTGATCACTACCCAGACTTCTGAGATATTCTTTAAAAGAGTAGTGACTTCATCTTCCACGCCTAGTGTGTTCAGTATTCCCAGAATTCCTCTGAACCACGCTATCGTACGCTCCCTTGATATTCAAAATTGCTAGCCACAGGGGACTGTGTTCCTTTTCTGCTATTTCGACGCACTGCGTCAGTGAGAACAGATTGTCTTCCAACCTCCTGTGTTTCCGAAACCCATTCTGCAATTCCCCCAGCCCCCCTCATTTTCTATCTATGCCTGCAGTCTGTTCTTTATAATCTGCATCGCCGGCCTGTAGACCACTGATGTCACTGTTATAGGGCAGTAGTTGTTTATGTCAGCTTTGTCAACCTTTCCCTTTATAGATCATGCTCATCGTGCTAAATTTACATCCATTGGGGACTTCACGATCAATTATTATTTTCTCACTACCTTTCCCAAAGCCTGCTTAGACTTCGAACCTAATGTCTTTATCAGCATAATTGGAATGCCACCTGGGCCTGTTGATGTACTACTAGGAACCCTCTTCTCAGCCATTTCCCACTCTCGTTGTGAAAATGGAGCCATTGCGCCACTTGATACATCCTTGTCAATTGTGGTGCATAAAGCACTTCTTTGTAGAAACTTTTCTGTCACCCTTGTTCTTATATATTCATTAGCTTCGTCCCCTTCTGGCCTAGCACATTGAGCTGTAGTTATAAACCTCTGCTCTAGGCTCGTCTCAATTCTTAGGGAGTTTAGATGGTTCCAAAACTTCGCAGCTGCCTTTCAATCCTATTTATGTACTTCTGCCAGGCACTAAGCTCCCTTTCTTCTAATCTTTTCATTGATCAGAAGGGATGCATCCCTTCTACAGCTTAGAAAGATTTCCCATTTTCTTTCATCATCTGTCGGTTCACCCCGCTGCTTAGCATGTCTGTGTTCCCTAGAGGCTTCCTGACGTTTTGCTATGGCTCTTTTAGCTTCCTCATCCCCCACTTTTGGGTTTGTGTCTTCTTTTCCGGGGTGACTTGTCACGTGCATTAGCAAGCTCTAGCTCAAACTGTCTAATTAGATAAGTGTTTGTCCACACTGTTTTATTATCTTCAGTAATTAATTTCTCAATTTCTTTGAGTAGCTATTTCAATTTCCCTTTCTGAATAAAAATTTTCCTGTAGTTGCTGATCTTGTCTCCTTCCCACTTTCACTGCTATTCCAAAACTTAGCTTGATACGTTTGTGATCACTACCCAGACTTCTGGAGCCACCTTCATCTAAGTGCATTCCCCTGAGTTTATCATACATCCTATGTGACATCAGTGCGTAATCTATCGTCGACTGCTGCCTTCCGACCTCCCATGCTATTTGCCCTTCACACTTCTCGGTACTGTTGCAAATGATCAAATCATGCCTTTCACACATATCCATGATCATTTTTTCTGTCGGGTCGGTATACCCATTTGTATCTTTTATGTGCGCATTCTTATCTTCTTGTATAATTATCTTGCACTCTCCTCCTAATTGCTCAACGTCCTTTGATATACACTCGACCATTGCCTGGTTTTCCTCTTTGGCCTTTGCTCCCGTCCACAAGTACACCAAACCAAGGAGTGTCATTTGCCCTACCACTTTACCTTTTAGCCATAAATGTTCCTTGCACTCCTGATAAACCCTTTGCGGGTCTGTACTTTTATGAATGAATTCTCCAATACCACCCCCCTTTCTGCTGCCTTCTGTTCAATTACAATATTCCCACGCGTAGTCCGGATTGTTATGAAGTTGTTCCATGTCCCTAAGATGTGTTTCTACAAAACCGTATATCATCGGCCTCTCCTCCCTTAGCTGTTCTTTTATCTTTTCCCACTTCAGCCTGTTCCAACCCCCCTGCATGTTAATATACCCTATGTCTGAATTGGCTCGGCGCTCATGGCTATGTTTATTTCTGCCCCGGACTCTACCTATTTTCGATACTGGTGCCACTTTGGAATCGTATCTGTCCACACCACCTGTCAAAGAGTCTCCCTGGTTGTTTTCCTCGTTACTAGCTATCCTGCACACCGAAAGGCCCGCGTACTCCCCAAAAAAGTTACTGCGCGTCCTGCAATTAAGTTGCCAACCCACCTCATGACCTAGCCGCTCATCGAAGTGAATTCTGTCTCATTGAAAACCACCCAACCTATGCACCTCTCTGTTTATTTCCACCACCTCAAGGCCTTTCTCTCGACTCATCCGCCATATCTCTTGGTTTTCGTTGACAACCGCTCTTTGCAGGTTGCCGTCACGCACCGGTACCTTCGGTATCGTGGATATCACTATCTGTACCTGAGGAGAAGTGGCGCGCATGTCATCTGCCCCTTTCGCCAGTGTGGTCGCTAGTCCTGCCATATCTTCACTTAAGACATCGTTTAAACCACCTGAAATTATCACGAGGTTTCGTCTATCAGCTGTAGTTTTGAGGTTTACGCTCGCTTGCCTCATTACTGCTTCCAGCTTGCGTCCTGGGAGCACCCCTACTGCAACCCTCTTGTCACCTCTTACCCTCTCTTTGATTGCTTCTGTGCATCAAATAAAATTCGAGTTCCGGCGATTATCACATGCTGTGACTTTTCAGCTGGAGCATCCTGCACCTGGGGGTTACTTGCACCTGTGACGCTGGCTGCTTTGTCTCCTCCCAGTTCCACCACTACTTCGCTGAAGCTGGGCCTTGCGACAATTGAGCCGGCTGAACCTGTTTTTTCCAAACTTGCTTGCTCTTTCTTCTCCGCCGTTCTGGTTGCCGGTTCCCTACTGTTCTCTTCATAGGCTGCTCCTCTGTTCCCCTTGGCTGGTGCTTCCTCGGCGGACTTCAGCCTTTCTCCATTTCCCTCGTTTTCTCTTGCTTTGTTGCCAACTCAATCTCCAGCTCGGTGATTCTCATCAGCAGTTCACTCCGGGCAATCATCGTTTTCTCCATTTTTTCCTCGACCTCACATTGTCTACACTTCACGTCAGACTCTTCTCTATCCGCTTCTACACTTGGGTCGACTTCCAAACCCACCCCGCATCCTGAACACTTTACAGTCTTTTTAACCATGTCTTTCTGACACCGATTGTCCCTATGCACTTGTCTCACTCGATAATTACAAAACTCGAGCCCTGCCCTACGAAAAAGAGAAACTCTAAGCTCTACTACAAAAATTTGCGTGTTTAATGTATGCGCACCTGCCCCATGGTGTGGAAAAAAAACAAAAAAAATCAACACACACACACGCACAAACTAATAAATGCCTGGTGGCTGGCCCCCGAAAAAGCCGTACAATAAAATAAGTGCTACAAAGATTTTCACTGCTGCCTTAATAATTATAAAGACAAGCTCAAAACATGCAAAACCACTTATCTGCGCAGTCGATCGGGAGCGCTCGATTGGGAGTGCTTCTATGAGACAGCGCCATCTATTGTACCGTTTGGATTATACTCCTGCTTACGCTTGGTGCGGGACAAGGTTAGACTAAGAGGAGCTTTGCTCTTAAACAAGACAACAACGGGGGAAGGGTAGTTCCGCACTACGGATACCAACGGCATGGAGTCGCGGCTTCGCGAATAGAGACACACTTCGGTGCAATACAAGCTGGAATCTCATGGTGAGACTAACTCACCAAAAAGAAAAGAACTTATCAGCACAGGTAAAAATATACTAAAAGTGAACCCTAATAAGAAGCGCATCAAGTGTAAGTGCAAAAAGGTATAGGTAAAAAAACTAAATACCTTCCGGCAGTATGGCTCATAAGCAGCTTCAGGAAAGGTTGTCAGTTGTTGTAATTAAGCAAAGAAGTGGCAAAAAAAAACGCGACGATGGTCCTGCCAATGCGAGAGTGCTGACGTCACATTAAGTACGTTTCAGATCTGAAACAATTGCTGCAGTTTCTTGTTTTCCTGATCTGCTTTCTCTGGATTTATAGCTTTCTCTGTGAGTATAGCATTAGACAAATCGTACATCAACATATCTTTTTTTTGCTTTCTGCTCTACATTTTGACAGTCATGCAGGTAATCCTGTTTTGTATTGTCGAACAATGAAAACCCGTTACTTCTGCCCAGGTGTTTATTTTCTTACATTTGAAGGCTAGTCCTCTAACCCTTCACCTTCACTCACTACAATCCAAACCAGTTTTCACGACTGCGATATTAAATTTCACTCTCACACGAGTGCCCCCCTCCTTCTTTTTTTTTCGTCCCTGCGAGTGCCGAATAACCGAAGCGGCAACCAAATCTGCTAAGCCCTGGATCACTCTGTGGAAGCCTAAACGGGCGCGAAAAGAAGAAAAAAAGAGAAAAAAACTAGTAATCATAAGGAGGAGAGCTTCGGTCAGCGGCTCCGTGGTTCCACCTTTGCCTGGCTCGCGGTCACAATTACGTGGGGGCCGCTCGCTTCCCTGGCCTTGACAGGAGCGGAACGCGGCGACACGGACGAATGGCCCGCGGTGACAAATTGCACCGGTTCCCTCTAGCTCGCGGTCCTCTGACATTCGTCTGCGCCGCGAGGCAGACAAACGTTGACGTCAACGGGTACCGCACCCCCCAACCCTTCTTCCGCTTCCATTCCCCAACGATGAGGACAGATAAATATCCCCCATCCAGCGAACTAAATAGGAACGCCGCAGCGAGCAAGAAAATAGACAGTTTAGGAAAGAGAACGAAAAATTCGGCTGTCATCTTTAAATCGTTTTGCGCCAGAATATCGGTCGAAAAGGAATCTATTTCACCGATCTGTACACGTGCATTACGTCAACGTCGTTGGCTCGGCGAATAGTAATGTTTTTTTTTTCCTATTTCAAGCTAGCGTGGGGACCCAGAAAAGTATTTATAGCGCGCACGAGTCTAATGTACATATATAAATATCGTGGTTCCACACTGTATACACAAGTGACGCCGCGAGCGATGAAAAGGAAAATGATAGGTGTAACCTGATGGGTAAGAGAAGGGGAGCGAGCAGAGTTGGGCTTTGAACAACCGGGCGTTAAGGATATCATAGTTGAAATCAAGAAGAAGAAAAGGACATGGGCCGGGTACGTACGTTGTAGGCCGGATAACCACTGGTAATTGAGGCTAAGTGATTGGGAGAAGGCAAAGGCGCGAGAGAGTTACAGAAAATGGTGTGTGCAGATGAGATGAAGTTTAAAGATATAACATGGCAGCACCAAGCAACGGAACTGTATTATTATTATTATTATTATTATTATTATTATTATTATCATACAAGTTGCAATAGAAGAAACGGGAAAAAGTAGCGAGAAGTAATGATCACGCTGGATAAATTTATACACTGAACGTTCCATGGAATTTCGCAAGTAGGCACAACCCTCAGTTACAAAGTAGTGCTTCCTACCACATACCTACCTTGCACTGAAGGCATTCGTATCCTGTAATTGAGCAAATGTACGAGACACAGGACATCGACTGGCCGTGCAACTTTTCGTGAATGCAGTTTACCTTACGGCGCAGATGTGAGCATATGCGAGCGCCTACACTACACCATTGACTTTTCTCAAGCTGAGGCGGTTTGTAAGAATGGCGATGTAAGTTATTGTGATCAGCCCACGCAGGACAGGGTGAGTGGAAGGCTCATTGTGAGAGGCCTGTGTCCTGCAGTTAGTATGAGGCACTCATTAGTGGCGTGTTGTGTGTGGCGCAACTATAGTGCGGCTGCTGCAGAGCACGGAGTGAGTTCTCGACCTGTCAACTAACGACGCCGATCGGTTCCGCGAAGGCGAACGTGGAAGACCCGCGCACGGGCGAAAAGGGAGACCCCTTCATTCACACGGTTCACGAGCAGAGCCGTCAAAGTCGCCCCAGTTTAGGACGAGAAAGGGAAAAGCTCAACCGGAAGCGCGTCTTGCAGGAATCACGTCAAGCGCGGTCGTCTGAGTTTAGGTCGTTGTTGGCACGCATGTGTGCCATCGAGAATGCCGCAGGGTCACGACTACTGCACTAACCGAGACATGGTTGTGGCACACAGACGAGCTTATCCTCCTTCGCTATACGTCATTACCGAGTGTTGTTAGGATGGCGGGGCGCCTCGCTGTCGCATGTACACCTGGTCAGCGCACAGGGACTGGCGGTGTACTCACGGCGCTTAGGGAAGCTTCTACGAAGCGACGTTTAATGAGAGAGCTGACGGAGCTCGAGCGTGAAAACGGCTACCGACGGAGGTCGGCCTGGCATGGGAGAGAGTGTGACACGCGGAGTCCTTTCAAGTGTTATATTTGGTAACGCGCTTCTTTCCAATGCAGTGCCTGTTATTAAAGTGTCTTTGCGATTGGTTGTGGCGATGCGAGCCCACACGTGTGATTGGCTCGTGCGGAGACCCTTTGTTCAACCGAGGGTTGAAAAGAGTGTGTTTGAATGTGAAATGGAAGGACGGAGGTTCGAGCTTGGATTAGGGCAGACGCCTGAGGCTGCAATAAAGCGCCTATTCACCGGACTACGGCTGTTCCATCGCGCTGCCACCGAGCACTCGGGTCATCGAGGGTCGTCCGTTCCGACT
Organism: Rhipicephalus microplus; assembly: GCF_013339725.1. Taxonomy (NCBI): domain Eukaryota; kingdom Metazoa; phylum Arthropoda; class Arachnida; order Ixodida; family Ixodidae; genus Rhipicephalus; species Rhipicephalus microplus. The sequence goes on from NC_051173.1 coordinate 6,709,436, forward strand.
TCAAAAACCTTCCTTTCCTTAGCTAGTGTAAAAGCTAGTCGCGGAGGGGGAAATTACTCCTGCAATAGACGTGAGATGAATTGATGCGAATGATGGTTAATCTATAAAGAAAATAAAATCCCCGTCCAAGCACTCCGAACAAATGGTCAACCAGCGAATGCTGAACCGTGCGGCCCCGGTGTTAAGCCATTGTTACAACCGACGTGGCACAGAAGCCTTTCACTAAGGAAGAAACAAGAAGAGGAAAGGCAGGAAGGTTAACCAGATGAGCGTGCGGTTTGCTACCCTGCACTGGAGGGTAGGGGGACGGGAAATATTGGTTGCATGCTCGTGCTTCTTATTAAAATTAGACACGTGTGGCTTGGGTTCACCCAAGTGTTTATTTGATTGACATGCCGCACATTGTGCCTGACATGGTCATTGATGAGTGTAATCCGCAGTTAAATGCGTTTCACTATGCGTTAAACACAATGGTTCTTTTCGAATCGCAGGCGGTCACAGACGTCGCGTAACCGAAACGAGTGTTTTATTGAATGAACTGTCGCCGAAGGCGGGCGTTCGCCCCGGTTACGCCCTTTCGACATCATCACGTTGACGCTACATTTCCGGCGTAGGCACTGCGCCGTGTCACCTATAGGCAGAAATGGATTAGCTACCTTCTTTGTTTCTTTAAGAACCACGCATTCAGTGTTCGTTGCGGCATTGTTGCAACTTGCAAGCGTCGCGAGATAGCTCGGCGGCGTGTTTTGCAGTATCCGCCCGCCACCGGCGCTTGCATTCTTGCATTGCCATTCTCGATTTAGCGCGGCTTGGATGACTGCAGGATCATCGGTACGCAGTTGCTTCCGGCACTCAGCCTCCCGGGCCTGTTTTTGTGCGAGGACTGCACCATCGAACCGGTGAATGTGAACTCTCTCACGTTTTCACTGTCGGCGCTCTCATAGGGTTGTCCGTGGCATACCCATGTGGCATGTTTCAGGAGAAACTGGTGCGCGCGTGCTCGGCGCCACGGGCTGCGACGAGATGGACGACGTCACTCACAACGCAGCCAATGGCGCGCGTGCTGGCGGCACGATGCTGCGAACGAGCCCATGGAGACCACTCATGAAAACGCCTGCCTGACGGCTTTTCATTTCTCTTATAGCCGTATACAGCTTTCGCTGTAAAAAATACTTGTTATTGCCAATTCAAACAAGCAGCTTTGTCGCAGTGAGTGCACGTGTGACGAATCATTGCGGCATTAAGGCTCGACTCCCTGTATATCTCCACAGAAACGTAATGAACAATACCAAGCAGAACTTAAGCTTGGAAGCAATCTCGGTGAACTGCACAGAGCTGGGAATCATTTCCATCAAATTACTGTGTCAGCAGCCATGAACTAGGGACTCTTGGCGAGTTTATGTATGGTTCTATTGTAACAACAACAACAACAATTATTATTATTATTATTAATATTATTATTATTATTATTGTTATTATTATTATTATTATTTACTGCGGCAAGCTCGCAAAGAAATAGTCAATTTCGCAGTGATAATGGTCCCTTTCATCAGTAACTAATGGCGGCTCCCGTCAACACGTAGTATTGCTTTGCTTGCGAGAAGTTTTCACTCGCATGGCTATGACCTGCCTGTGTTGATGGCGCGAGAATCGATTCGGGACTAGTTCATGTCATCGTATGCTGAAGCAGATTACTTAAATCTTAGTAACCATTCAGCCTAACGTTTGTATGATCATTTAAGCAAACTGGTCTCTTCAAGTACATTTAACTAGCATTAAGCATCGCGAGCACGCATTGACCATTCAAGAACGCAAAGCTTTAGAATGTCAAGAGGGAGGTCCCTTCTTAGATTTCTAAAAACTCCGGCAAGTGGGGAGGAAGAAGAAGTGTCTCTTTAGAAGAACGCTTGTTTCAGCGCTCTGTTTCATTTTAGTGAAATCATCGGTCTTTTGAGGTGTCTCGCCTCTCCGTCTTGCGGTGATGGACATAGAGCATGCCAGAGGCCCGCCTGGTCACAGATCCTCACACCCGTCAGCCACAAGGAAGCGAGCTGGCTCTCCCAGTGACACTGAGGACACCGATCTCTATTCTATGTCGGAAGACGACACATCCAATGCAGCTTTATACCTGTCCGGGGTAAGAGGGCAAAGAGAAGGACGGCGAATACAGCAGCATCAGCTCCTGCAAGCACAGCGACTGTGCATTGAAGGCCTGCGCGCTGGCCGCACGTCATCATCTTCATGCCCGAAGATCCATCAAGCAACCTACGGCTGCTGAACAGGCAAGCCCTTTCGGTTGCTCTCGAATGTGCGGTGCCACATCAAATTAAGGACGTACGAGTAAACCCAAGGAAGAACATTCTCACCATAGACGTGCACGATGTGAGTGCGCTAGGACAGCTGCAGCAAATGACTGAGCTAGGTGGCATTAAAATGCACCCCTTTATCCCGATGGATGACAAATCAATTGCCGGTGTAATTTATGACATCGACACTGCCATTCCTAATGCTGACTTGTCTACCCTCATCAAGCCTGCAAACGAGGGAACTGTCATTACGCAAGTGCGGCGCCTTGGAAATACGCGCTGCGTAAGAGTGTTTTTCAAGGGAGATTGCATACCGTCCCACGTTAAAGTTGGACATTTTCGACATCCGGTTCGACCATTCATCCAAAAGCCACTTTAATGTCATCAGTGCTTCGGGCTAGGACACGTCAAGGGCGTATGCCCCAACTTACGACTGTGTCCCCGCTGCGCTGAATCTCATGCTGAAGACGCCTGTCGGGCGACTACTCTGAAGTGCGCCAACTGCAGTGGTCCTCATGCTGCCTCGTCGAAAGACTGTCCTCGAATCCAAAAGGAGCGCGCGGTTCTCAGACAAATGGCCCGAGACAACTCAACACACAGGGAGGCAGCCGAATAGTCCGGCGTCGGCGTCGACGTCGGCATCATCGAAAGTCTTCAAAGAAGGCACATTCCCGAGACGCTCCTTCCCACTCTTTAGCGGTTCCATCCAGTAGCGCCGCGAAAGGGCCCACCACTTCTACGAAAGAAACAGAGAAGCTTCCTTCTCTGGAGGAATGGCCCACGCTCTCGACGTGCTCTTCTGCCAAGGAACCTCTGCAGGTTGTGGCCACACAAGAGCCATCTCCAACCATGGAAGATTTGCCTAAAACTGATCGTCAAATGATCTCGGTGCTGCGTTTCCTTATAGAAGCCATCCGAGCGATATTAGTCGACATGAAGACACCATCTGCTCGAAGCGCACTTGGACTATTGGACGCCCTAAGCCCAGTGCTTGAATCTCTCAACTAGGAAGATGGCTACTCACACCTCAACATTTCTTAAAGAAGTCAAGGCTGCATCCGTCATCCAATGGAACGCCAGAGGACTAAAATCACGCCTTTCAGATTTTCGTCAGTTTGTGTTTACCAACGTGTTTTCAATTATCGTCATTTGTGAACCCAATTTGTCGAAACCAATAAGACTATCGGGGTACGAAGCTGTCATGTCTTCAACAAACGGTGCGTGCAGCAAAATCATCGTCTTTGTTCGTCGTGAACTGACGTATGTTGTGCAACCAATTGCACCTCACGATGACAATCAGTATGTCTGCATCACTGTGAAAAAGAACCAACTCATGTTTACTCTCATAGGCGTTTATATATCGCCGTCAAGTAATCTCGATTCCAGGAGATTAGCGGATATTTTGAGAGTGTGTCCTGCACCGTGGGTTCTCATAGGTGATTTCAATGCGCACAATCACGCATGGGGAAGTACGCGGACAAATGCAAGAGGACGCAGGTTAGCAAACATCGCCTACAACTATGGCCTTACTCTCCTGAACGACGGCAGCCCCACTTTTCTTCGAGGGGTGACATACGGCAGCTGTCTCGACCTTGCTTTTGTCTCCAACTCCCTCACGAGATACGTAAAGTGGTTTCCAGATGTTGAGACACGAGGTAGTGATCACATTTAATCTACCTTAACATCAAAGGCTTGTCTAGTTATGGTCCACGGACGACCATTCGAGTAGTCTAATGGACCAACTTCACATCTGACATGGAACATGCTTGCAGCAATGGCATACAATCTGGGTTAGAGGAAACAATTAAGAGCACATTGCAAAACGCCACTCGCACGGTGACGATATCTTCCACACGAAACGACTTTGATATAGAGTTGGAGCGACTCCGAGCACTGCGACGCCGGGCGGAGCGTCGGTATCGGCGTACAAAATCAATTCACGATCTTAGGGCAGCCAGGAGGATGCAAAAGAAGATTCGGCGTCGCATGGATAGATTAGCGTCGGAACGATGGACAACGTTTTGCCAGTCACTAGACCCCCACAAGCCACTCTCACACATTTGGAAAACGGTGCAAGGTCTGCGTCACCCTACGGAACAGCGCTTTCCATTCAAAGCGCTCGCGCTATTTCAAAGGAGGCAAGACATCGATGTCACAGAAGATTTCTGTGCGCAGATCGCCAACCAAGCCACTCGTCCAGATTCTCCAGTGAGAGGTGACGTCCCCCGTTCCCGTGACTACCACATGAACCTCCTTTTTACAATGGAGGAGCTCGAGGCGGCACTAGCTCTCTGCAGGCGTTCAACTTCTCCGGGCCCAGATGGTATTCCATACCGAGCCTTGTGCAACCTTGGGGAAGGTGCAAGGAGAGAACTGTTGAGCCTCTACAACATGTCGTGGCAGAATGGCAATGTTCCTGATAACTGGAAAGTAAGCCGCTTGTTACCCATCTTGAAGCAGGGCAAATCCCCACTCGAACTAACCTCATACCGCCCAATAGCACTGGCCAGCTGCGTAGGGAAGATAATGGAACGAATGATACTAGGCCACCTGGAGTGGTATCTTGAATACTACAAGATTTATCCGAATTCAATGGCTGGTTTCCGACGCGACCGCTCTTCTATTGACATTGTCGTTGATCTAGTTTCGTACGTTCAGCACGGAAGATCCTGTAAGCGACTATCTGCAGCTTTGTTTCTAGATGTGAAAGGCGCTTATGATAATGTACTACATGAAGCCATTTTGGGTGCTCTTGCGGTGGTTGGCCTTGGTGGTCGAGTCTTTCGGTGGATTTTGAGTTACCTGGCTGCAAGATCATTCTTTGTGTTAACAGAAGATGGCCCAACGACGCGACGCTATACTTCCAGGGGTGTTCCTCAATGTGGAGTTCTCAGCCCGACGCTATTCAATCTCGCACTAATTGGCCTTGCTGAATACTTGCCAAGCACCATTAAAATCTCAATATACGCACACGACATCTGTGTCTGGACATCGGCAGACACACGTCCTCAGATACGTTCCTGGCTTCAAAAAGCAGCAACTATGATTGCCAACTACTTGTTCAAACAAGGTCTCAGCATATCACCAGAAAAATGCGCGCTGGTGGCTTTCACTCGCAAAGCAATGGCCCCTTATGTCATCTCAATCTGCGGGCGACCGATTTCTTGCGCCAAAACCCACCGGTTTCTGGGCATCATTATTGATAGGGACCTCTGTTGGAGTCCGCATGTGACCTATATGAAGAAGCGCCTGACCGCTATTTCTCAACTGTTCAAGTTCCTGGCAGGAAAGGCGTGGGGGATGTCAGTAGACGCAATGATGGAGCTCTACAGGGCCCTGTTTCTTGGTTTCCTCAGATATAGCCTGCCCGTGCTTAGCAATACCTGCAAAACCAATGTTCGTGTTTCACAGGCAGTACAAGCCCAAGCGCTGAGAGTGTGCCTCGGTCTGCCCAGGTGTACGTCAACAGAAGCAACAATTGCAATTGCTGGTGACTATCCGATACAAAGTCACATTGTTGTAGAAGTCCTGAGAACGCACATCCGACACTTCGCACGTGCCCCCGGCCATCACCTTGCACTGTTGCCTTCAGAGAGGCGCCAAGCATCGTTCGCCAAAACTATCGTGAAATACAACGATAAACTTCCCTCGGGCTTCACTCATGCATCTAAACCATCCATACCACCTTGGTGTCTTATTCGACCCACAGTGCATCTTAGTGTACCAGGGATCCGGAGGAAATCTGAGTTTTCATCGCCCGTGTTGAAACAACTGTCTCTTCTTCTTTTGCACGAGAAATATTCAGACAGCATACATGTATACACCGATGGTTCCACGAACCACCAGTGTTCGTCAGGGGCAGTAGTTATCCCAGCAAGAGGTGTTGCCATCAGCTTTAGGACTGACCACTCCACGGCATCTACAGCAGTGGAACTAGCTGCTTTGCGCGCTGCACTTTGTGTGGTCAATCGGGAACCACCGCAACAATGGTCGATTTTCAGCGACTCAAGGGCTGCCCTACAATCTGGGCTCTCAGCACCGCGTCGCGGCCCGTACGAACAGCTTGTTTTCGAAATTCGATGCCTTCTCCACACTTTACTCGAGAAAGGGCATCATGTGACGCTTCAATGGCTGCCAAGTCATTGCGGCATCATAGGGAACGAACATGCCGATACTGCCGCGCGGGCAGCCCTTGAAGGAACACGAGAAGACGCCATACCACTTTCGCGGACCGATGCTGCCAGTAATCTTCAACGACTTGCGCGTGAAATCACGTTTTCATTATGGTGCCCACCAAGCATCGATACGAATCGTCAACACCACCTGTCCTCTTTGATGGCTCTCCGCATGCCCACTGGACTCAACCGAAGAGAAGCCACCCTACTTCATCGCGTATGGCTAGGAGTGGCATTTACAAAATCTTACTCCTTTGTCATAGGAATGGCCGACAACGCTCTCTGCGATGCCTGTCATTGCGAAGAGATGCTACACCACATCCTGTGTGACTGTCCATTGTATCAAATCCAGAGACAGTCACTGGCGTCTGCTTTTGCGCGCATCGACAACAGCCAAATCTCTGTGGACACTATTCTGTCAAGTGCCCGAGAGAAGACACTGCAACAGAAGGCGATGAAAGCTCTGTTGAAATTCCTACGCGACACCGACTTGAACAAGCGACTGTAACAGCAATGTCACACACCGTGAAAGACAAGACTGGACTATGACTGAGTGCGCGCGCATGTGCTGCCGAATGTGCTGTTTGTGCGCGCATGTGCTGCCGAATGTGCTGTTTCTATCTTCCCTCTCTGCTCTCTTTCATCTCCCCCATCCCTCTCCCATGCGCAGGGTAGCAAACCGGCTGCCTATAAGCTGGTTAACCTCCTTGCCTTTCTTTTCCCTCTATTTTCCTTCCTTCCTTCCAGCAAGTTATTTTTATGGTGACGCCTTGTTAGACTAAGGATTGAACCATATTCAACTACTTCGCTCAGAATTTCCAGAAGTAATGGTTATGACGTGCGTTCCGAAAGGTAAAAGCAAGCTATTCTTAACATTTTACATTATTCATATTAGCACGCAAATAGAATCGTTCTATCGCAGTAACATGCGGGCACTGATAAAGAATCAACATTTGCGTTAATTTTAAAGAACAGCGACATGGCTACCATTCATTAAAACAAGTTCACCTTCCGCCGCATCTTTTTTTAGCACATTTCACTTTGTATCAATGAACCTGTTTTTAAGCAGTATTGCGGCTTTCGTTTCATTACCCTACATATTTGCCATTGAGAAATGAGTGGATTGATTCATTGATGAATTGATTTACTGATTGATTGATTGATTGTGGTGAGAGTGGGGTGGTGCAACAGCCATCTAAGACTGCGTCGTAAAAATTTAAAAAAAGATCTGCACAGTTTTGCGCAAATGAATGCGAACCCTTAAAGGCTTTTGCAATGCTGTGAAGTCTTTAAATGTGACTACATACTTTATGTGGGTGTGTCAAGTACATGAGCCTACTTGATCCGTTCGGTGAAATCCGCAAGCGGTGAAGGAAAAAAGAAATTGACAGTTATCTTTAAATGTGACTACATACTTTATGTGGGTGTGTCAAGTACATGAGCCTACTTGAAAATCAGTTCGGCGAAATCCCGCAAAGCGGTTGAAGGAAAAAAAAAGAAAATTGACAGCCCCTTATTCGTAGCGCGATGTCAAGAAAAATTTGTGCGGACATTTCAGAGCAAAAGTGTCAGTTCTTAGGTCCCGCGTTCGACTCCCAGAAAAGGACAGAATTTCCAGCGACTAATAGGTTAGCTTTATGAGAAATGCGTGAATTTTCTTGTGTTTTCACAAATGAGACTGCTTCTGGCCTTTCATGTTTCCCAGCACAAAACTTGTAATCCTTCCCATCACGAGGGGGATTTAAGCCTAACCAAGGAGGCGATTGTCGGCGATGCGCCGGCCCGGCGCCAACGCGACTCAACGCTCTGCGCGTTCCAGGATCTGCAACTGAGAATGGAATACCAAGTAGGTGGAAAGGACATCTCTCCAGAGGAATGCACGGAAGACATGGGTTGGAAGGAAGCCGAAACGAGACGCTCAAGGAATAAACAAGCCGCGGTTAGCGTTCCTGCTGCCAAGGGTTCGACCAAGGCTGGCGTTGCGGGAGACGCTCGAGACCGTCGTAGTAGGTATGACACCAAGCATACAATCGTGCGAGCTGGATGCATGCCGCCACTACCTAAGGACTTCAGCAAAATTGTGCTACGACCACGTGGAGGATTAAATATCTCGAGAATGGGCACTGGAGCTGTGGCAGATGCGATAGTACTGGCGGCCGGCGTCAAAGAGGAAGAGGCCATGCAGGACATCATCTGTTCCAACTTGCAGCAAAATATTATGGTGGCAAGCACTCCGGACCAAGACAGAGCTTAAAGATACCTCAAGGTCAAGCAAATTAACATTGGAGGCAAAGTTTTCGAGGTTAGCGCATACGCCGCGGCACCCCACGATACTTGTAAAGGAGTGATTCGCGGGATCCCCGTAAGCGATACTCAGGACATTTTGACCCGAAAGATTGTGAACGCGAACAACCCGCTCGCGCTGCAGGCCAAGAGAATCAAGGACACCGGGACAATCATCATAGCGTTCGAAGGACACAAGGTGCCCAGATTCGTGAGCTATGGACCTTCACTTTTGCAGTGCTCCCTCTACCGCAAGAACATCGATATTTGTTACGTCTGTGGAAAGCTGGGACATCGGTCTGACGTCTGTCCGAACCCAGCTGAAACAATCTGCAGAGGCTGCGAGATCAAGAACCCAGATAGCCTGCACCAGTGCAATCCAAGATGCAAGCTGTGCGACGGTCACCATCCCACGGCAGACAAGGAGTGCAAGAACAGGTTCTTAGTGCCATACGTCGTCAGACGCAGACGTTGGGAAAGATCGCGAGCAGCCGCAGAAGCCCGAGACGCATCAATCACATCGAGTCCAGACATCAACGACAAGCAGCTTATTCCAGCCTACGGGACCCAGAGCATCCAGACTACACAAGAACAGGAAAGGCGGCCCCACTCCAGGGGGATGTCGCGTTCCAGAAGAGGTTCTAGACCCAAGGCCCGCTCCCAATCACGGGGGCGCTCGAGTTCTCAAGGTCACCATCAGGGTCGGGATCAGCCTGGGTGGCACCCGAATGGCCAGCTGCCTGGCGTTCAGTTCGATATCACGGCTTCACACCCGGGGAGGACGCCTGCAGTTACTTCGAAAGGCAGCTGGACTGAGTGGGTGCGCAACGGTGCGGCAGAGGTGATGACAGGTAAGCTGCCAGAGCATGATAGAATTGCACAGCTAGAGCGAGAAAATGCGAGACTTAAAAAATCGAATGAGAGGCTATCTGCTGAGTTAAAGGAAATAAAAAGTCTTCTCACTAAGCTAACCAGCGCGCACTCTTCACAGCCAATGCCTCAGCCAGTTGATGTCCCTGTGGCTGAAAACGTGGGGGACTCGAGAACCACGAAAAAGAGGGCAGTCATGGCAGAACACGTGAAAGCCAACCAAACGACCATGTCAGATATGAAAGAGGTGTTTGACACGCTCAGCAAAGTAGTAGCCAATCTTAGCGAGCAGATGGGTTGGCTACAATCAAGCGTGGCGGCACTGGAAGAGCATATGACTTTGCGCATTACAAAGGTCGAAGCATATCCGCACAACACAGCAAGGCCTCCTCATGCACCAAGCTCACCCCTTCGGCCACAAATACTAGTGGTACCAAGCCTGTAGACAGGTGCAGCATCAGGCTCTGGCCGCCCATGTAATAACCATGATGGCAGCGCTACGTGAAGCATTTCGTATCTGGCAATGGAACTGTAGAGGTTACCTTAAAAAGAAGGCAACACTGCAGCAGTATATCAGGAGCAGCCAAGAAAAGCCTCATATTATATTATTACAAGAGACCCTTTCACCGCAAGCAACGTTGCCTGGATTCCGGCCTGTAATAGGGGATACTGAAGGGAGAGGAGTCTGCACTTTCGTATGCAACAAACTAACGCACGTAACCCACGACCTCAAGATAGAAGCAGGCCAGTTGGAACACGTCTTGGTAGAGATCGTGCCGGGTACCAGCAACAATCAGAGCATTTTCATTCTTAATATATACAGCAGTCCAAAGGAACAAAAGCAAGGGTTCAAGACGGTTCTAAAGAAAGCTGTTAATATCGCCGGGGAATGTCCACTCGTCATAGCAGGTGATTTCAACGCCCCTCATCATACATGGGGTTACAAGTACAACACTGGGAAAGGAAATCGACTTTGGCAAAGTGCCAGTGAACTTGATCTCACCCTAATCACAGACCCCAGCCTACCAACAAGGCTTGGTACATCTTGCTGCAGGGATTCCACCCCGGACCTTACATTTGTAAGGAACATCAAGAAGGCCCAGTGGATGAACCTTGCTGTAGACCTAGGAAGTGACCACTGCATTCTTGCCACTACCTTCTCCGGGGAGCGTAAAAAGCAGAGAGAATTCCACTTCACAGACTGGGATAAGTTCAGGAAGATAAGGATGGAAAGGGAACAAGATGGCCTCAGACAAGGCTTGGAGCAGCGGGTCAAACAGATTAAAGATGACATCAAATCCGTCTCCTCCACCATTACCACAGATTTTCCGGTTGAAAGAATGGATAGCCGGCTCGCTCATCTTCTTGAGGCAAAGCAAGCACTACTGAACCGTTGGAAGGGTCAGCGCCTGAACCGAAGACTGAGGAAGAAGATAGCTGAGGTAAACAGATCAGTCGAGGAACATTGTCGCGCACTATCGAGGCAGCAATGGGACGAAATCTGCAACTCCGTCGATGGTCAGATGCGCAAAAGCAAGACATGGAATATGTTAAAGCATCTCCTCAACGAAAACACCACCAAAACAAATCAAAAGCATGTTATCGCTCGAATTTTGCATAAAGAGATAGGGCGCACTACAGAACAGCAAGTTGTCCAGCAGCTCGTGCATAAGTACCTCCCAATTAAAAGAGGATTGACACCACCAAGTAGACAGTACCAGGGCACGCCAAATCCAGGTCTTGAGGGCGACTTTAACATCGAGGAGATCAGAAGAGCCTTGCATGATCTCAACGGCAGGTCGGCCCCTGGCCCGGACGGTATATCAAACAAGGCCCTGCGTAACCTTGATGACGATTCAATTGAAACCCTGAGGGATATCATCAATTCAGCATGGAAAGAAGGCAAGGTGCCAGAGCAGTGGAAGCTGGCCAGCACGATCCTTATTCCTAAGCCAGGAAAGCCCCCTGACTTGGACAACATGAGGCCAATATCCTTGACATCATGTATCGGCAAGGTCGCAGAACATGCCATACTGCACAGGATAAACAAGTACTTGGAAGATAACGACATATATACACACAATATGGTTGGATTCAGGGCAGGGCTATCCACACAAGATGCATTGAAGCTTTTTAAACACCAGGTCATTGACAATGAAACCAGAGACGTGAGGATCATTCTGTGCCTAGATCTAGAAAAAGCGTTTGACAACATCCACACTCATTCATACTCGAAGCAATTTCCAAGCTTGGTCTAGGGAAAGCCTTCTATGACTACGTATGGTCGTTTCTTACAGATCGGAAAGCCGTGATGAAGATTGCAGATATCGAGACCGCAGCAATCGAACTAGAAGCAAGGGGCACGCCACAAGGGGCAGTGATTTCACCAATGCTGTTCAACATTGCCATGATTGGACTGTCAAAGAAATTATCGAGCATTGAAGGATTGAAGCACAGCATCTACGCAGATCACATTACCATCTGGTGCACAGGTGGAAGCGAGGGGCAGATTGAGAGCGCTCTGCAAGAGGCGATTGACACCGTAGAAGACTACCTTTGCCCTTCCGGGCTCAAGTGCTCCTCGAGTAAGTCAGAACTTTTGCTTTATCGGACTGCACGCCGGGGACCGAAGCCCAGGGGATGAAAGCCGTCAAACCAGATAGACATCCACCTCCGTACAAATCAAGGGGATGCCATCCAGAGGGTCGACTCCATCAAAGTCCTGGGAATGCTGATAGAGTCTACCGGCGCCAACAGCAAATCTATAGCCAAGTTAACTCGGAAAACAGACAGTGCGGTGCACCTCATACGCAGAGTGGCCAACAAAAGAAATGGGATCAAGGAAGACTACCTCATCCGGTTGATGCATGCGTTTGTTCTAAGTCACTTCACATACGAGGCAGCAATGCACAACTGGTCAAGAGCAGAGTCCGATACACTGAATGTGCTCCTCAGGAAAGTTATTAAGAAGGTCCTGGGCCTACCCATTCATACCATCACCGAGCGTCTGCTTGAGCTTGGCATACACAACACGCTCGAAGAAATAGCAGAAGCCCAAGAGAGAGCACAGTTTGCAAGGTTATCTACTACAAGGTCGGGGAGAATGATCCTGCAGGAGCTGGGCCAACATCCAATAGCAATCAGACGCAATTACAATGATATCCCTGACAACATCAGGGAGACTATCACGGTATCTCCTATACCGAGAAACATGCATCCAGAACACAACGTCGGAAGAAGAGTAGCGAGGGCCAGGACTATACCTCGTCAAGTCTCAAACGAGGAACGAGGGGTCGTATTTGTTGACGCGGCTTCCTACGCCAGTGGGAAAGCGTTTGTGGCAGTGGTAGTTGATGGGGCTGGCCATGTCGTCAACTCAGCGATGGCCAGGACGAAAGACCCAATCATTGCGGAACAAGTGGCCATCGCCTTAACACTCAAGATGGACAACATTGAAGTCGTCTACAGTGAGTCCATGGCCGCACTACGGGCGTTTGCCAAGGGGACGGTCGGTGAACAAACGCTGAAAATACTGCAAGGCAAGAACATAACACATCATCTTCTGAGTTGGTTCCCAGCTCACCTTGGACAAATCAACGATTCCCCTCCCAATCTCAACGAAGCAGCACACGAGGCGGCGCGAGAACTCTCCAACCGCGCCTCCCCGGGGATGCGTTCTACCGGTGAAGGGGATAACCGGGAAATTCTTACAACATATAACGAGCTCACTAAACATTTCTACCTGTCTAGAAGGATTTTCCCTCCACCTCACAAAAATCTAACCCGGCCCCAAGCACTTACATTAAGGCTTTTGCAAACGCGGATGTACCCTACTTTGAAAATGTTACACATCATGTACCCTGACCTACACCCAAGTAATCTTTGTCCACATTGTGGGGAAATAGCTTCATTAGAACACATGCTCTGGCAGTGCACCAAATTCGCTCACTTATCGCACATCACCTCTGCCAGATGAGAGGCGGCAATCCGCAGCTCGTCCTTGGCAGATCAGCTCTGGGCTGTCCACCAAGCCCGCGAAGCGGCTGAGGAGCTTGGCATCTCAGTCCCCACGTGGGAGCTGCCCGCAACACAGTGATCTGTGTTTTGGAGGACCAAATAAAAGTTTATCCAATCCGATCCCATCACTAGTTCTGGCCGAAAAATGTGCGAAACTTGTAATGCGAAGCATTATAAGTTCTTGCGGCGAGTAAACTGATATTAGATTTTTTTTGTCTGTACAAAAACACCATATTGTGAGTGGAGGTTGGAGATTATACTTCCAGTGATCTGATATATCGCATAAAGAATTGTCTGATAAGGTTACCGCAAAGAAGAAATATATGCGAGAATATTCAATACGCTTGTGTTTTTTCTTAAGCCATCTCTCTGAAATCTAATGCGTTTATACCAGCTTAGCTTCAGTGCTAGCTAGCGTCGGCTAACAATGGCGAACGCTTACTCACTGTTGGCAAATGTCGCTCACATTTACGTCACTCGACCTTTCAGCGCATTTTTTATCGCGGCTAACGCAGAGAACGTTCACACACACCATGATTGCCGTTAGAAAAGCTCATCACGGATTTCTTTCAGTTTTGTTGTTTTGCCTGTCCATGTTTTGAAGCACTATTGTCTACTAAATGTTGTTTCAAACTGTAAATGTGAAACGTGTGACTGAAGAGAGAGAAGGAAAGGACAAAGGCAGGGAGGGTAACCAAGCTATAGCTCGGTTGGCTATCATACATGTGGAGTAGGTAAAAGGGGGAAGAGTAGATAAGATGGAGAAGAGAGACAAGTGTATGAATGGTCAGTGAGAACACACACAACACGAACATGCTCGTAGTCACCTGAAGCTTGCGACAGTAATTCATGAACATGACACTGCAATCTGTTGCACAGCAACGAGCTGTCTTCTGCTATCTTTACATTATAAAGATATAGCTTACACGCCACGGAAGCCAATAAGTGAAGCTAAACAAACAGTTCAATTAAAGCCTATTAAGTCTCTAATAATCATCAAGCCACTGCATACAAAGCATTTGCTGCCAAGCAGCACACGTTTGATTGAGAGATATGTGAGATTTAACGTCCCAAAACCACCATATGATTATGAGAGACGCCGTAGTGGAGGGCTCTGGAAATTTTGACCACCTGGGGTTCTTTAACGTGCACCCAAATCTGGGGTGCCCGGGCCTACAGCATTTTTGTTTCCATCGAAAATGCAGCTGTCGCAGCCAGGATTCCATCCCACGACCTGCGGGTCAGCAGCCGAGTACCTTAGCCACTAGACCACCGCGGCGGGGCTAGTAGCACACGTTTAAAATCAGTTTGAGCGTGCGCACTATTCTGCCCTCTGCTTGTACGTAGCACGGAAAGTTCGGTGTACAAAGTGTAAGAAATGAAAGAAGAACTTTGACTTCGTGCAAGCCACGTTTCCTTCTACTGCGTGGTCAGACAACGTGATACTTCGCCCAGTGTTGGCTTTCGACACGAAGAAAAGAAAAACGAAAGGGAACCGAGGGAGTGCCAGTGACTTCGCAAACTCGCAAAAAAAAGGGGGGGGGAACTGGCTGCAAAAAAATATCAACTAAACAAAAGAACGTATGGACGCCGAGCGGAGAACGCGTGCAATAATGCGGCTGCCTTCGCGTCCGTCACGATCTCAAACTTTTCATTCTCCCCGGTTGCCTTCCGCTGGCGTCAGTTTAAAAATCGCGGAAATCTCTTCTCGGCCTTGGGTATATGCGACCGCTTCTCTCCTTCATATTTTTTTCTTTCACGTTTTCTCCCAGCGTCCATCACTGCCCACGTTTCGGCGCTCTGAAAATTTTTGTTTACTCATCGCCTCACGATAAAGGCAAATAAAAAAGAAACACTGATACAGCGCGAGGCATAGGAAAGTAAAAAGACATGAAGAAAAGAAAGAAACCCGCGCTACACACTATGAGAGAGGAAAAAAAATTGAAGGGTGTAGAGATTGAGAACGATAGGAAGAGAGAGACAGAGAACAGAAAGAAAAAAAGATGGCGAAGCCTTTTCACTCGGAGTACGGGGCCCTGCACTGGCCACACATTCAACGAACCAGTCTCGGAGTTCAGTTTGGAAACGAAGTGTGGGACAAACAAAGGAAAAATAAAATATGCAGGAAGAATAAAAAAATAAGAGCCGATGTGGCGATCTCGCAGCGGCCTTGATAGCTACGGCAGAACGTGCCTCACAGATGGATAGCGCCGGGCTCTTCCCTGAGCGCCTTTCAGTTCGACCTATACTAAATGCCGGACAAGCCGAGAAGATTGTTTTATTTTGAAATTTTCAATCCCTTTCTTTGTTATCAAGAAATAAAAGTAATAAATTAAATTTGTGCAAAGAAACGAAAATCTCATGTGAAGAGAAATAATTTTGTTTTTTACGCTCGGCTAGGACGAAAATGTGTCGGAGCAGCAGAGCTCCGCGCGGCTCCTGCTTCTCATAGTTTTTTTTGTTATTTTCTTTTAAGACCAGCAAGGGTTCAAACGATGGCGAGCCGTATGTAGGAGAAGGACCCGGTGAGGAGGAGGAGAGTGGCTGTCGTCGGCGCGAACGTAGTAAAATGCACGGGCGTACAGAGCCGGATAAGCGCGTCGCCTCATCGACTTTAGTGAGGGAGGCTCCGGGTTTGACACGAGTGATGTCCTCGCTTTCATCGGAGCTTGCGCCTGTAGATACCCTTCATTCTTCTCTCTCTCTCCTCTCACCCTCTCTTCACCAGCGCCGTCTTTGTGGCTCGCCTCTTCCCTGATTCCCGATAGAGCTCCTCTCTTGCACCCCTTCCCGGAAGCAGTCCCCTGATAGACTGCTTAGGGGACCTATGCAATTTATTTGGCTCGCTCACGAGAAGCGTTCCATAGTTTGTCTGTAGCCAGGACAGTTATATATCTGCGTTTAGGCTTCGATAAGGGGGCACTGCGGCACCCCCCCTTCTGCACTACGTCTTCTTTTTGGTGCTCCTTTCGTCGATGCAGTTGCGAGATGGGCCTGTTCCTCCCGTTCACGTGTCAGTGGAGCGGAGTTCTGACGCTATGGCAGGCGTAACGTAATCCCGTTTCTCAAGTTCCATCCAGTGTGCGCGTGTGTGTACACAGACGCACTCCCGTGGCTGGCGAGCGTCGGCGGGCGCTGCTGAATGTCGCGGAAGTCTGGAGAGACGAGAGAAGCTGAGTGCCTGTCTCGGCTGCTTTGCACGCCAAGCCACCCTACCCTGCTCTGCGTTGCAGCCGCGCTTCCCAAGCCGCCGCTTTGTTCCGACGCGGTGTGAGTGCCTTCGTCGTCATTGGCCGCTTACTATCGGCGACAGACGCGTAAACAGAGATCGCCTGATAGCAAAAAAAAAAACGTTCATCGAAAGGCAGATATGAGCGCTGATGGAGCCCGCGGATTTCGGTAATGCGTCTTTCGAAAGAAAATCCGGGGAAACGAGGTAAAACGCGCAGTTCCTCTTTATTTGTCTTTTTTTTGCGTTAAAATAACACAGACGGTTTCTATATATAAGGCAATATTTTTGCACTACGTCGTTCCTTCATTTAACATCACTTACTTGCAGAGCCCGTATCGAAGTGACACAAGATCAGCGCGCCTCAATTTCCCTGCAAGAGCCAGGTAATTTTGTCGTGTCTTCGTTTCTTAACGAGCTCAGTTGCCCCGCTATCTGTCTCGCTTTACTCAAACATTTTTTTCTGGATAGGAGGCATTCAAGCACACTTTATATAAATTCATGCGTTCACTTGTGTAGTTTTTTGTATATAGACAGGAGCAAAACTGAAAAAAAAATTAAGGGCGAGGGCGGAAGATTAAACCTTTCCCCACCGACTACGCCAACTCTTTGTGGGACAAGTGCGGTAGTGAGGAGATAATACAGCGCATCTTCTGTGACTGCCCTCGCTACAACGCGCACAGAAAATCACTAGCAGCTGCTCTATAGGCGCACATAGACCGATGACGGCAGACATAATTCTGGAATGTTGAACTGAGCGGTCATCGTGGGTGAAGGCGACGAAGGTGGTGCTCAACCTCCCGAGGGCAACAGAGTTGCACCAGGGATTATAAATGTAATCACTTATGATGACTTTGAAGTGTGACTGTGTGCTTGATCTCTCGTCTCTCCCTCTCTTTCTCTTTTATTCTTTCAAATTCCCCCGTACCTTTCCACAGTGTACACAAGCATATTCCTCTAGGCTGGTTAACATTTCTGCGTTTTACTTCCCTCCTGCTTCTTTCTTCCTTCCTTTAGGACTGTGTACTCTTCACTCCAACGCTGACTCGCTAATTCAAGCACAACCTACGCCCCGATTGCGTATATGTACTAGCGTGGACATAATTGAACGCCATGATGGAGCTCCAAATCGATGGGAGGCTGCGTCCATAGCGACACGTGAAGGTTATCAAAACACCACGCTGGGCTTCTGCTGTTATTTTGACCTTTATGGCTGCGAATGACCTCACCCATGGCGTCGCGCTTCTAGCGTTAACGTCATGCTAACCCCCCCCCCCCCCTGATCACAACAGGAGTACGTTAATGGGACACTAAACAGAAAAGCCGCTTTCCACGTGTCAGTGAACTTACTCTTTCATGATGCCGTAAGCACCATTATGGCCTTCGGAAAGTGCTCGATAAAATAGAAAGCACGTGATTTGGACGACTTCTGCCAAGGCCTACGCAGCATTTTATTGGTTAAAATGAATAATGCTGTCATCTAACGTGACTCGAGAGACACCTCGAGAACTTTCATAAAAAATGTTCGAGCTAAAGTGGAACCACATAAATATCCGAGCCCAGTCTCCTTTCGTCTGTGTTACCTTGATCAGTATTTCACAGAAAAATTGAAGGTGTGCGATTAAAAAGCAACACTTGCTCACATACTATGGGAATGCTTGCGTTTAGACGACAAAACAGACAAACCACGATGAGGGAGTCTCTAACCGGAGGGCACGCTGGGAGAAAACGTATCTCTGTTTCACATTACAACAAGCGTGAGCCGTGCAGCGAGCCGAGGAGGCCACCTGAGCCCAAGGACTCGTGGCCGATGCCAAGGCTGAGATCCACTCCAAATTAACTTCGCTGGACATTACTAATAAAGTCCTGCTTCGTGTTCTCCTTCTAAAGAACCCGATTTATATAACCACAGAAACACATTATAACTTGTGATGTCTGATGTTTCAAGTTTACCAAGGGAAGAACAAAAAAATTAAAGAAAAACGATGCTTTCTTGTGAAATTAGCCTTGTTATAACTAATTTATGATTCTAAACGTAGCGGCAACTAGATTTCTAAAATAATATGTTTTAATTCAAAAAGCAGGTATTGGTTCACTTAATTTTCACACTAACCAGTGGCCTGCATGACGTCACGTGAGAGCATTGTGAACGAGAAGCATAGCTCTGGGCTCGATTTGTAGAGAACAATACACTTACTGGAGTGCGCAGTGGTAAATGTCGAAAGTAATGTTCTGTCAGTGCCACGTTTTAATTGCAGCGCCTTCGACTAAGCATCAACTCCTCGAATTATATCTACAGTACAGCGGCATATAAACACTAAATATAGCCTTCCGAACTAAAGCATTGCTGCTTCCTCTACACGTAAGCTCGACGCACAACTTCTTTTACGTCTGCGTTTGTTCGCGCCGGAAATGATAGTCTGTTCATGAATAACACGTGGTTTCATGGGGTACGTTAGCAACTGAAGCACACAGAGAATCCATCAAGCATTCATATATGTGCGTTGTTCCGGGCATCGTCAAACGAGCATGTACATATATCTTGTATGCACTGAATCTATCTCGTAACCAATTCTAATACTTTGAGGCGTATTAGGCGACTTAAGACCGGTACCACTCCATGCTAATGAAAAGGCTATATGCACGTTATACTGAAGCTGCACATTTTGAAGCCTGCCTGATGAAGTAATACTAATGAGAACTAAGAGGCCATAGAGAGAGAGAGAGATGCAAGGAAAGGCAGGGAGGTTAACCAGACGCACGTTCAATTGGCTATCGTGCATTGGGGGAGGGAATGAAGAAAAAAAGAGATAGGAGAGAGGGAAGAAAGATACACATAATCACGAGCACAATCGGGGGAGCCTATGCAGTCCAAGGTGGTCGCTCAGGATTGTTGTGTTCAAGTACACTATAGAACCATATAAGTCGCTTTCAGCCCTATTGAAGCACACGCCCAAGGTTCCTGAATCTGCACAGGACGTGTTTCATGGTCTCTTCAACCCCAAAGGGGTCACACGTAGACCTGTCTGCCATAACGTTGCGAAACGAGTATATACGCCTTTGTGAATGAAACACCCAACCAAAATCGGCATAACAGTCTCACATCGGAGCGGGAAAGTTCTGGTGGTATCTGTAGCTTGTGCGAAGAATCCTGTTCATATAAGGGACCTTTAGAAGCTGGTTGACGACCAAAACGTGCATGTAAAATCTCGAACCAGCAAGTAAAGTTGTCTTGCCGCATCAGCCCTTGATAGAGGAATGGGAACCACCCTCGTTCCTTCATGGGCTGAGCCACCTGCATCATCGGCTAATTGATTTCCAGTATCACCGATATGTCCGGATAGCCACTGATATATAATATCATGTCCTCTTGTTAGAGCTTGATGATTGGAATGTCTTATTTCATGCATCATTTGGTCATGATTCCTGTAACGCATCGCAAACTGCTATATGTCTTCGAATTGCAGAACATGACCCACTTTCCTGAACGCTCTTGAACGATACAATGTAAAACGCTTCTTGCAGCAGCAAGCTCTGATGCTATAGACGTAGTCGTATGCGACAACTTAAACTTGATTGTCATTGCAGCAAGTGGAACTACAGCGGCACCTGATGGACGAGACCTACCCGTCAGTGTAAGTCTGCGTTCAGTCTAAGTATGCTCATGTAGTGTCACTTACTTCAATGGTACTCTGTTGTAATTCGTTTTCTTTCTGATTCCTGGAATTTTCAGGTGTACATGTGACTGGTCGAGAGACCGTAAGGGACATGCCAGTCTCGTAGCTGGTGTATATGCTGAAGGCATACTGCATGTGTGCTAGGCTGTGGAGTCTGAAAACGTAGCACGCGGTATTTCGGGGAGTAGAAGGAACAAGTGGTGGTCAAGGACACGGCCTACATGTCGAATGTGCGCTCTCAAACAATCAACAACAGTATACGTTCTGAAGAGATGATCCTTGGCAAGCACGTTTGTAGCATAGTTAGAAGCGCATCGGTAGAAGGTAGAATAGGTAGAAGGTAGCATAGGTAGAAGCGCACTCTGCGCCTAGCCCTGCAAACTCTCCAATGAACGAATATTAGATTCACAAGCATTCGACCATACCGGTAAGCTGCAGCGCAATAGACCCAGTAATAGGGCCCTTTAAAACTGTAGCGTGGAGGTCAATATAATACTACATATAGCTATGCTACGCTAAACATTGCTATGCCCTGATTTGACTTCTATCTCGCCTTTTCTCTCTTCTTCACGTCCTCATTACTCTACCTCACAACTTTCCTTCCTTTTCCTATACTGTACTATACTTGGATATGCTATATATTGTTTCGCCAGCGTAACAAGACACACGTTAAACGCCGACCACATGGGCCCTAAATTGCTCCTCACTCAATATCACACATTGGCAACAAGAAACCGGTCGCTGAATTGAAAGTCTTCGTGTGATTCCATTGAACAACAATCGCACAGGTGATGCTCTTGCACATTTTTTGTTTCATTGACGTGTATATTTTTCTGCACTATGCAGTCGTTTGGGTCTCGAGAAGACAATTGGTCAGAGTTTGCTGTTGACCCAACTGCAAAAAATAAAAAATAAATACCAAATTAAACAAGCAGAAATGATTTCTGAGAGGTTTCTTTGAAAGAAATATAATGTGTATATAGTTTATACCAGCTGTTTCGAGTGCCCTCCAGGCGATTTGTGCGACCTGAGTTGTCAATATAAACGAAACGACTTTGGCGATAGCGCATACGCGCATCTGCACGCTTTTATGCAGAACGCAACAACGAGAAAGATGAGGAACTCTCTCTCACGCGGTTTAACAAGAAGACCGACCCGCTGCTGTTTTCTCAGAGTCTTCGAGTACGACTCTCTCTTGACGTCGCGACAATGGTGGAGGTGCTGGGGCCTGCAACCTGATGCAAGGAAAGCGTTGTCGGGACCGTACACCCAGTCCGGAGCCTCAACGTCTTGTTGCGACTCCAGTTACACCGATTCAGCCGGGGCCTATTAGGCCTAAGCCCAGAACACTTGACGGCATCTCCTGTTACCAACATGGCGGCCCCTTCAGCGTCTGCGAATCTTCCCCCGGCCCACACGACTCACCCTTACCAGGTAACTTTTGAGACACCTCGTGTTCCCGAAGTCTTCCGTGGAGAACCGTATGAAGACGTCGAAGACAGGCTCGACCAGTTCGAGCGGACCGCTGTGGTGAATCGTTGGAGCGTGCAAGAAAAACTTGTCCGTGCCTACTTCGCAATGGAAAATAGCGCTCGCACATGGTACGAGAACAGTGAGCCTACTTTCCAAACCTGGGACAATTTCCGCCAAAAGCTTCTCGAGACGTTCCTGAGTGCGGACCGACGGGATCTCGCACAACAGATGATCGAAGCCCGCATGCAAAAGCCGAACGAAAGCGTGGCCATGTTCGCTGAGGATATGGCCCGCCTATTTCGCCGCGCTGACCCTGACATGCCCGAGGCAAGGAAAGTTCGTCATCTGATGCGGGGAGTTAAGGAACCGCTTTTCGCCGGCCTTGTACGAAATCCGCCAACAACAGTGGATGAATTCATCAAAGAGGCGACTGTCATTGAGCGGGCGCTCCGGCAACGATGCCGCCACTTTGACCGCCTGCCCGACCAAACGCCTGTTGGGGCCGCCGCTCAAAACGCTGCCGTTTCCGAAACCTCTTTACGGCAAATGATTCGACAAATCCTGCGGGAAGAGCTGCGGGCCCTCGGCCTTCCGTCTACCGATCCCCCAGTTTCTTCTGTTGCAGAAATCGTGCGCCAGGAACTACGGCAAGCCTTTCCATCACTGGCGCCACCACCCGAACCACGTCCACTGACCTATGCTGATGCCGTCCGCCGTCATCCGCCTGCCCCAGAAGAAGCACCCTTTGAGCCGCGGCCCGTTACCTTGCCGTGGTGGCAGCGTGAACCTGTGCGGCGACCACCAGAACGTCGGACCGACTTGTGGCGCACTGCCGACCGTCGACCCCTTTGTTTCCACTGCGGCGCACCAGGCCACATCTCGCGCTACTGCCGTCATCGAGAAACCCGGTTTGGAAACTTTTCTCAGCCCGCTTCTTTTTATTCTGAAGACCCTCGTGACCATGGTGCTGATCACCTACCGACCAACCAAACGTCTTCACCAAGTCGTCGCTGGCGGTCTCCCTCACCTGCACGAGGTCAGAATTCTCCGAATCGCCAAAGATACGCGGACGCCATCAGAAACCGCTCCCCAAGCCCGTGCCAGGGAAACTAACTGCCGCGACCTCCGGGGGCAAGGTTGCCAATTGCCGAGACGCCAAAAAGACCCCCTTGCCTCTACACAAACACGACGTGACGACGGTGATGACGAAGACGACGACAACCACGAGTACTACTGCCAATGAATTTGCACGTGCCGACCTCAGCGTTATTATAGACGGGAACCACGTAACAGCACTGGTTGACACTGGTGCTGACTTCTCTATTATGCGACAAGAGCTCGCCGACCGCCTTAAGATGGTCAAGACGCCGTGGAGTGGGCCGAGCGTAAGGAGTGCTGGTGGGCAGCTAATGACGCCAACCGGTAAATGCACCGCTCGGCTCGTAATCGATGATTCGAACTTCGTCGCCACTTTTGTCATTTTACCGGACTGTTGTAAAGAGTTCATTTTCGGTATGGATTTTCTGCGAGAGTACGGTGCTATCATCAACATCCCAGAACGTATCGTCACCTTTTCCGCACATCCTTACGTCGATGTCACCACTGAAGAACTGCAACGTTTACGTGTAGCCGATGATGTGATGCTCCTGCCGAGATCCTGCTGCCTTGTGTCGGTGTTGTGTGAACGGCCGTGCCGTAATGAGGTGATAGCGGAACGAATAGACACGCTATTGCTTACGCAAGGTGTTTCAATAGCGAGAGGCATTCTGGCACTAATTGATGGGCGGGCACAAGTCCTCATCACCAACTTCAGCAACGAGCGTCGTCACATCCAGAAGGGCACCGCGATTGCCTACTACGACGACGTGGACCAAGCCAGAGATTGCTTCGCTTTGCAACCGGACGAGGCGACCATCCCAGCCTCGACACCTTTGTCTGTCAACATTTGCTCAACCCTGTCAGCCTCGGAAAAACAGCGCCTACTAGAGCTGATACACCAGTTCAAAAATTGTTTTTCGTGCACGTCGAAAGTCAAGCAAACACCACTGACCCGGCACCGAATCATCATTGAAGAAAATACGAGACCGATCCGTCAAAACCCATACCGTGTGGCTCCGAAAGAACGTGAGGAGATCCAAAAGCAAGTTCAGAAGATGCTCCAAGATGACGTAATACAGCCTTCCACGAGTCTCTGGGCATCCCCCGTGGTATTGGTTAAAAAGAAAGACGGCAGCTTGCGTTTCTGTATAGATTACCGCAAGTTAAATCAAGTAACGAAGAAAGACGTCTACCCACTGCCACGTATAGATGACTCTCTTGATCGGCTGCGGCATGCACGCTATTTCTCATCGATGGACCTGCGAAGTGGCTATTGGCAAATAGAGGTCGACGAGAGAGACCGTGAGAAAACTGCTTTCGTGACGCCCGACGGTCTTTATGAATTTAAAGTGCTTCCATTCGGGTTATGCTCAGCGCCAGCCACTTTTCAGCGTTTAATGGACACTGTGCTATCAGGACTTAAGTGGCAGACATGCTTCGTTTATCTAGACGACGTTGTCGTCTTCTCAGCTACATTCGAGGAACACCTAAGTCGATTATTCGCAGTTCTACAAGCTATACGTTCGGTTGGCCTGACTTTACTGCCAGAGAAGTGCCATTTCGGTTTCAAAGAACTTTGCTTCTTAGGCCACGTGGTGAGCCACGAAGGTGTTCGACCTGACCCGGGCAAAATCGACGCTGTCGCAAAGTTTCCCGCACCGCATGACAAAAGAGCAGTGAGACGCTTCTTAGGCCTCTGCGCTTATTACCGACGATTCATCGCCAACTTTTCGTCTATTGCGGTGCCTCTGACGCGGCTCACACGAGAGGATGTCCCCTTTCTTTGGAGCGAAAAGGAACAAACAGCGTTCAACGAATTACGCCAACGCCTCCAAACCCCTCCGGTTCTGGCGCACTTTGACCAGGAAGCGCCAACAGCACTTCACACCGACGCAAGCAATGTAGGCCTGGGCGCCGTACTGATACAATGGCAAGATAACTCCGAGAAAGTGATAGCCTATGCCAGCAGAGCTCTCTCTCGCACGGAAGAGAACTACTCGACTACCGAGAAAGAGTGCCTCGCCGTAGTTTGGGCGGTTCTCAAATTTCGACCGTATCTGTACGGCCGCTCATTCAAGGTCGTCAGTGATCACCACTCGCTTTGCTGGCTCACTAACTTGAAAGACCCATCCGGCCGTTTAGCACGCTGGAGCCTTCGGCTTCAGGAGTTTGATATGACCATTATTTATAAATCAGGGAAGAAGCACACCGACGCAGACTGTCTCTCGCGGTCACCCGTTGAGCCTGCCGCTATTAATGACGAGTCTATGGACGCCGCATTCTTGGGAGTCATCAACGCGGCCACTATCTCACAAGAGCAGCGCCGTGACCCTGACCTGCTTTCGCTTATCGATTTCTTAGAAGGACGACGGGAAGACGTGCCGCGAATTTTTGCGAGAGGAGTGCCATCTTTTTGTTTAAGGAACGACGTCCTATGCAAGAAAAACTTTTCTCCCACCGGCAGCCCATACTTGCTCGTCGTCCCTGCATCACTGCGAAAAGAAATTCTGGAAGCCTGCCATGATGAAGTCACCTCTGGTCATCTCGGTTACACTCGAACATTGTCCCGTCTGCAAAACAGTTACTACTGGCCTAACCTACCTGCTGCTGTGAAACATCACGTCCAAACATGTGCCGACTGTCAAAGACGCAAAGCACCACCCGGCAGGCCGGCAGGCCTATTACATTCCGTTCAAGTATCAGCAAAGCCATTCGCCCAAATCGGAATGGATTTTCTGGGCCATTCCCAACTTCTACCACAGGGATCAGATGGATCATTGTCGCCACTGATTATTTGTCTCGCTACGCAGAAACTAAAGCCATGCCGAGGGCCACAGCAGCAGAAGCGGCTCATTTCTTCATAGAAAACGTCGTCCTTCGGCATGGTGCTCCAACAGTTCTCATCACGGATACAGGAACTGCGTTCGTGGCAGAACTTTTGGAGTCGGTTCTCAGGCTCAGTGGTACAGCTCACCGGAGAACAACGGCGTACCACCCACAAACAAACGGACTTACAGAGCGGCTTAATAAGACCCTCGCAGACATGCTCTGCATGTATGTCGACACAGAACACAAGAACTGGGACGAAATCTTGCCTTATGTCACCTTCGCCTGTAATACTGCCCGGCAGGAAACTACCGGAATGACGCCGTTTAGTTTAATACACGGGCGCGAGGTCACTACAACGTTGGACGCTATGCTGCCGCACGAGTGTGACGACACTCACGCTGACGCCGAAGAATTTGGTCAGCGTGCCGAAGAAGCCCGACAGCTAGCCCGCGTGCGTATTTGTCACCAGCAACACAAAGTTGCGAAACGGTACGACCTACGACATAAATTAGTAACCTACAAACCAGGCGACAAGGTATGGGTCTGGATCCCAATACGTCGACGCGGACTTTCAGAAAAGCTATTACGACGATACTTTGGCCCATATCGAGTCACCCGACGATTGAACGACATCAACTACGAAGATATTCCCGACGTCAATTGCAGTTCCAGTCGCCGAAACTGCTCACCCGAAATCGTGCATGTCATCCGGATGAAACCCTACTTGTCCAGCTAACTCTCGTTTGTCCTGTGAGTGCCGGTGCATATGTGCGTTTTTTATAAGTAGAGTGCCTTGGCTGCGCATCGGGACGATGCCATTTTTGGAGGGAGGCAAATGTCACGTGCGTCCCGCGAAAAAGACGAAGGCGACAGCGCATACGGTCATGATTCCTGTAATCGCATCGCAAACTGCTATATGTCTTCGAATTGCAGAACATGACCCGCTCTTGAACGACATAATGTAAAACGCTTCTTGCAGCAGCAAGCTCTGATTCCATAGACGTAGTCGTATGCGACAGCTTAAACTTGATTGTCATTGCAGCAAGTGGAACTACAGCGGCACCTGATGGACGAGACCTACCCGTCAGTGTAAGTCTGCGTTCAGTCTAAGTATGCTCATGTAGTGTCACTTACTTCAATGGTACTCTGTTGTAATCCGTTTCCTTTCTGATTCCTGGAATTTTCAGGTGTAAATGTGACTGGTCGAGAGACCGTAAGGGACATGCCAGTCTCGTAGCTGGTGTATATGCTGAAGGCATACTGCATGTGTGCTAGGCTGTGGAGTCTGAAAACGTAGCACGCGGTATTTCGGGGAGTAGAAGGAACAAGTGGTGGTCAAGGACAAGGCCTACATGTCGAATGTGCGCTCTCAAACAATCAACAACAGTATACGTTCTGAAGAGATGATCCTTGGCAAGCACGTTTGTAGCATAGTTAGAAGCGCATCGGTAGAAGGTAGAATAGGTAGAAGGTAGCATAGGTAGAAGCGCACTCTGCGCCTAGCCCTGCAAACTCTCCAATGAACGAATATTACATTCTTAAGCATTCGACCATACCGGTAAGCTGTAGCGCAATAGACCCAGTAATAGGGCCCTTTAAAACTGTAGCGTGGAGGTCAATATAATACTACATATAGCTATGCTACGCTAAACATAGCTATGCCCTGATTTGACTTCTATCTCGCCTTTTCTCTCTTCTTCACGTCCTCATTACTCTACCTCACAACTTTCCTTCCTTTTCCTATACTGTACTATACTTGGATATGCTATATATTGTTTCGCCAGCGTAACAAGACACACGTTAAACGCCGACCACCTGGGCCCTAAATTGCTCCTCACTCAATATCACACATTGGCAACAAGAAACCGGTCGCTGAATTGAAAGTCT
Organism: Rhipicephalus microplus; assembly: GCF_013339725.1. NCBI lineage: Eukaryota > Metazoa > Arthropoda > Arachnida > Ixodida > Ixodidae > Rhipicephalus > Rhipicephalus microplus. The sequence goes on from NC_051173.1 coordinate 6,737,280, forward strand.
TCGTGTGATTCCATTGAACAACAATCGCACAGGTGATGCTCTTGCACATTTTTTGTTTCATTGACGTGTATATTTTTCTGCACTATGCAGTCGTTTGGGTCTCGAGAAGACAATTGGTCAGAGTTTGCTGTTGACCCAACTGCAAAAAATAAAAAATAAATACCAAATTAAACAAGCAGAAATGATTTCTGAGAGGTTTCTTTGAAAGAAATATAATGTGTATATAGTTTATACCAGCTGTTTCGAGTGCCCTCCAGGCGATTTGTGCGACCTGAGTTGTCAATATAAACGAAACGACTTTTGCCTTGCCTGTCTCAGGTTGCCCCATCCTATATTAAATTGTAAATATTCTGACATGGTTTATTTCTTATGGTGTCACCTTCTTTAATGCCATCCTCCAATACCACTCATTCTTACTCACTTTCATTAAACTTAAAGACGCAAAAGCTACTATTAGGCCTTATCTATCATCTATTAAGATAATATAGTAAAAATTCTGCTGATTTGACGAGACCTTACTCTGCACTTTTATCCGCAATGCAAGCAGTCTTGTTTTATAATATTCACAGCATATTCCCAAAGTGAATGATGTTGAGTAGAGCGAAGCGTTCATCCATCCGTCAATGCGTCCACCATCCATGCTTCGGTCAACGCTTCCGTGCGTCCGTCCGTCCCTCCGTCCATCTGCCCGTCCGTCCGTCCGTCCGTCCGTCCGTCCGTCCGTCCGTCCGTCCGTCCGTCGGTCCGTCTGGCCGTCTGTCTGTCTGTCTGTCTGTCTGTCTGTCTGTCTGTCTGTCTGTCTGTCTGTCTGTCTGTCTGTCTGTCTGTCTGTCTGTCTGTCTGTCCATCCGTCCGTCCGGCGACGAGCACAAGCCGCCGTGGCCTTCTGCGCCCACCGCTTCAATCCGACACGTACGGCTACGATCCTGGAACTGAGAGAGGCTCTCGTTCTCCGCGCACCCAGGCACAGGTCGCGCCGCCGCATATCGGAGAGTACTGGTACAGCGCTATCTATAATGTCCTCACTCAAATGCAATTTGTACGTACTACTATGAGACAGCACCGCTGCTGTTCGGGAGACACTGCCCGTCACGCCTAACGCGGGACAAGGTTAGACTAAAAAAATTACACCATCTCCCGCTAACTATCTGTATATGCCAAACAGCGGGCGCTAACGCTTGCACGGTAGCGAAGCTCGCGCTGGCGTCATCGCGGCGCTGCGCAGGAGAGAAACCTGGGGAGGTGCAGAGCACGCAGTGATGGACCGGTATTTTCTACTATTACATGCCAATCGCTCTTAATGAGCAATGAGAGACCGAAGGCTCCGATTGAACACAGAGACCCGCAGTCCACTTTTTGTTAACGCACCCACTGCGAATTTTCATTGTTTAGCAACGCGCAGAATTAATCTCCCACTGACCCTACCTTGGAGGGCGCGATCCAATATAGGTATACAAAGAATAGCCACGGAACGGTTGTGCAGCGCGAGCAGTCGGTTTTCAAATGCGAAAACACGACACGTGTCTTGCTACATGTTGTGCGGTATGGGAACCCGGAAGGGACGGCACACAGCTCTCCCATAGTAGAGCACCTAGTGCTCTAAATCGTTAACAACTTTTGCTAAACACAGCATTGAAATCCAGCACTGCACCTTGCCGCCTCTCTACCAATATTAGCGTATTGAGCTACGGGACCGCTTTCAGCTCTCCCATAGTAGAGTACCAAGTGCTCTAAATCGTTACCCACTTTTTATAAAAACATTTCTTAGCAAACTTGGGCGACTTTGAGCGTATCTATCTATCTATCTATCTATCTATCTATCTATCTATCTATCTATCTATCTATCTATCTATCTATCTATCTATCTATCTATCTATCTATCTATCTATCTATCTATCTATCTATCTATCAGCCCACGACTTTTAGCTCTCCTGGCCGTTTCGATAATGGTATCGATACCAAACTTGGTATGACATAACATGACTGTATGAAGAACATATTTGACTAGTCATAACATGAAAATCATGACATTTATGTCATGAATGTCATGATTTACATTTCATGGTCCTGCAGCTTTTGCGGTGGTTTCGTTCACATGGCATGTTGCAAAACTGGTATGGTATGACATGATTGCATGGCAAACATAAGCGACAGACACTAACATGAAAATCATGACATGCTTGTCATGTAACAACATGACTACATGCCACGCTCATGATGCACTCGCGGCCGTTTCGCTAGCGTCACATATACCAAATTTGGTATTACGGTACGTCAATAAATGACGAAGGTATGTGACTGGTGCAAGCATGATAATGATGAGATGCGTGTCATGTAACAGCATGACTACATGCTACGCTCATGATGTGCTCGCGGCCGTTTCGCTATCCTCACATGTACCAAACTCGGTACTACGCGACGCGAACGGACGACATAGGTAAATGACACAACCAAACATGATAATCCCGACATGCGTGTCATGTAACGACATGACTACATGCCGCACTCATGATGCGCTCGCGGCCGTTTCGCTCGCTTCCCATATGCCAAATTCGGTATTACGTGACGCCAATGGATGACGAAGGTATGTGACTGGTGCAAACATAATAATCATGAGATGCGTGTCATGTGAGAACATGACTACATGCCACAGTCAAGGCGCCAATACATTTCGACATGACGCGGTGCGCGTGCTCGCCGGCGTTCATTTCGTCGCGTGGCGCCGGCGTTGCCATGCCAGGCACCGGTCCTGCCATATACTCGCAGGCGCACGCTGCGCAGCGTTACTTTGACGCATGCGCGTTTCAGCGCATTCGGCGTCCCTTCGTCACGAAAAATGGAAGACGCAGTCTTATCTGGGTAACGCATCGGAATACAGTAATGTTACTATATGGCATCGGCGCGAAATGCAGCACGACGCATTTAGCGCCGGTTGCCGTCGTTGCGCGCTGACGGACGCTGGTAGCCTGGCGTCAGACTATAGAGTGCTCGCGTTTTGCTAACGTAGCGTCACTGTGCCCAGCGTGGGCGAGTGTGAACGCTACGTTGGAGTATATTGGGTCCTTCGTTATGCGGTCACGGCCGTTTTGCTAGCTTCACACATGCCAAACTTGGTGTTACTTGACGTCAATGGATCGCGAAATATATGACTGGTGCAAACATGATAATCTTGACACGCGTGTCATGTAAGAAGATGACAACATGCCACGCTCACAGCTTGCTCGCGGCCGTATCTCAAGTTTCACAGATACTATAAATTTGGTATCACGTGAAGTAAATAGATGACGAAGGTAAACGACACATCCAAACAGGATAATCATGACACGGAAGTCATGTACGGCAGCATTTACTTCCACCTCGTAACGTTGTGCTGATATTAAAGTGACATATCAACATTTCTCATTCGTGCTTTGCATATCATCGATTTCCACTGTACGTGGGATCTGCCAATTTTTTTTTCTATATTTAAAAGCAAAATATTGCTTACTTTGGATTACCGACAGAAGCACCATTCTAAGTGCATGGAAAGCCCCGTGGCTTTCATATGTTCGGCCTGCTCGAAAGTGTATACCTATGCGGCCGCTGCGTCGCAGGACTTTCAACAGGCACTGTGCACTGGCCCGCAACGGGGTGCCGATAGGGCACCGCAAATATTGACTAGTCAAAGGAGAGATGCTGAGCCCCGCGTTCAATGCTCTCTAAAAGCTTTCCACAACTCGAAACAATGAAGTAATGAATAAAAAACAAACAATAAATTGTAGAATATCCAGAGTAAACCCGGTGTGTCGAACGTGAAGCAATACTTTGTTCATTCTTTCTGGTCGTTCTTATTCTTTTAATGCAACGTAATGGGACCGATAACAAAGTTACGGGAAGTAAATACTGTAGTATACAAAAACTGCACTCCGGGTGCGAGTCCAGAGCTCCGTGTACGCCAGCCAAAGTCTGTCGTATACAAGTGAGGCGACCTGATCTGCGGAGTAAACAAAAAGCAAAAGCATAAGCGGAAGATGTCAAGAAAACCTGCAAGGCCGGTATATGTGTGGGTTGTGAAGTATGAACAAAAATCGCCCGAGAGAAAGAATGGGAAAACGTGTGATGCATTATTCACCATAAACGCTTTGTTTCGCTCGCCGGTTTTATCGGACTGCCGGGTGTCCCTTACACGCCGTCTACATAGGCGCTGCAGCGTCCCCAGGGAGAAACGAAGACAGCGTGAGAAAAGAAGGATGCGGGTTGAAGGGAGCGATGCTCTACGGCTGAAGATGCGCGGCCTATATTCTTTGTTTCGCTCTTCGTCCCGTTTCGCTACGTAGTCTGCGAGACCGAGAGATCGATGGGAAAGGCGTGCATATCGACGAGGCAAATAGATATGTTCTCAACAAAAATAAATAAATAAATAATAAATAAAGAATAAATAAAAATGAAGATCGATGTGTTTGAGAAAAAAGATGGCGAAAGAGAATGGTTTTTAAAATTAGTCGGTCAATTCCAATTTACCAGATACAAATGTTGTAATCACTCATAAATGAAGAAAAGCGGTAATTGAATGAAACTGCAACAGTGGTTGATCTCATATTAGAAAACCTGAGGTACTACCCACTTCTGTATATTTGTGGTGCTCTTATGCGTTCACATAACGAAGCAAGGAGGTAGAGAGAGAGAGAGAGAGAGAGAGAAGGGAGAAAGATGCAAGAAAAGACAAGGAGTATAACCAGACGCACGTCCGGTTTTCTACCCTGCACTAAGGAAAGGAATGAGGGGAGAAAAGAGATAAGAGAAAGAGAGAGGATAGATGCACATATTGACGAGCACATTTGGGAGAGCACATGCAGTCTATAGAGGTGGTCGCTCAGATTTGTTGTGTTCGCGTATACTGCAATAGCACTTTAATCGCTTTCTGCGCTATCGAAGCCCCACACCCGAGGTCCCAGGATCTTGTGCGCAGGAAGTGGTCTGGAGTCCACTTGGTTCAAAACGATCCGGAGCTGGCATCGCTGGGTGTCGTAGCGAGCGCGGCTGCACAAGACGTGTTGATGGTCTGTTTCGCTCCGTAGGAGCAGCATGTAAAGGCGTCTGTCATACCGATTCGAAGAAAGTACGCCTTTGTGAAAGCAACACTTAACCAAAGGTGGCATAACAGTGTCGCATCGAAGCGTGAAAGCTGCGGCGGTAGCTGTAGCTTGAGCGAAAGATCGAGTTACTATAAGTGACAATTTTGCAAGCTAGTAGATGACCAAAACGCGCCTGGAAAATATCGAGCCAGCAAGTAAAGCTGTCTTGAAGCATCTTACCTTGATAGAGAAATCGGAACCACACTCGTTCCTTCACGGGCTGAGTGGGCTGCATCATCGGCTAATTGATTCCAGTATAACTGATATGTCCAGATAGCCACTGATATATAATATCATGTCATCTTGCTCAAGTTTGATGGTCGCATTGTCTTATCTCATGCACGAATTGCTCATGATTCTTCTTACGCATGGCGAACTGCTAACTCTGAAGTGCTGCCTTCGAATCGCAGAATATGACCCACTTGCCTGGCCGCTCTTGAAAGAGATATTGTAAAGCGACTCCTATAGCAGCAAGCTTTGACGTCTTAGACGTAGTTGTATGCGACAAGTTCAATTTAATCGTCAAACCTGCAGCTGGAATTACAGCGGCACCTGATCTGCTGGACGAGACCGACCCATGAGCGTATATCTGCGTTCGGTCCAAGTATGACTCGTGTATTATTAGCTATGTTGCTTGATTCAACACTACTCCGGAACGATTGCTTTTCTTTTAGGGGCGAAGCTCCTTATAGCGGCACTCGTTCGTCCCTCATAGTCATAGTAGTAGTGTGTAACCAGCCTTACATTTTGACCTCCAAGGTGGTGCCGGTGGGAGATATCTTCTGTGCGTTGTTGAACAATAAAAATTCGCAGCGAGCGCGTTAACTATAAGCCGAATTCTCCTGTCCCTCATTCCCCCTTAGCACCATTACCATGTACATTGAGCACTATCTGACAAGAAAGGGTTGCTACGTTATACTCGCTGGGCGTAACCTCCTTGGTTTTAAAAAGGTTTAGCGAGCGTTGGGTTGCAGTGCCATGAATACAGTGAACTAGTGTATACCATGAACTCGAGGTGGTTAAAGGTGGAAAGTAGATACGAAGCGCAAGCTGTAAGAAAGTGTGTATGTGCCTTCTCTCGTTCAGTCCTTGAATGTCCGCTGGATGGCGGTGCTTCTATATGAGGAATATATGATGAAAAGATGCGAGATGGTGGTACTTGGAGTGTTGAATAGATGGACGAACGGACACACAGACAGATGCATGGACGGACGCACGGATGGCTGCACGAACGGATGGACGCATGGACGGACGCAGGAGTGGATGCATGGACGAATGCAGGGACGGACGCACAGATGGACGTGAGGAAGCACGAACAGACGCACGCACAGACGGGCGGATGGACGCACGGGCGACCACACAGACACATGCATGGACGGACGGAAGCAAGAACGAATGGACGGACGGATGCTTCGCCCCACTCTCCATCATTCACTCCGTGGATATGCTGCCATTCTTTTTTTGATATCCAGAATTTTGAGGCGTACTTTTGGCTGGTCGAGACAACACAGGGGACATGCAATTTTCGTTAGGTGCACTGCTATGACGTCTGAAAACGTAGCACGCGGTTTTTCGGAGAGTAGAATGGCCAATTGGTTGTCGGGGCACGACTGCATGTCGGACGGTGCACCCTGAGGTAACCAACAGAGGTATACGTCCTGACCAGATGATCCTTGACAAGCACAATTGTAGCATATGTAGAAGCGCATCAGGGCAGTCCTAGACAGATGCGCAGCACCTGACCATGCAACCCCTTCAGTGAACGTATATTGCATTTGTAAGTATTCGAAAACACCAGCAAGCTGTAGCACTATAGACCCAGAAATAAAGTCCTGCAGGTCCTGTAGTATGGAGGCCACAGATGTTCGCAGTTAGGGATGTAGACAGGGTATGGCGTCATTGGTTCGCAAGTGAACGCAATCAACGCAAAGAAAGAGAGAAGGCAGGGCGGTTAACCGTAAACGCAATCAACGCAAAGAAAGAGAGAAGGCAGGGTGGGTAACCAGGAAGACTTCTGGTTGGCTACCCTTCACTGGGGGATTAGTGAAGGGGAACAGAGAGATAAAAAAGAGATAACGCCTTTATGGCTGTCATATTGCTTAGCATAACGCAGATTTGGACAGGTTGGTTTCAATACATTTTTAAAACAGCGCAACTACCCGAGAACAAAGATTGTCCTCGTGTAGTTGCGAGGACCTTCCTCTTCAACTAAGCACTACCTGTCACGTTGTCTTCACCTTCCTTCGTTCTTGTATAATTGCGCTATTTCAAAGATAGATCACGTCATACTTGATTCCTAGGTGGCAGTGTATGTGCGCTAACGCAAGAGCGCTTAACAAGACTACATCTACTGGGGTCATGCCCATTGCGCAAAGATCAACTTTTAAAGGCGATAGTCTTTCTTGGGGACCTTCGACGCAAAAACATTTGTCTGTCTGTCTGTACATTTGTCTGTTTGTCCATTCCTAACGGCACCGGGTACTTCAAACGGCCGACCTCATCCGCAGCGCCCACCAATGTTGCTCAAGATTCAGCGTTCATACTGGTGCAATTGTCCATTAAAAAGCGATTATTGTGCATATCTGAGGCACCATAACAACGCGTATATACTCTGCATGTGCGTCTTTTACTAGAAAATGCATGCATAAGTAATCTTAAGGACCGTAGCGCTTATTACGCTGTGCTGACCATACAACGCTTGCACGAAAAGGTGAGTGTTTTAAACCCTTTGCTAAAACGATATGGTGGTGGCACCTACCCGTCCTTTTGCGTTCTACACCTTATCACCTTTGAGACGGCCGCGCACACCCGTCTCAGTGCCATGCGCTTCATTTTCCAAAAAAACTGCCAGATGGCGCTCATGTCTCAATTGTGACGTGACTTGATGCGCTTGTTCGCCTCCGCTGCACGCTCGAGGCACTCTAACGCAGCGCCTCCAGAATACCATTCACCAATTTTCTTGCGCAGAACATAATATAAATGTTTTGTTCACTCTCTACACACGCAAGACTATCGTCTTTCGACGACATTTGCAAGTTACCATGCAGATACGGGGCCAATGTTTTTCTTGTGAAATTATTCCACAAATTTCGCGAATGCTGAGCTGGACATGTATTTAATTATCAGAAAGAAACTAAGATTGGTTCTGGTTGAAACATGCTGTAGTTCTGTAATACGTTGAAAGAAAGATATTGTGGTTTTAAATTCAGATAATAACTGTAGCGCGAGGCATGCGACAAATTGTGGAGGTGCGAGACATTGACGTACGTGTATTTGGGAAGGTAGGGCGCGTGCGATCGGGGCGAAACATCTCAGTGGGCTGTAGACGGGGAGAAACTGGTACCGTCTTCATTGTGCGATCAGGCTATAGAGTTACATGGTGTGTAGATGTTCATCGCGTCGGGGAATGACATTATCTATGGTGCGCTCACAGCAGTGGACCGATCCTGGAAATGGGGCGAAATCGTACGGCAACTTGCTGGTGAGACTGGCCAAGCTGGCTTACTCCAAGAATGAGCCCCTGTGAACTAAGATAAGTGCGCCCGTTATCGTGCACATTCATTGCTAGTCTACTGCATAGTGGTGAAGTGATCACCCTGGGCAAAGTGGCACAGATGTGCAGATATCTTGTTTGCATCTATGTATGTACCAATTCAAGTGTTATAATGAACAGGCTCGCTTTTGGGAGAAACTAGCAGCTGTTGAGATATTGTTAGAGTCAGCGATAATTCTCTGCATGTATTCGGAAGATCTTGATAGCTTTTGTTAAGAGGTCACCGATGAACACTTCCAATTAGACTATTTCCAGTTCAATGGCGTTTTCCGCCATGAAGCAAACAAAAGAGCATTTCAGTTTCACCTGTTGATTTTACTCCCTAGTGCTGTATATGGAATCGGGTGCTTTCATTATACAAAAGCATTTTTTCTTGTTTTCGATAACATGGATTGTTCGGACAATTACTATTTGGGTCACATTAGTGGAATCAGGCTACCATTAGAGAAAACAAGAACACCTGCCAACAGCAGAAATGTTGAAAACACGGCATCGGTTACACTTCATTGGGTACGACACCGCCTCTGCGCAAAGCATGTGTTGATTCATGTAGAAGCCACTAGACAAAATACCTTTCTTTTTAATTATTGACCACAATCATCTATGGTTTATTGAAAGTTGGATGGAAGATATATCTGTCAGAAATTCAGCCATAAAAGAAATTATTTCACACGTAGGAAAATGAAAAATATATATATAAACTTCGTTGTTGCTGTGGGCTTCGTGTTACGAGTGGCGCAGACATCTCAACTCGTCTGATCGACTTAGACTCCCAGCAACTAACTGCCTTCATGTTAGTAGAAGTACGCTCTCAAAGCCCGATTAATCAACTTTATGAAGGGTAAGATGGAACTTGTCACAAAAAAATCCGCGAACAGAGAATGTGTCGAGCTGACGTTTCGGCAAGTGGACTTGTCTTCTTCAAGGCTAAAACAGAACTGATTTATTTAGTCCTAACGTGTGTATGGTTCATGCCCTCTCCTTCATCGTAACAAAGAAGTGGAAGAGAGAAACATTGTTACAGGAGTGTGAGAGAGCGAAAGAGGGAAGGGGGGCGCTGTGATGAATTGTGTGAGTGAAGAGGAAACAGCAGATGTACTGTGAATAGAATAAAAGGAAGCGGTGGGGATGTACACGCTTCGCTGAATCAGTTCTGTTTTAGCCTTAAGGAAGACAAGTCCACTCGTTGAAACGTCGGCTTGACAGAACCCCTGTATGCGGATTTTTTTCAAAATAAAATACCTTGTCTCTTTTCGATAACCGCTGAATTACGCCGACATACAGCGAAATTTAATTACATTCAGATTTAATGCACTACACATCAAATAAAGGGCCCAAAATTAATCGAATGGTAAAGTTAGTACAGAACGAGGCCAGACCACACAAAATAAAAGAACTAAAGAACTAATACAATGTAGTAGATAAGATCGGAGAGCGCTAAATAAACACGCACATTAGCGCTGAACGCTAAATGCAAAGGACCGAGCACTTAGCAAACAAGCGCCATTCGCACAACGTTTCACAAACGAAGACGCATTACAAGCCGGCCCGCATTGCGGTGATGATCGCACACGGGTTCTGCGAAGTGGGGTTCATCACGATCCGATCGTGCCTCGGACCACCGATGAGAAAACCCAGTTTAGAGAGCACCGACGGAAAAGAGGCCGCTGCTCGCAATCGGGCGCTCGTTAGGAACGACTGGGCGTCTGGTTGTTTCGCAGCTACGAGCTCGTGGTACGCAGTGAGCCTCCGCGAAAGCACGTTCGCGATAGTTTCCAGATATTCGCAGCGCGGTGGGAAATTGTACAGCTCATATCGAAATCGAGTGCGGAGTGAGGGAATGGTGCAGAGATTACACAGTCTACGTATTAGCGCTGTATTCAAACCGGTGGGGCGATGGGTTGAAACAAATTACCTGCGAAGAAACCAGTAGAATGGCAAGCGGTGTCTTATTAGGCCCGTGCTGGTCAAATCATGATCTGGAATTAAGCTTAGGGAGGAGGAAGGGAGATGCGATTTTGTGAGCACGCATGAAGCGCAGTTGCAAATATGGGCCCTATTGGTCTTGTGATTGGTTTTCCAAACGATCTTGATTTTTTTATATTCTTTTTCTTTTTGGTTTACCAGTTTCACCAGTAATGTGAATCATTGAGACTGTTTATTATGGTATTTAAATACGTTGACGAGATGCAGAATTTACAAGCGTAAGTATGACGTAGTCATTCGGGAACTATTTCAAACACACCAACGAGTCCGCTACACGTTAAACGTAATTTATATGAATACTAAAAAAAGTGGTTACAAGACAGATACCTGCGTAACTCTGAAGGGCACATCAATCAACCGGGAACTGGATTCGTCCACGTTGAAGCACTGCATGCTTACGATTGGATAGATATTTATCAACCAAGTGAATAATGTACAAGGGCAAGCTAATTGCTCTCTTTTTCAGTATCAACCGTGAGTACTCTCGCAAACATCTTTCAAGACGAGAGGGACGCGGCAGCAACGAAGTATAACGTCTGTGTTAGTATAACTCATCCACTCACGAAGGGAGGACCCCTCCCGAAACTGCTGGGAAATAATTGTATTTATCCGTGTTGGCAAGGCTCCTGTTGTGCCATATCCCATATTTATTATATATATATATATATACATATATATATATATATATATATATATATATATATATATATATATATATATATATATATATATATATATTGTAGCGAAGCCTCCGAACTATGAAATGGGTCGAACTCTTGCGTACCTTCTAGTGGGGTACCCAACAAGGACGCCGCTCGCGCTGGGAGCCCGTGCTTTGCTGTGACTGTCGCCATTGCATATTCTCGCTCGTTGCCGGCTAATAAACGCCTTAACAATTTGGTGGAGAGTGCTGCGATCCCTGTCTATGCCTTTGGAGCTACGATCACGTACCCTGCCATCTACTATGTACCAAGACGCTTCTCAGCAAACGCCTCCTCCAATGCCACCCCCTTGTCCCGGTGTCCCCAGAATCCGCGATCCACCCATCTTCACTGGCGCTGATGGCACTGACGTGGAGGACTGGCTCACCATTTACGACCGCGTGAGCGTCCCCAACAAATGGGACGAGGACGGCAAGCTGACAAACTTGGTGTTTTACCTTGCCGGTGTCGCCAGTTTGTGGTACAACAACCACGCGTCCGATTTTGCCACCTGGTCCGATTTCAAGACCGCAATCGTCAACGTCTTCGGCCGCCCTGCTGTTCGCAAGCTGCAAGCCGAGCAGCGCTTGCGTGAACGTGCTCAGGAGGCTGGTGAGTCATTCACCAGCTATATTGAAGATGTCCTGGACCTATGCAACAAATCCAATCACACCATGTCCGAGTCTGACAAGATCCAAAACATCATGAAAGGCATAGACGATGATGCCTTCACGATGCTGCTCGCCAAAAACCCCGGCACGGTGGCTGAGGTCATCACACTGTGCCAGAGCTACGAGGAGCTCCGCCGGCAGCGTTCGATGACCCGACGCTCCCCACCACGAGCTGCAACGCTTGCTGGCTTGGAGGCCAGTTGTGACCAAGTGGCGTTGATGGCAGAACTGAAGTCCTTTATCCGTAAGGAAATCGCGCGTCAGTTCTCCCTCCTGCCCTTTTCCCACCGTTCCGTCCATCAGCCCTTGCGACATGGGTGAGACCTACCCCGGTGAACAGATGGCGCACACCCGACAACCGGCCCATCTGCTTTGCCTGCGGTTACGCCGGTCACGTGGCCCGTTATTGCCATCGCGTACAGCCGGCTCCAATTTCTTCACCTGTTGCTGGCCAACTCAGCCGTCCTTATCGCGAAGAACCGCCGTCTATGCCCCCTCGATCTCGCCCAGGTCCGTCTCGAAGATCACCGTCTCCACGACGCCGTTTCCTGTCTCCCATGCGGCCAAGTGCGGCATCTCATGAGCGGGAAAACTAGTCGTCGCAGTCCCTGAGGCAAGGACTGCGACGCTATCGCAATGTGAAAGCCCTCAGAGCAGCCCCTCGAATGTCATTGACGTGCTTGTGGACGGTGTTTGTGCATCGGCTCTTATTGACACTGGAGCTGCCGTATCAGTTATGGACGAAAAACTCTGCCGCTTACTTCGAAAAGTGACGACGCCACTTTCTGGGTTATCCCTTCGTACTGCGAGTTTGCACCGGATTCATCCTACAGCAGGGTGCACAGCTCGCGTTGTCATCCAGGACGTTCTGTATGTCGCCCAGTTCATCGTCATTCAGGCATGCTCTCATGACGTCGTCCTGGGATGGGACTTTCTCTCCCGCCATGACGCCGTCATCCATTGTGCCGCTGCCGAAATTGAGCTCTCACCCTTCTCGCATTTGACGCCAGAAGACAGTCCCCCGACACTGAGCAAGATTCTAACGAGAGACGATACAACAGTGCCTCCAAACTCGACGACGGCTGTGTCTGTCTACTGCGCTGGTCTCTCCGACACCATTGGACTTGTTTCGCCATCTGACCGCGCTTGCAGCAGGAAAGGGTTGCTAGTACCTTTCGCGACCGTGCAGGTCAACCAGGGCAACACTGCTATTTTTGTAACCAACCCGTTCCCGTACGCTGTTACTTTGCTTCGAGGGGAATGTCTCGGCAGAGTGGAGCCAGTCGACGACGCACAAGTCCTGGACGTACCCGATGACACGCGCGCTCCCAGGTCGTGTACCATCAATGCTGTTTCCACTTCTGATTCGTCGTCTGCTGATGTATTTGGCCCCTCCATCGCTGACAACCTTACGGCCGTACAGCGTTCCCAACTTCTGGACCTGTTACAAGAATATCGTTCTTTCGATGTCGGGCGAAGTTCTCTCGGTCGCACGTCCGTTGTTACGCATCGCATCGACACTGGTGACCATCCACCTTTACGGCAACGTCCATATCGCGTGTCGCCTGCTGAACGTCGAGTAATTAATGATCAGGTTGACGATATGCTCCGACGCGACGTTATTCGGCCCTCCGACAGTCCATGGGCGTCTCCTGTTGTTCTTGTTGCGAAGAAAGACGGTTCTGTGCGGTTCTGTGTAGACTACAGACGGCTCAATAAGATCACTCGCAAGGATGTTTATCCACTGCCACGCATCGATGACGCGATTGACAGCCTTCATGGAGCCGATTTTTTTTCTTCTCTCGATCTGCGCTCGGGGTACTGGCAAGTACCCATGGCTGACGACGCTCGACCAAAGACCGCCTTCGTCACGCCAGACGGCTTGTACGAGTTTAACGTCATGCCGTTTGGTCTATGTAATGCACCTGCGACCTTTGAGCGCATGATGGACACCATTCTGCGCAACTTGAAATGGTACACGTGCTTGTGTTACCTCGACGATGTCATTGTCTTCGCTCCGGATTTCTCCACGCATCTCCAACGTCTGAAAGAAGTTTTCGCACGTGTGAGCAATGCCGGCTTACAACTAAATCTGAAAAAGTGCCGCTTTGCAGCACGGCAACTCAACATACTGGGGTACGTCGTGTTCAAAGACGGCATTCTTCCTGATCCTGCCAAGCTTCAGGCCGTGGCCGAATTCCCCAAACCTGCATCTGTCAAAGAACTGCGTAGTTTCGTGGGCCTGTGCTCATACTTCCGACGCTTCATACGAAATTTCGCCACGATCATATCACCGCTGACGAAGCTCCTTGGAAGCAACGGGCCCTTCAATTCGTGGTCATCCGAGTGCGACGACGCGTTCGCGAAGCTCCGCCATTTGTTGACGTCGCCTCCCATTCTACGCCACTACGACCCTACAGCCCCAACGGAGGTGCACACGGACGCCAGCGGACTAGGCCTCGGCGCTGTCCTGGCGCAGCGAAAAGCCGGATTCCCTGAATATGTCGTAGCATATGCAAGCCGTACGCTCACGAGAGCCGAGAAAAACTACACCGTCACGGAGAAAGAGTGCCTGGCGATCGTCTGGGCTCTTACAAAGTTTCGACCTTATTTGTATGGTCGCCCATTCGATGTCGTCACCGACCATCATGCACTATGCTGGCTTTCATCATTGAAGGATCCCTCAGGCCGTCTCGCCCGTTGGGCTCTTCGCTTACAAGACTACGATATCCGCGTGCTGTACCGCAACGGACGCCAGCATGCTGACGCCGACGCCCTCTCGCGCTCCCCTCTGCCTGAAGGTGATGTGCTCTGCTCAGTATCCTCGGCTGCTGTTTCTGCCATTGATGTTGACATCATCGCTACCGAACAGCGAAAAGATAATTGGATCGGCTCGCTCATCGACATGCTCTCTGACCCATCCGCAACGCCATCCACGCGTGCATTGCGTCGTCAAGCTCGCCATTTCGCCATTCGTGACGGCCTCCTACACCGACGCAATTACGACGCCGACGGCCGGCAGTGGTTACTCGTGATACCCCGCAGTCTGCGGTCAGAGATATGTGAATCATTCCATTCTGATCCGCAATGCGCGCACTCTGGGGTATTCAAAACCTACCATCGCATTCGACAACGCTACTTCTGGCGCGCGATGTACCGCTATGTGCAGCAGTTCGTTCGCTCTTGCCTCACTTGCCAACGCCGTAAACCGTCAGCCCACATGTCGCACGCCAGTCTACAACCGTTACCTTGCCCTGACCGTCCCTTTGGGCGCGTAGGTATCGATTTGTATGGACCGCTTCCTCTGACGTCGGCTGGTAACCGCTGGGCCATCGTTGCCGTTGACCATTTAACGCGATACGCCGAAACCGCCGCTCTCCCTGCGGCTGCTGCGCGCGATGTTGCGTCCTTCCTGCTGCATCGATTTATACTGCGCCACGGACCACCCCAAGAGCTTCTCAGCGATCGAGGCCGTGTCTTCTTGTCGGAAGTCGTCGAAGCCATTCTGACGGAGTGCCATTCTGTCCACCGCAAAACTACTGCTTACCACCCACGGACGAATGGCCTCACCGAACGCTTTAACCGCACCCTCGGCGACATGCTTTCTATGTACGTCGCTGCCAACCACACTAATTGGGATAATATACTGCCCTTCGTCACCTACGCCTACAACACCGCCCCTCAGAGCACGACTGGTTTTTCACCTTTCTACTTGCTGTACGGAAGGCACCCGTCGCACACCATGGACACGATACTCCCGTACACGCCGGATCCATCTGAGTGTACACCTATTTCCGAGACAGCCAGGCTTGCTGAAGAGTGTCGCGAGCTTGCCAAGACTTTTACGACGCAAGATCAAGAGCGGCAGAAGAGTATCCGTGATGGCTCCACCAATTCTGAACCCATGTTCCTTCCTGGTGCGCTTGTATGGCTCTCGACCCCAACCTCTGCCGCTGGCGCCTCTTCCAAACTGCGTCCCAAATACGAAGGCCCGTACCGTGTCATCGAGCGCACCTCACCCGTCAACTATCTGATCGAACCCGTTGAACAATCTTCGGACATGCGCCGCCGTGGGCGAGACATCGTCAACGTGGAGCGCCTGAAGGCTTATTCTGACCCGCTAATAATAACAAGCTGTTAGGTCGCCAGGCGGCTCCCTCTTCGACCCCGGGGTAATTGTAGCGAAGCCTCCGAACTATGAAATGGGTCGAACTCTTGCGTACCTTCTAGTGGGGTACCCAACAAGGACGCCGCTCGCGCTGGGAGCCCGTGCTTTGCTGTGACTGTCGCCATTGCATATTCTCGCTCGTTGCCGGCTAATAAACGCCTTAACAATATATATATATATATATATATATATATATATATATATATATATATATATATATATATATATATATATATATATATATATATATGCGGGGTGCGGGGAGAAACGATGGACGAACGTGCGAAAATGTTTATTTCTTCCAAAGTTGACAGCCTGCCTTCGTCAGGGAATCCAGCGTACACGGGAAAAACGCACTTTTTAAATAGATAAATACGGTGGCGGCCCCCAACACGTGCTTCACTATTATCGTCATAGATATGGCATATAACGCCTCACTATCAATGAACATAGGCACTTGTGCGATATAGTAATGACTGTATGAAAAAATTGCAATCAATACAGAGCTTTCTACTACAAAGTACGGGGTATGCGCAGAAACATGCAAACAGACAGTGCTGGGATATATACTAACGTTGTCACGTGTATGGTGGGAGATGTACACGGAAAATTCCTGGGTTGCGCGATGATCTCCGAGCAAGCGCCTCGTACATTACGTCAACTTGTGGATATGGCGGCGATTTTTTATGCATCACTTGACAACTCTCTGCATAAATACAATTAGTTCATCCTTGCCGAGAAAGAGAGATGAATAAGCAGCACTGCACGTGTGCGTTTCTTTAAGTGTACTTAGTGAAAAAACCACGGACTATCTGCCTTGTTCGAGGGATCAAGTTTCAAGGAAAGGTCATTAGCTGAGCTTCCCACTGCTCGATTCCACTGTTTTATTCGTTGCCACTTTGAAAGTTACTGCCCCCGTTACAAGGTACCATAAGGAACACTGTTCCCTAATTTGGGTGATCGGAGAGTTAAGCGCAAACTTTTTTTAAAGACGACAGTCTTTCTTGGGGCCTTCGACGCAAAAGTTTTGCTCTGCCTGTCTGTATATTTGTCTGTTTGTCCACTTTTAATGATTCTGGGTACTCTAAACCGCAGCAGCCGATACCCTAAACGGCCTACCCCATGCGCAGCGCCCACCAATGTTGCTCAAAATTCAGCATTTATACTTGTGCGATTGTCAATTAAAAAGCAATTATTGCGCACATCTGAGACGCCATAACAACACGTATATATGTTCTGTATGTGCGTCTTTCACTAGAAAATTCATACATAGTAATTCTAAGGACCGTAGCTTTTATCACGCTGCCCTGATGATGCAACGCTTGCTAGAAAAGGCTAGCGTTCCCAACGCTTTGCTAAGACGACAAGGTGGTGGCACCTTCCGTCACCTTGCGTTCTACACCTTATCACCTCTGACACCGGTGCGCACGCCAGTGTCAGAGCCACGAGCTTTGTTTTCCAAAAAACTGCCAGACAGCGCTCATCTCTCACGTGTTACGTGACTTGATGCGCTCGTCCACCTGCGCTGCACGCTCGAGGCACTCTAACGCAGTGCCTCCAAAGTACCACTCATCGATTTTCTAGCACAGGACATCAAATAAATGTTTTGTTCACTCTCTCTAGATTGATTGATTGATATGTGGGGCTTAACGTCCCAAAACCACCATATGATTATGAGAGACGCCATAGTGGAGGGCTCCGGAAATTTCGACCACCTGGGGTTCTTTAACGTGCACCCAAATCTGAGTACACAGGCCTACAACATTCCCGCCTCCATCGGAAATGCAGCCGCCGCACCCGGGATTCGATCCTGCGACTTGCGGGTCAGCAGCTGAGTACCTTAGCCACTAGACCACAGTGGCGGGGCCACTCTCTCCAGACGCAAGACTATCGTCTTTCGACGACATTTGCAGATTAAGATGCAGATACGGGGCCAATTTTCCCCCCTGTTTCATTACGGCAAAACCAAACATTGAAAAAATTCATCGCACTCATAGGCTCACAGCAGCTTTGACAGAGCATCGGGGATTCTATTGCTTTTCTACGGAAGAAAATTATTTTCGTGAAGCAGCAAGTGCTCTCATCAGTCCATAAAAACTATGCTCATTCCCATCTGTAGCTGCATCAGCCAGCTAGGCACAGCATAATAAAAGCATATGAGCCAGATATGAAATCTTATAGGGCCCTGTTCAGGGCTAGCCTGCTCTGCAATGCTACAGCACAAGGTGCGAAAGCGTTGTACAGTGGTGCGAACTGCAAAGAGTCTACTTTAAAAAATCTTCAAAGCAGAATTGTTGAAAATATTTTATTATATGTAGCATTTTCTTGTAATATGTTGGTCCTCTCGTAACAATATAACTGAGTGATTACTGTGGTCAAAGAAAACGTCGCCTTAGTTATTTGTTTCCCCATCATGCAGCCACCATAGACAACTGTTGGAAGTGGGGGGGGGGGGGGGGCTAGCGCCCGCCTTGCCCCCCCTCCCCCGGCGGATACGCCTATGCGTGCACCTTCTTTCATCTTTCCACGCGTGGTTGCGCTACTGGTTCATCACACTCCAACAGCCACCCTCGCCACGGTCCCGGCCCAATATGCAACCAGGTTCGGTTCCTGTCGGTTGCATGTTGTTTTTCTGCCCACCTTACTTTCTTCGCACTACAACCCAATAAATGCAAAGAACTTAAAGCAGTATGATTAACATTTTCTACACCTTTGTTGGCTTGGTTATCTCTGGTATTTGTTAAGGTTGTGTCAAACGAAAAAAAAAACAGCCATGTAAATTCCCTTACTCATTCGCTGGAAAAAGTCTAGTAGGGCAAAATCAATCTGACCAGCTTGACCAAGAACCCAGAAAATTTAAGAACTGTAGTGAATAATTGAGTTATAGTGAAATATGCACGCCGAAAGTCAAGCAGTGCGTTGCTTATTGCGTTTCTTTATTTTTTTTGCACCTATAATCACTTATGCGTTTCGCTAATACATGCTCGAGCATCTCAGAGGAACAAGACATAAGAGATATACGATGCTATTGTTGCCCATCTTTATTTGGAAGTAGAACTTAAAATGAGAGCAATTAGAAAAATCGCTCCGTATTTGTATGTTTCACTGCAAATGCCGTCGAAAAACGATAGTCTTGCGTCTGGAGAGAGTGAATAAAACGTTTGTTTCATTTTGTGTGCGAGAAAGTTGGTGATTTGTATTTGTCGGATCGAGGCGCTAGATCCGTGCAGCGGAGGAGAACGAGCGCATCGAGCCACGTGAGACACGAGCGCTATCTCGCAGTTATCTTCGAAAACGAAGGGTGGCGCACGAGCCTGTCCCGGAGGCGATAAGGTGTGGAATGCACAGCGACGGGTAGGTGCCACCACTAACACGTGTCGTCTTTGCAAAGCCTTGGAAACCCTTGCTTTTTTGTGCATAGCGTCAGCGCAGCGTAATAAACGCTACGGTCCTTAGAATCGCTCATCTATGCCTTTTCTAGTAAAAGAGACAGACCACAGAATATTTACGTGTTCTTATTTGCTTCAGATATGCGCAATAATTGCTTTTTAATGAACAATTCCACACAGTATAAACACTGTAGCATAAGCAATGTTGGTGGGTGCTGCAGATGATGTTAGATTTTAGCAGTTTCGGGTATCGTTTCGTTGGAAAGACAGACAGACAGACAGACAGACAGACAGACAGACAGACCAAAATGTTTGCGTCGAAGTACCCCAGCAACACCATCGTCTATAAAATTCGCAGATCCCACGTACAGCAGTGAGCACTGTACACGCAACCGCGTGGTCGTGCTCTGCGCAGTGCCAGTGTGCTGGCGCGGGTGCGCATCGAAGCATAGCGATGCATGCGTACACGGACACACGGGAGCTGCTTTACGTCTTCGGCTACATCGTTTGACCGCGCCATTCCGTAGTAGCGAAGCGCCGGTCTCGCTTGTCTGCAGTACAGAAAGAGCGGCACGCTCGTTTGCGCCTGTGCCGCTAGAATTCGATGCGCGGCCGCATCGGGTGCACTGGCGCTCCGCAGAATGATGCCACGCTGAGCCGTGTTCACGCTAACAGAGCTCAATGCTGTACCTAGGCAGATAATGTTACGCAAAAAATGCAAAGGAAAGGTGACTGTGTTGTATTCTTTTTATTGAGGGAAACGAAAAGAAATGACGCTAAAGATATGTACGAGAGAGAGAGAGAAGTAAACGTTTATTTTGAAACAGTGTTCCGAGCAATGCCCGATGTCACCCTGAGGTGGGAGGGCTCCTTAGTCCAGGAACCCTCTGGCTTCTACTGCCCTCTTGGCCCTGGCGACGAGTTGTTGTTGCTCTTCCAGGTCCTCGAGGGCGAGCTTCGCCTCCCACGTTTCGGTTAGGTCTTCGTTCGTCCGTCCTGCTTCGTTATCAGTCGTGTGTTGTTGCAGATTACGTCTGGCAATACACTGGCATGCAAGAAGCAAGTGCGCCAGGGTGTCCGGTACGTTGCAAAGCGGACACATAGAGCTATATCTCGTTGGGTAGAGACGGTGCATTAGGGCCCTATGTGTGTATGTGCTGCTTTGCAGGCGTCTCAGTATTACGCTTTCCTCTTTTGTAAGTTTTGGGTGTGGTGGAGGGTATACTCGTCGCTCCAGCCTGTAATGCTGGAGTAACGACGAGTAGGTGTTTTGAACAACTTCCGTCTCTTCAACGACGGGTCGAATGTCCTGTGGGCAGGGGGCAGCCCGGCTGACGTGCTCGTGGGCAGCGGCGTGGGCCGCTTCATTTCCCTGCAGACCCTCGTGTCCTGGCACCCATAATACACAAGTGTATGGGAGTGGAGTGCTTCGCCGTTTCAAAATATTGATGGCATTGGCTGAGATACGGCCCTTAGCAAAATTCCTGCAGGCGGCTTGTGAGTCGGTGAAAATCACCGCGGCGTCTGTACATGTTGTGGTTGCTAGAGCGATTGCCGATTCTTCTGCGGCGTCTGAATTGAGTGCGTTGACCGTGGCTGACGCTAATTCTCGGCCTTGAGAATCGACGACGCTGACAGCGTACGCGTTTCTATGCGGATACTTGGCTGCGTCAGTGTAGCGGGCGTCCGGGTCTTGCTTGAACTTTCGTCGAATAGCGTTAGCTCTAGCCTTGCGTCTACTTTTGTGGAAAGTAGGATGCATGTGTCGTGGAATAGGTGCGATGGACAGCGACTCTCTAATGTACTGCGGGATGCGCTTTTTCCGGTCTGCATCGGCGATGAACGTGTCGCTGTAGTTGAGGTACCGGAGCACCGACCTCCCCGTGGGCGTCAGCTTGAGCCTCTCCAGCTGACTATTCCTATGCGCTTCAATGAGCTCTTGCCACGTGTTGTGGACGCCCATCTTTAGGAGACGTGTGGTAGAGGCCATTGGCGGAAGTCCCAGGGCTACTTTAGTGGCCTTTCTTATCATGATATTAAGTTTTTCAATTTCAGCGGTTTTCAAATTTAGATACGGCGTGCCGTACGTAATGCGGCTGGTGAACAGAGCTTGCATTATACGTAGCGTGTCGTGCTCTTTGAGTCGGTTTCGTTGATTCGCGATCCTCTTGACGAGGTGCGTGAGTTGTGATAGTGTCCGTTGGAGTCTCGGTATGGTGGCAGCTCCCGATCCATCCTTGTAGATGTGAACTCCAAGCACTCGCAGGGTCTCGACTTTTGGAATTAAGGTCCCTTTCAGCGTTACGCTAGGGTCGGGCTCGTCGTATAGAGGGGGTCTGATTCTTGTTCTCGCTTTGAAGACGAGGTGCTCGGAATTCTCGGGGGCACAGCAGAGACCGCAGTCTCTGAGATACAGTTCGATGGCATCTACGGCGGTTTGTAGGCAGGTCTCTTGCCTCCCAGTGTTCGAAGCCCTGGTCCAGAGCGTGATGTCATCAGCGTAGATCGCGTGCCGTAAATCAGGTATTTTGTCGAGAATTTTTGGCAGATTGATCATAGCCACATTGAAAAGTAACGGCGAGATGACCGAACCCTGCGGCGTTCCTTTTTTCGGTAGTTGGAAGCTTTTGCTGCGGATGTTGCATATGCCCACAGTTGCTGTACGGTCTGTCAGGAAGTTTCTGACATACGTGTAGGTTCTAATGCCGCAGCCAACGCCTTCGAGGTTGTTGAGGATCGCGTCGTGGCTGATGTTATCGAAGGCCGCCTTGACGTCAACTCCGAGTATGGAGTACTTACTTCGATGGGTGAGGTGATCAAGGAGGTCTTCTTTGAGTAGTAAGAGCACGTCGTGCGTCGAAAGATGCTGCCTGAAGCCAAACATGGTGTCCGGTAGGTGTCCATTATCTTCCAGGTACTGGGTTAAGCGGTCGTGCACCATGTGTTCGAACAGCTTTCCCACGCACGAGGTGAGATATATCGGGCGTAGTTTTCTGAAGAGGGTCGTTCCACAGGGTTAGTCTGTGATGTTGAGCAGTACCATGCAATCTAGAACCCTTCCTCGTGGTGATATAATAGCCCCATGTCGTGTGAGAGGCGTTAAAGTCTCCCATTATTATGATCTGGTGGCCATTTGTGCGCTTCCTGATTTCTCGTATGAAGTGATCGAAGTCTGGTAGTTGGTCTCGTGGGGGGCTGTATATATTGGTTATGAAAAGACTTTGCTGCGTCTTTCGTTCCGGCAGAATCTCTATTAGGGTATGCTCTATTTGAGTGTCCTTGATTACGTGTTTTTGCGTTGAAAGTGCTTTCTTGACAAGTATGGCAGTTCCATGGGTTTGTGCGCAGGTCGTGTAGCCTTGCAGTCGTACGTTCTGCGTGTTGGTTTCCTGAAGTGCAATGATGTCTGGTTGGTTAAGCTTGATGAATTCTTGTAGGCTTGCGTGTCGAGGGCGGTATGACCGACAGTTCCGTTGCCATATGCGTAAAGTTGAATGCTGGTTCTTATACTTATGGTTAGGAACTGCCATCTTCAATCGATTCGATGTCACGCCTGCCATCGCGACTCGGCGAGACTGAGCGAGAGGCATTGTGACTGTTCGCTCGTGCCTTCTTCCGAGTCATTTGGCGTCGGTTGTTCAAGCTGTCGAACTGTGCCATGGTTACGTAAGTTTCCTTCACGTGCGCGATGAAATTGTTGACTTGCGCAGCAATCCCATCAATTTTGGCATTAGGCGTAGTGATCTTGTGTTCAAACATTGAGGCTGTTTTTTCTATTGCAGACTGTACAATCTTTTCCATCGTGGCGTGCATGTTATTCATGAAAGATTCTTCGAATATCGTGCACCTTGCGTTCACTAGGGCTTGGACGCCTACCTTGGTCAGCGTCGTTGCCGGCTCTGTGCTTGAGTTTGCTTGTTCTTGATATTGTTGTTCTGCATTGTCCGAATGTCCTTGCTGATGCGTGCACTTTTCAAGTAGTTTGTCAATGAGCTCTTGTTGTCGTTTTTGACCCTGAAGCAGTTTATTTATGAGACTTTGTTGGCTTTGCAGTTGGCTGTGCTGATTCTGGAGCTTTTCTTGCTGGTTTTTCAGTCTATCTTCGAGACCCTGTATGGATGAGGTGTCCGACTTCGAGGAGGTTAAGCTGCTGCGGTCATTAGATCCACTTGCCATGGCAGCGTAGCTCGCACGTTTAACGGAACGCGAGCGAGAGCGGGAGCGCGAACTAGAACGCAGTATTGATTTGGATCTACTGCGCGCAGAGACGGAACGCGTGCGAGAGTGGGAGCGCGAACTCGAACGTAATTTTGACTTGGAACTGCTGCGCGTGGAGACGCGGCCCTCATGTTACTGTTAGAGGTAGCGGCCGATATGCTAACCTCAGGGAACTCTTCTCCGCTGGCGTTCCAGTTGTTGTCTATTCTTGAAGCCTGTTGAGGCGCTGTTGTCTTACGTTGAAGGGTGGTGGACTTGGCTTTAGTCTCCTTTTGCATTTTTTACTTGCTGTTTCGTGTCCTTCCCCGCAGATCTTGCAGATGGGTGCGCATTCATGTCCCTGCGTTTGTCCGGCCTTGCCACATTTATAGCAGAAATCCGGGATAGGTTTCGGACAGACGTCCTGGCGGTGACCCGTATTGCCACAAGCTCGGCAATACTGCACTGACTTACGATATGGTCTGCAGCGGAAGTCTACGCTCTGGAAAATTATGTAGTAGGGAACGTGCGGTCCTTCAAAGAAGACGACTGCCGCGGTCGATTGACCTAGCATTCGGGCATGAAGAACTGTGTATCTTGCTGGTGCGCGAATTCCAGCCATGAGTTCTGCGGTGCTCGTACCGGGTATCAAGCCACTGATGACGCCTCTGGAGACATCGTCCGGTGTTCTGATGTTGCCGTTCACAGTGTAAAAATTTCCTCCAAGCTGTATTTTCTGGATGCTTACCAGCTTCTTGGCGTCTTCTTTGGCGGCGGTGCTTGCGATGATTAGGTTTTCCATTCTCTGGACTTGTACGCGTACCTTGTGGTTAAAGTCTTGCTGTGATAGTCCACTCACTCTGCCGATGGCATGCGTGACAGCGACGGTGTTCCATTTGGCGAGGTCAAGACCTGCTTGCGGGCGGTAGACGATCTTGAAGTCATCGAGCGGCAGAGGTGGCATCTTGGGCCTGCGTTGTTGCTGCGTTGGTGATGACTTTAGCGTCTGCTCATTGATAGGTGGCTGCTCTGTGGGTTGGTTGGCCGGTGACCTTGGATTGGCGACAGCCTTCTTGTCTTTCTTATTTCTCGTGATCCAAGCGCTTTCCGTTGCAATTGTTCTGCCACTGCCAGCGTCATAGGTCCACGAATTTTCTGTTGTTTTGTTTGCCTCCACTGGGTCAGTTTGCATTGTATTTCCTTCGTCTTGCTGATTTCTTTTCATTTCGCTTGCTGCGGCTGCGTCTCTGGTTTTCACCACGGTGAGCGCGAGCGCTCGCGCCGTGCCGTCAGGAACGCCTGAGCGCGTTGTGCACGCGCCGCGCGGCTTTGCTCAGGAACGAACTTGGCGTTAGGCTTAATAAACTGGACGCGCGCTTGTCGGGAATTAAGTCTTATATCTTGAGACAGGATGCACTCACCCAAAAGAACCTGGTGTCCGCCGATTCCTTGTGTCTTGGCGGCTGAGGCTGTGAAACTCTTGGGTTCGTCACTGGCCTTGTTTCGGGTTAAAAAGCACGAAAAGCAGGAGCCCATGCGAGATGCGTCTGGTCTATACGGCCCCCTAGCGGTGGATCCAGATATGTACGAATCTTGTCTTTTTTTATATTAGAGTTGCGTAACAGATTTGATTGATTGATATGTGGGGTTTAACGTCCCAAAACCACTATATGATTATGGGAGACGCCGTAGTGGAGGGCTCCGGAAATTTAGACCACCTGGGGTTCTTTAACGTGCACCCAAATCTGAGCACACGGGCCTACAACATTTCCGCCTCCATCGGAAATGCAGCCGCCGCAGCCGGGATTCAAACCCGCGCCCTGCGGGTCAGCAGCCGAGTACCTTAGCCACTAGACCACCGCGGCGGGGCAGAGTTGCGTAACAGCTGTTACAGGGGTGGGACACTCCTGTAACAGCCGAAAGGCTATCAGTATTTGGAAAATAAATAAATAAATAAATATTGGCAACACCAGAACTAGTAAGCTGATACGTAGCGCTTCTGCTCCCGAGGATGGTAGCCTTGTACAGGGCTGCATAAATCAACTTTAGTGGACAGCGCTTAACTACAACTGGCATTAACCCAGCTTGACGTTGTATCATAAGAATGCTTTTGTATTGTTTATAAAATTGGATAGTCAGCACCGCAACCGCATTTTCGTTTCACGAACATTACGCCTGCATACCACTTTCGAGGACCGATGCTGCCAGTAATCTTCGACGACTTGCGCGTGAAATCACGTTTTCACTATGGTGCCCACCAAGCATCGATACGAATCGTCAACACCACCTGTCCTCTTTGATGGCTCTCCGCATGCCCACTGGACTCGACCGAAGAGAAGCCACCCTTCTTCATCGCTTATGGCTAGGGGTGGCATTTACAAAATCTTATTCCTTTGTCATAGGAATGGCCGACAACGCTCTCTGCGATTGCTTTCGTTGCGAAGAGACGCTACACCACATCCTGTGTGACTGTCCGTTGTATGAAATCCAGAGACAATCACTGGCGTCCGCTTTTGCGCGCATCGAGAACAGCCAAATGTCTGTGGACACTATTCTGTCAAGTGCCCGAGAGAAGACATTGCAACAGAAGGCGACGAAAGCTCCGTTGAAATTCCTACGCGACACCGACTTGAACAAGCGACTGTAACAGCAATGTCACACACCGCGAAAGACAAGACTGGACTATGACTGAGTGTGCGCGCGTGTGCTGCCAAATGTGCTGTTTCTCTCTTCCCTCTCTGCTCTCTTTCATCTCCCCCATCCCTCTCCCATGTGCAGGGTAGCGAACCGGCTGCCTATAGGCTGGTTAACCTCCCTGCCTTTCTTTTCCCTCTATTTTCCTTCCTTTCCTTCCTTACGCCTGCATAGGGTCTGTTTCCTATGCAGTTCCAAGACCTGGGGTAGCTCTGTGGCCAAATACTTGATCATCACGCAGAATTCTTGGGTTCGGTTGCTGCAGCGACTATGACTTTATTCTTTGCATTCGTCTGGTCAACTCTGAAGATGTCATTCATTTAACGCTCTCACATTTCAATTACCTATGCCTGTTCTCGCCGTTCCTCGGCAGATATACATTGCCAAACGCCTGAGAACACACCCACCCGTTTTACACAGGTATGTACCCCACGTGCCTGGCAGAAAGAGTTTAACAACGTACGCAGCGGAATCGTCACGTTATTCATGTCATGACCAGCCAGTCATATTCGTCGATTCATTTTACCCTCCCAGACTAATTTTTTTGGTTAACCACGCGATAAAGGGGTGATCACAAGAGTAGCCAGATGTTGGCGACAGACAGACAGACAGACAGACAGACAGACAGACACACAGACAGACAGACACACAGACAGACAGACACACAGACACACAGACAGACAGACAGACAGACAGACAGACAGACAGACAGACAGACAGACAGACAGACAGATAGATAGATAGATAGATAGATAGATAGATAGATAGATAGATAGATAGATAGATAGATAGATAGATAGATAGATAGATAGACAGACAGACAGACAGACAGACAGACAGACAGACAGAAGATAGATAGATAGATAGATAGATAGATAGATAGATAGATAGATAGATAGATAGATAGATAGATAGATAGATAGATAGATAGATAGATAGATAGATAGATAGATAGATAGATAGATAGATAGATAGATAGACCTGCAAGAGTGCCTGCATTACGCAAACAAATGCTTCTTCTTTGGCGGCGGTGCTTCAAGAGGGCAGAAATGGTAGGAAAATAGACAGGATCGAAACTTTTTTTTAAAGCGCACTAAAGACGGACAGACAGAATAGGCCTGTCAGCCTCTTCTGTCCGTCTGTCTTTAGTAGGCTTCAACAAAAAAAATCAATTATGAACGAAATCCAACTAGCCCAACTTGCCACCTTGCTGAACAGACAGGAGTCGAAAACATCCTAGTCGAATTCAAACGAAAGAAGTGGAGCTGGACTGGTCATCCGTATAACAGACAGTACGGGGGACAGCAAGAGCAACAGAATGGTTACCAAGGGATGGCAAACACATTTAGTGAATGCAGGACGTTGAATGAAGTGACGTAATTAGGAAGTTTGCGGGAAGGAAAAAATGGAATCTGTAGCTTGCTCAGCTTAGGGTACACTGGAGATCATCGGGAGAGGCAACTGTCCGGCAGTGGACTAAGACAGGCTTAGAAGGACGATGACGATGAATGAGGAACTCTTTTGAAGCATGAGTGACTTTTGCGGCACGCCAGTTGTCAGTCAACATAGCCGTATCGGCGGACTTCTGAGAAAGTATCACTAGACACCAATTTTCGCTTGTATTTCAAGTAACTAGTTCGCAACAATTAAGGCCTGACAAAGCGTAAGAGCTTAGTCACGCATTAATTAGATGTATTAACGGTGTTTTAGTGATATCAGATATACTAACGTGAACTCAAGAAAAAGTTTATTATTTAGGTATCAGTTTTATTCAAAAGCTGTAGACAGAGGGCAACCTAAACTATCGTAGGCAAGTTGCTGCTGCATTACACCTGCAGTTGGAAAACGTTTCGAACGCTCATGTATACGAGCTTTCCCGACATTAGTGAATTGTGGTATCTTTTGTTGGATTGAAGTCATCGCTGCATTCCGTGGTTAAATGTTGTGAGTATTTGCTTTAAACAAAACTTTCTAGTAATCTTGGCCTTTTCTGAAATTGGCTGCTTTATTGTTCGAAAACTATTTGAAGAATCAGATTGATACTTCCATCCGACTCGATGTCGCCACTAATCGATTCGTACTCGATATGGTTCTGAAGTTGCCGAATCGCACACTTCACGTGATTTATTTGATAGCTCTAAACGTGTCCGGAAGCTGGAGTAACTGAATACGAGCTATAGACCTGATTGGAAGATTTATGACGACGTAATTTCAGTGACCAGACGGCAATAATATGTGGGGGGAGATGGGGGAAGCGAATCATCGACACTTTGCTGTCTTATTCATTAGAAATTTCGCCTCTGCAACAATACTCTCCGATATATTATCTTTAAAAAAATTTGCAATCAATCAAGCAGTTTGCTTTTCATAACAAGTCGTAGATAAATGGGTCATGTTTATACAGTTGGGACCCCAGACGTCCCTCAGCACGAGTTGCGGAAGGGGTCTCTATGACAAACAATGTTATTTAATTTCCTATACAAGGATTCTATGTACAGATGTATACGGAACAAGACAAATCATTATACAATGTTCAAAACGGAACTATAAATGATGCTGTATGTGACAAATATAAAAAACAACCTGTGTAAGAATATCATATACGTAGGTGCATGCGAAACAAAAGAAATTGTTATACAGTGACTAAAAAGAAACTATACACAACGTAACAGAAAGATATATAAAACGAAATAAAAACAACAAAAGGCTCAATGGTACGCAAAACACGAAATAAAATGAAGTAGTTTTTTTTTAGGAATCGCAGAGGAAGGACTGGTGCACTGAGTTTAAAAAATGCTGAATGAATGATGAAGTGATTTCTGTAGGAAGGGTATTCCGAAGACTGGCTGCAGTATTTATAAAAGAAAATGTCCCTTAAGTTTGTGCGTGCACGTGAAAGTGTTAACAGTGTTAACGAAGAGGAACGTGCTGGATACTGCGTGACGTGTTCATGAAATTGATCTGACAGACTGCGTAAAATATTTCTTAGAAGTTTATACGTAACAATAGCAATGAGGAAAAAAATGCGATAATGCAGCTGTGAAATATTCAATAAAGGATAAGCAAATGATATAGATTCAGAAGGCTGGCAAAACAGGTTATTCGCAAAACAGTATTTTGAGCTACATGAACTTGCTGTAATGTTGTTGGATATGTAAGACCGTACACTGAAATAAAATATGACACATGTTATTCAACAAACTACAGTAAAGAATCGGAATGGCGCGTAGTCGAAACAAATATTGTAGTCTATAAATATTGACATGTTTCGTAAACCTTCCTAGTTCTATTATGCACATGACTGTGCCACGTCATGTGCATCATGCGTAAAAGTTTTCCGTTAACATGGGCGCAGATGTTTCAAATAGGTGCCGCATCCACCAACACTCAATCCACTCCACCAAGCTTTCCTTGAAACGAATGGCTCTCGTTCGTCGGGTGTACGCGGCGAAAGTGATTGCCCACCGAGAAACGGAAGCAACGAAGACTAGCCCCCCCCCCCCCCCATCTTTCTTTTTTCTTTCGCGAGATGCGCTCTATTCGGTCTTTTTCGGACCAGGAACGCGGTTTAAGCAGCACATTCGAAAAGCGCGAGGAGACTGCTCTGAATTCTGCAAGAACTTTGCTTTGATCAACCTATGTGAACATACTGGGCAGCTGTTCATGTATAGGGAAAAAAACACGCTGCTTTCAAAGAGGCATTCGACATGCTGTCAACGTGCTCTCTTATTGCAGCTCAGGCAGACACATAAAACATTTCAAACAAGTGTGTGGGAGGAGAGGGGAGGGGCAAGAAAATGACGAAGCTTTAGCTGTACCGAATTAATCCCTGGTCTACCAAACAATTTCTCAAGAGGCGTGTTTAGATGGAATAAATAACTAAACAAAATAAACATTCTCGGTGCTCTGTGAGCGTCTTTTTTTTTTCTCTAAAATATAAGGGCTTCTGTCGGCTCTTCGTACTTAAAATGCGGCACTGTTGCTCATTCGCCGTGGATAGGCATGAAGCTGGCTTAGATTCCTAAATGTTTCTTACCGTACTTACGGCCGGCAATTTCTTTTGAGTGTGCCCATTTCCGAATAATAAAAAAAGCGTAAACATTTTTTTCTTTTGCCGCCTAGAAACTCGCTGTTGCAACAGTGTCGCTTGAAAACACCCTGTGTACGTTTCCAGTAGAAATTATTAGATAGAACATCTCGTCACTCGTACGGATGTTGTTAGAGTCAATAGTGTTGTTCTGTAGATCCCCATCGAAAAGTCTAGGAAAATAAAAAAAAAAGGCGAGACAACTTCAACATACGTAGCCAGGGGCAATCCGTGATCGCTTTTTACGGGCTACACAAGGCTTCGTCGAAAGCAATAACGCGCATCCCGACCGCCCACAGCAAATGGCGCCATAGGAGAGCCGCTGCTGGGACAGAATTGGCGCAATAATTCCTTTAAATGCGCAAGAAGAAGCGGAAACACAAGAAGACGCACAAACAAGAACGACCACCGACGTCTCAGCCCGACGCTGTTACGGCTTTCGCCCACAAAAATTTTTCGGCGAGACGGCGCGTCGTAAATCTTGCTTCTGGAGAAGGCGCCGCCGAGTACCTCAAGGAAGGCAGCCGGAGAAACAGGCTAAAGGGGTGTCGTCTTCACTCTGAAAAAAAGGGGAAACCCGCCGTAA
Organism: Rhipicephalus microplus; assembly: GCF_013339725.1. Lineage (NCBI taxonomy): Eukaryota > Metazoa > Arthropoda > Arachnida > Ixodida > Ixodidae > Rhipicephalus > Rhipicephalus microplus. The sequence continues at coordinate 6,768,426 of NC_051173.1, forward strand.
CTCGCTTGTGTAACACGAACTTGACGTTGAGTTGGAGCTCGGCTTTCTTGAGCAATTCGCACGCAATGGAAAGTAAATAGGGGGCGCTTCATCGCGAGGAAGATGATGGGGGGGAAAGGAGAAAAATAAGCAATCTTCGTTGAGTTCCATGGGTGAAATGGTTAGTGACCGCTGCTTAAATCACCTTCATCTGATCTCCTACGCCAACACCTCGATGCCGGCCATGCGTTCTTGTTTTATAATTTCTTGTTGCGATACCGATTGCCCTTCAAGATCAGCACTTCTTTCTTTTTTTATTTTTGTTCTGTCGAGTTTCTGTAGATTCACGGCCCTAACGTCAGGGAGGAAAACGCGCAGCTGTATAGCTGAAAGACTAGACGACGCTGGCTGCGTCAACGCTACCCGATTTATGCCGTGTGAGCGGATTTGCATTTTCCCCGCATCTTATTTGCAAGGACAGAAGAGGGACACCGATTCTTGGGAGAGAGGAAAAAAAGGGCGTCTTCACACATTTTGTAGCTCCCCTCTTGAAGTACCATTCAGTGGTTGGAGACGTTGACGTGGTGCGTGCATATAAGGTCCGCAATGCTTTTTTATTTTATTTTTTCGCGTGTCTTTTGCGGTGGTGGTGGTGTTGGTTTGACTAGTTCATGTATTCTGAAATCCAAAAATATTGGGTAGAAACAGGCGCATCAGAATTGCTCATTTTAAGCAGCGAAGAACGAAACGAAGCTATTCACTCCATATTTAGACACGCGACTTGGTTTTGTAGATCTCCCTTTTTCATACCAAATAAAAAATGACTGCGTATCCACGCTCTTAGCTGCGAATTTCTTCAAAAGGTGATAGTCTTCTGCCAGCCGTACTACATGAGGCCTAATCTCACCCGCGGCCACACACGATGCTGTTCACGTACCATTCCCGTCCTTCCAGGAGACAGCATTACATCATCAGAGGTTTTTTTCGTGCATAGTGTCGTATTTTTAGCTCAGCATAAGAAACACTAGAGCATTTAGAATTACATATCTATGTGCCTTCTATTAAAGGAACACATCACTAATATTTACGTATTGATGTTGCGCCTCAGATATGCGCAATGTTTGCCTTTTGAGCGACAATGTTCGCAAGAATGAACACAGCCACCAGTTGAAGAGAGCTGGGCGTTGAACAGGTGCTTGAACTTTGGCCAGCTGGCTGAATAATGTTACAGATAGGCAGAAAGACAGACAGAGCAAAATTTGGTGTTCAAGTACTCCAAGAAAAATTATCGTATTTAAGAAATGCATTGTAATGAGATGTACCCGTTCAGTGAACGTATAATGTTTAAAATTGAATCGACGTGAGGTGGAAGACATTCTACCTTTCCGCTTTCTATGTCTAACATTTGTTAAGTGCGGGCAGCGTGCTCATAATTGCGGCCAACAAGATAATGAACGCCAACACAAGGAAACCGTTAAAAATCATTGTAACCACCTCCGTTGTATTCGCATTTCATTGTACTTCGGCGTGCATTGATCGTCCTCTCCCTTAATTCTTCCACGTTCCTATTGATCTAATCTGCCACATTGATTATAGGCTAACGAATCAGGCAGAGAATAACCTAAACCTCATTACCTTTCCTGACATTTTTTACTGTCTTTCGTCCACGGAATCAACATGCTCGTGCAATGGGCGGATAATTAGAGGAGGTTTTGCTAGAAATAGCACTATAGCCGAATAATTACGCTTGTTCGAGGGCACCTAGTGTCAGAGTTCCTGCTCGTCCCATGTCATCGTACTCTTTGGAATACACGGCTTGCCCCGAGGAAACTGATTTCTTCTCTAACTCTGTTTATATCGCTTGAAAAATAATGTTTTTGTGGAAGTAGAAGGCAACACAAGGAAAAGGTGTCTCATACCGCTATGAACACAGAAAGCCCATACATGTGTGCAAGAAACCTTCGTAATTACGCTGGTATGAACGTTACCACTTCAGTGCTTTCATTACAGCAGAACTACTGGGTTATCAGCATGTCATCAAAGATACTCTATTAATTCGGGACTTAACGGAAGGAGAGTTTAAGGGCTCGTTTGCTTCACTTTTTGTTAGACGCAACCTTAATGAGAATTTGACTTGATTGACTGTTGCTTCTCCCGAAGTTCGTGACTGAACAGTAACCTACGAATTCCGCAGTAACTTATGATATAGCCCTAGCGTTTCTAGCTAGCTGAGCTGATGTCTGAAGAGTTCATATTGCTGGAAGCCACACGATTCTGCCCCAACACATGGTCTTTCGCAGATGGTGCCTTAATCTCGACTTCTAAGACGATGGGAACGAAGGGGCACTACTCGTTTGTGGGCGTCTCACACGTCTCAAACTGACTGACAAAATATAAGGGTTCTACAGTAAAGCAGGTCTGTATCAAGATGCGAATAGTTATCTTTCGATTACCAGCCCATGCCTCTGAGCTCTTACTCGACTTGCTATAGAAAGAATAATATATGCGCATTTCACTTCGAACAATCACGATAGCTGTGATTGGGATTCGAGAGAGAGGAGGAAGAGAGTGTGTGCGTGCGTATGCCTGCCTGCGCGTGTGCGTGTGTGCGTGTGCGTGCGTGTGCGTGCGTGCGTATGCCTGCCTGCGTGTGTGCATGTGCGTGCGTATGCCTGCCTGCGTGCGTATGCCTGCCTGCGCGCGTGCATGTGCGTGCGTATGCCTGCCTGCGTGCGTATGCCTGCCTGCGCGCGTGCGTGTGCGTGCGTATGCCTGCCTGCGTGCGTATGCCTGCCTGCGCACGTGCGTGTGCGTGCGTATGCCTGCCTGCGTGCGTATGCCTGCCTGCGCGCGTGCGTGTGCGTGCGTATGCCTGCCTGCGTGCGTGTGCGTGTGTGCGTGCGTATGCCTGCCTGCGTGCGTGTGCGTGTGTGCGTGCGTATGCCTGCCTGCGTGCGTATGCCTGCCTGCGCGCGTGCGTGTGCGTGCGTGTGCGCGTGTGCGTGTGTGTGCGTGTGCGTGCGTGCGTGCGTGTGCGAGTGTGCATTTTTGTGTATTATTTTCGATCTGCCATTATTGAGAATATAATTTGTTTGTTTATCAGCTCTCGGCTCTGTCTTGTTCTTTGGGCCACAGCCGGCGTCCGCTGGCGCACCAATAAGGACCACTTCTAAATTGTCCACGCTTTCGTGGTGCGGTTCGGGGGGCCGATACTTCGGCTCTTGGAATTAGCCCGGCGATCGCCTCCCTAATAAACGGGACATGTGTGACAATTAATCTGGCGTCCGCGACAGGACCTTTTGGTGCACAGTGTGTCCAAAGTAGTGAGAAAGAGCCTCGAGTTGTTGATAGTGCTATCGGAACGATTTTGTGGGTTGTTCAGTGTTCTCGTTAACGAGTGCAGGGGAGTATTCCGATAGACTGATCTAGGCAGATACTTTTTGCACGCGGCAAGGTTTTATTTGCGAGACACCATGGATCTCGAAAAGTTAGTTGCTCTTGGTGAAAAGATGGGTCTTTCTGGCGCCGAACTACGGAAGTGGGTCACCCAGAGGGAAAAAGAAGAAAAAGCAGCCGAGCTGGAAAAAGAGAGGTTGGCGGTCGAAAGAGCCAAAGCGGAAAAAGAAGCTGAGTTGGAGAGAGAGAGGTTGGCAGCTGAAAGGGCGAGAGAAGAAAGAGAAGCAAAAGAGCGACAGCTGAAAGAAGAAAGAGAGCTGCAATTGAAGTTGGAGCTGGAGAAAGAAAGACTGGCAGCATAGAGGGCGAAAGAAGAAAGAGAGGAAAGGGAACGGCAGCGACAGCACGAGATAGAACTCGAGCGGCTCCGTTTGCAACAGCGAAGTGAAACTCCCGTCCAAGCTAGAGTTGAAAGCAGCGAACGGGAAGATCACGGCTTCCGCTTGAACCCAAGCAAGCTGCTCGTAGCGTTTGATGAAAGGAAGGACGACCTAGACGCGTACCTCCAGCAATTTGAGACGATTGCGAAGAGCCAGAATTGGCCGGAACATCAATGGGCAACTGCTTTGAGTACTTGCTTGAGTGGTGAAGCGCTCAGTGTGTACGGTAGGCTGACGCCGACCGATGCAGCCAACTATGCAAAGGTGAAAGCTGCTTTGCTGAAGCGATTTAGATTTACCGTGGAAGGATTCCGGGACAGATTTAGGACAGGAAAGCCAGCTGATGGTGAGACGGCTACGCAGTATGCCGCCCGACTTTGCCACTATTTCGACAGATGGATTGAACTTTCAGAGACAGCGCAGGAGTACGATGAGCTTAGAGAGCTGCTAATTAGAGAACAATTTCTTACTAGTTGCCACCCAAGCCTGTCACTGTACTTAAAAGAGAGGAAGGCTGACTCACTTGAAGACATGCTGAATTGGCTGATCAAATCTTGGAAGCGCAAGGTGGCACTAATTTGGCCAAGGTCAAGAAGGATTGTCCCGAAGATTCGAAGAAATTGGCTCCCGAAGAAAAGAAGCGTGCACCAGAGAGCATTCCGCGATGTTTTCTGTGCAACCGAGTGGGTCATCGCGCGAAAAACTGTCGAACGATCTTTACGAGCCCTACGGCAGTAAAATGTTTTAAGTGTGGTCAGACTGGGCACAAATCAGATGCTTGTCGGAACGGAGCGAGTCAAACTCACCAGGTATCCTGTGTGCAAGCAGCACCGAAATCCGATAATAATGCCGTCACTGACGGATTCGTAGAATTGAAAAATGGGGAGAAAATTCCTATTGTGGGTGCTGTAATGTCAAAACAGCCAACCGGTGTCACGAAGGGAATGCCAGCGCTGCCTGGAAAGGTTGCGGGCAAGAAGATTACGGTTCTAAGAGATACCGGCAGCTCCACTGTTATCGTTCGGAGAAATTGGTACGGGAAAGTGAGTTGACAGGCAGAACGAAACCGGTTGCTTAATTGACCGTACAGTTCGGATGCTTCCCGAAGCAGAAATTGAAGTTGAAACCCCGTACTTCAGCGGGAAAGTTACCGCTCTATGTATGACGACCCCCCTTTACGACCTTGTCATCGGAAACATCGTCGGGGCGCGAGGGCCGAATGATCCAGAATGTTTGGGAGAAGACCCGAAGATAGAGCCCTCGCCAACCCAGCGGCCGCGAGATACAGTGGAGGAGCATCCCGTGACGGATCTCACTAGAGCCCAAGGTGAAGCTGCGGCGCAAGAGACAGCGAAGGAGAAGACGATCGTGTCGAATAAGTTCACGGGCCGAGCAACCGGACCTACGTCGGCACGACCTCAACCGACAGACAGTGTAAAGGAGACGGAGTTGGCCAGCCGGGAAAAATGTAGAGGCATTATCAAGCGGGTAAATAAACAGACAGGACCCGTCGAATGTAATGACGCATTAACGGTGTCGGAAGAGACAACGATGGCTGAGACGACGCCTCAGATATCGTCGTTGGAAAGGGCTCGCCGAAAAAGAACGTGGAAGCACAAGAAGAGATCGAGCGAGCACCGCAAAAAGGGGCGCAAGCGCTGTTCGAAGTACTCAGGATAAGTGCTGAGGTCGAATCAGAATGTGTTTGGCAGTGTTGAGTGCCATATGTTGTGTTAACGTTGTGTTATCCTGTGTCACAAGTGTCAAAGTGTTGTGCTGTGATGTGATGTATAGTATTGGACCATTGTTGTAATGAGAGAACTTTGTACATTTGTATTATTGGGAATGTGTGGTGGAGTGTTGTACTCATGTGCTTGTGGTTGTGTTTTCACGTGTCGTGTAATTGAATTACAATGTACAGTTGTATTGAGAAATCTATTGTGAATGTGACGTGTCATGAGCGACTGATGGTGTTACAGTCTGTGAGAGTGTGTGGTGACTGTTCGCGCTCGTTTGTGTGGTTTGAATATTATGAGATAATATTCTTAAAGTGGGGGGCAGTGTCACAGAACGAGCGCTAAAAAAGAGCGCGCCGCCAAATCCTTGCGACAACGGGTGGCAGAAACGCCGCGAGGTAAAAAGAAAAAAAAAGAAAGCAAACATCCAAGGCTCCCGGGCGCGCGCTCTCCCCGCAGAAGCATGGCTTCGCAGACGGACCTCCTCACCCCACATCGGCGGCCCAGCAAGCCCGCGATTTTTCCAGAACGAACGGGGCGGGGTCAGACCGAGTTGAATCATCCTCCGGGGAGGGCAGTCGAACCGTCTCGTGCCTCTCCCCAGCCTTCGCTGCGCATCGCGCCGACGAAATGAGGAGAACGTTCTGGAAGGTGGCGCGGAAGGTATTTAATCGAGCAGCCGAGACGAGAAAGCAGGAGAAGACGGAAAGTTAGCGCTGGAGCGCGTAGGAATTCCGCCGTGTAGTCGGCGAAGGTTCTGCCCAGGAGGCGTTCAAAAAGACTGTGTATATGTGGGACACAAGAAGGTAACGATGGTTGGTAGAAGCGAGGATGAAGAAGTGCTTTTTGGAATTAAAAATGGCCTATGAGCCGGCCACGTCTACTATTCATCGCTAGCATCACATTATACAGTTCATTTAATGCCAACACAAACGTTCCTGGTAAACCTAAGATTGCGTAAACTAAATGTTTTCAAATTCACCTTGGTACGCGACACTATATATCTTTTCGGGCCCATAATCTGTTGGATATAGTAGCTAAGTTGTTGATTGATTTGTAGGGTTTAACGTCCCAAGATTACCATATGATTATGAGAGACGCCGTAGTGGAGGGCTCCGGAAATTTCGACCACCTGGGGTCCTTTAACGTGCGCCCAAATATGAGCACACGGGCCTACAACATTTCAGCCTCCATCGGAAATGCAGCCGCCGCCGCCGGGAATTGAACCCGCGACCTGCGGGTCAGCAGCCGAGTACCTTAGCCACTAGACCACCGTGGCGGGGCAGTAGCTAAGTAGTTTTGAAAGCGTTGTATGTATGTATATATATATATATATATATATATATATATATATATATATATATATCGTATGACGACTCGGTTGTAGCGAGGTTTATTGGCCGTGAACTCGGGAACGAACAAGCGCAACGGACCCGACAAAGAAGCGCTCGTGCCAAGCAGATGATGATTGTCAGCCAGAACATATGATGATGATTGACTGCTGTTCAGATGAGGATGAAGCGCATAATAGATGCCTACACTGATTCCCCCCCCCCCCGTGGAAGCGGCCAGCCTGGCCGCTGCGGGCGGGTAGTCAAGGTGACGAGGAACGTCGTGTGAAAAGCTTCATGCGGGAAACGTGTACAATTTCGGTGCTGCGGTAACGACGGTCAGTTGTCACGACAAGAGGCGTCACACGATAGTTGACAGGTGAAGTCTGCTCTAAAACAACATATGGGCCGATGAATCGAGGCTGGAACTTGTCGCAGAGACCAGGTGTGCGAATTGGTGTCAATAGCAGCACCTCGTCACCCGGTCGGAATGATACCACACGATGAGAGGTGTCGTAGACGGCCTTCCTTGCTTGTTGCGTAGCTTCCGTGTTCATACGAGCGCGCTGGCGGCACTGGGCAAGGCGAGAAATATATTCTTCGCAAGAAGATGGTGATGTAGGGCCTTTGCTGGTGAAGAAGGAAACATCGATAAAGAAAGTAGGTGAACGTCCATAAACGAGATAAAACGGTGAGTAGCCTGTTGTGCGCTGAACAGCGGTGTTGTAGGCGAAAGTGAGGAACGGTAGAAGTTTATCCCAGTTTCTGTGATCCTGTTGAATGTATACGGCTATCATGTCGGCAAGGGTTCGATGAAATCTCTCGGTCAGACCATTTGTTTGAGGATGGTAGCTAGACGCCATCTTGTGTGTGGTACCAGAAACGCGAAGAACTTCACCTAAAAGCTGTGATAAGAACACCTTTCCACGGTCACTCAGAAGTACACGAGGTGCACCATGACGTAGTATTATGTCCTGAAGGACGAAGTCAGCAACTTCCGATGCTGAACCAGTAGCTACTGAAGTTGTCTCGGCGTAGCGTGTCATATGGTCTACGGCGGTGATTATCCATCTATTTCCAGCACCAGTAACAGGAAGGGTTCCATAAAGATCGACACCGACGACCTCGAAAGGTGTTGTAGGGCACGTCATTGGCTGTAACTGACCAGCTGGGGGAGAAGTCGGAAGTTTGCGAAGTTGGCATGGAGAGCAGGAACCGACGTACTTTGCTACGCTGGTAGAAATGCCAGGCCAATAAAAGCGGCTTCGAATGCGGTCGTAGGTTTTGTGAAAGCCTAGGTGGCCAGCAGTCAAATCGTCATGAAAGGCGTTAAGTACATGATGTTGAAGAGCGCGTGGCAGAACAGGTACCCAGCGTGTGCCGTCAGGATGATATATGTGACGATACAGCACACCGTCCTGAAACTTGAAGTGCTCGAGTTGTCGACGAAGGCGTGCATTGGGTGGACGCGTAGCTCCTGAAAGGTGGTCTATAATGCGCCGACAATACGGGTCAGCCTGCTGGTGAGAACTGAAGGGTTGTTCATCGTCGATTGGCGGTTGGCACAGCGAGGCGAGCAAGGCAACAGAAGTGGGAGTCACGTCCGCACTGGTGTCGTTGGAGGTGGCAGCTGGAGTGTCGAACGACGCTGTAGGTAGTGGGCAACGAGAAAGAGCGTCGGCGTCTTGATGTTTTTTGCCCGATTTATAAATAATCTCAAACTGATACTCCTGTAGGCGTAAAATCCAATGACCCAAGCGTCCGGACAAGTTCTTCATTGTCGAAAGCCAGCATAAGGCGTGGTGGTCCGTTACGATGGTGAATTGACGGCCGTACAGAAAAGGACGGAACTTTTGTATGGACCAAACCACAGCGAGGCACTCCTGCTCAGTGATGGTATAGTTTTTTTCGGTAGAAGTTAGCACTCGGCTAGCATATGCGATGACCCTTTCCCGTCCAGAGTTATCGCGTTGGAGGAGAACAGCACCTATACCGCAGCCGCTGGCGTCGGTATGCAGGAGTGTTGGGGCGGTGTCATCAAAATGGCAGAGTACAGGTTCTGACGTCAAAGCTTTCTTCAATAGGTGAAACGCCGACTGGCATTCCTCGGACCACACAAAGGGTGCATTAGATGCAAGTAGTTTGTGAAGTGGCGCAGCTATTGAAGCGAAATTTTGTATGAAGCGACGAAAATATGATGCGAGGCCAAGAAAACTTCGCAAATCCTTAAGTCTTGTGGGGCATGGAAATCGAAGGACGGCAGCGATTTTTTCGGGGTCAGGGCGAATACCGTCCTTGCTGACGACATGACCGAGAACCTTGATGGATTTGGTGGCGAAACGGCACTTCTTAGTGTTGAGCTGCAGACCCGCACCGGCGAGGCATGTTAGGACGTCATCCAAGCGGCTCAGGTGCTGAGAAAACGTTGATGAAAAGATGATAATGTCATCAAGGTAGCAGAGACACGTCTTCCATTTCAGACCACGCAGGACGGTGTCGATCATGCGTTCAAACGTCGCGGGCGCATTGCAGAGCCCGAAAGGCATCACGTTAAATTCGTATAGGCCATCGGGGGTTGCAAATGCCGTTTTTTCTTTGTCGTCATCGTGCATGGGAATTTGCCAACATCCCGAACGCAAATCAAGGCTTGAAAAGTATTCGGCGCCTTGCAGTGAATCAAGGGCGTCGTCGATGCGTGGCATAGGGTATACGTCCTTACGTGTGATGTTGTCAAGTGCCCGGTAATCAACGCAAAAGCGCACGGAGCCATCTTTTTTCCGTACCAAAACAACAGGGGATGACCAAGGGCTAGTTGATGGACGAATTATTTCTCGTTGGAGCATGTCAGCGACGTTTTCCTCGATGATTTTTCGCTCAGCGAGAGACACGCGGTACGGGCGGCGATGTACAATAGATGTTCCCTCCGTCTGAATGCGATGCGCTGCAGTGGTAGTTCGGCCCAACGTTGAAGAGCAGGTGTCGAAAGAATCGGCGTGTTTCGTTAATAACGCAAGCAACTGCTGCGCCTGCATAGCTGTTAAGTCATCACTGATAAGAGCTGTGAAGAGAGAGGATTAGGCAGGCTTACTCATAGAACGGTCGTTGGTAGAGGCAGGGTTAAGTGGCGTGACGCTGACAGGCTCAGCATCCACAACACAGGCTACTGCAGTGCCCTCCGGCAGGAGAACTTTCTCTGGCGTTTCATTCGTAGCAATGATGAGCGCGGAGCCATGGTGAAAGCGTACGACACCTGATGCAAGTGCTATGCCTTTTGCGACGCAAGTCGACGAAGGGGACACCAAGACGTCACCGTGGTCGATGTCCTTAGAGATCAGGGTCACAATTCGTTCTTGGTGTGGCGGTAGTTCGAGATCTTCGCGAGCGAACAGGCGTAGAGGCTTGTAGACGCCTTCGTCGAACATGGAGTCCGTATTAGTTAGGTGCAGAATCCGTTCACCACAACATATAGCGGCTGAAGAAGAAGATAGGAAGTCCCACCCTAGAATTAGCTGGTGAGAGCACCGGGTAAGCACAGTGAACTCGATGTAATGCAAAATGTCATCAATAAACACACGAGCAGTACAAAGAGCAAAAGGGCGGATAGCGTTCCCCTGGGCTTCGACTAGATTGGGTCCATTATAAGGTGTCATTACTTTCTTCAGGCGTTTGCACAAATCATACCTAATCACAGAAACTGTAGCACCGGTGTCCACCAAAGCGTCCACGAGAACTCCTTCCACCGTAACAGAAACCATGTTGAACGGGCGTGCTGGAGGAATATGAGTCCTACTGTTACATGCAGTTTCTCCTCCGAAAACTGCATCATTTAGTTTTCCGACCGGTTATCAGTAGTAAACGAGGCTGGCCGAAGAGGAGAGGAGGAGCGACGGAAGGGCGAAGGTGATCGGCGTCGGTTTGAACGGTAAGTGTTCCGCGTCTCAGTCGACGCGGGCGGAGATGGAGACCGCTGCTGTCCAGATGAATAACGCCGAGCGTAAGAATCCCCTCTGGAAAAGTCCCGTTCGCGCATGTCGTACCCGCGACGCTCGTCCTGCTGGCGCTTGCGGCAGAAGCGCGATATATGGCCACGATATCCACAGTAAAAGCATGTTGGGTGAGACGGGCGCCAAGGCGGGTAGTAGAGGTCGTTCGGCACACCGGGAGATAGCGCACTCAAGTGGACTGACGGAGGGTCGGGTGGGATTGGCCGGAAGTGGACCGGTGGTGCAGCAGCAACCGGCGTGAATGATGGCAGCGGTGAAGTAGAGTTTACGTTGCGAGGAGGCGCGGCCGCAACTTGCGCGTACGTTGGAGGGCTAGACGGAGGTGGCTGGACGTAGGCTGGACCGGTGAATGATGTTAGTTCCTCCCTTACGATGTCACGGAGGGCCATGCTTGAAGGCTGTGTGACAGATGGAGAAGGTTGTGAGATGCCCATTGATTGAAGTTCTTCTCGTATGATCTCCCGTATCATGTCACGCAGGTCCCGGTCTGCGGTACGGTGTTCACTATTGCCCGACTGAAGGCGAACAGAATCAAATTCGTCGAGACGCTGACACGTAGAGACGACGTCCGTGACAGTAGAAGGATTCTGGGCAACAAAGGAATTGTAGGCAATGCTTCCGATGCCCTTCAGGATGTGGCGCAGTTTGTCCGACTCGGACATCGAAGAATTGACGCGCCGGCAAAGCGCAAGGACATCCTCGATATAAGATGTGTATGACTCGCCGGGATGTTGTTGGCGAGTATCTAGGGCCCTCCTCGCTAGAGGGGATCGAACGGCTGGCGTGCCGAATACTTGGCGAAGCTGCTGCTTGAAGGCAGGCCAGTCGGTGAGGTCGATCTCATGGTTCAAAAACCATGTCTTGGCCACGCCCGTGAGATAAAGCGATACTCGGCGGAGCTTGTTAGAGCCGTCCCAGTGATTAGTTGCGCTTACCCGCTCGTAGTTATCGAGCCAGTCCTCCACATCTTCGCCGCGGAGACCAGCGAAGATCGGAGGGTCACGCTGGTGGTTTACGATGTAAAGAGGAGGGGCTTGCGGCGCAGTGACGGCTTGCGGCGCAGAGACGGGAGCCGAAAGGGCATCCACCCACTCACTCTGAGACATGTTGGCGGACTGAGGGTCCAAGCGGCGGCCTGAACGGAGCTCCAGCGAGCAGGCGTTGTAAGTAGAGGTACTGGGAACGTCAATCCACCTCCACCACGTATGACGACTCGGTTGTAGCGAGGTTTATTGGCCGTGAACTCGGGAACGAACAAGCGCAACGGACCCGACAAAGAAGCGCTCGTGCCAAGCGGATGATTATTGTCAGCCAGAACATATGATGATGATTGACTGCTGTTCAGATGAGGATGAAGCGCATAATAGATGCCTACAATATATATATATATATATATATATATATATATATATATATATATATATATATATTGTTGAGACGTTTATTGGCGGACACTTGTCGATGATGCTTGGCTGCGACAGTCAATGCGGGTACCGACTCTCTGCACGAGCTTCTCTTCTTTTTGCTAAAAGGGCGACCCACTAGAAGGCGCTGGAGAGGCCGACCCACTGTTCGAAGGCTTCGCCACAACTACGCCGGGTACGAAGAGGGAGCCGCCTGGCGACCTAACAGCTGGTTACTATGAGCGGGTCGTGGCAGGCTTTGAGGCGCTACACGTTGACAATGTCGCGCCCTCGACTGCACATGTCCGAAGATGGTTCGATGGGTTCAATCAAGTAATTTACAGGGGACGTGCGTTCGACGACACGGTAGGGGCCTTCGTATTTGGGCAATAGTTTTGAAGATAGGCCAGTTGAAGTGGTAGGGATCGAGAGCCAGACGAGCGCTCCAGGGAGGAACGTGGGCGCAGTAGTGCTGGTGTCAGCGCGAATGCCTTTTTGCCGCTCTTGATCATGCGCTGTAAAGGTCCTTGCAAGCTCTCGATACTCTTCAGCAAGCTTGGCTGTAGCAGAAATAGGCGCCCACTCGGACGGATCTGGCTTGTACGGAAGTATAGTGTCGATGGTGTGCGACGGGCGCCTTCCATACAATAAAAAGAAAGGTGAAAAGTCAGTAGTGCTTTGAAAGGCGGTGTTATATGCGTAGGTGACGAAGGGTAGAATGTCATCCCAATTTGTGTGATCGGCGGCGACGTACTTGGAGAGCATGTCGCCGAGCGTACGGTTGAAGCGTTCCGTGAGGCCATTCGTCTGCGGGTGGTATAAGCAACAGTTTTGCGGTGAACAATGTTGCACTCTTTAAGAATGGCTTCGACGACTTCATACAGGAAGACGCGGCCTCGATCACTGAGCAGTTCCTGAGGTGGACCGTGTCGCAGCATGAATCGTTGGAGCAGGAAGGAGGCCCCATCGCTCGCTGTAGCCGCGGAGAGATCGGCAGTTTCGGCGTATTGCGATAGGTGGTCCACAGCAACAATGGCTTAGCGGTTACCAGCCGACGTTAGTGGAAGTGGCCCATACAAATCGATGCCAACGCGCACAAACGGCCTGGTAGGGCAAGGTAGAGGTTGCAGACCTACCGGCGACAGGTGCGATGAAGCTTTGCGGCGCTGACATTTTATGCAGGAGCGAACGAATTTCTGCACGTAGCGGTACATGCCGCGCCAAAAGTACCATCGGCGAATGCGGTGGTAAGTCTTCAATACCCCGGAGTGCGCACATTGCGGATCAGAATGAAAGACCTCGCATATGTCAGAGCGCAGACTGCGGGGTATGACTAGTAGCCACTGGCGGCCGTCACTATTGTAATTGCGTCGGTGGAGGAGGTCGTCGCGAACGGCGAAATGGTGGGTTTGACGACGCAACGCGCGAGTGGATAGAGTGGATGGATCAGTCAGCAAGTCTATCAGTGATGCAGTCCATTGATCCTTGCGCTGTTCAGTAGCAACGGCATGAATGCTAATGGAAGAAACGGCAAGGTGAGACGCTGAGTCGTGGGCATTGTCGTCAGGCAAGGGAGAGCACGACAGGGCATCGGCGTCAGCATGTTGCCTTCATGTTGCCTTCTGTTGCGGTATAGCACGCGGATGTCGTAGTCTTGCAGGCGAAGTGCCCACCGGGCGAGACGGCATGAGGGATCTTTCAATGACGACAACCAGCATTGTGCATGATGGTCGGTGACTACATCAAATGGGCGACCATACAAGTAAGGTCGGAACTTGGTAATGGCCCAGTCTCTAGATTGCCAGACATTCTTTCTCAGTGACGGTGTAATTAGTCTCGGCTTTTGTAAGCGTACGGCTTGCATACGCCAAGACATATTCCGGGAACCCTGGTTTGCGCTGCGCAAGGACAGCGCCAAGACCGACACCAATGGCATCCGTGTGTACCTCTGTAGGGGCCGTAGGGTCGTAGTGGCGGAGTATGGGCGGCGACGTCAACAAACGACGGAGCGTTGTGAATGCGTCGTCACACTGTGATGACCACGAATGGAGAGGCCCGTTACTTCCGAGGAGCTTCGTCAGTGGTGATACGATAGATGCGAAGTTCCGAATGAAGTGCCCAAAGTAAGAACACAGTCCTACGAAACTGCGCAGTTCCTTGACGGATGTCGGCTTGGGGAACTCGGTCACGGCCCGAAGCTTGGCTGGATTGGGGAGAATTCCGTCCTTAGACACGACGTAGCCGAGTATTGTCAGCTTTCTTGCTGAAAATCGGCACTTCTTTAGGTTCAGTTGCAGACTTGCGTCACTCAGACGCGTTAAAACATGCCGCAGGCGTTGAAGATGCGTGGAGAAGTCCGGAGCGATAACGACGACGTCATCGAGGTAGCACAGGCACGTGTGCCATCTCAGGTCATGCAGAACGGTATCCATCATGCGCTCAAAGGTGGCAGGCGCATTGCACAGCCCAAAAGGCATGGCGTTGAATTCGTACAAGCCGTCGGGAGTGACAAAAGCGGTCTTCGGTCGAGCGACCTCAGCCATAGGTACTTGCCAGTACCCTGAGCGCAAATCGAGAGATGAAAGGAATGCGGCTCCTTGCAGGCTGTCAATAGCGTCATCTACACGCGGTAGTGGGTACACGTCCTTACGAGTGATCTTGTTGAGGCGTCGGTAGTCCACACAGAAGCGCACAGAACCGTCCTTCTTCGCGACGAGAACGACAGGAGACGCCCACGGGCTGTTAGAGGGTCGAATAACATCGCGGCGCAGCATGTCGTCCACTTGCTCGTTGATTGCACGGCGTTCTGTGGGAGATACGCGATATGGGCGTTGCCGTAGTGGTGGTTGTATGCCTGTGTCGATGCGATGCGTAACAGTGGATGTGCGGCCGAGAGAAGGTTGAGCGACATCGAAAGAACAGCGGAATTCTTCCAACAGGGCCAGAAGCTGGGAGTGCTGGACCAGCGTTAGGTTGTCGGCAATTGAAGGACCGAATACATCAGCGGATGATAAAACAGATGTAGAGACAGCACTAAGCGTATTGGAACTTCGACAGTGCGTGTCATCAGGTTGATCCATGACTTGTGCGTCTTCGATGGGTTCCACGCTGCTGAGACAATCTCTCGCACTAACGTAACACTGTACGGGGATGAGTTCAGAACAAAAATAGTGTGCGGCCGTGAGTGACTTGCACGGTCGCGAAAGGAACGAGCAAGCCTTTTCTGGTGAAAACACGATGAGATGGCGATAGGAGTGCAGCGGTGTCGGAAAGACTTGCACAATAGACCGACACCGTTGCGGACGAGGTTGCAGTCACTTGCGGGTCGTCCCTGACGAATAACTTGCTTGCAGCAGATGGACTGTCGGCCGGCGTCAAAGAAGAGAATTGTGTCAGCTCTATTTCTGCTGGTGCGCAATGAATGACGGCGTCGTGGCAGCAGAGAAAATCCCACCCTAGGATGATGTGAGAGCATGAAGGAATTATGATGAATTTGATGGCATACATCACGTCCTGAATCATGAGGCGGGCTGTACACATCGCTGTAGGGTGAATGCTTTGGGCGCTGGCTGTACGGAGGGAGAGCTCGGAAAGTAGCGTGGTCGCTTTGCGCAGTAATCGGCCAAGTTTTGCGTCCATGACGGATACGGCGGCTCCAGTATCTACAAGGGCACATGCACGAACACCATCCACAAGCATGTCTATCACGTTCGATGGGCTTTCCTGGGGGTTTCCGCAGTTCGATAGCGTCGCAGCCCTTGCCCCGTGGACTGTGACGACTAATTTGCCTGGTCACCTTCTAGTGGACGTGGCCGCATTGGCGACAGTGAGCGACGTCGCGGAGAATGTGAACGGCGGGTAGATGGAGCGGGGCGGGACGACGGTGACGTAGGTGGCGGTTGGTCATAAAAGCGGCTCGATTGACTGGGAAAATTGGAGGCGACCTGCGGGGACTGCACACGATTGCAATAGCGTGCTACGTGACAGACGCAACCACAATCAAAGCAGATGGGGAGATTGTCAGCAGTGCGCCATCGGTTCGCGAGTCCCATCCATGTCGCAGAACGCGATGGGCGAGCCGGCTGCTGATATAACTGCATAGTGGGTGGCACACGGGGCACGTGGATGACGTCGGCATATGTAGGCGGCACAATTTATCCGAAAGCCTGGGGCCTGGCGATGGTTTCGGTGTAACCAAGGGGGCCAGTCACAGGAATCGTTGGGGGTGGCCTGGCGATAATTTGGGCGTAACTGAGTGGTGTAGATACTGGAGGCGGCTGGTGGTATTCAGGAACGACCTCCGCGATTTCTGCTGAATGGCTCGGTGGAGGGGAGGCAGAAGTGTGCTTGACGTCTGTTGAGCACGTTGCGGGGAAGCAAAAGCCAGTAAAGAGACCTGGCGGGCAACTTCCTCAGGCACGAATGACTTGATTTCAGCGAGCAAGGTGGTGTGGTCAGGAAGTGTTGACAAGGCCGAGAGATCAGCGTCACGTGAAGGTGGTCAACGGGTCATCGAGCACTGCCGCCGCAACTCGTCGTATCTTTGGCATAGTGTAATGATCTCTGCCACAGTGCGAGGGTTCTTGGCCAGGAGCATGGTGAAGGCATCGTCGGCGACGCCTTTCAGAGCATGGGTAATTCTGTCAGCATCTGTCATGCTCGCGTCCACTTTCTTGCACAAGTCAAGGATGTCCACTATGCAACTTGTGAAGAACTCACTGGTCTGCTGTGCTCGTTCACGTAACCGCTGTTCGGCTTGCAGCTTACGAACGGCAGGACGGCCGAACACGTCGACGACGGCGGTTTTAAAAGCGGACCAAGTGGGAAAATCGGATGCGTGATTGTTGTACCACATGCCGGCCACACCCGTGAGGTAGAAAACCAGGTTGCCGAGTTTACCTGCCTCGTCCCAATGATTGAGGACGCTGACGCGTTCATACATAGCGAGCCAGTCCTCGACGTCGGTGCCATCCGCGCCGGCGAAGACAGGAGGGTCGCGGATGCGAGGGATACCGGCACATGGCGTCGGCGCAGGAGGAAGCGTTTGCTGCGCGGCGTCTTGGTGCATGGTAGAAGGCACGGTACGGGATCGAAGCTCCAAGGGCATCGAATGCTAACCGAAGGTGTTAGAAGGGCACAGCACTCTCCACCAAATTGTTGAGACGCTTATTGGCGGACACTAGTCGATGATGCTTGACATGACAGTAAATGCGGGTACCGACTCTCTGCACGAGCTTCTCTTCTTTTAGGGGCGAACCTCCCTATAGCGGCACCCGTTCGTCCCCCGTTGTATGTAATAAGTATAACATTTTGACCTCCAAGGTGGTGCCGGTGAGAGACTTCTTCTGTGCGTTGTTGAACAATAAAAAATAGTGTTCAATGTACATGTCAATGGCTGCTAATGGGGAATGAGAGACAGGAGCATTCGGCTTTTAGTTAACGCGCAGGCTGCGATCATCATTAGCAGCCATTGGCATGTACATTGAGCACTATCTGACAAGAAAGGATTGCTACGTTACACTCGCTGGGTGTAACCTCCTTAGCTTTAGAAAGGTTTAGCGAGCGTTGAGCCGCAGTGCCATGAATACAATGAACTTGTATATACCATGAATGAACTCGAGGTGGTTAAAAATGGGAAGTAGATACGAAGCGCAAGCCGTGAGAAAGTAAACGCCGAATTCTCCGCCTCTCATTTCCCATTAGCAGCCATTGGAATGTACATTGAGCACTATCTGACTGAAAAAGTTTGCTACGTCATACTCGCTGGGCGTAACCTCCTTGGTTTTCGAAAGGTTTAGCGAGCGTTCGGTCGCAGTGCCATGAATACAGTAAACTAGTATATACCATGAACTCGAGTTGGTTAAAAGTGGGAAGTGGACCCGAAGCGCAAGCCGTAAGAAAGTGTGTGTGTGCCACCTCTCGTTTAGTCCTTGGAATGTCCGCTGGATGGCGGTGCTTCTATATGGGGAATATATGATGAAAAGATGCGAGATGGTGGTACTTGGAGTGTTGAATAGATGGACGAACCGACACAGACAGATGCATGGATGGACGCATGAACGGACGCAGGGGCGGCTGCATGGACGAACGCAGGGACGGACGCACGAACGGACGGACGCATGGACGGACGGAAGCAAGAACGAATAAACGGACGAATTCTTCGCCCCACTCTCCATCATTGACTCCGTGGATATGCTGCCATATTTTTTTGCTAAAAGGATGACCCACTAGAAGGCGCTGGAGAGGACGACCCACTGTTCGAAGGCTTCGCCATTATATATATATATTGTGAGCGCTGACTATGTACTTCATCTTCATCTGTATGACCAAACCATTGTAGTGATCATCATCGTATGTCACGCGGGCTGGCTCTCTGGCTCGTGCGTTTGAATTAAAAAAGGATAACCTGGTTGCTGCCGTACCGGACGTGGTATCATAAGTGGTGGAGCGTGCTTTGGTTCCCACGTCCTCCTGCTCTACCCGTCACCCCTGGAGCTCCGGTCTGGTCGACGGTTGTGCCCTCAAGCAACAGCGATGGCAGAACCCAACTCGCCCGCTGCTGCAACCGCTCCTTCTCAGCCACTTAGGCTTCACTACACCGTGAACACCTCTCATCGAGACCCTCCGGTATTCTCCGGCCTTCGCAACGAAGACGTCGAAGAATGGCTCGACAGTTATGATCGAACCAGCGTTTGTAATTATTGGGACGAGGCACACAAACTGCGCTACGTTCCTTTTTACCTCGATGGCGTCGCTAAAACCTGGTATTACAACCACGAGAGCGACTTCTCCAATTGGTCGGCCTTCACGGGGCATCTCCGTCAGGTATTTGGCACGTCTGCAGGATGTTCTGTAGTAGCGAAACAGAAGCTCGCAACCCGCATCCAAGGGGACGACGAATCGTATACGTCCTACATTGAAGATATTCTGGCTCTCTGTCGCCGAGCACAAAATGACATGACGGAGGCCGATCGCGTCCGACATCTACTGAAAGGCATCAACTCTGTGGCCTTCAATGCTCTCGTGATTCAGAGTCCGACTACCGTCCGGGACGTCATCACTACATGCCAACGCCCGTACGCGCTTCATTCCATGCGCCTTCCACACGCCTCCTGCGACGCTCGCTTTACCAAAGAGCATGAATTGCGGGCCCTTATCCGCACAATTGTCAGAGAAGAACTTCACGGCCTTATTCCAGGCAACCCTACTGTT
Organism: Rhipicephalus microplus; assembly: GCF_013339725.1. NCBI lineage: Eukaryota > Metazoa > Arthropoda > Arachnida > Ixodida > Ixodidae > Rhipicephalus > Rhipicephalus microplus. Next base: position 6,787,927 of record NC_051173.1, read on the forward strand.
GCGTCTGTCCACACACCTCCTCCCAACCTGCGAGAGATAATCAAGGACGAACTAGTATCAATGACAAGCGCTGCACATGCCCCGTCTCCTGTGCGCTTCCCCGTGCCTTCGTACGCAGAAGTTGCATCGCGGGCCCCTGCACCAGTTCCAACCGTGCCTGCGGACGTCGGATGCGACCATGTGGCTGCGATGACAACGCAAGCGCCAAGGTCACGCCACTATTCAACATGGCGTCCTCCCCGCCCCATCTGCTTCTACTGTGGCATAAGGTGTCATATATCCCGTTTCTGCCGCCGCCGTCAGCAGGATGAACGACGTGGTTACTCAGCTTACGAGAGAGACTTTTCCCCGAGACCCGATGAATACGATCCCGCAACGTATCCATCCACCTTCCGTCAGTCGCCCTCGCCTCCACGGTCTCATGCTGGGCCTCATCCTTCCCGTTCATCTCGCCTCCGTTCTCCGTCACCGTTTCGGCGTACGTCATCACCCTTGCGTCCGGCTCCGATCTCTCGGGACTCGGAAAACTAGAAGGTGCAGTTTTTGGAGGGGAAACTGCTTGTCGTCGGAACGTTACAACTCCTCCGTCTCGTCCAGCTAATTTACTGCCTGTTTCTGTGGAAGGTGTTTCTGTTGACGCCCTTATAGACACTGGAGCCGCAATTTCGGTAATTGATCGTGAATTGTGTTTTCGCCTGCGTAAAGTGCAAACTCCTTATGCCGGTCCCATGTTATGCGGTGATAATGACAGTCCAATTCGCCCGACCGGTTTTTGCACTGCTCGTATTCTCATCGATGGAATCCGTCATCACATACAATTGGCTGTGCTGTCTTCGTGCGCTCATCAGATAATCTTAGGCTGGGACTTCTTGTCAGCGGCGTCTGCTGTAATTTCGTGTGGTCGGCCCCTCATTCGTATTACGGACACTGAGCTTTCTTCTGCTGCCTACCTTTCGTCGCCCAACCTTGTGACAGCTGCGGATTTCCTCCTGCCTCCCGGACAAGAACGTGTCCTTACGATCAAGTCACAAGACATTCTAGATGGTGACGCTGTGGTTGCTCCTTGCCAGCGTTGTATTTTTCGAGGGATCACCATCGCATCTTGTTTAGTGCGGTTCTCCCGTGGTTATGCAAACATCACGGCATGCAACACGACGCCAGAACCACTTCTTTTGCCTGAGGGGACCACTGTTGCCAGCATTACCGAAGAAGCACCGCTTTGTGTCGTCACTGGTTCATCTGCTTCGTCATTCTCAAAGTGTATGCCAGCGGAAGATGCATTTCTTGCTCTCAAGGCAACTTTGTGTGAACATCTCAACCCAACGCAAACTGATGCCTTGCTAGCGTTATTAATGAAGCACAAAACTTGCTTTGACGTTTGTTCCGAAGGTCTCGGTCAAACAACAGTGACCACCCATCGTATCGACACCGACGGATCCCGTGTGATTCGCCGCCGCCCTTACCGTGTGTCGGCTTCTGAACGCAAGCTTATAGAAGAACAAGTCAACGACATGCTCGCGCGCAACGTCATCAGGCCTTCGACAAGCGCATGGTCTTCTCCTGTCGTACTAGTGAAAAAAAAAGGATGGCTCGGTACGGTTTTGCATTGATTACAGATCACTCAACAAAATCACTCGTAAAGACGTCTACCCGATGCCTCGCATTGACGACGCTCTTGATACTTTACAAGGTGCCGAGTACTTTTCAAGTCTCGACTTGCGCTCCGGTTATTGGCAGATTCCAATGCACGAGTCTGATAAAGAGAAGACTGCATTTGCTACGCCAGATGGGCTCTTTGAATTCAATGTAATGCCTTTCGGCCTGTGCAATGCCCCAGCCACATTCGAACGGATGATAGACACGGTACTGCGGGGATTAAAATGGAAGACCTGCCTTTGCTACCTGGACGACATTGTTACTTTTTCGTCGAGCTTCTCACAGCACCTGGAACGGCTAGACGAAGTCCTCACGTGTTTAGCTAAAGCCGGTCTCCAGCTCAACACTAAGAAGTGTCGGTTTGCCAGTCACAGCATCAAGGTATTAGGTCACGTCGTCAGTAAACATGGCGTTGAGTCCGATCCCGACAAGGTTGCCGTGGTACTGCACTTTCCTACACCAACCACACAGAAAGACCTCCGCAGCTTCCTTGGCTTAGCGTCGTATTTCCGCCGCTTTGTACGTGGTTTCGCTACTATTGCGGCTCCTCTGCACAAACTTCTGACCACGAGCGCACCCTTTGTCTGGTCGGATGACTGCGAAGCCGCTTTTCACACCCTCAAGCGATGCCTCACATCACGGCCAGTGCTTCGCCATTTCGACCCTGCAGCACCTACTGTGCTACACACTGACGCAAGTGGACTTGGCATCGGTGCTGTCCTTCTTCAGCGGAACCACGCTTCCGAAGAACAAGTCGTGGCCTACGCGAGCCGTACTCTGTCACCTGCTGAGCGAAACTACAGCATCACTGAGCAAGAATGTCTCGCCATCGTGTGGTCCATACAAAAGTTTCGTGCTTACTTATACGGCCGGCATTTCACAATAGTGACTGACCATCATGCTCTGTGTTGGTTATCGTCTCTCAAAAATTTGTCGGGACGCCTTGGCCGTTGGGTACTACGATTGCAAGAGTATGACTACAGCGTCACATATAGGTCGGGCCGAAAGCACCAAGATGCCGACGCTTTGTCCCGTTGCCCGCTCTCGCAAAGCGCCGAAGTGTCACCTTCCATCTGTTCGTCACCGCCCGCCAAAGTGAACAAACAGACGGCTGCTGCTTCGAAACAGTTAGTTGCCTCGGCGGACCTTCTTTCGTCCATAGATCTCGCCTCGCTCCAACATGCCGATACCTACTGCCGCACAATCATCGATCGGCTCACTGGCTTATCGCGTGCTCCAAACAGCCGCCTAAGACGACAACTTGCCCGTTTCAAGCTTCAAGAGGGAACATTATGTCGGCAAATTTACCATCCTCTCGGTAACCAATGGGTTCGCGTCATTCCTCGCTCACTTCGTCTGGAAGTTGTACAAGCGTTTCATGACGATGCGACAGCTGGCCACTTAGGGTTCCACAAGACCTACGACCGCCTCAGGACTCGCTGCTTTTGGCCTGGCCTCTCCACTTCTGTCGCCAAGTACGTCGCTTCGTGCGCGTCATGCCAGCACCGAAAACGTACCACGTCTCTTCCCGCGGGGCCATTGCAACCACTGTCATGCCCGTCCACTCCCTTTGAATTTGTGGGCATAGACTTATACGGACCTCTTCCGCTTACGCCAGCCGGTCACCGTTGGATCGTTACTGCCGTAGACCACCTTACTCGCTACGCGGAGACGGCAGCTCTTTCATCTGGTGCTACCTCTGAAGTAGCCGATTTTTTCCTTCGTGCCATTATTTTACGACATGGCGCACCGCGTGTGCTCCTTAGTGACCGGGGCAAGACATTTCTTTCACATGTCCTTGCTGAAGTCTTACAGGCCTCTAACACCATCCACAAGACCACATCAGCGTATCACCCAGAAACTAATGGTCTGACTGAGCGTTTTCACCGAACCTTGTCCGACATGATCTCTATGTACGTGCAACCAGATCACAAAAACTGGGACACAATACTTCCTTTTGTCACGTTCGCATATAACACTGCCATACAGCGTACAACGAATTTCAGCCCTTTTTTTCTCGTGTATGGCCGTGTACCGACTTTTGTTCTGGACACCACCTTTTTGTCCACATCTTCCAATCCATCTTCATCTCTCCCGGAAGAGTTCGCCGCTCGCGTCGCCCGCTGCCGTGAAATCGCCCGCGCCAACACTGCTACCATTCAAGACAAGAGAAAAATCGACCTTGATGCGAAGCGTCGAGTTGTTGTGTTCCGCCCAGGCGACGAAGTCCTTTTGTGGACACCTGTTCGTGTACCTGGGCTCTGCGAAAAATTCCTTCACCGGTATTTCGGTCCATACACCATCCTGGAACGAACATCTGAAGTAAACTATCGCGTTGCTCCTATCAACGCGGCTTCTGATCGTCGTCGCCGCCACACCGAGATCGCCCACGTCTCTCGACTGAAACGATATATTCGGCGTCCCAACCCTCTCTAACTTGCTGCCCTCTTTCGCGAAGGGGGAAAATAGTGTGAGCGCTGACTATGTACTTCATCTTCATCTGTATGACCAAACCATTGTAGTGATCATCATCGTATGTCACGCGGGCTGGCTCTCTGGCTCGTGCGTCTGAATTAAAAAAGGATAACCTGGTTGCTGCCGTACCGGACGTGGTATAATATATATATATATATATATATATATATATATATAGAAAGAGAGAGAGAGAGATCATCGAAAGCGTTATTCGCAGGTCGTAGGTTCGATTCCTGCTCACGGCTGGTTATTTTTTCACCCACTTTTCTTTCTTCTTATTTACATTCCATTGGTGCTAATAACTTCCCCTATACATTCTTTGGCATTACTGTCTGTTAGATCTCATTATTATTGTGTCAAAACACGGAAAAACGAGCCCTTAGGTATACACTTCTTTCCCTTATTATATATATATATATCTCACGACATGTTTAAAGCACCGACGACAGTTAATGCTGTGAGTTAATGCTGCAAGCAGCTCAATATGTACTATCTAATTCTATAATCTGGAGGCTACAAAATTGAGAAATGGTGCGTATGTGTGCAATATCTACGTATTGTCAGTGTACGAGCTGTGCAAGGGTGATTCTTAACTGACTTAAGCCTAATTTCCGAACGTGCCTCCGTGTAAAGACTACGAGCAGCCAAGGAGTACTGCTTTTTGAACACTTGCGGGTAAGTGCACACGCGCGAAATCAAAAACATTCATAGTAAGACAAAAATCGTATCAGCGATTACGGATGAGACACCTACGTATTGCAATGACCGAGTTTGATAAAAATACCTCCCGTTTGCGACAAATCACGCCGCAAAAGTGAGACGCTGCGTGCCCTATATATAAAGAGGTGGCCGCTATAACCAATAACAAATTCGGTTCGACTCGATTCGGCTAGGCTGTGGCCACGTGCTGCCTCTAAAGCGATTACGCTGAATCGATCGGGCGAGGCTTTTAACCCTCGGCCGTGTTCCTCAACGCGAAACCTCCCCAGCTGCCTGCTCTTCTTATCTCTTCGCTTCTTTTTACTCGAGCTATCATTGCCAGGCGAGACGGGGCTCGCACGGTCGACACCATTAGGGCGCCCATTCGCGGAAGCTGTCTGTCCGACGGGAAAGGTAACAATTTCCAGCAAGCTGGTTTGAACCTTCCCTCTCCTCCTTCTTCCGTTCACCACACTCCACCTCCACCGTTGTTTAAGCATCACACAGCGACTCTGCCTTTCGGCATTCTTTCCTTGCTCCCAATCCCTCTCGGGCACCTTCTTTCTCCTGGCGAGCGACCCTACGGCGTCTTCCTTCGCACGCGTGTCCCCTAGATTCGTGACGTAAGTATGACCCTGCCGGGCTCAATCTGCCTAAACGATCGTTTCCATTCTTCTTTTTTTCTCTTTCTGGCGACTCTTATAACATGACAAACGTGTTAGCTGCCGACTTTTTTTGCAGTCCCTGCAAGCTTGGGGATCGATTTTCGCCGCAGTTAGGCCGGGCCACGAGATGGATCTTGGAACCACGTCGAACAAATCGGTCGCCCGCCTTTCGCAGCATTACTTAGCCTCTTGCCAACCGCCACCGCCGGCGCCTTCGCCATCCACCTCACTCTCGACGCCCAGGCGCCCGGCATATACGGAACCAACCCCGCTGCTGAATATGTCTCCACGCTAATCGTTTCGCGAATCTCTTTCGCATCAGTGCTTCGCGAGTCTTCCCCGGCCTTCGTTCGAGCAGATTCGTAAGGTCTACGGAATCTTGTGGGTAGAGGATGCAGAAGCACCCCCGCCGCTGTAGCTCGACTCTGCCGGTGTTATTGGACTTATGCAAGCGAGAAAAAACTACCAGTATGGGCAGATACTTTTTTCTGTTTATTCTTTCTTTTTAGACGAGGGTAAGCTTTTTACTTTGTATATATTGTACCTGGGAACTTGGAATCGAAACGTAGGGTAATGAATTAAAGAAGGTGCTCGTAAAATTGTCCGTGCCATCATTCCCGCTTTCCTAAAAGCGCAGGCAGGATCATTATGGGAGCATTAGGAACACAGATATTCATTTTTTGAGACTGTACACGCACGTTCGTTTTCACGCAGACATATGGTTGAAGAACATGTCGCGATGTATTTTGAACTTCGAAACTTCTCCTCTCAGGGGGCACCGAACTTGTTACTAGAATGTGTTTATATTGTGGCATATATCAACTAATGTGTTAAACAAATACTTTGAAAAGAATTCCCTCCATTTCTGATCTTTAGGTTGATAAGGAGTCTCTTCTTCAAGAATACTTTGAGATGAATCGAAGCTTTCAATTATTATTATGACTTGTCACATAGTTTTTATTGAAGACTAACTTACACTACTTCGGAGGTAGCAGTAAAACGTCAACCAGGCCTGCGCGCAAAGCGTAGCCCAGCCAGAGCGAAACTGGAAGAGCGGACGTTTAGAGCATTTGATAAATATTCTTTGGGTAATGCTACTACCACACTTGCAGAGTACCCACTAGGCCATAAATCATCGCAAATTTTGTGTAGTAGGGAGGCATTCATTTTGTTTGTTTGTGCCTGGCAGAAGATGGCGCCTACTCACTCTGGCGGATCGGCCAGAGTGTCCTAGTTTATCCCCCTCTTCGTGACTTTTCGGAGAAGTGTGGTACCCGCTACGTGCTTGAAAGGTACTTGGCGCAATTCGTTTATGCCATGGCTGACCAGGATGACGAAGTATGCCTGAAGCTTTTGTATTGGGTAGGAGCATTCGATGACCCACTCGTTGCGCAAGTTGCACCATGAGACGCCCTGTTGTTCTTTTGCTGTCCTAAAAATCCTTATTACTCATATTAGGAGTCCAATACATAGGATACTGGAAAAGTGGTCGAACTCTCCTCGCCTTCTCATGACAGTATTTCTCGCTACGTCCCCAATTGAGATGTAATGCTGGATTTTTCTCGCTTTATATAAAAAACACATCAACACGCTACGATGCTTATAAGCCTAGTAGCCTGTTTATGGGCCCTTCGCGTGGGATAAACGTGTACGTTATTCCACACGTTACTTGAAGCGAATTGCATGAGGTAGTTCAAGTATAAGTTAATAAACTATATTGTAATGAACAAATACAACGCCGAAAACTGAAACTATTTATTTATGGCAAACTTGTGCCCATCAACTAAACACACAAAGGTTGTCCTGAGCTCGCTAGTGAAAAACCTCATCAAAGTCTTCTTTATGCCTCTCGCCACGTGCCTCTCCTTCAAAAACCACCAGCCTTCTTTTTCCAGCGCGTGGTGTGGTGACACGTGCAGCCAGCGCTGCATGGCGCGTTTAGCTTGGCGCGTTTGGATTGTCAGTTGGTATGGCAGAATTAATAAGAGTGGGAAGTGGCGCAAGACTTCGGTAGGTGCCTAACAACATGCGGCATTAGTCCCCTCTCCCGAAACGCGTCGTCCCGATGCGTACACTGACGTTGAACAGTTTTGTAAAGGAGTATTGTTCTGATGCTTGGGCACATTTAGCAGTTGTCTCGTTCGGTGCCTTTCGTAGTACGGTTTCATCCGTACTACAAGTACGACTTCTGGGTGATTCCTGCACACTTGACCTTCAGGAATTACTTCGTAGTTTAGCGTGCCTAACCGGCGAAGTACTTTGTAAGGGCCGAAATAGTGCCGTATCAGTTTTTTCAGATAGTCCAGGTGCACGTACAGGCGTCCACACCCACACTTTGTCTCCGGCGTTGTAATGTGCGTCTCTTCGTTTCAGTATATAGCGACTTGCGTTGGAGCCTTGTTAACATAATACGATGTCTTGCCAATTACCGTGCCTCTTCTGTCTTTTTCATGTAGTCGCTGATGTCCGGGTCACTCTAACTCGAACATCGCGTCTATGGTCTTTGTGACCGTCCGACCATAAACAAGTTGAAATGGCATGAATTTTGTCGTTTCTTGTACTGCGGTATTGTACGCAATTGTAGCATTAGGCAAAATACTGTCCCATGTCGGGTGTTCAATGTCCACATACATCGAAATCATGTCAGCGAAACTTCTGTTAAGTATTTCGGTTAATCCGTTTGTTTGTGGATGGTATGCTGTGGTCCTTCTATGGTCGGTGTGCGTGAGCTTCATAACAGACTGCATCAAACGGGCAGTACACGCTATTTCTTTGTTCTGACAGCCTGCGGTGCGCCATGTCGTAGTACAATCCGAGTGACGAAAAACTAGGCTACTTCATTTGCCGTTCCTTTTGCGAGAGGTGATGCCTCCGCATATCCAGTCAAGTTGTCTGTTGCTACAACAATCCAGCGCTTCCCCGATGAAGAGAGAGGAAATGAACCAAGCAAATTCATTACCACTTGCTGAAATGGCGCTTTTGGTGGCTCTATCGGCTGCAACAGACCCGCTGGTTTCAATGTGGTAATTTTGCGTCTTTGGCGATCCCAGCATGACTTGACATAATGGTGCACCGAATCCCTTAATTTCGGCCAATAATACTTCCGGCGGATTCAGGCCAAAGTGCGACTACTACCTATATGGCCAGCCGATGGGTCGTCATGACACGCTTCTGAGATTTCGCAGTGATGATGGTGCAAGAAGCAGAAACGTCTCACCACTGTTTACGAAGTTGTGCTTCTATAGGACGTCATTCCGGATGACAAAGGATGTTAATCCACGAATGAAAACTTGTGGTACCTTATTTTGATGACCCTCCAAGTGTTGAATAAGCGGGCGTAGTTCCGGGTCCATTCGCTGTAGACGAGCCATCTCCGACAAATTCAAACCTCCAAGAAATGGGATGTCTTGTTCTTGGCCAGATGGCGGAGACTCCACAGGTGCACGAGACAGGCAATCCGCATCATTGTGCTTGAGACCAGACTTGTAGACCACAGGGATGTCGCGTTCCTGCAGACGCAGGCTCCATCTAGCAAGTCTTCCTGAAGGTTCCTTGATATTTGCCAGCCAACACAATGAATGATGACCACCAATTCCTCGAAACGGTCTCCCGTAGAGATATGAGTGAAACTTGCTGATGGCACATATAACTGCGAGACACTCTTTCTCAGTCACTGAGTAATTGGACTCAGCATTCGATAGAGTGCGGCTCGCGTAAGGGATGACCTTTTCTTCTCCATTCTGCCACTGAGCGACGATGGCACTGAGACCAACGTTACTCGCGTCGGTATCTGTATCGTCCTCTTCATCAACATGGGCAAGTATTGGAGGAGACTGTACACAGCGTCGCAACTCTGAGAAAGCTGCTTCTGGTTCTTCGTGCCAAGAGAATGGTACGCATACATTAGCAACAATTGGTATTGCTAAAGACCATCCGATCACGACATATATAACTGTCTACACACTCTGGGTACATATACGTCACATATCCAGAGTACCTAACCACCACCTTGCTTGCTTGCCACTAAAAAGACCAAAGGCAGCGTTTTCCAAAGTTGTTGCGGCTAACCAGAATTCCATCTCATGGAGATTCTCACCCGCAACCATACTACTATCTCCAGAGTGGTGCATGAAAAGACCGACTGTGCACCTTGAAGTGCCGGGGATATCTAGAAAGGCAAGCCTGTCATCTGCAGCCCTCAACAGGTCTCACTGGACCTTTTGCATTTGTCGTATGCTAACCTAATTCATGTTTACACGGACGGTTCGGTCTCGGGAAGTTCGACAGGTGCCTTTGTCATACCATCTCGATCAATCACTGTCAAATTTACGACATCACACGTCACGACATCTACGGGATCCGAGCTCACCGCTCCTCGAGCCGCTGTGGAGTTTGTTACGCAAGAATCCCCTAGTAGATGGGCCATTTTCTGCGACTCCAAGGCAGCCCTTCAATGCGTGCGAAGTCTACGACGTGGAAACTACCATCAGATGGTGTATCGTATTAACGAAATTTTTCATCGCGCTGCTGATCAAGGACACGACATTGTTTTACAATGGTTGCCGGGCCACTGTGGCATCAGTGGTAACCACCTCGCTGACGACGCTGCCCGATGTGCCCACGATGGAGCGCCCACACTGTTAATACCCTTGTCAAAAATAAACGCAGCTAGAGAACTTTGTCACATCACGCATAATGCCACGCTTGCGCACTGGAATTCTCCACCTAACTCCAAATCTTAAGTCATTACCCTAGAAACAACTGCCATCCGAGATTTCTCGACGTGACGCTACAATGCTGTGCCGGCTGTGGACTAGGGTAGCGTTTACCAAGTCATTCAGCCATCGCATTAGCATGGCGAATTCATCCATGTGTGAAAGCTGCAACTGTATAGAGACTATTGAACATTTCTTGTGCCACTGTGACCAATTCGATGAAGATTGCCGGACTCTCCAGTGTGCCTTGAATAGACTCGATGACCAGCCATAATGAAGCAAATATCTTAGGAGCCTGGTCGCGCAGCACATCAGCACAAAAAGCCACACGAGCCCTCCTGAGATACTTGACAGCAACTTCATTGAGGGACCTCCTGTGAAACTCGGCAATGTGTGTGTGTGATGTGACATGTGTCTATCCTCTCTCTCTTTTACTCCCCTCTCCCGCTCCCCATGTGTAGGGTAGCAAACTGGACGCATAGTCTAGTTAACCTCCCTACCTTTCCTACTTTATTTCTCTCTCTCTCTCTTGCTTTCGTTAGCCGTGTCAAAGGCTCAGCGACCTTAGCAAAGTTTTCAACAAAGCATATGTATCAGGCGCATAGTCGCAGGAAACGTCTGACAGCCTTTTTGTCTTGCGGTTTCTGAAAATTTTCAACTGCTGCAATCTTTTCCGGGTCCGGGCGGACACCTTCCGCACTGACTATGTGCCCGAGGAACCGAAGCTGACGAAATCTTAAGTGGCACTTTTCCGGTTTGCTGGTTAGTGCTGCCACGCGAATGGCATCCAGTACCATTTTCAGTCGGTGGATGTGCTGCTCGAAGCTGGAGGAAAAAAATCACTACATCATCAAGGTAGACTAGACACGATTGCCACTTGAGTCCGGAGAGCACAGTTTCCGCCATCCTCTGGAAGGTAGTGGGAGCAGAGCACAAACCGAAAGGGAGCACTTTGAACTCGTATAGTCCGTCTGGGGTCACTAACGTAATCTTCTCGGATCTCGTTCGTCCACCTCGTTCTGCCAATATCCACTTTTTAAGTCCAATGATGACAAGAATTGAGCCTTGCGTAACTTATCCAAGGCATCAGTCGATCCGCGGAAGTGGGTAAACATCACGCTTGTGACTTGGTTCAGCTTCCTGTAGTCAACGCAATATCGCAGAGTGTTGTCCTTCTTTTTGACTAGCACTACCAGTGATGCCCACGGACTGTTGGATGGCTGGAATAAGTCATCGTTGAGCAGTTCCTGCACTTGGTTCTTGATAGCTTCCCTTTTTTTGGCGCTACTTCGGTATGGGCGCTGATATCACGTGTTCTTCGACCACGATGCGGTGCTTTGCGACGGGAGTACGTCCGACTTTCGACGAGATGAAGAAGCACTCAGCGAACTCTCTGATGAGGTCAGCAATCTGTTGTTTCTGAGATGACGAGAGCTCTCTGTCAATGTCTACTGATTGGAGCACATTATCCACTGTCTCTGAAGCTTTATCAAGAGGGAAAATATCTGAGACGTTCACGTACTCATGCAGTGATGCTACGGATGTTCCCTTCACGACATGCTGCAGCTCATTTCCAAAGTTAGTAATAGGACATACGCGCATTCATCACGAAAGCTCACCAGGCCTCTTGCCACGCATAGTCCTTTTTCTAGTAGCAGTCCAATGTTTCCGTTTGCTAATTCGTCACGGTCACGGAGAACTTCACTCCTCACTAGAACGGTCACACTGGAACGTGGCGGCATTGTTACATCTTCGTCCACAATGCGTAGAGGTAGAACGATTGGTTTCTCTGAATGACAGATGGTGACGGCATTCTCCGTAGAAAACGAAACCTGGGACTCTTGCAAGTCGATGACTGCATTATTTGTTTGCAAGACGTCCATGCCTATAATCACTTCACGGGAGCATTCAGGAAGAACAATAAAGCTGCCGACATACACGAATCCTCTTATTCCTATCCTTGCGGTGCATAACCCCACGAGACTAACTAAGTGCCCTCCAGCGGTACATATCTGAGGTCCGGTCCACTCAGTCATCACCTTCTTAAGCTTCTTTGCAAGATCATTACTTACAACTGAATAGTCTGCACCAATGTCTATTAGCGCAATGGCCTCGACGTCATTGATCGTGGGTAATATCTCGGAGGTAACGTCGCTACTATACTGCACTTGTCCGTCATTGAGTAACTGCCGCCGTCTTGTCGGGCTAACAATGGAGGGTATTCAGTTGTCAATATATCATTGGCCTCACATCCAGAGGTCGCTGGCTCTAGTTTTCTAGCCGCAGGCTAGGTAAACGTGGTATTCGGAGATTTGATGACGGGCGAGGACTCGGCAACCGATAGCGCATCGGTGCTGTCGAACGTGACTCCTGTTGTTGCGTGTCTTGAGGTGGATAGCGTGAAGACAAGTACTCTTTGATTTCGTAAGACCGTTCACCGTTCCGCGGGCATAGTGCATTGGCTGGAAAACCACGCCGCCCCGCTCGACGGTATATACTGGCACGCCCGGTAAAGGTCACCTGCTTCTCCGCAGTGGCAGCAGAGGGGCCGCCGGTCTACAGTGTGCCATGCATCGCTCTTACGTCGTCTTGCTTCCGGCATTGGTAGCAGCGTACTCGGAGAAAACGTCGGAGGCATCCCAGCAGTCGTGGCCGTCCGATTCATGCGTCCGAGGTCCTGTCGTACAACTTGCGCGTACGACAACTGAGGCGGAGGCTCCAGTTGTGTGCGCTGTAACACCTGAGGTTGTGGTTGAAGAACCACTTGCCACACTTCTTCGCGCACAAAGTCGGTTAGTGAGGACATCGCTGGATGACCTTTTGTCATTTGTATTTTCTGAAGTTCTTCCCTTACGACAGCCCTCGCCATTTCACGCAAGAGGTCAATGAGGCTTGTGAGAATTGAGGCTCGCAAGATGCTCGTGAGGGTTGTCGACGCCGCTCTAACAGATGAGACGCTTACGTCCCTGTTGTATTGGCGAGCGCGCTGCTGCAGGGCCTTTTCTATTATTGTCGCCTCTGATCGGAACTTGGCAAGAGAGTTGTGTGGATTACGAACCTGGCCAGCAAAAAGCTCCTCCTTCACTTCACGCATCAGGTGCCGCAACTTCTTTTCCTCAGCCATATTCGGGTCGGCCCGGCGGAACAGTCAGGACATGTCTTCAATGTACATGGCGACGCTCTCGTTGTTGCGTTGGTTTCGCGTCTGAAGAGCGGCCTCTGCCTTTTCTTTGCGGTACGTAGCAAGAAACTGTTTGTGTTTGGGTACGTAGCAAGAAACTCTCTTCGAAAGTGGTCCCACGACAATAAGGACGCTTCGTTGTTTTCGAACCACGTACGCGCAGAATCTTTCAGTGCAACGTAGACGTAGCGATGTTTCCTGTCTTCGTCCAACCGTTCAGTCTGACAACACGTTCGAACCTGTCGAGCCAGTCCTTGGAATCCAAAAAAATATCACCATGGAAGACTTATGGTATTCGGGGCGGGTCCATGAAAATATGAGATGTAAATGAAAACGCTTGGGTGGCCATAGCAGGGGCTCCGGAACTTATACCTCCACTGGTCTCCAAGAATTGAAGAGAGCACCAAACTCGGGCTGCTTACCTCGTAGGCGGCGACTCGTGCGTTGGTGTACGGGAGTCAACTGCACTGGCTCCAACCTTCGGGGTTCTGGGCTATGTTCCCTAACCTGAGATGGGCTTGGAACCATACCCCGCGCCTCCATGAGTTTGTAACGAACAAATACAACGCCGAAAACTGAAACTTTTTATTTATGGCGAACTTGTGCCCATCAACTAAATACACAAAGGTTGTCATGAGCTCGCTAGTGAAAAACCTCGTCAACGTCTTCTTTATGCCTGTCGCCACGTGCCGCTCCTCCTAAAAACCACCAGCCTTCTTTTCCAGCGCGTGGTGTGGTGACACGTGCAGCCAGCGTTGCTTGGTGCGTTTAGCTTGTAGCGTTTAGCTTGGCGCGTTTGGCTTGTCAGTTAAGGTGGCAGAATTCATAAGAGCGGGAAGCGGCGCAAGATTTCGGTAGGTGCCTAACAACATGCGGCAATGTAAAGAATTGCAATTTAAAAATTGCCCACAGACAAACGGGTTCATACGTGCTCCAACTACATCTAATTACACTGCGCTAGCAGCGACAAAACGTGGGCTTCGCATACCGGTATATGTAAATTGATTAAATTTATGTTGTGTCATTCTGTGACGTAGCCAGGCTAAAATTCACAATCAAGACAGATTTATCGAAGAGAATCTAGCCATAGCTGCTCATAATCAGCAAGACCTATTCATAAACGCTCCGTAGTGATAATTTGAACGAAAACGGGTGGTGTTGAATAATAATATCTGGGGTTTTACGGCCCAAAACCAAGATGTGATTATGAAAGACGCTTTAGGGAAGGACGCCGGAAATTTGGGCTATCTGGTGTTCTTTATTGTACACCGATATCGCACTGTACACGGGCATCTACAAGTCTGCCTAAATCGAAACAAGGCCTACGCAGCCGCTATCAAATCCGTGACCTTTGGGTCAGCAGCCGAGCACTGTCACATGCCTGGCACTCAGATTCGACTATTTGAGTGAAAACCCTGAAGCATTACGTTAACAACGCAGGGAGTGAATGGGTCCTACTTAGATTTTTGTTGCACAAAACATAACTTCACATGCGTTTTTTTTTTCTTCGCACAGGACGAAGAACGGTAACAAAACAGTTTGGAAGGCAAAGGACGTTTTCTCAGAAAGAGAAATGATAGAATGACATGTACGTAATTACAGGCAAGTTCCCGCAACGTACTTTCGGATAGTGGCGTAGCCAAGGGTAAGGAGGGTTTAGAGATTCAAACTCTTCTGATTTTTTTCAATTTTGCTTGCATGTTTATACACGTACTTATACAAACGCATGCATGAACATACATAAAGTATGATTGAACACCCCCCCCCCCACCATGGACTACGGGATGATGCCTTAATATTTAAATTTATTGGGTGTATACGATTAGTATACTCATTTTTACATCGACAGCTGATCTATAGAAAGGTTAGCTTTACCCGTACAGTGTCGTCCCTCTCGCACTTCGATCTGAAACTTTCAATCATGCATGTGTCATTTGGGCTCGCTCAAAACTGAGTGATGTTTTACCGCATATTATTGACAATGCACGCTCATTCTGCAGGATGGGCTTAATCTATTTTTCAAGATTATTACCACAAGCCACTCCACCCGTATCGTTAACCGTACCTTCCGCCATGAGCACTGACTTGATTGATAGATTATGAAAGACGCCGTAGTGGAGGGCTCCGGAAATTTTGGCCACCTGTGGCTCTTTAACGTGCACCCTAATCTGAGCACACGAATTCAATAAACCATGCATGAGTTGTGCGTAGGAGAACCTGCCTTTCCTCCGATGCACAACCGAAGTTTAATACATGCGAACGAGATTGGGGCAAGTCTACCAATGGTCCGATGTGCTCGCAAATGCACTGAATTTTTATCAGCCAGCACACTATCGTACGGGGCAGGCATCAATCCCAGTAACCGGCTCATTGAACGTTCCAAAAGAAACCTGCGTTTTGTCCACCTGTCAGCACGCCACCTTAATTTAATAAACTTGTGGTCTTTCATGTTGTTTAAGACGCGAAGCCTCTTTTAGGGGCGAAGCTTCTTAAAGCGGCACCCGTTCGTCCCTCTTCGTAGTGCGTAACCAGTCTTACGTTTTGACCTGCAAGGTGGTGCCGGTGGTAGATTTCTCCTGTGCTTTGTTGAACAATAAAAAATTCGCTGCGTGCGCGTTAACTAAAAGCCGAATCCTCCTGTCCTCATTCCCTATTAGCAGCCATTGACATATACATTGAGCACTATCTGACAAGAAAGGGTTGCTACGTTATACACGCTGGGCGTAACCTCCTTGGTTTTAGAAAGGTTTCGCGAGCGTTGGGCCGCAGTGCCATGGATACAGTGAACTAGTATATACCATGCATGAACTCGAGGTGGTTAAAAGTGGGAAGTAGACACGAAGCGCAAGCCGTAAGAAAGTGTGCATGTACCACCTCTCGTTCGGTCCTTAGGAATGTCCGCTTGATGGCGGTGCTTCTATATATAGAATATATAATAAAAAGATGCGAGATGGTGGTACTTGGAGTGTTGACTCGATGGACGAACGGACATACAGACACATGCATGGACGGACGCACAGATAGCTGCACGGACGGATGGACACATGAACGGACACAGAAGTGGATGCATGGGCGAATGAAGGGACGGACTCACGCACGGACGGGCGGATGGACACACGAATGGTCATACAGACGGACGCATAGACTGACGGAAGCAAGAACGAATAGACAGATGGATGCTTCTCCCCACTCTCCATCATTCACCCCGGGGATATGCTGCCATTTTTTAAATCTCGGTTTAACACTATACGTACGTCCACATGAACGCGTACCCCTTGCCGCAGCTGTTAGAGACGTGCCAAATAGGTCAAGTTGCAGCTGCGCGTTGACGTGGTGGGGGTAGTGGTTGTAAGGAAAGGAAGAAGGCACCTAATTTCTGTCTGCCTATAGGTGACACGGCGCAGTGCCTTATAGGAGTGGGGGTAAGGAGGGATAAAAAGAATAGAAGGAAATAGATGAAGAAATAGAGAGGCAAGCGATGATAAATAGAAGGAGATAGGAAAGTGCGGATCCGGTCGAACCACTCGAAGGGCGGGGCACCACAATGCGAGAGCTGCACGGCGTCAGGAGACCACGGAGGACGAACCAGTCGGCGCGAGCTACGCTGGCGTCGGAGATCGCGAGGGCACAACCGTCCACCTTGAAATCCACCGAGCGAATCCCGTTGACGTCCCGTTCCCCTCGCAAGCTTCGCTCGCAGGTGCACGCTGATGACCCTCTATCCCTCGCCCGCCACACGCTTGCCGTAGCGCCCGTGCAGCGCCTGCAACTGCTGGCTCTTCCGCCCGCTCGTAACACACTTGTCTCTCGCTTCACTCGGTCCACAACACTCGAGCAAACGTCGAGGGAAAAAACTCTTTCGTCTCGTTTAACTGCGATGGAACTTACATGAAACCCGACCCATCTCCCGCGTCGTTGCGTTTCAAGCAAACGTTTTCTCGAGTAAACGCTACACCGAGTTTCGCTTGAAACCGCTCTTCCAGCACCCGCATCTCCGCCCGCTCCAGCCAGGTCAACGCTGTGCGCACTGCTGCATCTTCTATCCATCATCCATCCATCCATCCATCCGTCTATCTATCTATCTATCTATCTATCTATCTATCTATCTATCTATCTATCTATCTATCTATCTATCTATCTATCTATCTATCTATCTATCTATCTATCTATCTATCTATCTATCTATGCTATCTATTACCTATCTATCTATCTATCCATCCATCCGTCTATCCATCCATCCATCGTCTATCCATCTATCTATCTATCTATTTATCTATTATTATATTATTATTTACAGTACCTTACGGAGCCCTCGAGGGGCATTGTGTAAGGGGGGCGGTACAGATAATATGTTAGAAAAATATATATACATAATATCTACACATACATAGGCAAATAATGAATATAATAGAAAATGCAGTTCAACTTATGAACATGTAAGCAAAATACATACTATGAAAGTGAGTTACAGTATGTCAAGGTGAGATACAAAAAAAAACTGTTATGACAGTAACTGCAACCTAGCAATAGTGCAAAAACATCGGCAACAGTCCTCTAAAAACTGATGATTACGAAGATGCGATAGAGCAGTTTTTGGTGCATAAGTATTTTTTAAAAGTGTGATAGAACTTTGTGTGGTCTTGTTCTGACGCAAGATCATCTGGCAAATCATTCCACAAACGAATAGCTCGTGGAAGAGCCGACTGGTTGAAAGCGTTAGTATTGCCGTACATGCGTGATAAGCTAAAGGTGTTATGTAGTCTGCTCGAAGTTCGAGTTGCTATGTTAAGGTGAACAGATGGCATCATGCTGGTGTGGATGAGTTTGTGAAATAGTGATAAAAGTGAGATGTCACGGAGAATTTTCAGTAGCTCGAGTGCAAGGCTGTGTTTAATCTGTGTTACGCTTGACGGGTAGCTGTGATTACGCGCTATGAATCGACTAGCTCTGTTCTGTATACATTCTAACTTATCTATGAGGTATTGTTGATATGGTGACCAAATGGAGGATGCGAACTCCAGTTGAGGACGGATAAGAGCAAGATAAGCCAGTTCGCGCACATCGGAGGGAGCACTGTATAGATATATCTATCTATCTATCTATCTATCTATCTATCTATCTATCTATCTATCTATCTATCTATCCATCCATCCGTCTATCTATCTATCTATCTATCCATCCATCCATTCGTCTATGCATCCGTCTATTCATCTATCTATCTATCTATCTATCTATCTATCTATCTATCTATCTATATATCTATCTATCTAGCCACCTACGACTCTTACCTCTCCAGGCCATCTCGGTAATCGTATCAATACCAAAACTGATATGGCATAACGTCACTGTATGACGAACATAACTGTCTAGCCAAACATAAAAATCACGATATGAATGTCATGAGTGTCATAATTGATATTTATGGTCTTGCTGCTCTTGCGGTGGTTTCGTTCATATGACAATTTGCAAAACTGGTATGGTATTACAGGACTGCATGACGAACATAGAGACAGACCCTAACATGGAAATCATGACATGCGTGTCATGATTTTCATGTTATGACTTGTCACTACATTCATTAGCTTCACATATAGAAAATTTGGTATTACGGGACGCGAATGAATGACGAATGTAAATGACACGTCCGAACATTTTAATTATGAAATTCGTGTCATGTAAAACATGACTACATACTACACTCATAGCGTGCTCGCAGCCGTTTCGCTAGCTCCACACATACCAAATTTGGTAGCCGGTGACATGAATATACGACGAAGGTAAATTACACGTCCAAACATAATAATCATGATATGCGTGTCTTGTAAGACATGACTACATGCTACACTTATAGCGTGCTCACGAACGTTTCGTTAGCTCCACAGATACCAAACATCGTATGAGCTAACGTGATGAGACGACGAAGGTAAATTACACGTCCATACATAATAATCATGATATTCGTGATGATGATAATATGTGGGGTTTAACGTCCCAAAACCACCATATGATTATGAGAGACGCCGTAGTGGAGGGCCACGGAAGTTTTGACCACCTGGGGTTCTTTAACGTGCACCCAAATCTGAGCACACGGGCTTACAACATTTCCGCCTCCATCGGAAATGCAGCCGCTGCAGCCGGGATTCGATCCCGCGAACTGCGGGTCAGCAGCCAAGTACCTTAGCCACTAGACCACCACGGCGGGGCAATGATGATATTCGTGTCATGTAAAACATGACTACATGCTACGCTCATAGCGTGCTCACGAACGTTTCGCTAGCTTTACATATACAAAATTTGCTATTACATGACATGAATTGACGATGAAGGTAACTGACACGTCCAAATATGATATTCATGACATGCGTGTTATGTAAAGCATGACTGCATGCTACGCTCATAGCGTGCTCGCGGCCGTTTCGCTAGCTGCACATTTGACGTCACGTGATACTAAGTTTAGTCTAACGTGACGTGAATAAACGACGAGGGTAAATGACACATGCAAACATAATAATCATGGCATGGAAGTCATGTACGGCATAATTACTACCTCCTAACATTGTGCTGACTATAAAGCGACATATCAACCTTCCTCATTTTCGTGCTTCGCATATCATCGATTCCCACAGTACGTGGGATCTGACATTTGTTTTTAGTTTTCTTTGATTTTGTGTTAACATTAGGGAGGTCAAAGTCATAAAAGTGCGCATGAGTTTTCGTAACTTTTTATGAAGCCAGACCTTTGCCTGTAGCTGGCATATCGTCTGTACCAGCGTCATACTAACAATGTGGGCTAATGTTGGCTGGTGTAGATTTGCGACGGTAATTGCAAGTAATGAAGGGCGTCGCTAAAGTACGTCATTTCAATGTACCAAAAATGACCACCGACTTTGTTTTTTTCACGAGGCACTTGTTCATTCTTGTCAAAGGTTATTTTTTTATTTATACATACTGCAGTCCATCTTGAGCTATGGCAGGAGTGGCAATAACATTACATGTCGAGAGCACACAAAAAATTGGTCATTTGCGTAGCACGAACAAAACCAGGCAAAGGAATTCCAACGCTCAATTGTTGCCGGAAAGTAATCATATCTGAACAAATCGCTTGCAGATTTAAACGGCAAAAGACTAAGATTATGCGAGCTACGAGTGCATGAAGGTTGAGAAAACTGAAAGTACTGAATTAAGTGGGCAGAACATGGGGGCTCAATCAAGGCATGCATGAACTTTAAGCTTTCCTTGTGGCGACGTGTTGCCAGAGTGCTCAGACTTAGATTAGAAAGTTCGGAAGAGGGCGAAAAGTCTCTATCGTAGCGATGGTAGATAAAACGAATAGTTTTTTAAAGGACTCAATCCTGTTAAGATCATTGTTACGAAACCTATCCTAACAATAGATGCATATTCTAGGACTGGACGAATTAGTGTTTTGTTACGTGAGCAGTTTGGTTTCTTGACGAGCTACTCGAACGGTGCGCTGGGGATAGCCCAGTTTCTTTAATGATTTATTACATGTTTGAATATGTTTGCTCCAGGACAGATTGTCCGTAAATTGAAGTCCTAGATACTTGTACTCGGCTACTTTGAGTAAACAACAGTTATTTAAAGAGTACGTGAAAACTAAGGAAGCTAAACGCCTAGTGAATATCATTAAATAGCTTTCGTGAAGTTTTTACTCATTTTCCAGGCATTGCACCATGGTCAAAAATGTGAGAATGCGTCATAAAAGAACATCTTCATTCATCCCTACCTAAAAAGAAAAGGCCAATGGGTAAAGGGTGGAGCGAGAAGGAACAATCTTGAGGTAGGCGTCCTCTACCTTGGTGGCTCACTCTATAGGGTGGTCTGCTGATTGTTGGACCTCGAGCTGCGCAAAGCAGCCTCTCACTCCTCCCCACTAGAAACAATCTGCTTCAGAAAAGAGGAAGAGAATGCTTAGCTTCCCCTTCTTCCCCCTTATGTGATTTCAATCTTCTGTAAAAATGGCACAGAATTGACAAGAGGGAAAAGGGCAGCCGGAGGACTGAGGGCAGTGAAGGAGGTAAGAGGAAGGAAAGTTGTGACTGCAGTTGACACCACAAAATATAACACTCACGCAGAGAGTTGCGCATTAGCAGCAGAAGAGCTAAAAGATCCTAATCTTGTGCGAATGTGTGCAACCACCATGCCATGTGATAAGCCCATCCCGCGCTGTAAACTGCGCCTCTTTCGTAGCGAGTTTCGACACATCTGATGTTCGAATCTGGTCAGTAAGTCCTCGGGCACTGAAGTGACCCACTTCGTTTCCGGCTAGGCCCACATACGTGGGAGTCCAAGAATAATGCTACAATTTAATCGAGGATATGGGCTGACTTGGGCGTCCTGCCCGCCTCGAAATTCTGTATGGATGTTTAAATTGGCTTATGACTACTTATGAATTAGCTGTTTCGAGAACCTAGCTGCCTCTTCCACCCCTTCCGAAAAATAAGGCGGGCTCGTTGACCTGGCAGGAACATTTGAGAGAAAATGTTGCATTGCGTTTCCTGTTCCCATAAACAGGAGCCACAAGATAAATCACATTTGAAGAGAGCCCTTGAACGCTGGCTCCTGCGCTGTTTCTTAAAATCATGCAACAGCTATTTTCGAGAGTAGTAGAGCTCAGTATAGCTTTTCAGATTATTGTTTTCTTTAAGCACTGTAGAAACTAAGAATTTTTTTTTCACTTCGCGTATAATTTATGATCACAAAATATGTGGTGCATCACTGCCGAGGTCATCATCTTCAGAAATTTGTAGCGTCCGCTATTAGTCACAGACTGCGGCTGAATTTCACGCCTTTGGCTGATTTCACAACCCGTTCACATACTAAAATACGGAAAACGCAATACCCGGTCCACTACGGTTTATTGCACTTGAAGCAGTAACAGCCTTCGAGGATCTCTCGCAGCGAATCTTACACCTTAGAGAGTTGCTCGAAATTACGCATGCCTCATTTTGCTCTGTTCGGAATGTTCATACATTGAGACTGCTCTACTTGACCGAGTTTGACGGTTGTTGCACCATCAACCGTGAGAGCTTCCTACATATTTTTTTTTTCAAATATATTCTGTCATACGAGGCGAAAATGCATGAGTGCGTGTGAAAATAACACGAAATACTTCCACGAGTTATCGACATCACCATATCAGTTAACACTCCCCTCCCTTTTTGGCTAACCTCCCTGTCTTTCCTCTTTTCTTCCTCCTCCTCTTTCACCCCCCCCCTTCTCTGTTGCACTGCCTCAGGTGAAGCCCGAGCCACCTCAACTTCCTGGCGGCCACAAAATTATTGCACTATCACATCAATCATCATCATCATCATCATCATCATCCGCCTGACTACGTCCACTGCAGGACAAAGGCCTCTCCCATGTTCCATCAGTTAACCCGGTCCTGTGCTTGCTGCTGCCAATTTATACCCGCAAACTTCTTAATCTCATCTGCCCACCTAACCTTCTGTCTCCCCCAAACCCACTTCCCTTCTCTGGGAATCCAGTTAGTTACCCTTAAAGACCAGCGATTATCCTGTCCACGTGCTACATGCCCGGCCCATGTCCATTTCCTCTTCTTTATTTCAACTATGACATCCTTAACCCCCGTTTGTCCCCTAATCCACTCTGCTCTCTTCTTGTCTCTTGAGGTTACACCTACCATTTTTCTTTCCATTGCTCGCTGCGTCGTCCTCAATTTAAGCTGAACCCTCTTTGTAAGTCTCCAGGTTTCTGCTTCGTAGCTAAGTACCGGCAAGATACAGCTGTTATATACCTTCCTCTTGAGGGATAGTGGCAATCTACATGTCATAATTTGAGAGTGCTTGCCGAATGTGCTCCACCCCATTCTTATTCTTCTAGTTACTTCAATCTCGTGGTTAGGCTCTGCGGTTATTACCTGCCCTAAGTAGACATAGTCTTTTACAACTTCAAGTGCACTATTACCTATCTCGAAGCGCTGCTCCTTTCCGAGGTTGTTGTACATTACTTTCGTTTTCTGCAGATTAATTTTAGGACCCACCTTTCTGCTCTCCTTGTCTAACTCCGTAATCATGAGTTGCAATTCGTCCCCTGAGTTACTCAGCAATGCAAGTCATCGGCGAAGCGCAAGTTACTAAAATATTCTCCATTAACTCTTAATCCTAACTGTCCCCATTCTAGGCTTCTGAAAACCTCCTGTAAGCACGCGGTAAATAGCATTGGGGAGATTGTGTCCCCCTGCCTTACACCCTTCTTGATTGGTATTCTGTTGCTTTCTTTATGAAGCACTATGGTAGCAGTTGATCCCCTGTTGATTTCTTATAGAATGTTTACATATACTTCATCTACGCCCTGATTCCGCAGTGTCTGCATGACGGCTGATATTTCTACTGAATCAAACGCCTTCTCGTAATCTATGAAGGCTATGTATAGTGGTTGGTTATACTCTGAGCATTTCTCTATTATCTGATTGATAGTATGAATGTGGTCAATTGTTGAGTAGCCTGTTCAAAATCCTGCTCGTTCCTTTGGTTGATTAAATTCTAATGTTTTCTTTACTCTGTTAGCAATTACCTTTGTAAATAGCTTGTATACTACAGAAAGCAAGCTGATCGGCCTGAAATTCTTCAAGTCCTTGTCATCTCCTTTCTTATGTATTAAGATCATATTAGCGTTCTTCCAAGACTCCTGTACCCTTCCCGTCAGGAGACACCTCGTAAACAGGGTGGATAGTTTTTCTAACACAATCTGCGATGGCGTAGTGGACAGAGCATCCGCCTCGCATGCAAGAGGTCCGTGGTTCAAATCCCGGTGCAACGCAGTTTCCAACCGGATTTAAAAAAAAAATCCGCGTGTTGATAGAACTGCATCAAGAGGCCTGGGGTGCGGCCTCACCGGTAACCACCGCCGGGAACGCACTCCCTCACCAGAGAAGGATTGGCCACCCTGGTGCAGTATCTGGCCACTACCTCCCACATGCATACGTCAAATCACATCAATATCCTTACATTACTCTCCTCGAGCAACCCGCATCAACGATCTAGTGGTTAACGTGCGGAACTGCTGGTCAACCGTGATTGTTATGGCGCACGGCTTCTTCGGAAGGTCGCCGGTTTAATGCCGGCTGCAGCGGTCACATTTCGATGGAGGTGAAATGCTTGAGGCCTGTTTACGGCGCGACATAAGTGCGCGTTAAAGCAAACGATACCATGTGGTGAAAATTTTCGAAGCCCTCTACTACGGCACCTCTCATGATCATGAACCAGAAGTCCACGTCGAGGCCAGGTTGGGCGGAGAACGTACCGGGATAACAGGGGCGATACATCGCAAGGTACGTAGTGGCTGGTGCCCCAGCTGGAGACGGTGACAGGTTGTTGACATTGCAAGCCGTAGCCGGAGGCTTAACGGTGCGGCCACTGCGAAGCTTCGGGGCGAGGACCGGGGAACGTTCCACCCCCACCAGATATGTTACGGAAAAGAACAGACGCCGTGGAGGGTCGATGACGCTGTGGGTACGACACATTAACGCGATAGCGTTAAAGAATTCGTTTCGCACAAATTCCGGCGTCGACGTCGGCGTCTTTGGCTGTGAGCGAAAAATCATCGTATTTGCGTGACCGAAAAATCTGGCAAGATGCAATTAAAATAAATATTAAAAAGATCTGAATCTCAGTGGGAATCAAGCCCGGGTCATTTGCGTGGCAAGCGGCTGTTCTACCACAGAGCCATGCCTTTGTTTTTTTTATTTCGTGTGAACTTTAACCACAGAGCCACGAATTTGCTTGTGCATGTGGTGAATATAACTGTCTTTGCTTGGAAATGCAGCGAAAGTAACTTTCATGCTGTACAAACACACGCGTACAGTGTACATGCTTCGCGCTACAACATGAAATGCTGCCGTATATATATGCGGTACAAGCGTACATTGCCATCAAGTGTCAGAACGTGCGATTATCATGAGTTCGTAGTTTAAAGCCAGTCACCCACTCCAAGAGGCACACACGCTACTGCACCCTTAAGACCATGTAGGAGGTGCAGAGCAAGTTCGAAAAGATTTCATACAGTAAATGCTTCAAGTACGAACTATATATAGGAACAGAATGTCACCATTGCGTTCAACTCCTGAAGGCAAAGCTTAAGGGTCCCCCAATTATTCCAAACCAGCAGTCGCGGCGTGGCAGGATAACAAGCGACCGAGCGGAGACAGCCTTTCGTCCTCTTCGTCGGGCGCACACGTGCATAGTCACCGAAAACGTCAATATGCAACCATGTAGCAATATACTCAATTTGGAACGTAAAGCCCCGGATTATATTACATTATTGCCGAGCCGAAGGTGTCGGGATCGAATGCCAGCCGCGGCGGCCGTATTTTGATGGTGGCGAAATTCTAGAGGCCCGCGTACTTAGGTGCACGTTAACGAGCACCAGTCGGATAAACTTTCGTGAGCTCTCCACTATGGCGTCCCTCGTAATCATATCGTGGTTTCTGAACGTTCGATTCCAACAATTCTATTATCCCCCCCCCCGTCTTACATAAACGGTATTACTTGACAAACGCCTGCAGCTCTGAGTTCATGATAGTCCAAGCCAAGCGCGAAGCACGCCCCTTAACGTTGCCCACTCATCGTGTTAGGAGCCTAAAGATGAGGATGCATTTTAACGCAGCCATCAACGTTGCCTTATTATGCGACCGAAATGGCTAAGCGAGTCCTGACAGTGCACACTGGCACGTGTGGGGTTTTCTTTTAGCCAGTAGGCTGATGAACTTCCATCAAGCCCCAATAGTGTCGTTCGCCGGCATTTGCATGGGACCCGTCAGATTAGCATCGACGTGGGTCGAGCGCCGCACCAGCTTGCGTAATTAGGCGAAGCGAGTGTAAATTCTGACGGGAGCGGCGACAATTCGGGGCGCAAGTGCTCGTCACGAGCATTCCGCAAAAAATTGGTTAGCCGGGGCGATAATTATCGCCTTGTCACTACAGAGCGAGGCCTGTTCTCCAGAGTGTGAAATTTGGCAGGTGATATAGAGAAAAGGAGAGATGACGAAGGCAGGGAGGTTAACCAAATATTAGCACCCTGTTTGCTACCCAGTGCTGGGGTGGGGAAACAGGCGCTAGAAAGAGGGTGTAGAGAGGGAGAGAAAGAAAAAGGGCGGGGGAGGGGGGGAGTAGGCAAGTACACGCAGGAGAAAACACGCACATTTATGGCAGGTAATAAATTTTCTTAACTATAATATTCCTTCAATTTCGCCTTTGAAAAAGAACACACCTTTGCCATATGTGAAATATAACAATCACTATTTAACAAATTGAGATTAAAGAACAACTTCAGAAAATTTTTACTCAGAAGTGGTTTCCTTTTGAAGAGGTCTAAATAAGCTTAATTATGGGGTTTTGCCCACCGAATCACGATACGATTTCTCTCCACGCTCAAATAATATCGAGCACTTCGGACTACTTTCGCACACCTGAATCTAAGTACACGGACGTTTCACACTAATTGAGGTTCAGGCGACGTGACTGAGGTTCTAGTCCACATTGCTCGAGCTTGGCAACGCGACGCCATATCCGATCCGCTACCTTGACGAGAAGAGGACATTTGCGAGAGTGAAGCACATCGGTGTTAACATAAGTAACGATTGCAATGGGACGTGTGAACGAGCTGACAGAATCGTGCGTAACTAACGCACTTCTGAAAAGTTGACACTCCCAATCGACGCGCAACAATATAAGAATACTCCCTAATTCAGAAAGACCTTATTTTACGCGGTTAGAAAAAAGCATTCGCCGAAGTAGGCCTCACTTGGATGGCCCGTCGTCGGGCACTGACAGTTAAACACGAGTGAACATGCGGCACATCAGGGCACGACACCTTCATCGGACATCTCGTTCGAGTTAACGGTGAGCTTCCACATCTGCATATACTACGTTGATTGATTTTTTCTCCTTCTTTCTTTACCCGGTCTCTTTTCTTGTCCCTTAGACTGCACAACTCGCGTCTGCCCGTTGCAGCCGAACACCTGAATGTAAGGCACCTTGTCAGCGGGGCTCCCGTAGTACGTTTCTACCGTGAAGTCGCCTTCGCCGGCGGCTGGGACACAAGAAAGTTCGTTCTATGTATTCGCATTAGTACTTCTTTTCTTTGCATGTCCTGTCGACGCCAGTTGCTTTCTTACGAGACAGCGCGCTGCCAATCCAAGCCCACGCGCCGCGCCCTGACGCATTTCTATTCACGGTGGCCTGTATTCTTGAGATAGGCGCGACAGCTTAATAAGGAAGTTTCTTTCCCCGGCAAGATAGCAATTTTCCTTATTTTTTTTCTCCTGCCAGTTATCGCAACTGCTTGGGTGCGAAAAAGACCAGGACAGTGACATAGCAAAATGGAAGAGAAAGTGAAAGAAGCGGCATATTGGAGAAGGGAAAAAGTGAACACGAGGTGTGCACGCGGCAAGGAAGGGAGAAATGAAGGGCACGGATATTGAAAATGACATTTCAAGCAGACAAATGACTCTGCCTTCGGCGTTCCCGTTGATAGGCAGTTAAAACTAGGGTGAAAGAAAGGAGAGTTTGTCGACAGCGATCATTGGTTTACAGGGTGTATTTGTTTTGCTAGCGGGAACGTCGCTTTTCTCACAATTTCGCTTAATGTGGACAAGCTTACGTGCCGTGTTCTAGATCCTTCAGTTGGGAGCACTTGGAATTAAAAACGAAGACAAACGTATTTTATGTTTACGAATCGATAAGATTCGATTATGGCGTCTTCTTAGAGGGTGTGAGCAACCACTGCAGGCGCGGTTCGAGACTTTGTAGCGAAGCGGCTTCCTCCGCTAGCTGATCGGCCCACATTTGGGCTGTCCGGTTCGAGCTCAGTGGTGCCGTGTTCTAGCGCTTGATTCAGGTTGGCGTGGAAGTGACGGAGCATCACTGCATCTGTGGAGGAAGAAGAGCCTCCACCGAGTACTGCAACCATCCAGGGCGATGGAAAATCATATGACAGGTTTCCGTGGTATTATGACATACTTCCAGTTGTATAAATGCCTAAACCCACCCCTTCCGGCTAGGGTAGATAGTACGCGAATGGCACACAACAGAAAATGGCGACTGGATTCTCTCTCAAACTACAGATTCAAGCAAGTCATGTATCCAGGCATGTACACTACAAAAAATCTAGAAGAACTGATAACTGCGCTAGTCGGTAAAGATTCATAATTACGTTTGCTATCTCTCACGTATATATATATATATATATATATATATATATATATATATATATATATATATATATATATATATATATATGTGTGTGTGTGTGTGTGTGTGTGTGTGTGTGTGTGTGTGTGTGTGTGTGTGTGTGTGTGTGCGTGTGTGCGTGTGCATGTGCGTGTGCATGTGCGTGTGCGTGTGCGTATGCATGTGCGTATGCATGTGCGTGTGCGTGTGCGTATGCATGTGCGTATGCATGTGCGTGTGCATGTGCGTGTGCGTGTGCGTATGCATGTGCGTGTGCGTGTGCGTGTGTGTCGCATTAACAAGGTGATTCTAGAAGAAGCCAACAAAGAGGAAGTGCGCGTGCATTGAATAAACGCATGGCATCTGGACCACGACGTGTCTCCATTTTGTAGCGTCACACAAGTCGACAGGATCGACCTCAACAACGTACCATGGCTAGGCCAAAGCCTCCACTCAACATACAGAAGTTCAAGGGAACACCAGAAGACGTCCCCATCGACAAGTGGCTTCTTTTCGACATGAAGGCAGCCGAGGCGTCATGGACTCACCGCGATCGGGTCAGTCACTTCAGCGAATACATTGAAGGGGAAGCGTTCAAGTGGTACCTGACAGAGGTTTTCGGCAACGGCGAGACAACTTGGGACGATATCAAGCGCGACATGCAAGCCCGCTTTGCTACGACTGACGGAGGTGCCTTCCGTCTCTTCATCCACTACCGACTGAAAGGAGGGCAGACCATCAAGGACTACTACGACGAGAAAAAGCGACTGGGTTCCTTGGCTGACCTGAAAGAGTGCCACATCATTTCTGGACTGACTGATGGTGTTCCTCCTGATGTGGAACTGGCGCTCGCCGGACTGTCTTGCAACTCGTCATTATGGTGGCCCACCGCTGCTCAGCGGGTCGAGACATCTTTAAAACGGGTGCGAGGAGTTTCCTTTACTCGTAACGCTAGTATTGCATCCAGAGCTCCACGTCTCTTCAGCAGACCGCAGCAGCCAACAATAACTCCTCGACCACGTGCCCCGCAAAACGAATGTAGATACTGCTCAGCTGCTGGTTTCCCACGACAGTTTCACTAGCACAACGAATGTCGGCGCCGCGGCAATGTGTCCGCTATTGATACTGAACGAGGAAACGAGGAGGGCGACCCAAAGTTTCATTAATACACTTCAGTGCTCTCATCAACGGAAAGCCAGTAAATGCAATTCTCGATACAGGAGCAACAATTACTTGTATCAGCGAGGATGAGTACAAACAGCTAAAACTTCAGTTGATGAGAGACTCTAGCATCATGGTCCAGCAAGTTGCATCAAGCATTCGAACTTTGGGTCGTGTAAACATTCAGTTACAAATTGGTAACGTCACAAAGAAAGTTTATGCACATGTGCTGTGAGGCATGAGAACGCAATTAATTCTTGGCCTAGACAGCGCTTCGTACTTCAATCTTTCTGTAAATCTGGAAAGCAAGTCAGTGATACAAGCACGTGAGAATATGAACCTTCCTCATCACAATGAAAAGAAAACCATTCAAGCCCCGCTGATGCAAACCCTGACTTCAGAAAACTTATCAGAGCATGAGTCCGCGGCGCTCGACTCTCTTTTAAGCAAGTATGACGAGATATTTTCGAAATCTCAGACAGATATTGGGTGCATCACTACTGAGAAACATAGGATCGCACTTACCAATGCTGTCCCTATTCGTCGAGAACCATACCGATGTTCACAGGCAGACAAAGTGGAGATGAACAAACAAGTTGACGCTCTACTCAAGCAAGGTGTTGTGAGGCCTTCATTATCGCCCTACGCCGCACCTGTCATTTTAGCAGAATAGAAAGGTGAAGGACGCACTCGTCTATGTATTGACTACCGGAAACTCAATGCCATAACGGTACCTGACTTTCAACCAATTCCACCTATAGATGATATTCTTGACCACTTGGGAAAGGCGGAGTTTTTCACTACGTTGTACGTAACGTCGGGATACTGGCATGTCCAAATGCATCCTGACGATGTTCAGAAAACTGCATTTGTCAAGCCTGATGGTCATTTTGAGTGGTTGGTAATGCCGTTTGGGTTGAAGAACGCTCCGGCTACATTTGAAAGAACCATGAAATCAATAATAGCGAAACATCAGCTCACCAATGTTAGTAATTACTTTGACGATGTGGTCGTATACTCAGAGATATTTAATGATCATATAAGACACCTTGAGCCGCTATTGAAAGCTCTAAAAACCGAGAACGTAAAACTCAAACGAAAAAAGTGCCAATTTGCACGCTGCAGCATCGAATACCTGGGCCACAAAATTTCACAAGGAACAGTGACACCTAAGCAAAGTAATGTGGCTGTCATGCTCGAATTTCCGACACCAAAACGAGAAAAAGATCTCCAGCGTTTTCTGGGCACTGTAAACACCTACCGTCAGTACATCCTCCACTTCAGCGATATCGCTCTTCCACTCACAAAACTACTCCACAAAGGCAGCAAGTGGGTGTGGACAGAAGCATGCGAGCAAGCCTTTCGTGAACTGAAGGAGCGGATAACTCAAGAACCGGTGCTTCGCATATACGACCCTTCGAGACCATGTACTGTGTACTGTGACGCATCTGGCGAAGGCATCGGTGCAGTGCTGAAACAACCTGATGACAAAGGCAAAGAACAACCTGTTGCCTACTATTCCCGCAAACTACTTAAGCACGAGGTGAACTATGCTATTACAGAAAGAGAATGTCTTGCCATTGTACACGTCATTGATAAATGGCATTGCTACCTTCATGGAAAGTCATTCACTGTTGTAACAGATCACTCTGCACTCCAGCGGCTGAAGAATGTTAAAGATCCTCAAGGTCGTCTCTTCCGGTGGTCTTTGAAACTGTCAATATATGATGTGAACATCAAACATCAAAAGGGCGCAAGTAACGTCGAAGCAGATGCGCTCTCCAGAGCCCCAATAGTTAATCTTCTGTCACACGACGACCTTCAGCGATGCAACAATGAGCGTCCAAAAGGAACGCATTCATTGGAAAATAACATCATCATCATCAAATGAAAAGGACTACGGAAAATATACATGCCCCATGAACTACGCCCAATCATTCTGAAGAATGCACATCAACATTTTGGGCATGTCGGAGTGAAGAAGACGTTATCACTCCTGTCTCCACAATATTATTGGCCGCATATGGTAACCGATGTTTCCACTTACATTCGGCATTGTGATACATGCCAGAGATGCAAGAAGACAAAACAAAAAAGTTTGGGACGCTTGAATCACTGCCTCCAGCTGAAGAGCCCTTCGACCTCTCTTCAATAGACACCATTAGAGGATTTTCTGGATATGGCTCGTCAAAAAGGTTTATACACTTGGTTATTGATCATGCGACTCGCTACGTATGGGCGTTTGCTCATAAAAGTGAGAACAGCGACGCCTACATTTCATGCTCAAAACATTTTTTTCTTCTGGAAAACCACGGAAGCTCCTTTCAGATCATGGAACAGGATTTACTGCAGGAAAATTCAAGCAGTTTTTAAAACATAATCGTATACACCAACTATTCACCTCATCTCATCATCCACAATGCAACGGCATGAACGAGCGGACAAACCAGACTATCGTAACGAGACTTAAATGTAAGATCAATGACGAACCACAGAAGTCTTGGACTAAGCTGCTTCCGGAGGTAATTGACGAATACAACAGAACAAACCACGAAGTGTCCGGCTACGCACCTTCCTTCCTGATGTATGGAATTCCATCTTATCCTACTGTACTGGAACAACGAGAAGAAACTGTCGAAGAAGCGCAAAAAACTGCAGTTACCAATTCTATCGCCTGCCACAATAGGAACAAAGTTATGTATGATAGAAAATTTCTTCCGATTGAGTTCCAAGTCGGTGACTTTGTCCTTTACGAGACACCATGGCATCCTAACAACGGCAAACTGAGTTCGGTCATGGAAGGACCTTACAAGATTCTACGAAAGGTCTCAACAAGTGAACTATGAGATCAACCGCTCCGTGCTACCCTTAGGTAGAAACTTTGACATTGTGCATGTTAGCAAACTGCGGCGTTATTTTGTACCTTCTGAACTGAGACTTTCTCGAGGGGAGGGGGAAGTGTGAAGCATTAACAAGGTGATTCTTAGAGAAGCCGACGAAGAGGACGTGCGCGCGCATTAGAATAAACGCATGGCATCTGGACTACGACGTGTCTCCATTTTGTAGCGTCACATTATATATATATATATATATATATATATATATATATATATATATATATATATATCCTTCCAAAGTGGCTGGAGGGATAGCCACCGTGGTAGCTGAGTTTGTAGAGCATCGAGCGCGTTAATCGAAGGTCGCAGGTTCAGTTCCTGTCCACCGGCCAGTTATCTTTTCACCCGCTTTTTTTCTTCACATTTACATTACAATTCGGTCAAATAATCTCCCCTATACTTTTCTTGGCATTATTGTCTGTCAGATTTCATTAATATTGTGTCAAAACACGAAAAAACGAGCCCTTAAGTATCCACTTCTTTCCCTTATTCATTAACGAGGGTCTCGTACTGGCAGGCTTCGTTGTATCCGAGGGACTATTGGTCAGCTTCCAGCTCGTAATAAGTTCACGTGCTATGTGAAACCACACAGGCTCATTAAAGTGTGTGCCACACTCGTCGCCATGGTTACAGATGGCGCTGACTGGTACTCCGACGTGTAAATTCACATAAATACCCAATAAAGAAGCTGGGACAATAGCCACCGTGGTAGCTCAGTGGCAGAGCATCGAACGCGTTATTCGAAGGTCGCAGGTTCGGTTCCTGCCCACGGCAGGATATCTTTTCACCCACTTTTCTTTCTTCACAATTACCTTAAAATTTGGTCTAATAACCTCCCCCATACTTTCCTTATCATCATTGTCTGTTAGATTTCACATATATATATATATATATATATATATATATATATATTGATTGGTTTGTGGGGTTTAACGTCCCAAAACCACCATATGATGAGAGACGCCGTAGTGGAGGGCTCTGGAAATTTTGACCACCTGGGGTTTTTTAACGTGCACCCAAATCTGAGCACACGGGCCTCGACATTTCCGCCTCCATCGGAAATGCAGCCGCCGCAGCCGGGATTTGAACCCGCGACCTGCGGGTCAGCAGCCGAGTACCTTAGCCCCTAGACCACCGCGGCGGGGCGTATTTATATATATATATATATATATATATATATATATATATATATATATATATATATATATATATATATATATATATATATATATATATATTGTGGGCGTTTGTTACTTACAATGTTCTTATTCCTGCATCATCATCGTCATCGTCTGTGTACTGGCTCTGCCCGTTCGCTTTGCGAGGTCTTTTCCTCAAATAAACGCTGAAGCAGCCAAGACTACAAGACTTCATACGTGGTGGAGGTGGAATTTCGGTCCTCTGACCTCCCGCAGCCCGCTCTACTCCCTGGAGCTTCGTTCAGGCCACCGCTTGCGCCCACAGTCAGGCAGCATGTCCCAGACCGAGCCTGCCGGCGCTGATCTCATCAACCACGCACCTGCCGCAAGCTGCCCCTCCTACTTACATACACGGACATCAGCGGGAACCGCCGCTCTTCGCTGGTCTATGGGGAGAAGACGTAGAAGACTGGCTCGATGACTACGACCGCGTAAGTGCCGCTAATAGGTGGGACGAGGCCACCAAGCAGCGTTACGTGCCTTTTTATTTGACCGGAGTCACGAAGACATGGTATTTTAACCACGTCGTTGACTTACCCGACTGGGCCACCTTCCAGCAGCAGATGCGACACGTTTTTGGGGACACCGGACATTCGATCCGCCGTCGCGAAGAGGACACTCGATACTCGCCGACAGCATCCTGGCGAATCGTACACTTCATACATCGAGGATGTCCTCGCACTGTGCCGGCGTGTCAATCAATCCATGCCGGAATCGGACAAAGTGCGCCATATATTGAAAATCATTGGGCCTGTTGCCTTTAATGTCCACGCTGTGCAAAACCCAGCTACCATCGCTGATGTCGTGACGACATGCCAGCGCCTTGGTGCGCTGGACTCCGTTCGCCTCCAACCGGAAATTGGCGACCACCACTCCACGTCACATGGCCATCTGCGTGACCTCATTCGGGACATTATACGCGAAGAATTGCGGTCCATGGGCTTCACGCCTCCTACACCGCGTCCTACACAGCCTTCGGGAATGCCCTTACGTGACATCATCAAGGAGGAACTTACATCCCTGACTGGCTCTGCGCCCGTACAGCCACCTGCTTCTCGCCCTATATCCACGTACCCTCAAGTTGCTGCCGTGCCTCCCAGCGACGCCCACGCGACATTGCCGCGTCTATCCTACGCGTCAGTTGCTGCCGCTCCCCCGGTGAACTACCATTCCGTGCCCCCTGACCCCTCGGCTCACCTGACTGCGCTATCTTCAGGTGTCCTCGAACGTCTTCTATTCCCCACCGTGGCACTCGTCTCGCCCTCTCTGCTACTACTATGGCTATCGCGGCCACATATCTCGTTTCTGCCCAAAGTGCCAGCAAGATGAGCGTCAGAACGACGTGCGCGAACGGAATTTGTACTCTGGGCGTCTTATCAAGGTGGGCGTCATTCGTCTTCCCCGCAACGGTCTCCATCTCCTCCGACATCGACTGCACCGCGGAACAGCCGGAACACGAGACACCGCTCGCCTTCGCCCTTCCGCCGTTCTACTTCTCCACTTCGGCCCGCCTCATTCTCCTCTGATATTACTCCGGAAAACTAAATGATGCAGTTTGTGGAGGAAAAACTGCATTCGGAATTAGAACTGAAATTCCTCCATCAGGCCCGTGAAACATGGTTTCTGTGGAAGTGGAAGGAGTGCGATTCGATGCTTTGGTGGGCACAGGTGCGACATTGGCTGTGATACGTGCTGATTTGCGTGAAAATTTAAGGAAAGTAATGACGCCTTACGATGGCCCCACATTAATTGCTGTACAGGGGAACGTCGTTCCGCGCTTTGTACTGTGCGTGTTTTCATCGACGGCATCCGCCATCATATCCAGTTTGCTGTCCTGTTCCGCTGCTCTCACCAACTAATTTTAGGGTGGGATTTTCTATCATCTGCTTCCGCGGCAATTTGTTGTGGACAACGCGTCGTTCACCTCGCTGACACCGACTACATGCTTGACGACGACAATCAGAAGCCACTTCGTCTGGTCGCTGCAAAGACATCGAACTGCCGCCACTACAAGAGCAAATTGTCAGCATTACGTCCAACCACATCTCTCACGGTGATGTATTGGTCCTCACCGTCACCACTTTGCGTTCGTAAAGGTATAGTTCTTCCGTCCTGTGTCGTATGTTTTTGCAATGGCTCTGCACTTGACACCGCTGTCAACTCTTCACCGGAGAAGATCTTGCTGCCACAGGGCACTACTGTGGCCCGTGCTGCCGACTTCGAGCCTGTATTTCTCACGCCACTTCAGGCCATCGCATCCAAAGACCCTTCCCTCGGTGAGCATGTTTCTTCCTCCGCCTTTACCACCGCTATGAACAGCGACTTTACATATTCGCAGAGGCAGCAGCTGCTCGCATTGTTACAGAAACATGCAAATTCTTTCGATATTTGTTCGTCTAAGCTGGGCCACTAATACTACAGCACATAGAATCAAAACCGTTGGGACATCTATCGTACACCGCCGACCCTACCGCGTGTCTCTAGCTGAAAGAAAAATTATAGAAGAAAACGTTGCTGACATGCTTAAACGGAAAGTCATCCGTCCCTCATCTAGCCCTTGGTCGTCTCCTATTGTTATGGTCCGTAAAAAGGATGGCTCTGTGCGTTTTTACATAGACTACCGGGCGCTCCATAAGATCACACGCAAGTACGTGTAGCCTATGCCACGCATTGAGGAAGCCTTGATTCCCTACAAGGCGCGGAATTCTTTTCATGTATCGATTCGCGTTCTGGGTACTGGCAGATCTTCATGCATGAAGACGATAAGGAGAAAACGGCGTTCGGAACCCCCGACGGGCTATATGAATTCAACGTGATGCCTTTCGGGCTCTGCAACGCACCCGCAACTTTTGAGCGCATGATAGATACCGTGCTGTGCGGCCTGAAATGGAAAAGTTGCTTTTGCTACCTGGACGGCATTATTATCTTTTTGTCAACGTTTCCTGAGCACCTAGAACGATTGGACCAAGTGCTGACGTATCTTGCCGGCGGCGGGCTTCAAATAAACACTAACAAATGCTCTTTTGCTAGCAAATCTATCAAGGTCTTAGGACACGTCGTTAGCAAAGATGGCATCCGACCCGACCCTGCCAAGATTTCTGCAGTCGTTCACTTTCTGCGTCCCTAAAAACCAAAGGAGCTTCACAGTTTCCTTGGTCTTGCCTCCTATTTTCACAGGTTTATCCAGAACTTCGCTTTTATTGCTGCTCTAATACACCACCAACTACTTGCTTCCAACGTTCACTTTCTGTGGTCTCAAGAATGTCCAACGGCATTCGACATGTTGAAGCGGGCACTCACGTCTGAACCTCTGCTCTGCCACTTTGACGAAGCCGCACCGACTATCCTCCATACCGACGCTAGCGGCCTTGGTATAGGAGCCGTCCTTCTACAACGCGAAAAGTATTCCCTAGAGAAAATTGTTGCATATGCCAGTAGCGTACTCACCCCTGCCGAAAAGACCTACACGATAACTGAGCAACAGTGCTTGGCTGTGGTTTGGTCGGTGCAGAAGTTCCGTCCCTATCTCCACGGCCGTCACCTCACAATCGTTACGGACCACCATGCCTTATGCTGGCTTTCTACACTGAAGAACTTGTCCGGACGCTTGGGTCGGTGATACTACGCTTACAGGAGTACGACTTTGACATAACTTACAAGTCAGGTAAAAAACATCAAGACGCCGACGCTTTAACGCGTTGCCCGCTTCTAACTATACCCATATCAGCGTTGGTGAGAACTCAACCGCCACATCTACCAAAGTTCATACGCTCGCATCAATAAGGCAACCCTTTTCGGACGACGAGCCAACATTTATCTCCCGCCAGCGGTCCGATTCATACTGCAGACGCATGATGGACCACCTTTCGGGAGTTTCTCATCCACCAAACGCGCGACTCCGTCGTCAACTCCTGCACTTTAAGCTGGACAATGGGTTTCTCTACCGCCACGTCTACCACCCTGACGGTCAGCGCTAGGTTGCTGTACTGCCACGCTCTCTTCGACTTCAGGTGCTCGAAGCCTTCCACGATGACTTGACTGCTGGTCATCTTGGTTTAAAAAAAAAGCTCTTGACCGCATTCGATGTCGTTCTTACTGGCCTGGCCTTTCTTCTAGTGTAGCGCGGTACGTTGGTTCCTGCTACCTATGCCAGCGTCATAAACTCCCCACGTCTCCACCTGATTGACCTCTACAGCCACTTCTGTGCCCTTCAATGATGTTCGAGGTTGTAGGTGTCGACCTTTACGAGCCTCTCCCCGTCACATCTGCTGGCAAACGATGGATAGTGACTGCCGTGGACCACCTGACACGCTACGCTGAGACTTCCTCTGTTATTACAGGCTCAGCTGTGGAAGTTGCAGACTTTATTCTTCGCGCCATAATTCTGCATGATGGGGCTCCTCGTGTAATGCTTAGTGACCGCGGCAAAGTGTTCCTGTCACAAATTGTAAATAAAGTACTGCGTGGTTCTAAAACTACTCACAAGACAGCTTCAAGCTACCACCCTCAGACAAATGGTCTCACAGAAAAATTGCACCGAACCCTTGCTGACATGACAGCCGTTTACGTC
Organism: Rhipicephalus microplus; assembly: GCF_013339725.1. Lineage (NCBI taxonomy): Eukaryota > Metazoa > Arthropoda > Arachnida > Ixodida > Ixodidae > Rhipicephalus > Rhipicephalus microplus. The sequence goes on from NC_051173.1 coordinate 6,826,354, forward strand.
CAACCAGACCACAAAACTGGGTTACTCTGTTACCCTTCCTGACACTCGTTCACCACACCGCCGTTCAGCGAACAACTTGCTACTAACCGTTTTACCTCGTGTACGGACGCACCCCGACTACCTTTCTCGACGTCTCCTTCTTTAACAGCCATGGGAATTTATGTCAGTCTTCTAGCGAAGAATACATTTCCCGCCTGGCCCTGCAGTCTCGCCATCAGGCTCGCATTAATACTGAAGTGAGACAGCACGAGCGGAAGATAAGCTATGACGCATCCCACCGCGTTGTGTCTTTCCAACCTGGTGGCGAGGTGCTGCTTTTGCCACTATTCGCACTCCTGGTCTCTGTGACAAATTCCAACCACGCTTCATCGGGCCATACATTGTTTCAGAAGAGACATCGCCGGTCAATTATCGTGTGACACCACTCGTCGCCCCAACAGACTGCCGCTACCACAGCACAGAGATTGTCCACGTTTGTCGCATGAAACCTTTCACGCGACGTTCCCCGTCACTTTGACTTACGGCGGCCAGGGTGTCCGCTTCCAAGTGGAGGCAATTAGTGTGGGCGTTTGTTACTTACATCGTTCTCATCCCTGCATCATTACAATCACCATCATCCGCTTGTCTCTTTGTCCTCACTGCCACTCTGGGTCATCATCATCGTCATCGTATACTGGCTCTGCCCGTTCGTTTTTGCGAGGTCTTTTCCTCAAATAAACGCTCAAACAAAGACTACCAAGACTTCATAATATATATATATATATATATATATATATATAGTGTGTGTGTGTGAGTGTGTGTGCGTGCGTGTGAGTGTGCGTGCGCGTGCGCGCGCGCGTGTGTGTGTGTGTGTGTGAATAAAAATTTAATTGAGCTGCGGCGCTTGTGTTTCATGTGCTCCCTCGTGTTATTTTTTTGCTTCGTGGCGCCTTTCGTAATTATGAAATGAGCGCAGATAGTGGGGTGAGATTGCCTCGCTTAGTCACGCGCATTGGTAACGCAAGACAGTATATCAAAATAGTTGCGTATTTTTGTCAATTCCATTAGTTGCGATGCCCGTCATCCTGTAGCCTAGGACAGGCCCGGCCCCTTGGCTAGAGGATCTCAGCTAAACAGTATTCTGAGGAACGGCTTCCAAAGAAAACGACGTTCCAAGAACTAGTTGCATTTGTGGAGGAATGCAAGAGAGCCACCGATTCGTTCATATGGAACGGTTACTTGTTGCGTTTGAGAAAGGAATGGCAAAAGGATTGGTGCTTCTGTAAATATTTCACGGTAGTGAACCGGTGGGTGCACGCCACACATCATGCACCAAAAGGCGGATCGGCGACCGCCGGAAGCATAAAAATGTACCGCACGCCTGTCACGTGAACCTGATGATCCTTGTTTTCACTTCAAAGCACCCACCGGAAGTGTTGGGAAGTGCGTCACATCGAGACCAACCACGTGCGACTAAGTTGTTTATTTTATCACGAATTGGTTTTGTGCTGGTGTACACGAGAGCTCCGCTTACGTATTTTTTTTCATGTATATAACGTTGTAAATTATACACTAGCATATGGAAAAGAGAATAACGAGAAAAAAGTCCTGTCACCGGGCGTCGAACCTATACGATCTTTCGCAACCAGCACACGGCGCGAAACCGCCAAGTCACAGCGCGCACGTCGCGTTCAATTTGCTAACGCCGAGCTATTTATAAACACCATATATCACTAGTGATCCTCAGACCTCTGCAACTTCAGCGCGTTTCTGTCATCAGTAGCAAGATGGCGCCAAGGGCGAGTGTTGGCCGCGCTCTAAGGGCGCGTTGACACTTGGCCTTGAAACGGAAAAACTCACCAGGAATTCACTCGCTTCACCACCTAAGTGGCCAGAAAAGCCACTTTGATTGGCCGGCGTGTAAAATTTGGCCCCAGACTGATTTTCCCGCTACGCCAAAGCGAATCCGGTTCCTGCTTCATGACTTTGGCTGCACTAGCTCAAACCACGTGATCCGTGGAGGAAGGAATAAAGTGAGGAGAAGCAGTTAAGTCACATTTTGTAAAGCTGGAAGTAGGAAAGAGTAGAAGAATCCTTGTCCCAGTTTCAAGCACGCTACAGCGGCTCGCGCATGCGCATTGGGCGCCAGCGAGAGGGAGGCGAGCCACGCAAGCTGATTTCGAGCACATTCGGCGGCACCGCAGGCGATCTGGCTGATAGACGCAGCCGATAGACAAGGTGGGAAAGCGAATTTTTTTGCCGATTAGGAGCAAAGGTACTGCGATACTTGCATGGGGGGTGCCTGTGTGCCATCCGCAGCCTCATTACGGCACATATTGTGAATCTGCAAAAACTTGCAGGTCTGCACTTCATGTTCAATCCGCTGAATGCAGGAGAGGCGCGGCGCGAATCGGTCAGACAATCCCCAGGACATGCTGTTTTTTTTTCGTAGCAGATATGGTAAGTTGGGAGCACGGAACAAAATGTAACCACGAAATGTTATTAACTTTGTCTCACTATTTAGCCAGATGAAGCACCTCTGAATCATTCTTTGCGATGTGTGTCAAGATAGGTGCGCACGAGTATCGTTCCCCGCAAAAGCACGTGATTTCCACCACACTTTTCTCGCTGCAGCTCGCATCGCGATGGCCTCTTCTCAGCATTCTTTCCTACATGACGTCATCTAACCAGCCGGTCACAGATTTAACATGGCGGCAAAGGCGTCAGCGGTGGCTCACATTGTCTTATATTGCAAACTAGCCGTACAGCACGACGAAGCTTCACTGTTCATCGAGATCATATAGTTTGAATTACGATTGTCGAGAACACAGAAATTAGACTGTGCGGCAGCAGTGAGTCGCCATGCCTCAACGTTTCTCGCGCTTGTGTACAGCCAGCTGAATCTGCCACCGCCGGTTCGTTCGCTCATGTCGTTTCTGCTGGCTAATCTCCTGAAACAATGTTTAAAAAGTCCCGAGCTGTTTATTTTCACTACTTTGCGTGAATGACTAGAATTCGGTACGAAATTTAGTGTCCACAAAGCAGGGAAAATTGAATTATTATTCGAGGTAGCGACGGCAGCAGTTGCATCAGGACAGAATGAATGTGAACCTTCTCGACGCGTGTGGTCGTGGTTTTCCGGCCGCTCGGGCGTTTTCGTTTTCGCCTCACTTCTCAAGTATGAATGTACCATAAAAGTCGTCGCTGCATGCGTTGGGATGCACGCGACTCCACAGGGCGCGCTCGCCAGTGCGTGCGTGTATCTCGTGATTCGGGTGCTTCGTACGTCTTGTGCTACCAACACAGGCTTATCTTGAAGTTAGAGTGGTTAAAGAGGGCACGAACGTCACTTCGCCTGCTGCCTCGCCGCGTATATGAAAAGAACGCGCTGCTCTCGCAGGAAGAAGTATAAAAAGTCGAGCTATGACAGTTGTAAGTGCGTGCTCTTCCTGTGCATGCTCATTTCGCGTGTGCTTTCTGCTTGAGGTGCGCGCTGCAAGTTTCGACCTTGCCATCGTTCTTCGCGTGAATTTGCAATTTGCTGCTGGGCCACTAACTCCTCGGCCCTTGCGGCGAAACAACACACAATGCGCTCTACACTACCTCTGTGAAGAAGTGTCACTTTCATGTGATAGCGATTTCTAGACAGAAGGATTGGCATGCTCTTTTTTTCTATTCTCTTTTTTTATGCAATAGCATTTACTCTCCAGATTTGCGGAGTGCCGCAAAACGTTCTCATCATCATAAACTAGCACGCACTCTCTCCATCCTCTTCCTTCACTCCTAGAATACGTGTGCCGATTTCTGCCACATGGAATGCGATAACTCTGATGAGCATAAGAACCAGTACAGGAACAGATAAAGACCGAAATAGTAAGAAAGAGACGGAAAGAGAGACATAAAAGGACAGAATCCAAGAGAAAGGGAAAAATTATTGGCAAAAAACTTGGCGCCCGCATCTTGCCACGGGAGAACTCAAGTAAATGCGTCGTGGAGTGGTGAGAGTATTGCGTGAATATTGCGTAATGGGGTATGGTTTGGGAATGCTTACTTGTTATTTCGTCTTTGTCGTTCTTGTTTATTGAGTGAAGGAAAAGCAAAGGCGAGGAGTGTAAGGTTAAAGTGTGTCTTTATTGCTTGGAGCCGACGTTGTATTGGACAGAGAGGAGACGCCCGTCACTGGATTGCGAACGCGCGCTCCGCCGCTTATATAAACAACGCCCGCGCTCGAGGGAAACCATACGAGGCACGAGACAAGCCGAGCATGCGCAGGAGGGGGTGGGGGGGATGACGCCGACGCTGAAGTGTTTAGAAAAAAATGGCAGCATATCCACGGAGTGAATGATGTAGAGTGGGGCAAAGCATCCGTCCGTACATTCGTTCTTGCTTCCGTCCATTCATTCGTCCGTCTGTGTGACCGTTCATGCGTCCATCCGCCCGTCTGTGCGTGCCTCTGTTCGTGCGTCCGCCCGTCCATTCATTCGTCCGTCTGTGTGACCGTTCATGCGTCCATCCGCCCGTCTGTGCGTGCCTCTGTTCGTGCGTCCGCCCGTCCATCTGTGCGTGCGTCCCTGCGTGTTCATTCATGCATCCGCCCCTGCGTCCGTCCATGCGTCCATCCGTCTGTGCAGCAATCCGTGCCTCCATCCATGCATCTGTCTATGTGTCTGTTCGTCCATCTATTCAACATTCCAAGTACTACCATGTCGCATCTTTTCATCATATATTCCCCGTATAGAAGCACCGCCATCCGGTTGACCTTCCAAGGACTGAAGGAGAGGTGGCACAGGCACACTTTCTTACGGCTTACGCTTCGGGTCTACTTCCCACCTTTAACCACCTCGAGTTCATGGTATATACTAGATCACTGTATTTATGGCACTACGGCCCAACGCTCGCTAAACCTTTCTAAAACCTAGGAGGTTACGCCCAGCGAGTATAACGTAGCAACCCTTTCTTGTCAGATAGTGCTCAATGGGCAAGCCAATGGTTGCTAATGTGGAATGAGAGACAGGAGATTTTGGCTTTTTTAGTTAATGCACACGCTGCGAATTTTTCATTGTTCAACAACGCACAGGAGAAATCTCCCACTGGCACCACCTTGCAGGTCGAAACGTAAGACTGGTTACACACTACTACGACTACGACTTGTACGAGGGATGAACGGGTGCCGCTTTAAGGAGCTTCGCCCCTAAAAGTGGTTCACGCTTTTGAGTACTTAGTACTTTACCATGGGAAGGCATAAAGCCGTCCCGTACCTTCTACCTTGTGCACACAGAAGGGTGCTGAGGGGGGGGGGGGCTAGAAAAAAATTGGCAGCATATCCACGGAGTGAATGATGGAGAGTGGGGCGAAGGATTCGTCCGTCTATTTGTCCTTGCTTCCGTCCGTCCATCCGCCCGTCCGTGCGTCTGTTCGCGCGTCCGTCCCTGCGTTCGTCCATGCATCCGCCCCTGCGTCCATTCACGCGTCCATCCATGCATGTGTCTGTGTGTCCGTTCGTCCATCTAATCAACACTACAAGTACCACCATCTCGCATCTTTTCATCATATATTTCCCATATAGAAGCACCGCCATCCAGCGGACATTCCAAGGACTAAACTAGAGGTGGCACACGCACACTTTATCATGGCTTGCGCTTCGGGTCTACTTCCCACCTTTAACCACCTCGAGTTCATGGTATATACTAGTTCACTGTATTCATGGCACTGCGGCCCAACGCTCGCTAAACCTTTCTAAAACCAAAGACGTAACGCCCAGTGCGTATAACGTAGCAACCTTTTCCTGTGAGATAGTGCTCAATGTACATTCCAATGGCTGCTAATGTGAAATGAGAGACAGGAGGATTCGGCTTTTAATTTCTTACGGCTTGCGCTTCGTATCTGCTTCCCCCTTTTAACCACCTCGAATTCATTCATGGTATATACTAGTTCATTGTATCCATGGCCCTGCGGCTCAACGCTCGCTAAACCTTTCTAAAACTAAGGAAGTTACACCCAGCGAGTATAATGTAGCAACCCTTTGTTGTCCGATAGTGCTCAATGTACATCCCAATGGCTGCTAATGGGGATTGCAGCGTGCCCGTTAACTAAAAGCCGAATGCTCCTATCTCTCATTTCCCATTAGCAGCCATTGGTATGTACATTGAGCACTATTTTTTATTGTTCAACAACACACAGAAGAAATCTCTCACCTCTCACCAGCACCACCTTGGAGGTCAAAATATTATACTTGTTACATACTACAACGGCTACGAGGAACGAACGGGTGCCGTTGTAAAAAGCTTCGCCCCTAAAAAAATGGCAGCATATCCACGGAGTGAATGATGGAGAGTGATGGACAATGATGGAGAGACGTCCGTCCATGCGTCCGTCTGTTGACCGTCCATGCTTCTGTTCGTGCGCCCGTCCCTGCGTTCGTTCATGCATCCGCCCCTGCGTCCGTTCAAGCGTCCATCCATGCATCTGTCTGTGTGTCCGTTCGTCCATCTATTCAACACTTCAAGTCCCACCATCTCGCATCTTTTTATCATATATTCACCATATAGAAGCACCGCCATTCAGTGGACATTCCAAGGACTAAAAGAGAGGTGGCACACGCACACTTTCTTACGGCTTGCGCTTCGGGTCTACTTCCCACCTTCAACAACCTTGAGTTCATGGTATATACTAGCTCACTGTATTCATGCCACTGCGGCCCAATGCTCGCTAAACCTTTCTAAAACCAAGGAGGTTACGCCCAGCGAGTATAACGTAGCAATCTTTTCCTGTCAGATAGTGCTCAATGTACATGCCAGTGGCTGCTAATGTGAAATGAGAGACAGGAGGATTCGGCTTCTAATTTCTTACACCTGAGCCCTGCGGCACTGCACACAATGTACCCTGAACGGTTTCCAAGTCCGGACTGCCCCCTGTGTGGTGGTTATGCGGACTTCGAGCATGTACTGTGGGGCTGCGTCTCTGCCGGTCCCCCTTTCACCCAAGAGGAAATGAAGCGACTCATTAAGGCCCAGGACCAGACCTCTCAAATCCTGGCCGTCCAGAGGGCCCGCGCGAGGGCCGTCAGGTTTAACCTGATGGTCCCCGAGTGGGCCTAGCCAGGTGACGCTGAGTTTACTCGCGTCTATTGTGGACCGAATAAAGTTGTTTCACTCACTCACGGCTTGCGCTTCGTATCTGCTTCCGCCTTTTAACCACCTCGAATTTATTCATGGTATATACTAGTTCATTGTATCCATGGCCCTGCGGCTCAACGCTCGCTAAACCTTTCTAAAACTAAGGAAGTTACACCCAGCGAGTATAATGTAGCAACCCTTTCTTGTCCGATAGTGCTCAATGTACATCCCAATGGCTGCTAATGGGGATCGCAGCGTGCGCGTTGACTAAAAGCCGAATGCTCCTGTCTCTCATTCCCCATTAGCAGCCATTGTTATGTACATTGACCACTATTTTTACTTGTTAAACAACGCACAGAAGAAATTTCTCACCGGCACCACCTTGGAGGTCAAATGTTATACCTGTATCGGGTATGTGCCACTGGTGGTTACGTACTACGAGGGACGCTAGAGCCACGCCATAAGGAGGTTCGCCCCTAAAAGTGGGTAACGATTTAGAGGCCAGGGTACTCTACTATGGGAGAGCTTAAAGCCGTCCCGTGGGCCTCGATATCTCACTTTAATGACAGGATGCTACCATCCCAGCGCTTTCGCCTGGACCTGTGCGACATCGAGTGACGAAGAAATGCTCCGCATTTGAAATGTTTGTCAGCGAGGCGAGGCTCATTCATGTGTAGCCATGATCTAAATTGGAGTGTCGTGACCACTCGGCTATCCATTTTTTCTTTGCTTTTATGGCATTCATTCCACATAGGCATCACAATTTGAAGCAATTTATTTCAGACAGGGAACTGTTTACTCTGCTCGTACCGAGAAACAATGACGAACGCATAATTCTGAAGCTTCGCATTCAACTCTGGAGCAGATACAGAAAGTAACGGCTTTTTCCAATCATACACTAAAATGGTGGTTAGGAAATTTTATGGGCAAAGCTTTATACAGCGGCACCCGTTCGTCCCTCGTAGCCGTCGTAGTATGTAACAAGTATAACATTTGACCTCCAAGGTGGTGCCGGTGAGAGATTTCTTCTGTGCGTTGTTGAACAAAAATAAATAGTGCTCAATGTACATGACAATGGCTGCTAATGGGGAATGAGAGACAGGAGCATTCGGTTTTTAGTTAACGCGCACGCTGCGATCCTAGTATACGACGTCCTAGTAAGGCCTCTAGTATACGACGTCTCGCATAATCATGTCGTGGTTTTAGGACGTAAAACACACGATAATAATTATATCTTCATTCTAATAATCCCACGAAGAAACTCTCTGTCCTACTAGTGTATTCAGATATGTCCTGTCCCAGAAACCTTGTCGAAAAAAATGTAGTGGGTACGCCAAGCCTGTCTAATATGCGAAAATTCCTCAAAGTTAAAAAGACTAACTGTCGCAGTCGACTCAGTAAATACGCAGTCATTCGACGTCGTTCTAGTAAAAGCCGATTAATATGCGAACCGGAAGACAAAGAAATACGATAAGAACGGCTGTAAATTCTTTTCCCGGTTTCCCAGGCTGCTGAGGTCATACTTTTAGGGCACACGCGTGGCTCTGCGACCCGACGCATTCCACTTGCTGAGATATACGATACGGGTTTCTACATTGCTCGTTCTGAGTCACGCAAAAAAAACATATATATATGAAATAAGAAGCAAAAAACAAAACCCCAACACGTGTGGAGGTTGCAGACTCAGCACACATGAGCCGATTGCAGTTCCTGCTCGTTAGCAAAGTACGCTACGTAACGCCATAAACACAAACGAGAAACGACTGCGCACACGTCCGCTCGAATTCTCAGTCCTTGCTGCGCCATTTTTTTTGTTCATTTTAATAACGAAGCGAATGCCAACAAATCAAATCATGAACATCGTCAACTCTCGGTGGCGCGTTTATTTTCCGCCATCGCCCGTCGGCGCGAGCAGCGGCGCAAGACGAGATGAAAAATAAATCAGAGAGGCAGAACGGACCAGCGGAATAAAACTATACAGCTCGGACGCTGTGAGCGCCCGATCCTTTTGCCTCGTTAGCGGCAGAGACCAACGCCATTGTTGGAAATGCTCCGGAAGGCGCGCAAAAACAGAACGATATGAACCGAAGGCATGCTCGCGTGTTGTCGCGCTAAAGAAAAAAAAACGTTCTTTCGAGAAGAGGGAATACTTATAGTGTAAGAAAAAGGGACAAAAAAGAACGGCAGAGGTGAGTTCGTAAGCCTTGGAAGATAGAAAGGCCAGTACCGAGAGAGAGAGACGAAAAGAAAGAAAGAAGAAAGAGGGGATGGGCGAGGCGGAGAAGTCAGTGGCACAGGGAACGGATTTGGAATTGTCTAATTAGACCCCGGGTGACTTGAGGGCGCGTCGCCACTGAGGCGTACTAACGAACGCCCCCGAGAGTCACTTAAGCCGGATTGTTTCGGCCGACTGGCTTTGTATTGGCTGGCAGCGTTTGAATGCGCCCGGCCGTGCCGGTCTGAACGGCCGTGGCCGAGAAAATAACGGGCCGCACTGCGGAGAAATGCCTATTCGCGCACTCACGTTCACTGCCCGGGCTCTGTAATTATTATATGTAAGACGTGCATCGCCGCTGCGAGCGCCGATCGACGGCTGCCTGTAGAGCTTACGGTGGCTTAAGGAGCTCCCCGAGGAGCCTTCGAAAGACCGGGATGTAGAATGACACGGGGGCCTCGATGCCTAGAAAGACCTTCTTTGCAGGGTCTCTCAAAGCGAATGGATGCGCATCATGTGATATTCCGAATGTGTAGATAAAATACGTCTCCTGAATATGCGAAAGCAAGGAGTGGTTCCTTTAATCCCCACGTTTGTTATTTATGTTGCTACCTGCGGATCTCTCTTGCCGGTGGAGGAGCACTTGTTCTTATCTCTTTAGCACAGTTTGAAATACAATAAAAGTGCTTCTTACATAGCATGCTGCCGTTATCGACTTCATTCAGCTTGGCTTCCAGGATGCTTCTTATAGTACATTTATGCGTAATTTCATTATAACACGACTGTTAGGATAATAGGCAAGGCCTAGTTACGCACGCAGAAAATACCATAAGCCGTCTTTGTCTATTTGACAGAGGGAATTCATTGCGATCCTTCCAGGTTGAAAAGTTGTGCAAGTAGGAATCGCTTTTTTTTGTGACGCCATGATCTCCTAACTTTGTTGCGGCTACACATTTCCGTGTTTTCTATATTAATTGAAATCTACAGTTCCAGCAAACGTTGGCTGAATGTTACTGAATGATAGGTTACCTTGACTGACGTTGCTGTCGCAGGTAACACCGTCATTACCTTCAACAAATGTCAATCGGATGTTTAAGTTTCCTGCGAGCTTCAACTTCCATGAAGCTCCCCACACGCTCAGTAAATTAACCAGGTGAAAATTCGTCGTTTGATTTTCTTTATTGTCCTATAATAGATTCTCACTCTTGCATATTTCTCGGATAGCGTTCTGCACTGTAAATCGTACTTCGGCAAGTACTCCACACAGTCTCGTCACTTTTGCTCATGCTGCCCCATCCTTGTTCACTTGGTTGATGCATTCTTAATCTTGTGCGTTTTAAATGCGACGCATTTCTAGGCACACTCGAGGCACCTTGAGCGTTTTTACCTACGTGCCTATCTGCCTATCTGTCTAGAGGCCTTCGTCTGGGTGCTCGGTGGCAGCCCACTTAACATGATATAAAAATCAAAAGTGGCATGGAGGAAGAGAGGGTCTGACGAACACGAATAGGGCAATCTTGTTATGACATGAATAATGTGAAAATTTTGCCGTGTATGTCGTCAAAGCTTTTCTTACAGACACGTGCGCCACGTACCCAAATACCAAGGGCCCAATATGCGGGCGTGCGCCGCAAGTTATTGAAAGTTTCTATCGATCCAAAAATGGCGAGAACACACATTGATCATTCAAATAAAGAAATTTAATAAAAAGCCAACATCGGTAGCATAGACCCGAAGAGTATACAGATTAAATTTGGGGATCCTAGAAGGAACTTAACCTACGCATACTGCGTGGCAGCCAGGTATTATTCTAACACCCAGTCACGCCAGCTCTAGAAACTGCTTTGAAAAACAAAAATGACCCATCGCATGGCTAATGTCGGTGCAACGTCAAATTCGGTTTTAGTCCTAGCTATCTGATTTATAACGAAGCAATAAACACTGCTAATGCACTCATAAGATACAGGCGTTATGTCGAGTTGACTACAATTGTGACTTCGTGCTGGCCGCATTTTCGTAGCAGTCTAATGAGCTCTACACACTTATTCCTATTACTTCACCTGCTATATTCAAGCGCTGCGCAGCCCGGATGACTACGCGAGCGAAGGTTACGTACGGCATTGACATCATCGTGGCATTGTATGCGCATTGCTTCGATAATACAGACTTCTGCGCTCTAACGTGAGTTCGGATACTACGTATATACAAAAGTTACCATTTAACATTCTGTGTAGTCGGCGAGCCTGGTATATGCAACACGTGCACACAACTATTCCATTAGCAAAAAAAAAAAAACAGCGATACACCTCGTATAATGCTTGGATCAAAGCCTAAACATTCAGCACAGAACTACTCACTGACTTCTTCACGTGAAACCGATTCCCACAAGGCGTGGCACGACCAATTTTTTTCTTCCTTAGTCTCACCCTTTTAGGTAATCCACGAAGAGTACCTTCCACGACATGGTATTACGTACAGGCGCACGTCATTAGATTTTTTTAAATATAAATTGCGCGCATTATCACACCTACTCCAGCTACTTCACGATATGCTACTGAATCACCTGCATATCAAAAGCTTAAAATTTCTCTACTTTGATCGACTGACTGATCGAATAATTTTTACTTATTAATTATTTATTTATCTAATGAAATAAATAAATAATTAATAGTTATGCGAATGAGTGAGTGCGTGAGTGAGGTAATGAGTAAGTGAGTGAGTGAGAGCGTATTTATATCGCCTCTGTGGCACTCTTCAGCTTGGAGGATCTTAACAGCTGGAGCTGTCATTTGTACTTTCTTTACCTCTTTATGTATTTCCCTTCTGCCTTATGAGGTGCGCTGTATAAATTAGAATGCGGAGCAGGTTTCACACAGAAGCCTGATTCATGCATGGTGAACTGTTGGAATATTAACGTCGCAGTTGTTGAAAAGATGCCGTTTTAATGCAGATAGGGCGCTAAAACTCGGGTGGGTAAGTGCCACAGGAAATGGGCAGGCACCACTATACCGAGTACAGAAGGCGCGAGGGAGAGCCAAGACTACGTCGAAAAAGCTCCCCTCTATGAAATGGAGAAGAGGAAGGAAAAGAGAAGGGGAAAGTAGAAATTAAGCAGGGCAGAAGTTGAGAAGTAGTAAGGAGGAGGAGAAACAGCAATGAAATATTCCTGCGGATGAGAGATCGGAACCTCGGCAGCTGCGGTCTGAAGGCGTGCGTCTAACCACTCGGTTGCCCAGGCGTGGTAGCAGAACGAGCATTTGTCGCAACTACATGATTGTGTTGCTACGGAAAATGCGATGAGTAAAAAACAAAGCGAAAGGGGAAGAAAGAAGAAAGAAAGAAAGAAAGAGAGAAAGAAAGAAAGAAAGAAAGAAAGAAAGAAAGAAAAGATATGGAGAGAAGATGAAAGACCGAGATTGAAAAAAAGAGACACTGAAAGTATAACATAGCCATTTATACATTGTATGGTATATCAAGTGCGTGGGAAAAGGAGAAAGAGAAAAAGGGTAGAAGCTATAGACGTGCCGCTACGATATGGCAAGGTAATGGTGAAGGCAGAAGAGGGTGAGGATGACAAAAAAAGAGGAGGGCAAAGCCACTTTCTCTGCTGTTACCAGTCTTTCAATCACAAGTGCGTTGCTGCCCAATTTCTTTTCTTTTTTTATGGTGACGATTACATGCAATAGTAGTGACGCTTAGAGTGTTTTTCTTAACACTCTAGCTTCGTGGGGATCGCTATATATATATACCTGTTCCTCAATATAAACAATACACCTATTTTTGAAGCTTGAGCCGAGACACAATGTTTCATTTCGTCACTGTCGGTACGGGTGGTATCCCGGGCAACATTTTGCCTCCTGACTCCAACAGAGAAGGTAGTACCAATAAGTTGGTAAAACTAAAGTACCTTAAACATTATCATGCGGTTATTGATATGGGGGGGGGGGGGTTAACGTCCCAAAACCACCATATGATTATGAGAGACGCCGTAGTGGAGGGCCTCGGAAATTTCGACCACCTGGGGTTCTTTAACGTGCACCCAAATCTGAGCACACGGGCCTACAACATTTCCGCCTCCATCGGAAATGGAGCTGCCGCAGCCGGGATTCGATACCGCGACGTGTGGGTCAGCAGCAGAGCACCTTGGGCACTAGACCACCACGGCGGGGCTAACCATGCGTTAGGTTGCATACGTAGCGTCTCTTGATTCTACAAGTTATTTTTCTCGCCTTGCATTACTTGGGTGCTGCGATGTCGAAACAATGATTCCGTAAAAATTGCCCAGGCGATGCTATAGCCTTATCAAGAATTAACTATAGTACCTACGGAAAGTGAATGCTATTAGAGGCAAAAATAAATTTATTTGAAACTATCCTACTGTGCCGCATCGTTATATCACTGCACCTGGTGCAGAGAATAAAATGGCAAAGTACTCGCTTGTTATCGAATTCATAAACCTTGTGGTCCATCAAATGTAAGCCACTCACGGTCGCTGTTGTGCTGCTTGGTATGTGCGTTGCCTAACAGCGGAAACTCTTCTTTCGGCATCACCTCCAGCGTCATCGCCGAAGTGATATTCGAAGAGTTTCAGCAACGTTCGGGAAACAGGCCAGTCAAGCTAGACATAGTTTATGGAGCAACCAATTTTTTTTTCATTTTGACTATTGCGAAATCAACTTTCAGAAAGCCCCTATTAAGTAACTGCGAGCCGTGGAACTTTTATTCTTATAGGTGTAGCTGTGACTGTTGATACTTCTATTCTACTGGATTTACCTTTAAGGTGCACTTTTGAACAATAGTGGCCTATATTACTTGCAAAAAATAAGCATAATCAGTTATTGACTATTTATAGCCAGTGTATAACGTATTGGGAGGTTACATTATAGTACAGGTTAACTAGAGGTGTTTGAATATTCGAAAATATTGAATAACGAATCCAATAACGCTCTATGCGATTTGGTATTCGGATCTCATTCTGCACATTCAAAGGGCCGAATAATTTTCAAACGATCGGCAACCAGGAGAAAACCCCGAAGTAACGAAGCTTTGGAACTGCTAGGGGGCCTTTTTACCTTTTTAGCCTTTGAATTATCAAGTAGTCTCTATATAATTTTGAAGGAATATCAGCGCTATAACAATAACCAAGATCTCTTTTAGGGCTCCGAATGAGTAGCCTCGAAACCAGTGGGCGCCAGCAATTTTAGACTGGTGGGAAAAAAAGAGAGAATGCTTATTTTTCTGTCACCAAAACTCTTTGTAGAAACAAATTTCATATCCTGCAGATGGTGTAATGAACTATTTTTATGGTTATTTCCTTTTCTACTCTCGTGAGCAGCTACAACGCATCGGCAATATCACGTGGTGGCGCTCGGTCTCGCGTCGTGCCATTTTGCACAAGCGAGGAAAGCGTGGCAGTCGTGTGTTTGCCCGTCATTCAAGTTGTCCGAGTCCGAGCGTCTACGGCCAACTCCGTAGATTAACTCCGCGTATGCCTCGCTTTCCAGAGCGAGAGGGCAGGCCGTGAGGCTTGCGATCCTCGCTTTTTCTTCCGTACGGTCGCCCATAACGTGTCGAGAGCAGTGGAGAGCAGCGAAAAACAAATACGGTAAATAAAAGCCCAGTGGTGCCAGACGGACTTGTGCACGCTAAGAGCGCTCTCGCTTAAAACTCCAGTGTCACAGAAGTGAACGTGTCGCCGATCCTATATCATCACGATGATGTTGGTCATGATATGGCGGTGATTATGGCTGTATTCGAATACAGAAGGGCAATATTTGCACCACGTGTACACGACTGATATCAGATGCAAGTATAATGATGATGTAAATTGTTCTTGCACATGGAGTATTCCACAATGATATTCACTTGTCCTTGTTGTTTGAACCGATGATGTTGTAACTGCCTCATCTATTTCAATAAATGTTTCACTAGATAGACGGTGCTGGGTTCAAGGAAAATAAATCTTATGCCTCAGTTCTACTTGAAGCCGATAACGAAATTCTATACGGATTATTGTAGTCGCCGCAGCATTTCAATGTATAGTAACAAAATATCCCACGCTCTAGTTGCTGGTGCGTACGTGCTTACCCAAGTTCGCACAATTGTAGTATATTTTGTCGGTTTTTTTAACTGACTGAAATCCTTACGTGTGTTTGTTACAGTATGTGGATACTTGTTGCAAGCAACGCGTAATAGAATTCTCTAACTGTTAAATAAGAAAGTTCTTTTTTATATTAAAACATAACTATTCGAATAGCATTCTATTCGTATTCGATTCAGGGTTACCACAATTCGATTCGTATTTGACTCACCTCAAATTCACTATTCGCATACCTATAAGATTTAGCTATGCCCCTAGCAGCTCCTGTCTTCTATCATTCAATATTCAGTTTCTTTTTTTCATAACTTGGTGGTAGAATATTGCTTGTGGTTACTAAATATGGCAAATGGAGAAAGTATGTCAAATCGAGCGGGGAGGGGTTTCTATTTCGATGTTTAGCTAAAACGATGAGACTTTCTCGGCTATTTTTGTCGTCTCTATATACCCTCGTTGTTTCCAAAGTCCACATCTGTTCCTACAGTGAATGCAGGTGTGTCGGAAGATCTAGTGGCGCTGACAAAGCTTCTGAATACAATGTTCACGAGCGTATGCAAAAGTGCGAGACGAAGAGAGTGCTTCAACGCCTCAATGATTTCGCTTATCTGGCGCGGGCAGCGCAGGTTCAATTTTAACTTCAGTATAGCAGCTTCTTGGTAATAGTAAGGATCATAAAAGCTAAATTTGCAGCACTGTTACGCCAAAGTTGCGGTAATCACTGAGAAGAGGGTAATAATTACATAAACAGTAATATTCTTTTTTTTCTAAGGGACGTTAAAGGTCGAGGTAAAATGTATGACAAGAAAACAAGCTTGAATTCACAAACGAGTATGGGCCACAGCAATTGGGTAGATCCCACTATACTTCCCACTGGTCCCCTAAAAAATGAAAAATGCTACATTAGCCCAAGAAATGGCTGCAAAGCCCGAGTACGTACAACTAGAAGACACTGGGGATCGACAAAGGCAACAACGCCTGCGAAATCACCCAGAAGCGATTGAAGCACAACGCCAACGATGGCCTGCCCGTAGATCTATGACAGGTGCAAACACTCGTTTTCAGTACGAGTTTCTGTAGTTGGAGTTCGCACATCCGAGTCAAGTCTGTGATGGTCCATGCTTCAACTTGAACCTCCATGTGATTATAATCAGCCTAGAAACAAGCTAGTATCAGCCAGCTAAAGCGAAGCAAGCAACCTAGAAGCAACCTGATTAGGCTTCAAAATTATCTATGTTCAGCGTTTCAAGCCCGTCATGGCTTCCGTCAAACATCACTGTTTCTTTTTTTTTCCGTCTTTGTCTTTGCTGTTGCTACTATTTAAAGTTTTCGAAAAAATATCACTCCAATACGCTAGGAGGATCGTGCTTATAAATTTGCAGTGTAAAAGAATAAATTACAAACAGAAGCACAACCATGTACTGCGTAGGATTGTGCGGAGCCCTTTATGAACAGGGAAAGTGTAAAATATTGTTTTACAGTCGATGATCAGGATAATAAATTTTCAACACAAGCGGAGCATACACAAGCACCAACGAATGAAAGTGGTATATTAGGCTGTTGCCTTGTTTCACGCAGATCGCCATCGATTTTTTGCAACGGTACAGATGCATGTCGTTAGAATTAAGCTGACCATGCATCGCCGCTCTATGATGCTGCTATATCAGCCAGTACGCTGCAGCAATGATTTTCATACGAAGCGGACTAATCAGTGATATCATTGGTAGCCGTTACAGCTACATGGTAATGAGACGTGAACTATTACGTCATGTTATTCCAAATAGAAAGGGAGTCAGAGGAGGGTCGCGGAAAAGGTTGATGCAAAACTCGGTTAATATCCGCGAACGGAAGGTCACTGCGGTTGCATAAGGCGGCAGTAACATAATTATTTGAAATAATAGTTATTTCACCAACATTTTAATTAAGCCAACAAGCATTCTTTAAGGACTGTGTTACTGCAAAGCAGCTCATTTCTTAGAGCCCTGGCTTCTCAGTTAATCTAATGCTGCTCACAGAAGGAGCGTAGTCTGTAGTCAAATGTATTGCATGCCGGTGAGGGTCATCGTGAAAAGCATAACGCACTCCCGTTATCCCCGGGAAAGACAAAAGCAAACACTAGTTGTCCCTGATCAACTAAGCCGGACCACTCAGGAAACATGTTGGTTACCTGCAGTGAACAAGCAGCCCACTCTGATAGAGGATTTGCGTAACCGCCTGAATGCAATATAACAGTGTGCCAAAGGCTGCAAGTCCTCGCGCCTATACAGTAATCGTAATAGCAGCCGTAATAATTGTCCATAAAGAACGCCTTCAGAAACAAAAGAATGACGTATTAGAGCGAAAAGAGCAGCGATATATTAAAAAGATAAATTAAAAGCGGTGTCACAAAAAAAAAGCGTTTTCACATAAGCAGTGCCAAGCCTAAAGGAAGTGCGAAGACGGGCGGCCTGAATGTTTTTTCTGTAATATTTGCTTTATTTCACTTTTATCTCCCTCACTAAGCTTTTAACTATTTTATGTCTGTTCATTTGCTTTTATTCTTTTCTTCATTCCTTTCTTTTTTTATTTTATCAATTTTCTTCTCTTTCTGGCTCTTTATTTTATCTTTCATAATCTTTTTCATCCTTTCCCTTTATCATTTTCTCGCTGTATTTGACGCTTCCTCTTTCTCTCTGCCCTTTTGTCTTTCTGTATATCTAATACTTTCTTTCTTTCTCTTTTATTTTCTCACTTCATCTCTTTCTTCCTTTGCTCTCTTTTTCTCCAATCCCTTCTTTGCATCTGTTTTTTCTCAGAATTTTTTGCATTATTGCTCTCCATTTGTCTGTCCCTCATTTATCTTTTTCTTATCTCCTCTGCCATCTATCTATCTATCTATGTATCTATCTATCTATCTACCTATCTAATGTGCCTACGTCTCGGTGCTCTCGTATTTCCCCTCTACCTTCGTGTTCACCAAGGTTTGGTATGGAAGGGTTAGAGAGTTGGGAAAACGTAAATGTTCGGTGATGGAAAGAAGAACGTGAAAAATCTTGTTGCGTACGTCGCCAAACCTTTTCAGCCAGATATGTGTGGCATATACCCGTATGCCATGGGAAGCAGTACGCGGATATATGCCACAGGTGACTGACTGCTTATATCTGTCCAGGAATAGGGAGATTAGTCGTTGACAAGTTAACATGTTGTATCATTAAAAATACCCGACACCAGCAGCCTTGACCCTTCGAACAAACAGAAAAAACTGAGGATCGTGGGAGGAACCGAACCGAAACATTGCAAATGGCAGACAGGTATTATACCACAGAGGCACGCAAGGCCTTGAAACAGCTTTGAAAAAAAAAGACTCTACGCATGCGTAATGTCGGTTGAACGTCCATTGTAACTGCAGTGCAGGCTAGATAATTTTATAAAAAAGCAGAAAACATTACATGTGTACACCAGTGATACAGGCGTCACGTCAGGTTAACGACAATTGTGATGCCGGTGTCGGCTTCAATTTTATAGGGTTCTAATAAGCATTAAAATTTTGTTACTATCATTCAGCAAGCTAGATTTAGACATTGCTGGACCGCAGAGGAATAGCCAAACGAAAGTTCCTTACTAAGTTCACACCATCTCTCGGCAGAGTGCACTTCGTTCGATAATACGGACGTGTGTGCTAAAATCGCACACTGTCTCCATCTGTGTGTATTACTGAACGGATCACAAATCTATCTGACGTAGCATGTCAGTTGCGCAGGCTGTGGGAACCACGAACGGCTGTCTAGAGGTGGCACGACGTCTTGCGTAGTGGCGGTGTGCGTGGCCCACCTGCGAAATTTAAACGTGGCAGCCTGTGCGCTACACCAAGCAGTGGTGCATTGCTACCAAGGACACACGCTGCAATCCACGCTGGCTGATTGCTGTCATGATCTTCGCCGCGCAGCCCCATGTTCCTATAGGTCCACCCAGCTATATGAGACGTAGTGTTCAACAAAATTTTGTTGTTTGTTGTGACTTGAAGCCTCCGTCGTGCTTGCTTATCTACGGACGGAACGCGGAAAACCAAACAACAACAAGGCCACATATATACCACATAACCAATATAACCACATATATACCAAAACTCGGAAAGAATTGCATCCCTTCCTTGATGAAACGAAAGCTTTGGCTCATTGCTATCATGTGTATATACTTCAGGCGTCATCACTCAAATTTCAGTTGAAGTCAGCTTTTGTGTTGTGTCTTCTCAACGTCCTCGTTTTCTTGCACCGTGCAAACATATCCATTCATTTATCTTTCTGTTACAAGTTATAACATTGAAGTAGTAACAAACTTTTGCTGTCCAACGCTTCAAGCACAGTGAATATGTGTTTTTCACGATACTCTAGAGGAAGAGGGAGAGAGATAAATAAAAGAAACAAAGGGTAACTGAAGTGAAATACGCTGTTGACAACACTGCGTTCGGCAGTACTAAAAGATCAGAAAGCATTTTAGAGGCATACAATAAAAATGCGCTTTCATGGTTTCACATTCAGGATTCCTTCTGAATCTTCGCGTCTCTCATTAGAGCATGCCATGAAATTACTGATACCTTCAGTTGTAGTTGCACATACCAATTGAGCCTGAATATTTATTTATTTTTTACGCTGCCAACTCCAGTTTTCGAGTAACTACATATATATACATGATATTCAAGAAAAAGTAAGATTATTTGAAATCACACATAAATTCACTTACACTATTGGTGGGCAACAACAGAATAAAGGGAACAATGACTTCACTATACAGTGCAAATCACCAAGGAAATATTTATATCAGAATTTTTCTTACAGCGTACAATATTATGTGTGTATTTAGGCATCTTCAAAGTCAACAGAACAACCATGCGTCATGCAAATGTACCACACTTTATTTGTGCGAGAAAAAAAACGAGAAAATAAAGAAAAACAAAAAGCCCAAATTTGTAAGGAACCATATTTTCCTGTATGTGTGGCCCCGTCACGGTGATCTAGTGGCTAAGACACTGGGTAGCTGACCCGTAGGTCGCGGAATTTAATCCCGGCTGCGGCGGCTGCATTTTCGATGGAGGCGAAAATGCTGCAGACCCGTATGCTCAGATTTGGGTGCACGGTAAAAAACCCCAGGTGGTCGAATTTTCGGAGCCCTCCACTACGGCATCTCTCATAATTATATGGTGGTGTTGGGACGTTAAACCCTTCATATCAATCATCCTGTGTGGTTGATATCATAAGAACCGGACAATCGTTGGTGACCCAATATGCGTAGTTATCCAGCAGCCAACTCCGGAAACTGCTCTCTTGCGCACAGCAAGCCAAGTATTTCAGTGATACATTCAACAACGAAAAGTGTATCTTTCTTTTACCGTTTGAGTCTGAAGACGTCCAGTAAAAACGGAAACCAGAGGTCAACTTATTCTTCTTTGTTAATTACACAAGTGCCATAAATAAATCTCTGGTGCTAAATGTTATACTTAGTAGCTACGCTACATGCACAATCACTGCTTTGCATTCTTCCATCAGCCAACACCTCCGAAATATATTTAAATGTTTACCACAGCACTCATCTAGCATATTTCATTCGCTCTTATAAAATATTTGGACCTAAACATGCATAACAGATGACCGAATGCAATTCCTTTTGCAAAGAGTTTTGATGATTGAATTGATTTTTATACTTTTCAGTGTTTATTAATCCAGAATACAACTACAAACCACAAATTAGATTGCTATTATTCTTTAGCGTATATAGACTATTAGAGGTCTCATTTTTCCATCTTTCTGCGTCTCTAGATGACTGCTTTTTCACGGAGTTAGGTGGAAGCACTGCGGTAAACGAGGCAAAACTCAGGGGTGGCTGGCGCAATTATCGATGTATATTGTTTAATATGCAGCCGAACTCATCGCATCACTGGTAGTTGTTTTTGCCTTCTGCGATCCCACGCCAGTCGAGATACTAAATTGGTGCCACAAGAAGGAGCCCTGCTTAAGATGAACACTTGCGTAATGCCTCATTAACCACTTAATGAATGAGAAATGCTTCAGTTAGTATTGATTTGCAAGTGTGTATTGCGTAGGCATTTCTCTCTTTTGTCGTAATATCATCGTGAGAGGTTTGAAATACTCGGCCTGCCAAGCCGCCTTGCCTTGCGTAAGGTTCCTAAGGACGCCTTTTTTTTGTCCTACTTAAACTCGTGCTCCATCAACTTTTACTTTTTTTTCTTGCGTGAGAACACACGTCAGCATTATCGTGGCTCTTTATGCACCCAGTCACACTCATTTTTTCACGCTATATGCACGCCGGCGCGCATAAGGAAACCTTATACCTTCTAACTACACGAAAATGAATCACATCATGTAAGGTTTCGCAAGTTAGCCTGGCTGAATCAGGAGTTAAGGTAGAAGTTGGTCGCTTACAATATAATGACGCAATGCTTGCGCAGTCTCGTCCGAGGTTTAAAGTAAGCTTTGCGTCGGTACAAGTGCGAGCACGCCACTTTGGGGGAGCGTAAAACGCGATGGCGAAATGTTGAGGAGCGCAAAAGCGAGCGCGCAACAGGAAATCCAGGGCTGCGCTTTTAACTACATGTTACGCAACAGGTGACTGATCCTGAGCGATTCCCTGTTACATATGCCTGAATTGAGCTCCATCAACGAATATGTTCCTGGTATCCGAATGCTAAAGGCACATTAAAAATGTTCGCGCTTCGCTAAACAAAGGCACTGAGATCATATGATGCTTGTGAAAATTTAGCTGCAACCACTCGGGAAGCCTTAGAGAGCTCGTTTCACAGAGCTTCCTGTGTCGGCGTCGGCGTCACGGGTTGAGAGCGAAATATCGGCGAAATGCTGGAGGCGAAATTCTTGAGACTCTTGTTGTGCGGGATGTCAGTGCGCGTTAAGAAACATGAAATGGTCGAAAATTCCAGAGTACCCTACGTCTTCTGCCATAGTCGTATCGCGGTTTCGTGACGGAAAATCACAGGTGGTATTATCCCTGTTGCCAAGCAACTGCTTCGTAATTAAATAATACAAGAATTATTTGTAATAAGAGGAGTCTCTTTAAAGCATGTAATATTCCACGGAAAAGCGTAACATCACACCAGGCGTGAATACATGCGAGTTGCGCAACAAATAGGTGGTTTGCAAGGCTACTACATTACACTTTGCTCATGCATAATTAATCAGCATATTGAGCAACAGCATCCACAAAGCAGGCAGCTGCGCTGGTGCGCGTATTGCCTCATCGACGCGTTGTCGGTACGTTTCCAAATTGTAAAATGAATAAATACGGCGTGATGGACCTCTTCAACTGTACTCGCTGCATGTATTCTGAAATAGTTTGAAACAGCCAATGTTATGCACCCAAACGTTCATTCCGTTGCGGTATGGTTAAGGTCTTCTTTGAGAAGCGAACTAGGGATAATTATTTAGAAGGCGATGCGAGCAGTTACCTATTATGCTACCGCATTCACGCTTTAAGACTAAGTTCAAGAGTCCTCCAAGTTTGTCAGATGCACTAGAAATGGAGAAATCAATGTTCATTCATATTAAAGTTGTACGTAAAGAGGTTTCATACTTAGATGCATATTAAAGAAACTTTGGCAGTGGAGACCGATCCTGCGATTTCTTATACGCCATGACCCGAGACTCTATCCTGGTTTCGGCACAAGATAAGCCCAGATTTTTAGAAACGGATTCAATACCCTGGGGCGAGAAGCTTTAACCTTATTACCTTCTCTTTATATTGGAGTGCAGTAAGGCACAACCTGCTAAGCAACAGCAAAGCCCTTGGTTTTACTTAAATCTACGACAGCACGTGAGCACGGAGACGCCTTACCGTATTTTGCACGGAATCTTTAGGCACGTCTCTTTCTGCGCACTCAACAAAAAAAAAGCGAGAAAAAGAAGGAATGAAAGCGACGTGCACTAGACTACATCGTTGTTCTTTGTACTCGAATGGCAAAAGAAAGAATCCGTGAATTTTGTATTAGGTAATTTACAATGTTATTTTACATTTGGCATAAAACGACCCGGAGCCATAAGCCATCTTTATACCTTCTCATTCGATTGTGTCGATCCCCAAAGGCATAGAGCGCAATAGACTCAACCTGAACACGTCTTTATAGCACATAAGAATTTGTTCAGAACATATTCTATATATGAGTGTAATACGTATCTTACGCTCGAACTTAAACACTTCCCGTTGCTTCACGTCGCTCAACAAGCACTTGCACGACTGAAACGAGCCTAGTCGGGCTTTTAATTGCCATTTGTTACACCCAATCGTCCAGATTTGGCACTCATCTAAGATTTCAAGAGCAGCTCAAGCAAAGGAATTCGCATTTTCGCTGTCCCACAGAAAGATAACAATAAGCGATTACTCGGTGCTTCAAAAAAAAAAAAAGGCTCACCCACGATACACACTCAATGTATCGGACGTCGAGTGTGTTATCGTATTCCTTGTTTCAGAGAAGGCGGCAAAGATTTTACCAATCGTTTCACTAATCCTAAGCACACGCAGAGTGGGTTCCTTTTTCTTCGTTTATTTTTGGTGAATCAATTCGGAGAATATCTGCAAAGCATAGGATGCTTCATAGAAAACATAGTTGCAGCGGCTTCACTTTAGTGATGCGAGGCTGCGATGGCTTCCTTCTTTCTCCTTATTTTTTCTCGATTCTTTTTCACACACCCTCTGTGTTTCTCGTATCTGTTTTTAATGCCTGTTACTTCTTTATCTTTTTCCCAAATTTTTTTTCTATCAATTTGATCTTTGACTCTCTTTCTTACCTCTTACTCTTGTTTCTTTAATTTTCTCTGTTTCCATGTCTTTCGCTTACTACAATATTTGTCATTAGTCCCCGTATATCCCTTCTCTATTTTTTGTTTTCATTTCTTTCTATCCCTTTCCGTCTCTGTCTCCATACCACTCTCTCGCGTTTTTGACGCGTGACACATCACGAAGCAGTGTTTCAGTTGAAGGCTCAAACTTTCCGAGCTCGATAGCGGGGCTTGCCCGTACTCGGTAGTTCACGGTAGTATAGCTCGGTATTGCTCGGTAGTGAGAAACCGTGCTCGGTAGTGGGGCTTGGCCGTGCTCGGCAGTGCTCGGTAGTAGAGCACGGTGTTGCTCGGCAGTGAGGAGTCATGCTCGGTAGCAGGGCTTGCCCGTGCTGGGTAGTTCTCGGTAGTAGAGCACGGTGTTGCTCGGTAGTTAGAAACCGTGCTCGGTAGTGGGGCTTGTCCGTGCTCGGTAGTGCTCGGTAGTGCTCGGTAGCAGAGCACGGGGTGTTAAGGGTGTCTCTTGACCGCCGCCGTCAGCAGGTTGTGCTCGTAACTTGCATCAGGACCGACGAGAAGGGAAGTACCGGCGAGACGGCGCAAAACGGCAAACCAAAAAAGTGTCCACTTTGGTCTACATAGTTAGACCAAAGTGGACATTCAAGTTTACAAACAAAGGTAAGAAGCCGAGGAGCAGAGTTCCGGCAGAGTCTCAATCCAGACTGCTTCACCCAGTCTCTCCCTGCGCGTTTTTAAAGGGTTCCAGACGCTTGTGTGACGTCAGGCGCCTCCAGACATGACCAAATATGGATCACCTTGTGTTCGCACCACCTACCACGCCACTGCTTACGCCACCGTTCACGCGACTGATCGCGCCACGGATCACACCACCGGCGTTCCCACACTCGAGAGCCAGGTGCGAATGAGCCATGAGCTCACCGCGTTCTCGCGCACAGCACATGTCGACCTTCGTGGCAGCAGCGTCTCAGGTTCCTCGGCGTCTGGGCATACACTTCAGCGCCTCTACCCCCGATACGTTTACAGGCCCGGGGGCGTTCGCACGCCGTCCGTGGTCTTGCATTTGGGGCCAAAGGGGTTCGCGTAAAATGAAGCGTAACAGACTGCCCCCTCGCGGATGGAGATCCCGAATGGAAGGGGACAGCATCCACTGTCAACAGGGATCAGTCGTCGAAGCTCGTAGCCTTCTTAACCTGGAGCACGGTACGTGATACCCGGCTCTAGGCCCTGTTCCGTCTCGTAAGGTAGTTGCGCCAGATTTCCCTGATGTTGTCGAGGTTTGCCGGAGGCTGGAGGCGAACCATAGAATGGAATCCAGCAAATGGCGACAGTCAAAAGTGGCCAAAGACAATGGTATGAGCTCATTTCCGGGGCGACC
Organism: Rhipicephalus microplus; assembly: GCF_013339725.1. NCBI lineage: Eukaryota > Metazoa > Arthropoda > Arachnida > Ixodida > Ixodidae > Rhipicephalus > Rhipicephalus microplus. The sequence continues at coordinate 6,851,933 of NC_051173.1, forward strand.
CCGCAGGGGCTCGTCGGTGGGGCTGGTCGCCAGGCAGCTCCGGGTGGTGAGATCATCACACCCCACCGCTTCAGGTCTTTCATCAGCAAGAAGGGAAACCAGAGGTTCTTCCTGCGTTCCTGCCAAGAGTTTGGAACCGACGTGGTGTTCGAAGAGATGCCAGATGACAACGAAGTCCTCTCTCTGGGAGGGCAAGATCCTCGCCATGGTAGAGCCGGTCGACTGAACAAACAATCCACGGGAAAACACAGGATAACAAAGCCACTGAAGAAGCAAGCGCGAGACACGTATCCACTGAGCCACGCCAGGCTTACCTTAAACACAAAAGTCTCAATCTTATTACTCGTACAAAGTACTAAACACACCCCTATTTCGTTGCCCACCTAACGACGCACAGGTCTTCCAAAACTACGGAAGAAATAATAACACAAAAACTTGTGTCAGGAAGAAAAACAATCGAGGCCAATTCATGACCTAGAGGCTTCGGCTTAAGCCATCGGCATTGCCATTGAGACTCCCCTTTTTGTACCGTATTTCGTATGAATACTGCTGCAAAACGAGGCTCCAGCGCAGGAGGCGACCATTTTTGGAAGAAGTGGACTGCAGCCATCTGAGAGGACAGTGGTCTGTCTTTATTATGAACCTCGAGCCTGCAAGGTAGCACGACAACTTTTGCACTGCCCATACGAGACACGCACATTCTTTCTCGGTTGCGCTATACGCTTGTTCTCGCACAGTCAGCTTACGACTGGCATAAAGAACTGGGTGTTCACCGTCCTCTCCTCGTTGGCACAACACTACTCCCATGCCTCGCTCACTAGCATCACACTGAACTATGAACTCTTTCGAATAATCAGGTGATTTCAGCACAGGTTGACCTGTTAAGGCGGCTTTTAATGCTTTGAAAGCCTCCTCTTTACGGTCATCCCAGATGACAGTTTGTGGCTCAGTTTTCCGGAGCGCGTCAGTTAAAGCGCTAGCTAATTCCGAATATCTCGGGATGTAACGTTGATAGTAACCTGCAACCCCCGGAAATGAGCGGATATCTATCTTTGAGCGTGGTTGCGGGAAATCGCGTATGGCAGCCACCTTGAGCTCAGAAGGTCGGAGGCGTCCTTGTCCGATTATGTGACCTAGGTAGATCACCTCAGCTTGAGCGAGTTGGCATTTAGGTGCCTTCACAGTTTGTCCCGCTTCACGCAAACGCGTTAGAACCACTCGCAGATGTTGCATGTGTTCCGACCAAGAGGACGAATATATCGCCCTATCGTCTAAGTAGGGTAAAGCGAATTCCCCTAGTCCTCGTAACACCTTGTTCATAAGGCTTGAAAAACAGTATGGTGCATTTTTCAAACCGAAGATTAATACCTTAGGGCGGAACGTTCCCAACGGCGATATGAACGCTGCATATCTGCTAGCCCTTTCGGTGAGAGGAACCTGCCAGTAGCCTCGAACGAGATCCAGCGTGGAAATATATCGAGCTCCACTAACCCTCTCAATGCGCTCTTCAATGTTTGGTATCGGGTAAATCTGATCTTTGGTGATCGAGTTTAGCTTGCGATAATCCACGCAAGGGCGTGGATCGTTTCCCGGCACCTCAACTAAGATTAAGGGCGAAGTGTAATCGCTCTCACAAGGCTCGATCACGCCTAATTCCAACATCTTCTTCACCTCGGAATCCATAATCTCTCGTTGGCGCGGTGACACTCGGTAAGCTTTGCTACGCACGGGTTCTGAGGATGTCAGCTCGATGTCATGAGTAACAACCGAGGTTCTTCCAGGCCTATCTACAAATAAGTCCTGAAATTCTGTCAGAAGATCCTGGAGCTCGATCTTTTGCTCCGGCTCTAATTGCGCTTTCGATATTAATTCTTTGATTAGTGGTTCACCATCCTCACCGTTTATGACTGATGCAAGCCCTGGAAGTTCAACTGGAATCTCCTCGGGGATGTTCACCATCATGCATACCACTGCCTCCCGTTCTCGGTATGGCTTGAGCAGATTGCAATGATACACTTGCTGTATCCTTCGCTTTCCGGGCAGGCGTATCACGTAGTTTGTGTCAGAAAGCTTTTCAACTACGTTGGCGGGACCTTCCCACTGCACTTCTAACTTGTTTTTCTGCGACGGTCGCAGTATCATTACTTTGTCCCCGACATCGAATCGACGGGTTCTGGCTGTGCGGTCATAGTACACCTTTGACCTATGTTGCGCTTTAGCCATGGCTTGCTCTGATAGCCGTTGAGCGCTTCTTAAACGCTCCAGTAGCTTCAAAACGTACTCGACCACTACTGGGTCTTCGGCTCGGCCTTCCCACGATTCTCGAAGCAAGCGAAGAGGAGATCGCAACGAGCGGCCGTACACGAGCTCGGCTGGTGAAAACCCCGTTGCTTCATGCGGGGCAGTCCTTAACGCGAACATGGTAGCCGGCAAACATAGCTCCCAGTCCGTCTTCCTTTCGTAGCATAACGCCCTCAACACTCGCTTCAGAACGGAGTGGAGCTTCTCCACGGAGTTAGACTGAGGGTTGTAGACTGAACTATGAATTAGTTTTACTCCGCACCTTTCCAAAAACGTAGTGGTAAGAACACTAGTAAACACAGAGCCTTGATCCGACTGTATTTCGGCGGGAAAGCCAACTCGTGCGAATATGGAAAGGAGCGCGTTAACTATTTCCACAGAGCTAAGTTTTTTAAGTGGAACCGCTTCGGGGAACTTAGTCGCTGGGCATATCGCGGTCAGCACGTGGCGGTACCCCGACGATGTTGCCGGCAGTGGGCCTACAGTGTCCACTACGAGCCGCCGAAACGGCTCTGTGATGATAGGCACCAGCTTCATCGGCGCCCTCTACTTGTCACCCGGCTTACCTACACGCTGACACGTGTCGCATGTCCTTACATATCGCTCTGCGTCGCGGAAACAGCCTGGCCAATAATACTCCTGCAACAACCGTCCCTTCGTTTTCTTGACGCCTAAATGACCTGCCCAAGAACTTCCATGTGACAAGCGCAGTAAATCCTCTCGATAAGCTTGAGGCACGACCAGCTGCCAAACATTACACCCCTTTTGTCAACATACTTCCTGTACAGTATGCCATCCTTCTCAAATTACTTATGTTTTTCGGGGCTATCTTTTCATGTACCCTGCTCTGGATGTTTCGCAAGCTCGGGTCTTTATCTTGTTGATTCCTCAAGGCCATGCTGTCTACCATTAACAGTCACTGTAAGCTTTCCGACGTAGGCGCTACAAGTAAATCTCTGGAATGCTCTTCCAATATTTCTGATGGTGCCCGTGCCGTAGCTTCATCCACCATGGATGGGACCCCCTGCTGTTGTAACGCTGGCGTAAGTTCGACCTCTGCTGGGGAGTCCTGCGTCAGGCCGATTTCAGCTAAAGGGGACTCGGCAACTGCCTTCGCAGCGAGTTCCCGTGCTTTCGAACGCGTTAGCGCTATCACATTTGCCTCCCCAAACAGCTGGCCTCTCTCGCGCAGCATCTTGTCAGATCTATTCGAAAACAGGTAAGGTTATTGCGGAGGGAGTGCCGGCGACACGGCAGCTTCCGTCTCGAGCGTGCCGAAAGGGCCTTTGATAGTTACCTTTGCGACGGGAAGGCATGCACTACACGACTCTACAGCTTGCTTGATCCAAGCACACTCACCCGTGAACATTTGCGGTTCAACGTACGAGCTGTGAACTACGTCCATCGTAGCCGCAGAATCGCGCAGTACGCGGCATGGCTTCCCGTTCACTTCAAGGTCGCGCATGTAAGGTTCGAGAAGCTCGATATTCTCGTCCCTACCACTGATGGATAGAAACACAACTTTTGGTTTCTTACAGTGCGCCGCAATGTGACCGGGATTATGGCAGTTATAGCAAAGGAACGGTTTCCTCGCTCCTAGCTTCCTTTGCTGTTCTAACGCAGGTTCGGTGTTCCGTTCCGACTCCGACGTATTTACGGTTCGGGCATTCCCAATTTCAGGCTCTTCCTTCGTTTTCACAGGCCCTCTCTTTGGCTTAAACCCAAAATCGGGACCCTCTTTTCGACCACTGTCACTGCCTTCGCGAGCCCGACGTGTGACGAATTCCTCTGCTAGCTCTGCGGCTCTGGCTACACAGCTGACATCTGGCCTGTCTTGCACCCAATGCCTAATGTTCTCTGGTAACCGGTTGTAGAATTGCTCTAGTAAAAAACACTCAATAACCTTTGCGTGGTCACCGAAGGCCTTCTCCTCCTTTAGCCATTCCACCATGTTTGACTTCAGTTTATAGGCAAATTCAGTGTATGACTCACTCCTTCCTTTCTCCAATTCACGCAATTTCCGCCGGAATGCCTCAGCGGACAGCCTGTACTTCCTAAGCAAACTGGATTTTACTTTATCGTAATCGTCGACCTCCTCAGTGGATAAACGAGCGATTACTTCTGCTGCCTCGCCAGGTAAGAGAGTGAGCAAGCGCTGTGGCCACGACTCACGGGAGAACCCCTGCTTCTCACACGTCCGCTCAAAGTTCACCAAGAACAACCCAATGTCCTCTCGGAGTTTGTAAGGGCAAATTAGTTCTGTCATTTTGAGCGATATGTGCACCCCTGCACTGTTTGCCTCGCTTCTCTGCCCTGCCGTTCGCACGCGCTCTATTTCAACCTCGAGTCGCTTTAACTCGAGCGCGTGATCGCGTTCCTCGCGCTCTCTCGAACGTTGAAACTCGAGTCGTTTTAATTCGAGCTCGCTTTCCTCACGCTCTTTCTCTTGCTGTTCTCTACGCTCCTCTGCCTGTCTTTTTGCGGCTTCCCTTTCTCGAATTATCTCAAGGCATTCCGTCAGCTCATCTTCCTCAGCCTCCAGAGCACTAATAGCCTCGATCAATTCTGGTTTCCGGAGTGCGTCAGAAACATCCAAACGCAACTCCTTTGCAAGCTGTAATAACTCCGCTTTACGCAGCAACTTCAAATTCATGTCTGTGTTCAGTGCGACCTTTCCTACTGTACACAACTATCTTGCCGCAACCCACTTTGGCGACAACAATAGTTCGAATTACCAGTTACGCTTCCCCACTGAAAAAGCCTGGCAAAACTCAGCAGACAAAGCCGCGCACTCACCACTCAACAGCCCAAAATTCCGCGTAGACCCTCGCAAACACTGCATCTGGTTGCGGCCTGGCAGACGAGACGGCTCGTGGATCCGTGTCGCAGCTCAGCCCTCGAGTCGTCGAAATGACTGCAGCATCCCACCGCTGCCACCAGTTGTTAAGGGTGTCTCTTGACCGCTGCCGTCAGCAGGTTGTGCTCGTAACTTGCATCAGGACCGACGAGAAGGGAAGTACCGGCGAGACGGCGCAGAACGGCAAACCAAAAGAGTTTAATACTACATAGTTAGACCAAAGTGGACATTCAAGTTTACAAACAAAGGTAAGAAGCCGAGGAGCAGAATTCCGGCAGAGTCTCAATCCAGACTGATTCACCCAGTCTCTCCCTGCGCGTTTTTAAAGGGTTCCAGACGCTTGTATGACGTCAGGCGCCTCCAGACATGACCAAATATGGATCACCTTGTGTTCGCACCACCTACCACGCCACTGGTCACGCCACCGATCACGCGACTGATCGCGCCACGGATCACACCACCGGCGTTCCCACACTCGAGAGCCAGGTGCGAATGAGCCATGAGCTCACCGCGTTCTCGCGCACAGCACATGTCGACCTTCGCGGCAGCAGCGTCTCAGGTTCCTCGGCGTCTGGGCATACACTTCTGCGCCTCTACCCCCGATACGTTTACAGGCCCGGGAGCATTCGCACGCCGTCCGTGGTCTTGCATTTGGGGCCAAAGGGGTTCGCGTAAAATGAAGCGTAACAGACTGCCCCCTCGCGGATGGAGATCCGGAATGGCAGGGGACAGCATCCACTGTCAACAGGGATCAGTCGTCGAAGCTCGTAGCCTTCTTAACCTGGAGCACGGTACGTGATACCTGGCTCTAGGCCCTGTTCCGTCTCGTAAGGTAGTTCCGCCAGATTTCCCTGATGTTGTCGAGGTTCGCCGGAGGCTGGAGGCGAACCATACAATGGAATCCAGCAAATGGCGACAGTCAAAAGTGGCCAAAGACAATGGTATGAGCTCCTTTCCGGGGCGACCCCGCAGGGGCTCGTTGGTGGGGCTGGTCGCCAGGCAGCTCCGGGTGGTGAGATCATCACACCCCACCGCTTCAGGTCTTTCATCAGCAAGAAGGGAAACCACAGGTTCTTCCGGCGTTCCTGCCAAGAGTTTGGAACCGACGTGGTGTCCGAAGAGATGCCAGATGACAACGAAGTCCTCTCTCTGGGAGGGCAAGATCCTCGCCATGGTAGAGCCGGTCGACTGAACAAACAATCCACGGGAAAACACAGGATAACAAAGCCACTGAAGAAGCAAGCGCGAGACACGTATCCACTGAGCCACGCCAGGCTTACCTTAAACACAAAAGTCTCAATCTTATTACTCGTACAAAGTACTAAACACACCCCTAATTTCGTTGCCCACCTAACGACGCACAGGTCTTCCAAAACTACGGAAGAAATAATAACACAAAAACCTATGTCAGGAAGAAAAACAATCGAGGCCAATTCATGACCTAGAGGCTTCGGCTTAAGCCATCGGCATTGCCATTGAGACTCCCCTTTTTGTACCGTATTTCGTATGAATACTGCTGCAAAACGAGGCTCCAGCGCAGGAGGCGACTATTTTTGGAAGAAGTGGACTGCAGCCATCTGAGAGGACAGTGGTCTGTCTCTATTATGAACCTCGAGCCTGCAAGGTAGCACGACAACTTTTGCACTGCCCATACGAGACACGCACATTCTTTCTCGGTTGCGCTATACGCTTGTTCTCGCACAGTCAGCTTACGACTGGCATAAAGAACTGGGTGTTCACCGTCCTCTCCTCGTTGGCACAACACTACTCCCATGCCTCGCTCACTAGCATCACACTGAACTATGAACTCTTTCGAATAATCAGGTGATTTCAGCACAGGTTGACCTGTTAAGGCGGCTTTTAATGCTTTGAAAGCCTCCTCTTTACGGTCATCCCAGATGACAGTTTGTGGCTCAGTTTTCCGGAGCGCGTCAGTTAAAGCGCTAGCTAATTCCGAATATCTCGGGATGTAACGTTGATAGTAACCTGCAACCCCCAGAAATGAGCGGATATCTGTCTTTGAGCGTGGTTGCGGGAAATCGCGTATGGCAGCCACCTTGAGCTCAGAAGGTCGGAGGCGTCCTTGTCCGATTATGTGACCTAGGTAGATCACCTCAGCTTGAGCGAGTTGGCCTTTAGGTGCCTTCACAGTTAGTCCCGCTTCACGCAAACGCGTTAGAACCACTCGCAGATGTTGCATGTGTTCCGACCAAGAGGACGAATATATCGCCACATCGTCTAAGTAGGGTAAAGCGAATTCCCCTAGTCCTCGTAACACCTTGTTCATAAGGCTTGAAAAACAGTACGGTGCATTTTTCAAACCGAAGCTTAATACCTTAGGGCGGAACGTTCCCAACGGCGATATGAACGCTGCATATCTGCTAGCCCTTTCGGTGAGAGGAACCTGCCAGTAGCCTCGAACGAGATCCAGCGTGGAAATATATTGAGCTCCACTAACCCTCTCAATGCGCTCTTCAATGTTTGGTATCGGGTAAATCTGATCTTTGGTGATCGAGTTTAGCTTGCGATAATCCACGCAAGGGCGTGGATCTTTTCCCGGCACCTCAACTAAGATTAAGGGCGAAGTGTAATCGCTCTCACAAGGCTCGATCACGCCTAATTCCAACATCTTCTTCACCTCGGAATCCATAATCTCTCGTTGGCGCGGTGACACTCGGTAAGCTTTGCTACGCACGGGTTCTGAGGATGTCAGCTCGATGTCATGAGTAACAACCGAGGTTCTTCCAGGCCTATCTACAAATAAGTCCTGAAATTCTGTCAGAAGATCCTGGAGCTCGATCTTTTGCTCCGGCTCTAACTGCGCTTTCGATATAAATCTTTGATTAGTGGTTCACCATCCTCACCGTTTATGACTGATGCAAGCCCTGGAAGTTCAACTGGAATCTTCTCGGGGATGTTCACCATCATGCATACCACTGCCTCCCGTTCTCGGTATGGCTTGAGCAGATTGCAATGATACACTTGCTGTATCCTTCGCTTTCCGGGCAGGCGTATCACGTAGTTTGTGTCAGAAAGCTTTTCAACTACGTTGGCGGGACCTTCCCACTGCACTTCTAGCTTGTTTTTCTGCGACGGTCGCAGTATCATTACTTTGTCCCCGACATCGAATCGACGGGTTCTGGCTGTGCGGTCATAGTACACCTTTGACCTATGTTGCGCTTTAGCCATGGCTTGCTCTGATAGCCGTTGAGCGCTTCTTAAACGCTCCAGTAGCTTCAAAACGTACTCGACCACTACTGGGTCTTCGGCTCGGCCTTCCCACGATTCTCGAAGCAAGCGAAGAGGAGATCGCAACGAGCGGCTGTAAACGAGCTCGGCTGGTGAAAACCCCGTTGCTTCATGCGGGGCAGTCCTTAACGCGAACATGGTAGCCGGCAAACATAGCTCCCAGTCCGTCTTCCTTTCGTAGCATAACGCCCTCAACACTCGCTTCAGAACGGAGTGGAGCTTCTCCACGGAGTTATACTGAGGGTGGTAGACTGAACTATGAATTAGTTTTGCTCCGCACCTTTCCAAAAACGTAGTGGTAAGAACACTAGTAAACACAGAGCCTTGATCCGACTGTATTTCGGCGGGAAAGCCAACTCGTGCGAATATGGAAAGGAGCGCGTTAACTATTTCCACAGAGCTAAGTTTTTTAAGTGGAACCGCTTCGGGGAACTTAGTCGCTGGGCATATCGCGGTCAGCACGTGGCGGTACCCCGACGATGTCGCCGGCAGTGGGCCTACAGTGTCCACTACAAGCCGCCGAAACGGCTCTGTGATGATAGGCACCAGCTTCATCGGCGCCCTCGACTTGTCACCCGGCTTACCTACACGCTGACACGTGTCGCATGTCCTTACAAATCGCTCTGCGTCGCGGAAACAGCCTGGCCAATAATACTCCTGCAACAACCGTCCCTTCGTTTTCTTGACGCCTAAATGACCTGCCCAAGAACTTCCATGTGACAAGCGCAGTAAATCCTCTCGATAAGCTTGAGGCACGACCAGCTGATCAAACATTACACCCCTTTTGTCAACATACTTCCTGTACAGTATGCCATCCTTCTCATAATAACTTATTATGAAAAGGATGGTAACAGGGGTTGCTCGGCAGTGAGGAGTCATGCTCGGTAGCAGGGCTTGCCCGTGCTGGGTAGTTCTCGGTAGTAGAGCACGGTGTTGCTCGGTAGTTAGAAACCGTGCTCGGTAGTGGGGCTTGCCCGTGCTCGGTAGTGCTCGGTAGTAGAGCACGGTGTTGCTCGGCAGTGAGGAGTCATGCTCGGTAGCAGGGCTTGCCCGTGCTGGGTAGTGCTCGGTAGTAGAGCACGGTGTTGCTCGGTAGTTAGAAACCGTGCTCGGTAGTGGGGCTTGCCTATGCTTGGTAGTAGAGCATGGCGTTGCTCGGCAGTGAGGAACCATTGCTTGGTAGTAGAGCACGGTGTTGCTCGGTTGTGAGCAACCGTGCTAGGTGTTGGGACTTGCTGGTGCTCGGTTGTGCTCGGTAGTAGAGCAAGGTGTTGCTCGGTGGTGAGGAACCGTGTTCAGTTGTGGGGCTTGACTCTACTCGGTAGTGCTCGGTAGTAGTACAGTTTCTAGAAATATACTGTAGTAGTTGAGCTCAGGGTTGCTCGACAGTGAGGCACCGTGCTCAGTAGTGGCAAGCAGTGCTCGTTATTCAGGCTTAGTATCCCTCAGTAGTGGGTAACCATGCTTTGGTATTGGGGCTTGCCCTAATGTAGTGACACATACTAACCCGTGGTTTTCTTAGGACGCCAAAAATTTTGCGGCGTGCTTAAACCACTCTGTTGATAATTATGAAAATTTTAACAGAACTGATCACAGCCACATCTCTCAGCATATGCGACGTCACGCTTAGCAGCTTCAACCACTTGTCACACGTCAACGTTGCTCTATGCATCTCTGTGCAAACCCTCTGGGACACAGAATAGTGTACAGTAAACATTTGCTTTTGGCTAAAGTAGTAAGGCTCTGGCAGACGAGATTTTGCTGCACTTTTTAAAAAAATCGTTCAATGGCCTCAATAAAGGAGCTTGTTGCCCGACGAATTAACTGCCGCAAAATTCCTTAGTGCGTGACGTACGATTGGAGTTACGGAACTTGCCGTATGCTCTCAGTGCTCTCCCTCTTTTTTTGCTTCAACGAGGGCATGGATAGCTGCTAAGGGAGGAGGACGATGAAATTACAAGAAGATGTGTTCCTTCGTCAGCACGCGTCCTGACCTTTTGCACTTAATTTCATTTTTTTCTTCGAACGCGCAGCTAACCTTCTTAGTGATCGAGAGCATGTGCGCGGACTCGTGGCGGCGCCTCGCGGCGATCACAGTAACTGTGCAGCTCACCATCGCTAAAACAGCCCTTGGACTTAGGTATATAGCGCAGTAGTTTGTGTAAGTGACGTCACTTGTAGAGGAAGAGGGAGTGATTTTCTGCTAACTGTGAGGACCCAGTCTTAATTCCAGACCATGTGCTGCGCTACAATATTTGGCTCGCGTGTTTTCGGAGCATCGTCTACCGATCCGCAGCTTTTTACAGCGAAAGCTGTATATGACTAGGAGAAACGAAAATCCGTTCGGCTGCGGTGTCACAAGCGGTCTCCATTGGCTGCGTTATCAATTACGTCGTTCCAAAGTACACGCGCCATTGGCTTTGTTGTGAGTCAAGTCGTCACAGCCATGGCACCGAGCCCACGCCCAAAAATTTTTCCCGAGACCTCCCCGCCGAGTTGGCTCACCTTGTCAGTAGCTTGCAACAATGCGGCGTTGTGGCATCAATTCTGATGATTGCGGGAGCGCGTTCACCGAGGAGATCTGCGCTTTTGGCCAGAGTTTCTGCAGCGACACATTGGCTTCGGCAGCGATGTTTGTGACCGCGTGTGATTCGAGAACATCCACTGTGATTAACGCATTGCGGAATGCGTTTGACCGCTCATTACATTCCCTCCATTACCATGATCACGCGACACACAATGTGCGGCATGTGAAATAAACACTGTGGTAAACCTGAGCGAAAGGTGTGCATAATCTTATTAAGAAGCACGAACATATAACCAGTAATTGTTAAACACTTCAGGGCCACGTTGAGTTGAACCCACTGCTGAACACCGAGGTCGCACGTTTCAGCTTTCGCTGCTTACTATTTGTACGGAGTGCTTGGGTGGTGATTTTTTTTTCCACAATGCTGAAAATGTGTTGCAGCGTCCCTTCAAGGTGTATCGTTTCGACAGTGCACGCGCTATTATCTGCGCTGTCTAGCGATGCTCCAGGAAGACTTAGTTGTCCCGAAGCACAATGTTTCCTTTATTTGGCTTCGTCTTTCTGACTCCTTTGTGACAGCGAGTCTTCAAGGTGTGATGAATGTTGATATGTTAATTTGTGCGTCTCAAACCGTGCATGTGAATTTTCTTAGTCGGTGAATGCTAGCGCCAACATCAAATCAACTATTTATTTCTTTGAAAAACTTTCCGAAACAATATGTATAAAAAACACTACAAACGATGATTTTTGTAAGTATCCAGTGATTTATGAATTCTATGCAACGATTTCCGGGTCAAGTTTCAGATTTTCTGGCAATTTTCTTTTGTTGTTGTTGTTGTCGTTGTTGTTTCACAATGCACAGTACAAACTGTGTATTTTAGAGAACATTTATGCGATGTTACATTTCTATTTCTGACTTAGCTTTTCTTTTTTGAGCCCTTCTCCATAATACAGAAAAATGAATGTTTCCTCCGAGATAACAATTGAAAAGAAATAAATCCCCATAATACGCTAAGATACAACAGCAAAACGATCCGAGTTTTTCGCACATGTCAGGAAATTGAACGGCCGAGAACTCATTTATTTAGCGTCATCCCGGAGAACTATCAGGAACTTGTCAGCCCTTACATTTTAAAACACTTGCAGCGCAATGAGGCGTTTTATAAAAGCAGCATGTTCTGGATGTCCAAAAACTAAAAATGAAAAAAGAAATACGACCCACATTTTCCCATTTGTACTAGCCCTTCAGGTCGCCCAACCAATTTTTTTAGGGGCCTTTCTTTTCCGCCAAACTTATATGTGTTCCTCCTTTCAACGTTTGCCGGTGCTGATGACTATGACTTGCACAAAAAGAGAAACCCTGAAGAAATCTACGAGAGATTTCTTATGTACATGCGCATGTTACTATTTCACTCTCTTTTTAGTGCTTTTCTTTGGCATTCGTGCTTCTCATTGCAGCCCGCGAGCTTGTTATTCGTTTGCATTGTTGTCAGCTTGAGCACATTTATACATCTCTTCTACGTAAAATAAAATATAACTGTATCTCTGGCAGGACACGCCACAAAACAATTTTTTTTTCGCTGCAAACGCCTGGTTTCAGAATTTTAGCTGGTAGTCTACCATAAAATGTACACTTTGCAAGCACGTCGGAATAATTTAAGTATGGTTAATGAAATACTCACTCAGGCCTTTGCGTGGGAACGGAAGTCGTAAAAAGTTATTTACGCAAGGCAGTGTCCTACGATCACGATTAAAACCTAAGCAGTTGGTCGTCCTCATCGACTGCCTTAGAATGAATGCCACACTTCTTAACTTCTGAAGAATTCGGCTGTTTTAAAGATGGCCTTTGTCGTCTGGTGAAAACTGTCACGTCCCACGAGTGCGCACTCATCTATTGAATGAGCGACAGCTGGCTAATCTTTCAGGGTTTTTCACTGTATCTCAAAGGTTAGAGCATGGCAACGCGAGTAATAGTGCCCTCCAAGTTGATGAGGCATTACAGTGGCGCAATAAAGTCGTCAGTTCAGCCTTCATACGTTAATTATTAGAATATAAATTACAGCTCAAAACCATTGTCGAATGTCTTGCATGCCGAAACATAGGCATCTGAATGCCAGTGCGAGAATAAGATTCAGAGGGAGAGCAAGCTTTCAGCATTTTTCCCAGCTGTCCTTTTCGCGCTCTCTCTCTCTCTCTCTCTCTCTCTCTCTTTGCATTTTCTCCTCATCTATCCTAGAAAAGTGCATAATACTGCCGTGGCAGGAAAACAAAAGCCAGCTGTGGGTTTAACGTTCTCTGTGTCTCCTCTTTGTTCGTCTTGTTTGCATGCGCGGTGAAACATTGAAACTATGCTGCACCAACTAATCCAACGCTCAACTTCAGCGGTCCTAGAAACTTTCTAAACCTTGACATGTTAGCACCAACGGCTGCGTTAAAACACAATTCAGCTCTTGTGTATAGGCACGAAAAATAATATAAGCTCTATCGGACGCCTTCGCACTCTATGACATACTGGCGACGTGGTTGAATATCATTAAGACGGCGTCGTCACTCATGTTCTCAATTTTAAATGCAAAGATTGGCTTTGCATAATGCAAGCACTTTTGGCATCTATCTATCTATCTATCTATCTATCTATCTATCTATCTATCTATCTATCTATCTATCTATCTATCTATCTATCTATCTATCTATCTATCTATCCATCTATTCATCTATCCATCTATCTATACATCTATCCATCTATCTATCTATCTATCTGCTTACTTCTGGGCACTCTGACGATCACCCCTTAAGGTTCGCGTTAACCCAAATTAGTGACGGAGGGTAACGTGGTTTGACGAATATGACGCGCTGGTTTCAATATGAATAACAGAGAGTTTTAGCACTGCGTACGCTGCATACGTGGCGGCGTTGCGTACGTAAGGACGCCACGTTCTGCGTAGTGCGCATGCGCAGACCGCAACGCGCACGTATCGCATTACGTACGCACGCATTAGATGCGTGCGTGCGTGCGTACGTATGAGGTGATCGCGCCGCTCTCGAACAAGTTCGCGACAGCGCGAGACTTCGTTTTGCAAAATGGCGACATCAAAGGCAAGCACCGGCGGGCTCTGTGGCTTAAAATAAGGCCATAATCTGGCTATAACACTTGGATTGGCTCACATTGGCTGTCAACAACACGTGCTTCTATTTTGATCTACCAGATGGCGCAAACACGCTTCACGCTCGTTACGTACGCGGGTACTACGGCGTACTAAAAACCGATTAGTGGCAAACGACGCCACGTAACGCAAGGCGCTTGCGTGATGCGTACGTAGCACCATTCCGCAATACTAAAACTCTCTAATGTCACCATCCCATGGCGTACGTCATCAAGCTCTTCCCACCAAACAGTGGCACATACCCGCAGGCAGCTGTATGCCACAAGGGATTGAGACTAACTATCGAGCCAGAAACGATGAGAACACACATAATTAACTCTAACGTGTGAGCATGAAGAAAAGCCTGGCATCTGCCACGTTGACCCGGCAAACGAAAATAATAAATGCTAGGCTCTCAGCCGGAATCAAACCCAAGCATTCTGCGTGGTAATAAAGCATTTTACCGAAGTACCACGCCAGGTCTCGCAACTGCATTTCGAATAGACCCTAGAGTACTAACGTCAAGTGTGGTTGCAGTGCCGGCTATATCCAATTTTATAAATAATACATATATACTCCTATGATACAGCCATCACGTCGGGTTCACGTCAATTCTAGTCAGGTGGCATGCGCTGAAGTTGATTGATATGTGGGGTTTAAGGTCCCAAAAGCAACATATGATTATGAGAGACGCCGTAGTGGGGGGCTGTGGAAATTTCGACCACCTAAGGTTCTTTAACGTGCACCCAAATGTGAGCACACGGGTCTACAACATTTCCGCCTCCATCGGAACTGCAGCCGCCGCAGCCGGGATTCATTCCCGCGACCTGCGGGTCAGCAGCCGAGTACCTTTGCCACTAGACCACCGCGGGGGGGCTGCATGCGCTGAAGTTGATTTCTGTATCAGTGTCCAGGGCTACCATCCTCGCGAGCACCAGCGCTTCATATCAGCTTGTAAAGCTTCTGGTGTTGCTAATACTTATGTTCCTGTTGGCATTGTTGCGCAAGTGACAAAAACTGGTTATATCAACAGCTTCTACTGTTAAACATAACTCAGTGTATGCAACATTTATACACATATTTAGCGTCACTTCATGAGTTGTCACTCAATAAAAAAATTACTACACGGTCACCTTCCTCTCGCATGCTTCGCACAACGTCTGTTCCCAAGGTACGTGCGATCTGCCGATTTTTTTTTCACGTGTTTTCTTGCATGCCGCAAGTCTTTATTGCGAACGCGACACCATCGGCATAATCAGGAGCCTAAGGGAATACGCTCGGATTGGGTACAAACGCAATGAAGCAAAAGAAAACGCTCACGATCAAGGGCACACACAGCATGCATGTTCTGAAAAGGGGAAGAGGTTCAAGCAACCTTTAACTGTGTTCGTGCGTATGTTGCTCTGTGTGCGTGTGCATACACACATGTGCAACTGAATAATTTCGACGAGTGGGGGGCTAACTGCCTAACGTCTTCACTGCCCCTTCTTCCCTTTTCCACGACAACGCCGATGCCGACATTTGTGACGACGAATGAAACTCTCGTGCGGCAGCAGAGACGTTTCTCCGATTGGACTTTTTACCTCGGACGGTATTTTGATTTATTTAATGATGCTTTTGAAAAGTTGAAATGGTTCCTCATACAAATTGCCTTGTTTAGTCTTTCTATAAAGTATGCGTCGTTCGGCCAATGCGAACTCGTCCCAGACTTTTTTCTCAATGTCTTCTATTTCGCTATAGACAGCAAAAAACATAGGCGAACAACCAGAATGGAACGGTATAGCGTGCACTGCCCGTTGGCGTGTTCAATTTGCCAATTAAGGGACGCGCACGGAAGGATCCTTCTAAGCACACAGCGACGGGCGGCCTCCAACGCGATTGGTTGACGCTTCGCGCAAAGAGCGAGGGAAATATCTCAGACTCGGCTTCAACACCACGCGATCTTTCTTTGCGGTGTGACCCCTGCAGCGGCTTTGCTTGGGCGTCGAGGCGTGTGTTCGAGGCAGCACAAGCATCGCTCAGAGCAGGGAAGCGCAAAAGCACCCGCGCGAAATAAAACATAAATAATCAAAGCAGAGACGCTGCGGATGGAGAATGGCATGGCGCGCGCCTATGCTGTTTGGCCGCCCTTGCTGTTATTACTTAGATGCCCTTCATTTCCTCTTCCGCACTGTCGCTTCCTTCGAAGCGTTTTTCAGTCAACATCGATGCTTCCTCGCTGTTTCTGACTCGTTCGTTTTTTTGTTTTTTTTTATTGGCAGCAACGCTGTTTGCAGATTGCTTATCTGGTCGTCTAGTGAGCGCCACCGGATAATATTAAGAAAAGTTGGCGCGGTAATGCCTGCTCTGCACTTGCAATGCGTCGCTTTTGGCTCACTCGCGTTATCCGGTGATCGCCTGGGACGCTTCGCACATCCAATAGCGGTGGTCAGTTCGTTCTGAGCCAGGAACACCCTTTTTATGCGTGGTATACTGCATTGTCGCCTGTGTCTTGACATTATGTTTTCCTTGAATCATATAAGTGAATCTCGCAGTTTTTAGGTTCCAAAACAACGACCTTATTATGAGAGCCATCGTAGTGCAGGGCTGCGGGAGTTTTGATAATCTGGGGTTCTATAATGCACACCCTAATTTTAGCACATGGACCTCGAGCATATTCAAACCATTGGTATGCATGTGGCCGTGGTGGCCAGGGTCGGACCTGGGACGCTCGGATGAGCAGTCGAGCTCCACAACCACTGGACTATGAAGGTGGGTTTCCTAATTAGACAGAGAGGTATATCATTGGAGAGCTGGAAATTTTTTTTTTTTTGGGGGGGGGGGGCTTTTTTCCTGATATTGCTACTGCTGCCCCAGTGCAATAGGGCCTGGCCAGGAGGTTTGGATCCTCCTTTTGCCTTACCATGTATACGTGTTACATTGATCCTCTTGTTACGCGGAATCTGCCAATTAAAATGACGAATAAAACAAACATTCTACTCCAGGTACTGGTTGATGACTATGATGTATACAGTGATAAACACATAGCACATACACTCACTCACACGCACTACACTGTTTACAATGTTTCTTTCAGGCGTGTGGCCCGCAAGAATGTGAGTAGCGTTTTTGTGGCGTGTAACGCACTGGAAGTACTTTGCCAGGGGCCTAGCCTTTTATAGATTTAAGGCTGTCTTGAGAGACTGCCTCTCCACTGCGTATCTCGTGCACTCACAGAGGACATGATTGATGTCTTCTAGGACGTTACATCGGACGCACAATCGTGAGTCCCTAATTAGCTTACGCATTGTATCACTTCTGAAGTTTAATGACGTGTTCGTGCTAAATCAATCGGCAGTTATCAATAGCAACGTTGAATTACTTTCTGCGCGTCTTCTACAACTATTTGAATACAAGAAAGCGGTTATGATAATTTACACTAAATGGCTCAGTGAAACTTATCTTTTACAGTAGATGGCTATCTAAGTGACACGCAGCAGTCGCAGTTGTTCTGAAGAATCATCATCCTCATCATCATCAGCCTGACTACGTCCACTGCAGGACAAAGGCCTCTCCCATGTTCCGCCAGTTAACCCGGTCCTGTGCTTGCTGCTGCCAATTTATACCCTCAAACTTCTTAATCTCATCTGCCCACCTAATCTTCTGTCTCCCCCTAACCCTCTTCCCTTCTCTGGGAATCCAGTCAGTTACCCTTAATGACCAGCGGTTATCCTGTCTACGCGCTACATGCCCTGCCCATGTCCATTTCTTCTTCTCGATTTCAGCTATGATATCCTTAACCCCCGTTTGTTCCCTAATCCATTCTGCTCTGTTCTTGTCTCCTAAGGTTACACCTACCATTCTTTCCATTGCTCGCTGCGTCATCCTCAATTTAAGCTGAACCCTCTTTGTAAGTCTCCAGGTTTCTGCTCCGTAGCTAAGTACCGGCAAGATACAGCTGTTATATACCTTCCTCTTAAGGGATAATGGCAATCTACCTGTCATAATTTGAGAGTGCTTGCCGAATGTGCTCCACCCCATTCTTATTCTTCTAGTTACTTCAATCTCGTGGTTCGGCTCTGCGGTTATTACCTGCCCTAAGTAGACATAGTCTTTTACAACTTCAAGTGCACTATTACCTATCTCGAAGCGCTGCTCCTTCCCGAGGTTGTTGTACATTACTTTCGTTTTCTGCAGATTAATTTTAAGACCCACCTTTCTGCTCTCCTTTTCTAACTCCGTAATCATGAGTTGCAATTCGTCGCCTGAGTTACTCAGCTATGCAATGTCATCGGCGAAGCGCAGGTTACTAAGGTATTCTCCATTGACTCTTATCCCTAACTGTTCACATTCTAGGCTTCTGAAAACCTCCTGTAAGCACGCGGTAAATAGCATTGGGGAAATTGTGTCCCCCTGCCTTACACCCTTCTTGATTGGTATTCTGTTGCTTTCTTTATGAAGCACTATGGTAGCAGTTGATCCCCTGTAGATTTCTTCCAGAATGTTTATATATACTTCATCTACGCCCTGATTCCGCAGTGTTTGCATGACGGCTGATATTTCTACTGAATCAAACGCCTTCTCGTAATCTATGACGGCTATGTATAGTGGTTGGTTATACTCTGAGCATTTCTCTATTACCTGATTGATAGTATGAATGTGGTCAATTGTTGAGTAGCCTGTTCGAAATCCTGCTTGTTCCTTTGGTTGATTGACTTCTAATGTTTTCTTTACTCTGTTAGCAATTACCTTTGTAAATAGCTTGTATACTACAGAGAGCAAGCTTATCGGCCTGTAATTCTTCAAGTTCTTGTCATCTCCTTTCTTATGTATTAAAATGATGTTAGCGTTCTTCCAAGACTCTGGTACTCTTCCCGTCAGGAGACACCTCGTAAACAGGGTGGCTAGTTTTTCTAACACAATCTGTCCTCCATCTTTCAGCAGATCTGATGTTACCTGATCCTCACCAGCAGCTTTGCTCTTTGCATGCTCTCCAAAGCTTTTCTGAATTCTTTTATCATTACTGGGGGGGGGGGGGTGTAATCTGGGTTACTTCTAGTTCTTATAGTATTAAGGTCGTGATTGTCTCGGCTACTGTACAGATCTCTGTAAAACTCCTCCGCTATTTTAACTATACTATCCATATTGGTAGTTATTTTGCCTTCTTTGTCCCTTAGTGCATACATCCGACTTTTGCCTATCCCAAGTTTCCTCTTCAATGCTTTGACACTTCCTCCGTTTTTCAGAGCGTGTTCAATTCTCTCCATGTTATACCTTCTTACATCGCAAACCTTACGTCTATTAATCAACTTCGAAAGCTCTGCCAGTTCTATTTTGTCTGTTGTACTTGACACTTTCATGATTTGACGCTTCTTAATTAGGTTCTTCGTTTCCTGGGAAAGCTTGCCAGTGTCCTGTCTTACTACCCTGCCTCAAACTTCCACTGCACACTCCGTAATGATACTCGTCAGATTATCATTCATTGTATCTACGCTAAGGTTGGTTTCCTCACTAAGCCGAGTACCTGTTCTGCAGTGACACTCTGAATTCCTGTACATTCCCTCTTAGTGCTAGCTGATTTATTGGCTTCTTGCGTATCAGTTTCTGTCGTTCCTTCTTCAAGTCTAGGCGAATTCGAGACCGTACCATTCTATGGTCACTGCATCGTACCTTGCCAATCACTTCCACATCCTGCACAATTCCAGGGTGTGCACTCATTATAAAGTCTATTTCGTTCTTATTTTCGCTTATAAGGGCTCCTCCATGTCCAATTGCGGTTTTCTCGTTTTCGATAGAAGGTATTCAAAATCCGTAAATTATTGCGTTCTGCGAATTCTACTAGTAGTTCTACTCTGGCGTTTCTAGTACCGATGCCATAATCTCCTACTAACTGGTCTCCAGCCTGCTTCTTCCCTACCTTTGCATTAAAGTCACCCATCACTATAGTATACTGTAATTTTACCTTACTCATTGCCGATTCCACGTCTTCATAGAAGCTTTCAACTGAAGCGTCATCATGGCTGGATGTAGGTGCGTAAGCCTGTACTACCTTCATCTTGTATCTTTTATTCAGTTTAATTACAATACCTACCACCCTTTCACTAATGCTATAATATTCCTCTATGTTGCCAGCTATGTTTCTGTGAATTAGAAACCCCACTCCCAGTTCTCTTCTGTCTGCCAAGCCCCGTTAGCAAAGGACATGCCCATTCTGTAGCACCGTATAGGCCTCATCTGTCCTCCTAACCTCACTGAGCCCTTTTATATCCCATTTAACACTTTCTAGCTCCTCGAATAGTACAGCTAGACTTCCCTCACTAGATAAGGTTCTAGCGTTAAACGTTGCCAAGTTCAGGTTCCAATGGCGGCCGGTCCGGATCCAGAGATTCTTAGCACCCTCTGCTGCGTTGCAGATCTGACCGCCGCCGTGGTCAGTTGCTTCGCAGCTGCTGGGGACTGAGGGCCGTGAGTTATTTGACGTAAACATGTGGGAGGTAGTGGCTAGATACTCCACCAGGGTGGCCAATCCTTCTCTGGCGAGGGAGTGCGTTCTCGGCGGTGTTTGCCGGTGAGGCCGCACCCCAGGCCTCTTAATGTAGTTCCATCAACACGCGGATTTTTTTTTAATCCGGTTGGAAACTGCGCGGTACCGGGATTTGAACCACGGACCTCTTGAATGCGAGGCGGATGCTCTAACCACTACGCCATCGCCGCACTCCAATCTGAAGAATATATTCTGAAGAATATATTTATGTTATCTAGAACATTCGCCAGCAGCGAGAGCACGACACTTATTGAATTTAGTTCATGTTTTGTTTCTTTCACTCACAGTTTCTGTTCCGACTAATAATGTAAGCTCCGAACAAAAATTAATTAAAATATTATGTTGACGGCTTTGAGTTAGGCACGTGGATTGTGACCTAAGCGAACCAAAAGGCGGTAAAAAACGATAATGATGTAAATAAGCACCCTTGAACAGAATAAAGAAATGTATGCGAGAACTAGAAATTGCGAAATCGTTATCTAAGGAATACTATTTCCCCAAAAAGGGTCAGATCTATGAAACACGTGATAAAGTTCATTCCATAAATCTTTTCTTCAGTCTATGATATCTCTATGTTTAATTATTGGCATAGTTCATATATGTATTGCTGAATGGCGTCCTTTAATTCGCTTTGTCTGAGCGATTTTCGTGACTGTGAATTACCAAATGGATATAGCATGGTGGTAGTATATAAGAAGTGGCGAAACGGCGCCGCCTCGCCAATGCACCGCGCATGTCCCGAAAGTGCTAGAGTTCCCGCCACTTCTCCGCCAGGCGGCGTCAGGGGTTCTATGGGCCGATTTCTGCGCTCCGGCGCCTTTGAAAGCATGCCGCCGGCATGCGTCAAGAGTATTCAGACCACATTTTTTACGACTCTTACTTTTGAAAAAGAGCTTTGGGAAGTGGTGTTGTACACAACAGAGCTCTTAATTTACCCTGAAGAGCTACCCTCATGCAGGGTTTTCGCGAGTATTTGAGCTTGCGGGCTGACTTCAGACTCGTTGTTCATTCATTGTTTGTTTATTGTTTCATTTCTATATATTTCTGAATACAGAATCATTTCGAGAGCTCTATCGGGACTAAAATGTCAAAGCCTAATAAATATCATTTAAATAAAGATAGTTTTTGAATGTCACGCGATAAACTACAGCTGCTTTTCGTTCCTTGCAATATGGATAAGCAATCCTTCATTAGTTGCACAAATATGCAAGACCAGCATTTCTTCACAAAACTACTTTTAGCACACACACACGCACAACTAAGCAGTTGGCGACCATGCGTCCATGCGTAATAGCTAATTTTTGCGGCAGCCAGCAGATCATAAGTTAACGACGTCATTAAGCTCGGCTCTACATACAATAACGTGAAAACCAAAAACAAAAAATAACGCGAAAGTGTTTTTTTTGTCACAGTGCACCAAAACCACAGCTTCATATCTCCGTCATATATTGACATAAAAACGCACACACAATGAGATAGCAAAGCAATAAATGTTCCATCATCGGGGTCGAACTCACGAGTTTTCGGGACTGCGACAACAGATGCCGAGTGCGTTAACCACTGCTGCAGTCACAAACTCCGGAGGCTTTACAGACCCGCCTTTCATATCTCAGGCTTTACTGTCATAGTGCTTCTGGTCGGTGTAGTGGTGTCGCCGTCTGGGATGGATAAAGTGGAGTAATTAATCATGAGTGTAGCCTACGCGATGAGCCTCTGCAACGCATCGCTGCTACTCATCCGTTTATACGGCGCGTGTTAAATAAAAGAGCACTTTTGTCAAGGCCCTCACACACCGCGAGGTGGCGACCCTAGCGCAAGCATTGGCCTCCCTTTAGCATTCACCCATATAAAAAAAAGTGGGGGACCCTTAAAGGCCAACTCCGGCGATTTTTCGAGGTCAGTGAATCTCAATGAAATTCGCTGGGTACGTTCATTTGTACATTTTAGTGTTTTACGCCAAATCACAGGTTTGAGTGATGCACTGATCGTTTGCAAATTAATTTTAAAGATTGCCTCAAAAAGGTCACCTCAATTTCCAGAATTATTGGCAACACTGTCTGTGTGACATCATGTTTGGCATGTCAACGGAAGTGACGCAGCCGATGGCATTGCTACTTTGGCCGCTACAGCGTTTATTTTGCTTTTCTCAAGGCGACGGCAGTGGTGTTTGGTTCAGGTACATTACGAAAATGCTTTCTTCCTTCCTATGTGGTGTTTGGCCGGTGCTTCACTGGACTGGCTTTCACAGTTCTCATACTCCGCGCCGGCGGAACCAGTATATGGACTCTGGCTCTACCAAAGAGTACGTCATACACAGACAGGGCGCTAGGTTGGGTTTCTGTTTCGATATTGCCCTTTTTTTTCCTAATAAAAATTTACAAATATCCTGAGCACTTCAGGTACTGGGCCCGTGACAAGAGTGTTTCAGGAACATAGAAACACCATAACCTTGACATGGTCAAAAAATCGCCGGAGTTGGCCTTTAAGCTTCGCCTTTAGGAATTGAACGCGATAGCGAAATCTAGCCCCTAGTGCACCCTTCAACCGCTAAGTGCATACTTATTATTATGTTTTGTTACACCAACGCCTCCTCTAGAAAGATGCCTGCGACATCACAGGCTTTCCCATGGGGACGGGAGGTTCCTCGTGGTTCAGTGCTTTTTCCGCGAGGAGCACTCGCAGCCGACACTACTACTTTCGCTGGATTCGGAAGTGACGCCATCACTGAAGGCATGATTGTGTTGCCTTCGAGACGGTAGTAAATATTGCTTTTATCTCAGAAGCTGCAAGGTTTAAAGCAGCCTCCACGCCGACTGGGCAGCGGAAGAGGGGAGAACAGGAGAGGGCCGGGAACCCTCTTTGTGGCTCACGTCGCAGGCATCTTTCTAGAGGAGGCGTTGATTACACACACACACCCACACACACACACGCACACAGTCGATTGTACCAGTGCGCGTGCGCGAAAGGTACAGTAGTGAGCACTGTTAGGTGAACACGCGAGCGCGTGGCCGACGGCACTATCAGCGCCACGTAACAGCCATCGTTGGAAACATAGCACATGCGCAACATGTGCTTTGCGAAACACTTTTTCCACCGCGTGCATCACGTCATCGATACGCCTGTTCGTCGTCTGCTAGCCGCATTTTTTGTTCGCTGAGCTGATACCTTCTGCATTTCGAAGTCCATCTGGATCGAAGATTGGCGCGTGAAGGAAAAAAGTGAGTGTAAGAGGGATAATTATTAAACTTTTTATTCAAGAAAATTGCACTTTTGCAATTCAAGTTAAACAAGACCATGAAAACAAATATAAAAACATGAGCAAATCTAATAGCGAGTCATGTGACCACTTACAGCAACGACTGCAGCTATTCTGGACGGTAACGAGTCGTAAAGTGATCGAACATATTCCCAATCGGCTTTCAGCCTTTCCCACTCGTTGCTGACTTGCGCCCACAACTGGTCCGAAGTCGCGGAATAAAGGGGCTTCCTTGCCAAAGAAGCTTTCAGACAGCCCCACACGTTTTCTATCACATTCAGGTCCGCTCCTTTCGGAGGCCATTCCAGTAGCTGCATGTGCTGCTCCGCCTGGAACTCCTTGACAGCCCACGCCGTGTGTAACGGTGACAGGTCCTGTTGGAACAGGTAATCACCGTCTGGGAGAAAACTGCTCGCATATGGCAACAGCACATTGTTCAAAATGTTGCAGTATTGTTCCGACGATAAGTGTCCACGTACACGTTGCAGGGGCCCTAAACCATATCTTGAAGCAGCACCCCACACGCTCACACTCGATCTCCCACTGGCAGAAACACCTTGCACGTTGTCTGGGTCGTTCCTGCGTGGCATTTTGACGTTAACTAAAACAATTGCTTTTCAAAGTAGGGAAGTTTGCCTTACCGTGTGCCTGGTAGTCTCCAAACACGCAATCTTTGGTCTTGTCGCGTCGAAAACGTCGACTCATCCGAAAAGATGACGCGACCCCACTCTTCTGATGTCCATGCTTCGTGCAACTCAGCGAACTGCCGTCGTGCGTCCTTGTGTGCCGCCGTTAGTAGTGGCTTCTGCGCTGCGACGCAGAACGCAGGCGACGTTGAACTGTGGTGTCCGAAACGTCCAAATTCAAGTCCTCGCGTATTGCTGGGGCTGGTAAGAAAGGGTTACGAACAGCAGCTGCAACTATGAAGGCGTCTTCATCGTCTGTGGTAGCATTAGGGCGGGGCACGCGGGGTGCATCCTGCATGCGACCTTCACACTTGTAGGCTTGAATTATCCTGTTCACAGTCTTCAGTGACCTATCAACTAAAGCGCCAATATACCGCTTGGAATAACCTTTCAAAGAAAGATCCACAATTGAGCGCCGTTCATCATCAGGAACCTAGCCATAATACGATCTGGCGACAGAATGAACGGCTGCAAAAGATGTTTGGTTGTTTTATATACGGCGTTGCATGCACAACAACATTGAAGGGAACGAATAGACACCCCCATAGATGTACAAGCTTTTTTGTCTTGTTCTGTTCAAGCACAGATGTTTAAAGAAATCTTAAAATGTGGGATGCATGGGCTTAGAAAACAAAAATGCGGCTAGCAGACGACGAACAAGTGCATTCATGACGTCATGCGTGCGGTGGAACAATTATTTCGCGGAAGGCGTGATGCGCATGCGCAATGTTTCCAATGATGACCGTAACGGGGCGCTGACAGTGCCTTCGGCCCCGCGCTCGTGTGTTCACCCTAACAGTGCTCACCGCTGTACATACAGGTTTTCGATCTAAAGCAAGAGTCGCATAGCCTCCAAGATACACGCCGTGCGCTTGCCATCTAGGAGGCAATAAAGAATCTCACAATGCCCCACAGATGACAGCACATTATCTAGCGTTTGCTGTTTGCTTGATCAACGCCTTTGGAAAGACATGATATGTTTTCCGCTAGAAGAACAACGTTGTCCATTTTTAGAGCTGTTTGAAAGTTCCTTTGTGTAACTTAGCAGCGATGGTTGCATTATCTCGGCCTTTTTCGATGTAGCCTGATGGCCTCCCAAATGCGCCTACAAATCGCCGAATTGGCTCGTTTTCGTCGTGACACCTGTCGAACAAAATGCGTTAAGGAGACTCCTTCCACTACATGGCATTTAGGTAGTGCAATTTCCCTACGAAGCTGCAAGCAACATCGTTCGGAATGGTTTCGTTTTTGATGTTCTCCGTCACAAAGAATCAACCGGCTTCAAGCCAAGGTACTGCTCAGGTTTCTACCAGCAGTAATTATTACCGCATCGTCCTGCCCCATCTTCCCACTGGTAAGCTCGTCGGCGACTCCGTTTTTCTGCATGCAGACCTTGCTGGTCGCCCATACCGAGTGCAGGACTTTAGAGATGCCCACCGCAATAACATAGATCTTACAGATGTAACCTCGATTGGACAGTTTCAAATGTCCCATGTTTGGATGGTGACTTACAGGACAGCACTAGCGAAAACGAAACTTGTAACCTGCGGTGAATTTATATTCAAGGAAGGTGTGTTGTAATAGACGCTGGGCCCACGGAAGTTAAAACAAAGTTATTATGGCTCCCTGAACGTTTAGAAGAATCTATGTGCATGAAGCCCTGCAGTCATTGGGAAAGATCAAGTCAATTACAGCGGAAACTTTGAGAGTGTCAGAGATGCAACAATGCGTACCCTTAATCGAGATGTCGTATTGACACTCGCGGATTGAGTCCGTGTGTGTGACATCCCCCATCTACTCTCGGTTTGTGGTCTACAAAGCCTCAATCTCATTCCCGGCAGACCACCATTATGCCTGCGCTGCAACAGAGTAGTAGTCGTCACTGCCATACACCACGCAGCGAGGATTGTCGACAGTTTGAACACACGGCTGAAGAATGTGTGGCGACGTATGCCAACAAACTGCGTCATCGCATACGAACATCTGATGACGCTTTGCAAGAACACATCATGGATGCTACGGAAGTCCTTGAAGCAACTGGCGACCTTCCTCGTACCGTAGTTGTTGAACCCTGAGCTGCCAAGAAAGACGAGGCTAATGACTGTGCTGTAGCGGAGACATCCGAACAAGTATCGAAAGAAGATCGCGCGAAAGACGGCTGCGACACTCGTAAAGGCACTCGGAAGAAAGCCTCGGAAGCAGGGTTGATGATGAGGCACTAGATACGGAGATGACTGCTAACGATGTGCGAGCATGCACCGACGTCTTCATAAGTAAACGCCGAGCACCACCCAAATCCGCGACAAGCGAGGGAAGCGACTCGACTGCATGTCCTCGTCAGTCACGCATCGCAAGTCATCACAGCCTGCAGGAAAGTGCAGACGCTCCAGATCAAAGAGGCCGGGTAGTGGGGACTGGGGTGCATTCACTACGCTCCTTCTCCACCAGACCGGCGAATGCAACTCTGAAAAGGATACAGACACCATGGCGCTTCCCTAGAGAGTCACTTTTGCAACGGTCAACGTATGTAGACTACGATCCAAGCAGAAAAGGTGCAGCTCCGCCAGTTGCTCTTCAGCCGACATCTCGATCTCGTCACCATTCAAGAAACAAAGATTGAGAGTGAAGTGGATGCAGAGAGGGCTTTGCGGCCTTATCTCTCCTATTTTATGTATTTGTGTCGCATGCCGTGATTGATTGATATGTGGAGCTTAGCGTCCCAAAGCCACCATATGATGATGAAAGACGCCGTAGTGGAGGGCTCCGGAGATTTCGACCACCTGGGGTTCTTTAACGTGCACCCAAATCTGAGCGCACGGGCCTACAACATTTCCGCCTCCGTTGGAAAATGCAGCCGCTAGAGCCGGGATTCGATCCCGCGACCTGCGGATCAGTAGCCGAGTACCTTAGCCACTAGACCACCGTGGCGGGGCTACATTGAATGTTCAAATCGTTTATTTGTTAATGGCTAGCTTTCGAAACCCGTGTTTCTTAACTCGTCTATGAAACAGGGCTGTCCGTTGTCGCCAATGCTTTTTGCTCTTTACTTGGAGCCACTTTGCTTAAGTGTAATTCGATATAATAACGTCCGTGGTTTCAGTGCTTATGGGAATGAGGTAAAGGTATTGGCGTATGAGGATGACCTAGCCTTCTCTTGCACAGATCTTTCTAGTATAGAAATGACGGTGTCAACAATCGGAGAATTGGAAAAAAATTCAGGGGCACGAAAGAACTTTGCTAAAAGCTTGAGACCGTGGTTTGGCACGTGGACATATAAACCAACCCAATTTCAGGATATGTAATGGTCTTGCGTTCCACCAAAACAACCAGGTGTTCCATTAGATGCATATCAATCAGGTGCAAATTATGGGAAAGAACGTGTACCCACCCTAAAGCGCCATGCCCAGACGTTTATTCCTCATAATCTCTCTATCTTAGGCAGAGCTAAAGCATGCAACCTGTTTTTGGCAAGAAAAATATTCTACGTTCTGCAAATAATTTGTTGTTCTATGGCTTACAAACAGAAATTTCAGTGTATATTTGCTACCTTTATTTCATCGTCAACCTATGAACCAATGAAGGGAGATAATTTTTTTAGACCTGTCTGTGCAGGTGGTCTTGGGTTGGTACACCCTTTTTATTAGACTACTGGTGTGGGGCTTTTCCTATCTTCGTGACTGTGCTCATCCACTGCTTTGAACACTCTTGCAGGTGAATTTCGCAAATGTTTACAAAAGTTAGTGGTATCTACTAATGTTGCATCGCCTCTCTATCTGCAAGGGTTCATGCGTGAAGTATTCGAATCAGTGCGTTTCCCGACATCCAGATTCTCTAATGAGTACCTGTTCTCTAGCTCAAGAAAAGACCTATATTATGCTGTGTTGGATGCGCTCTCTCCGGCCCCACTTTACCGCTCACTATATATTGAATTTTCTGGTCATGACGTGCTATTTCGTGTAATAAAAATGCCTATTTCCCAATAACCAAGACATTTTTTTACAAAGTGCATACAGAAACAATACCTGTAAAATCCTGGGTAAACACCAAAGGCATATTTGTATCCTGAATTACCTGCACCTCTGTGAAGTTCCAGAAACAATCGAAAATTGCTTTGTTAGTTGTAAGGACGCCGTACTTTTCTGAGACGTCCTGCAGAGGGCTTTATAAAAAGATCTGGATTTAAATCTCATAGCATCCGTTATCTTGTACCACCCAAATGCAACGAAATGCCAGTTGACATGCTGTTGTTAATGGGCATGCATAGTTTGTGGAAAACTCGCATGTTGGACAGGCATGTGGAACCAATGGTGTCTTCGCGAAGCCACTTTGTGCAAATGACTGTGCGGCTAAGGAACTTTTATGACCAACTGCAATTTCAGCCGGACTGGTATGCTGAGTTCATAAAGTGTGCTACTCAAATACCCATTTAGAATTGTGTTGTACGAGATTTACTTTGTAACAACCATTGTACGTTTGTTGATTTGACCCTACGTATGTTGTACGCTATGTATACACGTACGCCGCATTTGTATAAATACCATGTAAGAAAAAAAAACATCGTAGCTTTGTGGTAGACACATGCTTCACGAACGGCCCGGTTCGATTCCTCAATGGGACCGAAAGTTTTATTGTTTTATTTCTTTCTTCTCAAATTTTTGCTCACGTACAATTTTTCGCTCACAACTAACGGTGCCGACGCCGATGGCGGAATTTCTGCGACACGAGCTCTAACGCTATCGCGTTAAAATTCCCTCTACGACGCGCGCCTGCCTTGCCTGGTTGTCCTCTCCTCGCGCCACGCCGAGTAAAGTTCGGCACAGCGGCTGCGCGTGCTGTCTTCCTTGGTGAGCGTGGCTTGGAGGTGACTGCTCTTGGACACATGCGCGGTTAAGCGAATGGTACAGAAATAATTTCGCAGATTGTAGACGTTTTACTTCAAGCTCTAAAGGGACCCTATATCCTTCCGAGTTCAAATACGAGGAAAGGGTTTCTTTCTAGGTTTACAATTCCTACTGACGATATCTCTTCTTTGCCACTTACCTCTTCATATAGCGTGTTTATAACGTCAGCCCTATAAGCGTTGACCCTATATGAATTTCGTGCTTTTCGGCTACATGCTAGTATCTCCGCCTGCGCAATCGGAAACATACAATATAATGTGAAATGAGTTGATCATGCGTGATAGTCATGTGAAACAAGGAGAAACGGGTGGATGACCGCATAGCAAAGCGCAGTACGAGACAATTCAAAACTCATACTTCTTGCATGTTGACCAATCAAGAGGATGTACCCTAATGACGTCACAGTAATTGCTTCTCTGGCGTCACGAAGAGCACCAAAAAGACGAGAGGCGTCAAGAGAGTTTAATGAGCTCGTTTATTGAATCTTCTGAAGTATCCATTAAAATAGACGCGACTCTCTTGCAACTGGCACTCTGTGTGTTGTAGTACCTAGCCTTTACAGCGCAGAGAAACGTTGCGATGCGCGTCTTCTGGCCAACAAGCCGCTGCGAACCTGGCGGCAGCAGCGACTAACTTGAGCATTTTAGTGACGTTCTCGTGGCACTCGCTTGGCCACCTCTCTTAATTCACCACTATTGGATATAGCTAGGAGTTTATTGTATTTTCTTTTGGTTTTACTTATTATTTGCCCTACATACAGTATTCGCTTGCTACCCCTCAAAAGCACCTGACAACGCGAAAAGTTCATATCGGTAGACCAAACACATTGGTACACGCTGAAAACATTATAGCAAAACATTCCCACAGGATCTTCTCATTGCTGTGTCCACTAAGTGTACCTCTGGACAAGTACGCATTTGACCTCGAGTTGATTTGTTTCTGTGCTATATTCGGCTATTGTCTTACCTATCGTTGTCCATGTGTGTTAGCAAATAAACAGAGGTATGGTATAAAAGTACAGTACATAGAATGTGTACAACCGAGAAAATTGAAAGACTTGCGTGGAAAGTTGCTACGAGAGAGCATCATCAGGATGACAAGATTAAGCGATAGCGTTGTGGTAGCGGATAGATACTTCATCATACGCGAAGAAACAAAGTCCCTAAATAAAATCATTGAAATGGAATGAAAACTTCCACAGCAACTTACTGGAGAAGGAAGGTGAACACGCTGCTTGTGCGGAGGTCGCTGCATACAGTATTGCGGATTATCGAAGCGTGGTATTCAATTTCAGCCGCCACACTGCTACGACGGGTGTGCAGCGGTGGAAGGGTAGCTCGCTCCGCTATATGCAATTCAGGTTGCTCTGGATAACAGATACTTCCGTCTAGGCCAGTGTTCGAGACTGCGACGCATAGTCGATCAAACTAAGGGCTATCTTACATTCAGGTGTTTATGGTAGTTGCACAGAAGTGGCATCCTTGTTGTTGATGATGTTGTTGGCGATTATGATGTTTTGTTGGTGGTGTTGTTAGTTTCGTTGTTTTTTTTTCACCAGAGTGGATATAACTTGAGGGCAAACTATGCAGTGCAAGAATCTAGCTTTCTTCTGCAATACCATTTCAGGAATGGGACTATGTGCGTTAGTGTTTGTACATACGCACATTTGTATAGTTTTGGGCTTGTCGGCAGCACCCATTGGCACCCGCTTCACCTTATACGGTAACTCAAGTACCATAGATCCTTATGAAAGAAGTATTGAAATAACATATTTTTCAAGACCATTTTTTTTCCTTTCTTTACCATATCGCCAGAGAAAACGTAACAACGTGGCCGCTAACGGCGTTGCAACAGACATGCCGTAATATAACCGTGCATCACGACAAAAAGTACACGTTCTTAATCCTATTTTGATGGAATCATGAGTAAAATGAACACGGCCGCTTCCACAAGTACCACGACATGTGGGCAGCTTTTGCTTGCGTTTATTCCTTCTAGAAATGCCGATGAGCAAGTTCTTCTCATGGGTGAAGCACTTCTTGATGCGCGAGAGTTGCAGTACTATAATACTGTGCCAGTTTCCTATGTCACTGCTTCTTCACTGCACAGTGACCCCGATAATTTCCCTTTTTTTAAAGACACCACACTTAATGTATTTGTAAGATCCAGCTGTGCACAAGAGCACGTTAAACATATTCCTTGGTAACGCTTTCATTTCATTTAAAGAGAATTTACTAGCAGCTGCTCCCCGACTTTCGCTGAAGCATGCATAGTCAAAGTATGCATTGCTTGGAACAGACCTAAGTGTTCCTTTTTTCCGTGATTCGTTGTAATGTTTGCAGGCTTCGTAAATGGATATGTGCCACAGACATTGAGTAAATCTCGGTACGCAGCAAGGGCCCACCAAATATGATTATAAAATGATGATGGCATTTGATCATAGATGTTTGCGTGGACATGAACCAAAGAAAGAACAATGATAAAAAGAACAAACTCTCCTCCTCCTCACATCGAGCTACGCACATCGCGCGCACAACCATTCGAGAGATAATAAACTTCCTTTCCTGTCAACGCTATTGAAGGCCTGCTCGCGCACGCGCCTTCGAGCCTTATGGTGCTTGGGAGCATGCGGATCACGCCAACGCGGCTTAAAGGGCCTGATCGCTTTCCTAAGCAAGACAGGTTTAGATTCCCGTCTTTAGAGCATCTGATAATGCAGAGACTTTTGTTCGTGTCCTACACCCAACGAGACATTGTGTGCAGTGACTCGTTGTGCTATATCACAATGACCCCCCCATCAAGTCCTTCTCTTTCACTCTCTTGCCATTTTCCCCTTACCTCCGTGAGAAGTAGCAGGCTAGAAACCCTCTTTCCAGGCCGACCTCTCCTTCTTCATCTCATTAAACACTTTCTTCTTCTTTCAGCGTCTCTGAAATTTCTCGTGTTAGCTGGTAGTGATAACGCTTGACAACCACCTATTATTGGTGATGTTTAGGAATTCAGCCAAAGTTTCTCGTTTAGGGCTGTGCAAATATAGATTGTTTTAAGGAATGTGTCCACTATTATTGAGAAATTGCAGAAAGGAGGCATCTGCGTGCTACCTGCGGTGTTCCATTTACTGTGGCAGAAGGCATCCTCAGATGCATACAAACAATAATTACGGGAGTAACTGTAAAGATCAACACAACTACCTTTTTCACCAGTGGAACTAGGTTAAATGGGCGAATTAAAGTCTTTCTTGCGAGAATTGCATCCTCACATCTTCACATGCATACAAGCAATAATTATAACAGTAACTATAAAAATTAACACCACTAACTTTTTAGCCAGTGGTAATAAGTGGTCAAGTCAAATACGCAAATTCAAGTCCTTCCTGCGAGAATCAAGTGGAGAATCACTGGGCGTGAGCTCCCTTGCGCTGCTGTTTCTCGCTAATTTTGTGAGTTTTCTTATTCGTTTTCTGTGTCTTACTGCCACGATTCGGCCACCACCATCGCGGTGCACCAGGCGCCACCACTTTCAGGTGCCGAAGCCTTACGTTAGGCTGCCACGACGTCCGAAAGCTTCGGCTACGGGTGGCGGCCATTCTTCCCAGCGCCCATATAATGAGAACGGAGTGATGAATGCGTCTGAACAGCAAGACAATCTTGTTCTTATCTGATTTCTCTCTTTTTTAACAACCATTGTATTAAGGAAGGAGGAGAAACAGGAGGAAAAGGAAAGGCAGGGATGTTAACCAGTCTGGAACGACCGGTATGCTACCCTGCACTGCGGATAGGGATGAGAGTTTGAAAGATTGAAAAGGGTAGAGAGAGGAGAGCACGCACACGCATTGGGCTAACAAATGCTGATGACTTGGAACATGTTGACGCGCACTAACTCAAGAAAGCCCAAAAAGACGCGGTTTTAGTCCACTGGCGTTCCACTGACTTATGGATGCTTCCTTGACTTCTCAAAAATGATGATCGTTAGCCATATTTTACTCGAAAATTTACGTTATAAGGCAGAGTGTGGACAACCTAACTTGTGGGTATGACCGAAGATCTTCTAGGCGACAAAACAAATAAAACTATTCCATGTTTTGAGGACCTTATGAAGACTGTGATGGCGCCTTGACGACACCCAACGCCGATGATTTATTACTCCGAAGAAGGCGTGAACTGATAATCAGGAAGATTACAGCGATGCAACTACCAATGACTCCAAAGAAATGAACTGTGACATGTAAGTAGAAAGCAGGCCTTTCACAACAGTCACATACAAGAAAGCCCGACCAGCGGGGATACCCGTAATCTTAAAGCTAACGGATCCTGGTACCTCTATCTGGAAAGTGAATCTGAACAAACTGGCCGGTAAAGTGGTATCTTCAGCTAAAGAGAAGGTGCAATCGTTCCACGTCAACATACATTGCAGCTTTTCTTTCTGTCTCTAAAGTTACTGCATCCTCCAGACTTCTTGAGGTAACGCATGCAGCTAGCTGGTCTTGAAGTGGTACCGTACATACCGCAGTCGTATGTTCAGAACCTAGGAAATATTAAGCAAACACTTGTACAATACAGTGAAGATCAGCTGCTTGAAAGAGGCAGCGGTGTAATTTCCGTCAAGAGACAGACTAAATGGCTCCGTCGTGAGGATGGTTCTGCAGAGCCAGATTTACTCGGCACTGTCATTTTTAAGTTCTCGACCAATAAACCATTGCCACCTCGTGTTCGCCTACGATTCACAAGTCATCCAGTGGAAGAGTACCTACAGCCAGCTACACGATGTTACAACTGTCAACGATATGGCCATGTTGCCAAATCGTGCCAGGGACAACTTCGCTGCTACATCTGTGCCGGGGCACATGATAACAAAGATTGTACATCCAGGAATCATTCCAGTTGTGCCACTTGCAGTGAAGACCACGTACACTGTCGTATGTATGCTGGTTGTCCAAAACATCAGGTGGCTACACGACTTATGCGACAGGAAATTTTGCTTGGAAGAGCTCTGAAGAAGGAATCACCTTATCCGAACCTTGAAACGGTGAAATCACACCCTGTGAATTCAAAATCACAGAAGAGTACATAAGTCTTAATAGAGCTTATATCTTTATACGAATATATAGTTATTCTGAATGAAATACTTTCTCTTGGCTGGAATCTGTATGCACTTTTGCTGAGAGAGCTCTCTAATGTAAAATAAGGTGGTTTTTCTTGCATGTATTGAGTGGCTTAATGTGAGATGGTTATCATTTTCTGGTTCTGGAATATTGAGCGCCCAAGAAAGGTTAACTGATTTGTCCCGCATCATTAAGTGACGAAATATCAAGCCCTATCAAACGCCGCGTGCTCAGCCATTTTTATTGCAGGCATTGCCTCGGCATCATAACGTCACTCATTCATCAAAGTGGCGTTGACTGTGCTTGTTTCTTTTTTTTTGGGGGGGGGGGGCTATCATGGCGTTTTCATTTTCCAATCTCTTAGGCTTTCAGTACTCATACATTTCGTCACGACAATCTCGACACAATAGTATATACTGTAAACTTTGGGATTCACTAATATGAGTGTCTGACGCTCACTAAATTCCACAACCCTTTAAGATACATGCTGGGAAAATGATGCTTTACGCAGTAGTCTCAAGCTTTACCATCCACAAAGTAGAGAAAGGCGTATCCCAGGGTGCTGTGCTCAGTCCACACTTTTTCAACATCACCCTGATATATATAACAAGTATATTGCCGCGAGGAGAGCCCCTCACAATTCACGCTGATAATATTTGTATCTGGAGCGCTTCAAATTCACGTCTTGCCAACAATCAACGCCTCGAAAACGTTTTACGAAACTTCACGTATTCGGCTCCTCGAGGTATGCTCTTTTCTCCAGAAAAGAGCACAGCCGTCCCTTTCACGTGAAAGAAAATGACCAAGTATCCACTCTTCCTCGGGGGCCGGCCGCTGACTTATGTATGGTCTCAGCAACTTTTTTGCAATACTCATTGACTGAAATCTTTTATGGCCCCCTCAGGTGAAGAAATTTCGAGCAAGAATAGCTGCAGCATACCAAATCTTCAAATTCATGGCGGAAGCACGATAGGGATGCAAATGCCGATGAATAGTCCTACTTGAGAAAGCGTATATCGAAGGAACCTCGCGTTATTGTCTACAGCTGCTTCACCGATTATCACCAGCAAACAAAAGAACTTTAGAAGCCACACGAAACTATTCCTTACGAATATGCTTTCGAAGGGCTCCTCAGCCTCGAGAACTGTAGCGGAAGCAGGATGTCTCCCACTAGATGTCATCTGCACTCAAGAAATATTGCGCACTAATTTCCGCCATGTTTTACAAGAGAAGCCCCATTTTCTGTGCCGCGTACATCTTATCCAAAGCACTTCTGCATTCGCCCAAGCTAAGCGAATGCAGCAACTTACTGATATTATACAGCCGAAGAAGTTAATGTCTCCAAGATTTCCTCCCTAGACGCTTTCACCTTTAGGTATTAAACCGTTTGTACCGGGCATCAATGAAGCAAAGAGATGTATCGCACAGACCGCGCTGTTGCAGACTGTTCTCTTCTACGTAATCCATCATTATATACTCAGCATTGTCATATTTATACTGACGCCTCAACTACATATTCAGGAGAGTTCAGCATATAGCCTCTATGTACCCTTTACAAGATAGACTATCTTATCGAGTACAACGCAGGACATCAGCAACGACAACAGAACTTCCTGGCATCAGAAAGCAGTCCTCTATATCCTGCGTCAAACGCCGAACCGATGAGCGACCTTCACTGACTCCAAGGAAGCACTAAAAATACTGTTCAGCACTTAAAGAAAAGATATCCCCGATTTCATTCGATATAATGTGCTTACACCAATTGGCTATTACCGCCGATAAGGTTCACATTTCAATGGATACCGGCTCACTGCGTTATACTGGCCAATGAAAAAGCAGATGAAGCGACCCGCAAAGGACTTCAAGAGCAAAATTACAGGCGAACTTATTTCACTAAATTTAATTCTTCTCAGCTGGTTAAAAGGCTTGCTTCTGAAGAAAAGAAGAGGCTCTGAAACCTCTCGACGCATCATTATGCTTTCCTCCGCGCTATCGACTCACATCTAAAACCCTATACTCCCATCATGAATCCTTCGATACCTGGAAACTCTCTACCACCGTCCTCGACTGAACCGCGCTTATTAAAACAACTTACGCTACCACTTCGGTTAAGCAGAAAGTCCATACTGCAATACCCGTGGCTCCATCGAAACTGTTGAACATATCTTGTTTGAGTGCCAGGCGTATGCCGATGAGCGTACGCTCTATGAGCACTGCATGCCAAAATAACTATCAGTTGATGGTGTCTTCGGCCCTTTAATCTGCTTCACACAACAAAGGCATGCGATGAAACTTTTATTCACATATTTAGACAATATCGGTCAGCGCAACAAACTGTAGTGGCACCTTGAAAACTCGTAATAAGTCATTCTGTCAGCACACTTCACGCCCAAGAGACAAAGTACTGTCTGTATATTTACTTTTTTTCCGTTATATACTTTAATATTTTTCTCCCTCTTTCTGTCTTTCAGTACTCAATTCTTTTCCTCTCGCAAAGTAGCAAGTCAGCGATATACACACGCCGGCTACATTCTCTACCTTTCAATGAAGAGCTCTCTCTTTCTCTCTCTCCCTCTCTGTGACGCTTTATCCATTTTGTATTGACAACTTTTACACGACACTATCCTTCAATGGACTGGGTCAAAAGAAAGTGTTCCCTAAAACATCTTTTACAGTAGTAATATCATGCATTAGCTACGACAAAACAGTGACACGTTGTGGCTGTCGACACGTATGGATGCTGCAAAGGGCAATGATACCTAACTGAATCTTAAGGTGAAATATTTAGATGCGTTAACATACACCAAAAATGGATCGTTGCCGTCGGTGTCCCGTGGCGTTGGCATCAACGTGAGTGATGACGGAGAAATCGTCCTCACGAAATGACATCATCATGTGACGTCACACATTACCAGTATCGATGGCGTGATCACGACATTATTATGTCATCGCGTACATTGGCGTCACAGGATGCCGTCATCACTTGACAACGTCACTCGCTAAAGTGTAAACCAATCTCGCAGGCGCTGTACAAACATGCCACGCGCAAAAATTTTCCATTGCCTTCGATCTTGGAGGCAGTGCCGAACTACGTTAGATTCAGAAATATTTCAGAGTGGGGAGGGGGAGGGGGCAGGAAGGATCAATGCGTTAACTGAAAAGAAGAAAAAAAGGAACATGACTTCCGTTTTCAAATACTCTCATGCGCATGCATGTATCAGCCAAATAGACAGAAAAACGAAGTGGAAAGACGACGAGGTTAACCAAGTTTTATCTCCGTTGACTATCCTTGACTTGGAGTGGGAGAAATGGAGAATAATACAAAAGAAAGAATAGAGAGGCAAGAGCTGCGCCAGCGGGAGGTACAGGTGTGGTTCTAGAGCCTCACGTAAAATTATCACCTGGCCCCCTACCTTTCTTGCCTCCTGACGAGCAGTCACATCATAACACCTTATTTACCGGCCTCCCAACTCCGATGAAGGAACTCACTTATCCTGGATGACCCTCTCTCCACCGGTAGAAACATCCTGGCGCTGCCCTTGTACAGCAAAATGAAGACAGCAAATGCAGATATGGATGAACTGTTAGCTTTAACCTACACAACGCGAACTCGCGCTGTTATTTTGCAGGCCTTCGTGAAGTCTAGTGGTCCGCAAGAAGCACAAGAGGGCTTTCGAGGCCTTGTGAATTTTCGTAACCAATGCTACAAGACCCGCGCAAAGGAAATTATTATGGCGTTGTAAAGACACAACGCTTTCGAAATTTCACACAGTCTGTCGTAAAATCACTGTGTAACTAAAGCTCAATTGACGTTTCTTGTATAAGTAGGACTAAATACTATTTTTCGTTATGCTTCGAAAGGAGTGTCTATACTCGCTCCAGCTAATTCTACTCGTGTGCGTGCGTCTATGAAGGTGGTAGCTAGATGGGTTTCAGGGCAAGGTTGGCGAGCGTGTCCACTCACCGATCATTTTTTTTTCTTTATCGACAGCCACACACAGGGGCACGTGCCTAGGTTAATATCCTCGATTTTTCATTAATGCCCTAATCTTCCCTTGTCTCCTACTCTCTCGCTTGGAAAGGCGACAGCGAGGTGCAGTTGTGGAGCAAACTAATGACAATATTTCACGCTTGGACACGTCTGAGAAGCACAGAGCGTGAAACAAGACCAAAATCGTCGAAAAACGAAATGCAGGAAGAAATGGGCAACCCGAAGCGACAAAAGCGCCGTGTTGACATTCGGTCCCACACCCGCCTCATTCGGCCGCGCAACGCGAAACTGTCCGCCGGTGGCGGCAGCGGCACCTCTACGTCGCTCCCCCTATCCACCACGACACGGTCAGCAGCGGCTCCAGCGGTAACCGGACGACGAAATAATGCGTCTCGCGATTCGACCCGATCAACTAAAGGGAAAATATCGCTCGAGACGGGCACCGGGCAGGGCGTCCGGCCAGCCGGGCCAACCACGCCAATCACTACGCCCTGGGGCGGCCAACGTTGTACCCTTGCCGGGAGTTCCTCCTCCGTCGTCTCGCGTTATTATTCTATCACCGTCGGCGACCCGCGCCGCCACACCGGGGAAAAACCGTCGGCGAGTGCTTCTTTTCCGGCTATTCGATATGGCCCCGATCTCGGTCGATCATCGGGCTCTCCCGTCCCTTTTCCCGCCATCTCGAGAGAAGCCCACCGCCGAGAGAAACAGCATCAGTCAGTGCGCGAGCACGTAGCAGTACGGGTACAGAATCGAACAGCACGCACGCACGCTCGCGGACACAAACACACTCGTCATCGAGAGGTGGCCGAAACGAAGAAGGAAGGAGAACGTCCGGGGGAAGACAAAGCTGAGGAAAGGAAGACGGTGGGTGGAGCGGCAGATCAAAACACACAACGTATGCCGCTGAGGCTGCTGCTGCCAAGACAATGGCAAGGCCAAAGATGAAGGGGCGGCCTTCGTCAAAGTGCCCGACCGATCGACGGACGAGGCGGCGGGAAAGAGACTGTTCTGTGCCAGGTATAGAAGCGTCCTCTTTCTTCTACCTCCTTCTCACCTCGCTTTTCGGGTTGTGACCTCTCGGGTACACGACCTTTCCCTCTCTCTGTAAGCCTGCTACTTAACGTGCTAAGGTCGTTAGAACTTTATGCGCGCCAGTATTCACTACATACCTCTTCCGATAGCTCTTTTTTTTGTTCTACAGCAGCCCTTTTCGGGCAATTTTGTGCATGTTGTGCACGTATATGCGAAAGGCACGATCGAAATTTTCCGCCGGGCGCCATCTCTGGCTTTAGTCAAATAGGCAGCTCTGAGAGTAGAAGGCTGAACTGGTGGGTTCTTTTTTTCAATAATATTGTCGATTTCCGACAACTGGTATTTAGACACGTTAGCTTCTGTTCTGTGGTGGTCTTTTTTTCTTACTTTTTTTTGCTAAGTCGAGATATCGTGTCGTGTATCTTGACGAAGCAAATCTTTTATTTCACTAAGACTTCTCGGCACTTTACTTCGTATACAAGTCTGCATGTACCTGTGATACACAAACATTTAGTTTCGCAAAGTTTTACGTCATCAGTCAAGCTTGTTTTTTTAATTATTTTTTCATCATTACAAAGCAACTCCATAAGATTGTGATGAAGACTATGAGAGATAGACAGAATGAACATGTGTTTTAATAGCGTGAAAGAAATTCTTTCATCGCCGAGTGTGCACGGTTCTTTTAGTTCAGAAAGCCATTGCTGAGTAGCGCTGCCCTTCTTGCAGCAGCACACGCTAATTTCCCAGATTTGAGGCTACGGGCAATGCTAACCGTAATTTGTCTCGGTCTTTTGCTTCTTCCTGGTTTCGACACATGCACACGGCACACGCAAAAAACACACACGCGCACACACATGAGGAAGTACGCGATCGTTGACACTCACAGACTGCGCAGCACTTCTTCAGTTTATGTGTGATTTGTTCTCTACGATTTGCCTTTGCTATTCGCCAGATTTATGCCCTATCGATATGGCTGATACTTGCCTTATATGTTGGAGAAACTTGAGAAGGCCGCACAAGAATCAAGAGTACTCCTCGGGAAATAGAACAATTATACCCTCCTGAGACCACGCAATACTTAATCACACTTGTAATACTACATCATAAAAACTTCGAACCTGCGGACGGTGATAGATATTTGTTTATGAAAACATCGGTTACTGCTATTTACTCCTGAGCAGCACCTCCAAGGTCGTGTCGATATCTGTCTATGCCGCACAGCCAACTGTTAGAAATAATCTTGAAGACAATTCTCAAAAAGCCTACAATCACCCATTTATGCAGCAATTAAATAATGACGTAAGAATTAATCTAAGTTCATTTTTGCTCACTGATATTACTTAGAATAGAAGGTTTGCTGCTCTTCTTCGCACAAGTTTGAACCCTAAAGGGGTAAGCATGCGACTAAGTTTGAACTGTTTCTCGTTTTATGCCATCGCGATGTAGCGTTAAAACATTAGCACTGCACCGAATGTTTTAACAAGAGCTCCTGCATCTGTCCTCACGTGGAATGTTTCTCTAAATCCTCAGCCCACCTCCTTTATAATACCTTTCTCGCATTCGATGACAAAGGGTTCGGCGTCTCCCAAGGTTGGCTCTCCATCACGTCGTCCAGCGCTTAACTTTCAGCAGCCATTCACAACGTCCCCCTCTGGACAGAACCGGCAATCAAGTGTGGCGACGTTACGCCCAGAAAGGGCAAGTTTACTGCTTGGGCCCTGAGCTAGCCGCGCGTTTTTTCGGCGAGGACACGGCGCCCGATTGCTCTCGAGAGAGTCCTGCGCGACGAAACATGCCCGCTTGAGTCAACTATTACTTAAGGCCGTAATAAAGCATAATTAACTCACACTTTCAAAGTCCGCGGACCGGGGCACAAAAGGGGGACCATAGCGTGCTGTCCGGTGTGTCGTCGTCGGCTTCCGGCTTAGTACGTACGCTCAGCGCGTGGCCCGCACCTCGGCCCTGAGTCTTATTGCGGGCCCCGTAGGGAGGGGACGATTCGGACAGCGGTGCGTCGCACGCGGCTAAGCCAACCGAAACAATGGTGCACGCATAATTGCAGCTGCCGCAGCAGCCGACGAGGGGGCAATCGCGACGAGGCTTTCCGAGGAAGACTCTCGCGCTCGGCTGCGCTCGACGAAGCAATCGAATTCGTGGTGGGCCCGGGCGGCTGGCCGCTCCTTCCTACCGCGGCACCTTGCGGAAAAGCCCACCCGCTGCCTCTGTCCTTGCCCGGAGAGGCCGATTAGTCGCGCTTGCTGGAGTAGTGAGTGTTCATTTGCGTACACGACGCAGGACGCCTTGAGAGACGTCAGCGCTGTCTAATAGGGCTGTTGATGAGCTGTGGCTTGCGGCAAGCTTTTTTTTTCCTAAACCTTGAGTGTCCACTGCACGCTGCAGTGATTGCAACTCCAGATTTGGGGTGAGCACTTTGTAGCGAGCGATACATGGGGCAAAAGAAAAGTGCGCCAGTGAACAGAATGCTTTGATTACTGCTGTTTCGAATTGAAAAAAAAACAGTTTTTACTAGATGTCCGCGTGAAATTTACGAGACGGATGTCTGTACGTGGAGGAAGGCCAGAGAATGCATTCAACGGTAGCACTCTGATTGGCTAGATATTGCTGGTGAAGGGTGAGACCTCTCTTAAAATATGAAAGCTATTCAATTACAGAATGCTTGTGTCACACTGGTTTCACATATACCTCACAAGCAAGTACCAGAATTATTATTGCTTTCTTTTTATTTTGGAGAAGTGGAGAAGGGAGTGGGCGTAGTTAAACTCTCTAGGCGTATTTCTCAAAATGTTACCTAAACTTCTGGCAAATTCGCTATTTTTTAAACTTCAAGTAAACTCGTATCTGTTTTCAGGCAACCCTGCTTCTAAGCGCAATTGCTGTGCCAGAATAGAAAATCTATCGTTGCGAATGAGGAAAATTATTGTTGTGGTTCGGACGCATCTGGTAAAAAATTAAGCAGCTCGACCCGTCTTTTTTTAAACACCGACGCTTTCGTTCCCACTAATAACCAGCTCTACAAACAGAAAACAGTAAAAAAACTACATATTGCCCCATTTCCGATGGTTTTGAAGCCAAAATTTTTTCTTTTAACAGCGCAGCTGTGAATCAGATCATTCCTAGCGTGTCGATCGCAGACCAGAAAGACAGACAGACAGACAGACAGACAGACAGACAGACAGACAGACACAGACAGACAGACACAGACAGACAGACACAGACAGACAGACAGACAGACACAGACAGACAGACAGACAGACAGACAGACAGACAGACAGACAGACAGACAGACAGACAGACAGACAGACAGGACAACTTTATTAAGGTTCTGAGAAACTGCGTTGACCGAATGAAATGCAATTTTATGCTAACGTAACCCGTGGGATAGTTTTCCTAACATATGCTCCTTTAGCTCGGGGCTTGTCCATCACTTACGCCGTAGTAGCCAGGCTAGTTCTTACCGCTCGATCCCGCTAGAGGCACAGCTGTGCTCTCGGTGGATTTTAAGCCCCTGTTCAGCAAGACCTCAGTCATCCGCGCAAGAAAATAGTACGGCAAGGCAATATCTCTCGCCCTTTTTGAGTAAAATTGGGTATTCGACACCACTGTGGTCTTTAGAGATATCTAAAGTAACTAAAGCTGCATGCTGATCCTGTTGCCGTGCTAGCTGGATTCTGCTCTTCAAATCAACGTGGGCACACAAAGATAGACATTCCTGTCATAAAACCAATTTCACAGGTACCTAATAATCGATTTATTTATCTGAGTGAGCAATAATCTCTCAAACAAATTTAGGAAACTGGTTCTTAAGGAAATCGGTCGACTGCTGCATAGAGCAAACCCATTTCTCTTATCTTTAAGCAGAGGAATCACTTTAGCTACATCCCACACTGTAGGAATCCGAAAGTGTTTAGCAGAATAATTCACCGTATCCAATAACAGATAGGGAGCAACATCCAAGAGCATTTTTCAGCATCTTCGTAGTGATTTTATAAGGGCCTGGTGCTGCCGCAGGTAAACTTGCTACAACTTACGATAAGTCCGACATTAATATATCTTCAGTATTTCCGAGAATGTCTTGTCGCACGAGAGTCGAAGGAATGCACGAAGAAAATCAAGCCTCCAAACCTATGGCAATTACATCTAATAAGTCTATTTCTTGGTATTACACTATTGACTATGCATTCAAGGGACGCGGAAATGATTTGATAGATCTTAGATATCAGAACCATGCGCTTATATTGTTTGAACAAGAAAACGATGGCATGATCAGTGGGCAAAGCAGTGGGATCATTTGGTCTTACCGTAAATAATCCATGACATTGAC
Source organism: Rhipicephalus microplus (assembly GCF_013339725.1). NCBI lineage: Eukaryota > Metazoa > Arthropoda > Arachnida > Ixodida > Ixodidae > Rhipicephalus > Rhipicephalus microplus. The sequence continues at coordinate 6,895,845 of NC_051173.1, forward strand.
CACTTGCGCATGTAAATGAGCGACAAAGCGGTGTACAGTTATGTACAATGTTTATTGGTCATAAACTATACGCTGTGTTGAGTTGTGAAATTAGTTTTGCTGTCTATATTACTTCGTTGTGGTATTGAAACTAGCATGAAGCTAGCAAATACGAGAACTGTGCACGTTTACCTGTTGTTCGTTGTTTGCAGTCATACAAACTGCATCGTAGAGCATACTGAGACGTCCTGCACACGCCAGCCATTGTCCGTGATCATCATCATCCCCTTAAACGTCATGAGCCTCATCGTCATCTTTAAGGCGCATAGTGGGTGCCTAGCATGTGCTGTGACGCGACGGCAAAAAAAAAAGAAATTGTGTGGTCGGCAACGCGCTTGTTCTTGATCGTCGACAGTGTTATCACCATCGAGCAACCACGGAAGACATTGTTCGACCCTAATGAGCTTCGCCCCTAAAAAAACATGGTTGATCCCTCCGTCATAGGAATCCACATAACACAAAAGTACAACGTGTCCTTGCAGAAGTCAATGATGTGTACTGTATATCTTATATGAGAGAGCTTGAACAATAACTATTGTTGTTTGGCAGCTATCGCACCACTAACCGCGGATGCAGCCCACAGTCGACGCTTGGTTGTACATCACGGACGGCTAACGTCAACGATCAATAAGTAAATAAACTCTTGTGCTGGCCGTAGTAGCCAAGAGTGGCAGCGTAATTAGAAAAAATTGCGTAACAGGCAGAACAGCATCACTCATACAATGTAGAACTTGAGCTAATGTCGCCATCCCACTGCACGTTAAAGTTATTGAATGCCACAGCTGGACTCAGGGGAAAAGCAACGATTGTCGTACATTACCTGCAGCTTAGCCGCGAAGAGGGGAACGCGTTGCCAGATCGAGCCAGGCAAGGCATGTGCATGTCACAGAACTACTTCAGGCGCGAAGCTCCGTATGCCGTGGGTCGTGCGTCCGCAATCTATGTAGTAGTCGTCGATGTAGTGGGTAATGTGCCGTTCCTCTATTCCACAGCTGGACTAGAGGAACGGCACATTACGGTGCCCTTTTCAGTTGAGGAGGAAACCCGTGCACTTTATTCATAAATAATAAGATAGTTATGTCTGATGAAATAACTTACAGACACGAGTATTGGTGACTTAATCTTCAATAAAATTTGCCTTGAGTGTGGTGCTTAAAGAAAAAGTTGTGTCAGAAGGACGCACCAGAAAGGGTTGCCTCGTTAAACTCGCTGGGCGTAACCTCCTTAGTTTTAGCAAGGTTTAACGAGGGTTGGGCCACAGTGCCATGAATATAGTGAACTAGTATATAGCCATGAACTAGAGGTGGTGAAAGGTAGGAAGTGATTGATATGTGGAGTTTAACGTCCCCCAAAATGGTGGGAAGTAGACATGAAGCGCAAACCATAAGAAAGTGCGCGAGTGCCACCTCTCGTTTATTCTTTGGAATGTCCGCTGGATGACGGTACTTCTATATGCCGAATATATAATGAAAAGATGCGACATGGCGTTACTTGGGGTGTTGACTAGACGGAGGAACGCATGAATGGACGAATGGACTGACAGATGCATGGACGTACGCACGAATGGATGGATCGACGCATGGATGGACGGACGCATGGACGGACGCTTGAATGGACGGACGGATGGATGAACGCACGGACCGACGGAAGCCAGAACAAATGGACGGATGGACGCTTCGCCCCACTCATCATCATGCACTCGGTGGATATGCTGTGATTTTTTTTGGTATTTATGAATGTTATAGGCGAGGAAGGGCTTTACGGCGTTTGGGCAAAGGTCTCGAACGTACAGTGTGTTAAGGCGTTGAAAAGAATTGCACCATTCTTATTAGAAAGGCGCCGAATAAATTGAATGCATTGCAATAGCGTATTGCAGGAGCTAATCATGGAGGCCATGGTCATGATTGATCCATAACTTCATTTTACCGCTCCCAGACGACCACTACCCTCCCCCCCCCGCCCCAACCAAGACCGCTGCGAGAGGAAATTGTGAGGTATAAAAGGCGCGTCTGTAAAGCCTCCAGAGTGTTTGGCCTTGGTGCAGTGGATTGCACGCTTGGCATCTCCTGTTTCTCGCCGAGAGGTCATGCGTTCATTGTTGTCGGTGGTTCTTGTTTTGTTTGCCATCTGATCATCTGCATTTTTACGTCATTTCTATAATAGAAATGGGTCACTAGAGTCTTTGTGCACCCCAACGTAAAACACTTTCATGTTAAAAATAAAGAAAACACATCCAAGATCAACTGAAATTTGAACCTGGATCATGGGCGTGGCAGTCAAATATTCTACCACACAGAGAGCCTATAGAGGCATCATGTCATGTGAGTAGTCACATTCATCTACGCAGCATTGCGTGGCAGAAGATTAAAGCAACAACCAGTCATCAAACTATGCTAACTGTGAAACGAATGCGTAGTTTAGGGCTTGCCACCCACTAAAAAAGTGGTGAGCTATAATCATTCATTGTCATGAGCCACAAGCAGCATCAATAAAGTGCCCATAATTACTTCTAGATGCGTATCGGGTACGTCGCTTATCCGCAGAATAAAACGAATGTTGTCTTGGGTGCTGTCCTACTTCGGAAAAGTTATAATTTATCGTATAGCCGATAACTCCAGGAAAGCAAAAACAAAAACTTGAAACACAGATGGCCTTGGCCCAATATGAAGCGGTGCTTGCAATGGGCATTAAGCAGTAATGTAATCATCGGCGACTGTTTCATTTTGCCCCTATATAAATGTGGCCCATGGCTCAGTATCAACCTGTCACCCACAACATGCAGTAATTCACTGCATAGATGTGAGTTTCTTTTCTAGCTTGGAGACATGTCGCCCATTTTCTGTCAACAAACATGGCTTATCGTTCTAGTAATCATACAACTGCATATGTACCAACGTGCATATCATAAAATACAAGCGTTTATGTTGAATTTCTGGAAAAACGCAAGGTTGGCAAAGAATAACAGTCCTCCTTGAGTAATGACCTTTGAGTACAGTGACCATGAGATGTGTAAGATCTGGTAAGATCTCACACATCTGTTCTTGCACATATGCTGCTCTTACACATATAGATGTGTAAGATCTGGTAAGATCTTATACATACGTGTTCATGGTAAGATACGCATAACACCACAGATGAAAAGAACAACGGCGATGTGTAGGCGAAAAAGGCTTTTCAATTTAATGATCATGAACGCATGTTCGCAATCGGTCATCCTTCGCATATAGATCTCGCCTGTGCTTTCTGCTTCACGGCAAAAACGCCACTGTTTGGGTATGATGACAGTATACTAAGCTTTACGGTTCAAAGCGAGTTCAAAATGAAATAAATATAGCAGGAAACTATACTATCGCATTTTGTAGACACACTATAAATAATGTCCTGTCATCAAAACACTGCGTGAATAATGCAAATATCTAATCTCTCACGTTAGTAGACATTTAGTGCCTTACTTACGCAACTCGTGGGAACGCTGTACTTACTAAAGCAGCATTACGTAAAACAAAGAAAAGTGTTGTGAAACCATTAGAAGTATGTGAGTAGTACGTAAAAATTTAAATAAAGAAGTGGTTTCAGAAAGAACATGGAGGTCGTTTGGATGCCTAGGCATCATTACTGTCATTATTTCAAGGGGTCACTTACAAAATTTGGTAGACTGTTAAATAGCTCTAACTAGCAGCTTACAACTACATTTTTTGAAATACGTAACGTAATTCAAAATATTTTCAAAACACGACTAAAAAAGCAAGCTTTCTGTGCTGCGTTTAAAAAGTGCTTCTTCTTAACTGATTTCTTGGCGTTTTCCAGTTTTTCTGCAATTTAGGGAACAGACAAGTTCTTCAGCCTCCGTGACGTAAATATTGATCAATCACCCTGATTTATAGTTCATTCCTATGGCGAATGAATCACGACAGTAACCAATAAAAGCATTTCATCTAGCGCTGTGCTGATAATATTGTCTAGGCACTGAAAAATGATGAATTTACACTGAAGGTTGTTGAAACGTGATAGATTTGCCCGCATTGCCTTCATCATTGATTAGCTACGAAGTAATCTTTTCTAAATATTGCATATACAAATGCCTAAATTTCAAGTAGAGAGTATACGTCACGCTGAAAGGTTGTTTAAATTTTATAAATACCAGCTTAACGACGCTTTTTCGTCAGTGGAAACTTAATATTTCAAACTAAGCTAAACGAAGTTGAGGTGGCTCCAGGGTTAGCAACCAAGGTTCCTTTTTTGCTATGAAAATGCTGAGGCCAGCAACGACCACCATTAGCTGAGATCTCAAAACACCCGAAGATATATCTAGAAAAGAATGATCGATCTTCAATACACAGCAAGTTTTTGTTGTGCGGAAGACTGGCAGAACGTGAACGCACGCACACAGGATAGTTTTCCCGGGAAAACTCATTACCGTTCTTTAAACTCTGATCACGTGCCCCGCGGCATTGTCGGTAATTACTTTATTAAACTATCACCATTGGTTTCCCATCTTTTTTTTTTTGCAAGAACGCCACTGGTGCAACAATTTTGCCACGCACCGAGTTCGACGTCTTGGGCGAAAATTTGAAGAATGAGAGATTTGTTTTATTCTGTTCATCAATGTATCTGGACCACGCACGACAGTTTCTTGCGAATTGTTTCATTTCGATTCTCATTATTCTGAACCACCGTTATTTATTTCTTATTATTCTGAGCCATTGCTATTCATCGTTCACAAGCGGTGACCATCCATTCGGGTATTTTATAACGAATCGTCCTAATATTTGTTTTTATTGCCTGAATTTTGAAGCATTCATAGGAACAAATACAAAACAGTCTTTATTACTCAGTCTGCCATTGCGGGTGGCTAATCTTTCCGTAATAGCACTTCACTAAGGAGCAGATGCTCACTGCGACATGAAACTTGCTCGAAAAGCTGTTCATAGATTAACTGTGTTTTTTTATCGTGCTTTAGGTCTAGCATTAGACTTCATCAGTCATTTATTTTGTCCAAAAAACGCACGTCTCAATAAGTATACACCATTCATTTCAATACTAGAGAAAAGTTCGAATTATTATGAAGATTACCCTTCAGGTAAAAAAAAGTTACCCTTCAGATAATTTTGTTACGTAACTGTCTCCGATTACCAATAAGACAATCAGAATGTCAGAAGGTGCATTAGCAAGTAATTTAGGGCGTTTCTCAGAATCAATAAGCTTCATGCTCATAGACTAATGTGTCTAATCAAAGCGCAAATTGCCTTCATTTGTCTTAATTATCGTTACAGGATTCATGAGATTTTTGTTATCCCTGGCATTGCCTGCAACGAAAAAAGCTTAAGCAGTGATAGCCAAGTCAAGACTTTGCAGCACAATCTCAAACAAACTCTCTTCCTTGTACGTCAATACGTTTATTGGATGACTGGGCACATACTCAGAAAAACACTCTACGCTAAAAAAAAATTCGTGTGAGAATATTTCATCCAGTCACGATGCAAGGTATAAAATTAGTGAAGCCGGAGGAACAAAACAATAGCTAACTAAGTTTAACTAAGACTAAGTTTTGTGAATTCAGCACCAGACGTATATGCGGATCAAACAAGGTCTTTAGAGTCAAAAAGCAAGAAGCGAATATGTGACAAATATAAAGTAAATGTTGCCTGGCAAGTATAACCACAATATGTGCAATGAGCAAGGAGCAGGAACAGATTTGGCAACCAATACGAAAAGAGAAGCCTGAAGTGTTACAAAGGCACATCCGTTTGGGTCCCGGCATGGCAGAATCTAGCTGCTGGTCGAACCAATAGCAGTGGCAAACAGAACACTTGTAAAGCAATTTTCTCAGCAGGCGTGAGTGTTTGCAGCCCCATTGAGGGGCGCGAAGTTGCTTCCTTATTTCGACGACGGAAAAAGAAAATCCCTGTGTAAACAGAACTTTCTTTCGAAGTCGTTACTTTAACTCGAATTGCCCTCAAGAATTTATTGAAAAACTTCATGTTTCTCAAAAGCTGAACGTGTTGCCACCCTTACCTAAGTAAAAAAAGAAATATCTTTGCGCAGTGCTGAAGTGAACTGCCCTGACAGATGCATCTGACAATTAATGGATGATCTTTTTTATAAAGAAATCGATTGCTGCAAATCAACAAAATAAAGGCAAAGGCACGCGAACAGGCAAAGCACGTGAGTATATTTGGTGCTTCGGGGCGTTGGTGCGTTTGTATGTGCATTATTCTTTTGCGTTATTACTACGCAATTCTAGAGCCTTCGCAATCCAACTCCCCATCCTTCCATTCTTGCCGACGGAAACATCCTAATATGTTTTCAAGATTACAAAGCTTAAGAAGAATCAACACGTCATTTTGGTCCCACCGAGCGACTTTAGCGCTCAGCTTTGGAAGAGAAAAAATATGCGAAACACATAAAATATAGCGTTTCGTCCATTTTTTTTTTGTATCGTGCAATATCGCTCTTCTTTCGGGCAAGCGGTTAGGCGCTTCCTCGGAATAGGCAACTCGAGAAGTGACGATTTACCGAAATTATGCCGCAGTATAGTTCACCGTGGCAGCGAAGAAAATGAAACGTAAAATGATGATCACACGCCCGAACAAGGGGACGATATGACTGGGACAAAACATCTTTATGATACTTGCTCACAAATTATCTTTGAGACCATGCTTCGTCTTTATGCTACGTTTTGCCTCCCTCGCCTCTCTCGTACCATTTGAATCTTGAGCTCGCTGCGTTCTTTTGTGACTTGCTCAAAAGAACGTTGCATCATGAATGAGTGAAGTTGGTTCTGTGTTTTCTTGCAACCATGTGCGAATACCACACGTATCAGCTGACAGCACAATTCCATTAAAATTAAAATTCGTCAGAAAAGTTTATAGTAACAGCGAGTGCTAGTCGGCATATACCGTTTCCAAAATACCCAGGTTACGGCGCAGTGCCCGGGTACATGGCAGCTTGTTGACAGACGAGGATTTGGCATAGGAGCACTGACCTAAGTACATAAGAAAATCACTAGCTGGTCATGGGGTGAACAACATGACATGCCCTGTAGCACAGGTCAGGCAAGCATCTCCCCGTCAAGTGTTGCGCCTACTCATACACAACGAGCAATGATCGGCGTGTATGCGCCTTGAATAATTCATAATTGTTGATATGTAGGGTTTACCGACCCAAAACCACCCTATGATTATGAGAGACGCCGTATTAGAGGGCTACGGAAATTCCGACCACCTGGTGTTCTTTAACGTGCACACAAAGCTGAGCACACAAGAATTCATAACTGTTAGTGTTTAATGGGGCCTGTGACATCTACATGGAGTCTTTGAAGGAGCTTATTGCCTCACGAATACACTATCCCAAAATTTTTGAGAATTCGTCCAGTACAAGCGGAGTTACAAAGCCTTTTTTTTCACGCTGCAAACGCATTTTCTCTCCCTTCGTCCCCACCGAAACAATGGAAGCTAATAAGAAAGGAAATTACACCATTTGCGCCTTGTGACGTTGGGCACTTTCTCCCTCTATCTCTTTTTTTCTTCGAATGCGCTTCTTTTGAGTGCAATCGCTTGCGCTTGCGTGGGCAAGTCGCGGCCTCCCATGGCAGTCCCAGTAACGAACGAGCGCGCCATGCTCCAATCAGTCAATGACTGGTACTAGGCCTGACACGTAGTGGTCTTGAACCTGCAGCGCGTCTAGAGAGGAGAACGTGATTTTAACGCGACATCGCTAAAGAGCTCATTTCGCAGAAATCCCGGCGTTGGCATCATTATCGGTGTCAATGTTGGTGCCGGCGTTGTCGGCTGTGAGCGAAAAATTATCATCCTGTGCGTAACAAAGAAATCGAGAAAAATAAAAATAAAAGAAATAAAAGAAATTCTAAATCTGGGTGAGAATAGAACTCCTGCCCTTCGCGAACCAAGCATGTGTTTTTCCACACAGCCACGTATTTTTTTTTTTTTGTTATTAGCCCCGCCAGAGTGGTCTAGGGGCTAAGGTACTCGGCTGCTGACCCACACGTCGCGGGATCGAATGCTGGCTGCGGCGGCTGCATTTTTGATGGAGGCGGAAATGTTGTAGGCCCGTGCACTCTAAGGCAAAATTACCCGAAAAAAGGAGTAACGGAGCCCAATAGGCGCGCGCGATTAACGGACAGACCGTTGAGGAGCAACCACAGAGGGAAGCGTCCCGCTCGAAACCAAGGGATGAACCACCTGGGGATTGCAGGCAGCGCGAAAAGCGTTGCCAAGGTGACCAGCCCTCCCACTCCTTTTCTGCTGGCTCAGTCTTTCCCCGTATTTTACCGGCGACGGTTCGCGTTGCGTCGCGCTTGGAGTGCTCGACCACGGCCGCCTGGATTCGACGATCTAAGAATTACGACGTGGTGCTTGCGTGTACGCTTGGATGAGCGTGGGCTGCTGCTTTTGCGTTTCGCTGCACCCTTGAAGTCTAGAGCAAGTCTCGACACGTCATCACGCCGCGCTGTATATTTCTGGCTTCAAGATAGTCACGACCAACACACGACAGCAACAGTTGAGAAGGACAATATGGCGGTCGATAAGACAACAGGCCTATCGGATTTAAATACTTCAGTCCGACACAGGCCGGAAAACAGCGCTGGATTATAAGGCAAGTAGGTTATTCTCTAATCTACTCTACTTGTCGCGTGTGCGATATGGATCGCGCTTGCCGGCAACGGGCTCGGTCGTGTTGTATATCGCACGCACGAAATGCATCGCGAAGGTCAGCTTCGGCGTCTGTAGTTCACCTGTGCTTTGCGACCGCCTGGAAATTGGCCGCCATTGCCATCGGCCTCCCGTACGCTCGTTCGTCGAGTGCTCGCCTGTCTTCGCCGCCGCGATGAGCTCCGGGCTGACGGTATTGAGATGAGACCTCGTCGCTGTGTTGGGAGTGATCGAAAACACGTTGCAGGTTCTCGTAAAGAGCTTGGTTGTAGTATGTCGTGCGCTGTAAGTGCACCTTGTTATGCCTGCGAGTCCACAGCGGACGTCCGTGCCTCTGAAAAAGGCATTCTGTGTCAAGGCCAGCCCACCTGACGCGAACAACTCAACGGCGTAAACACGTGCGGCGCTTTTCTGTCGCCCACGTGCAGTGAGTCAGCGAAGCCAGCGAGCCCGTCGAGTAAACAACCGGCGTCTTCCTGTCTGGGGGGTGACGCCATGCGCGGCGACGTTACTCGTCCTTGGGTGCAGCCACCTGCAGCGCAGCCTCTCCAGATTCGATGAGAAAGAAGGACGCGGCCCAGCGGCGCCCTCACTGGAGGATTCTGACCTCGCGACCAGCGGCGCTTCGGGTTGGACCTTTGGGTTGGACCCGGGGCATATAAAAGAAGCCCTGCGGCGCGTCGAGAGAGACCCCTTTTTACAGCAGACCCATTTTAGAGCAGACCTCTGTGTTAGAGAGGAGAGCTCGGCTCTTCGAGTCTCTGTCGGCCCCAGTTCCGAATTTGTAACGCCTCTGTATATATGCTGTACATAAACCTTGTTTAAACTCACCGTCGTCTCGTCCGCTCGTCTATCAGCTTTGCGCAGAAGCAGTCGCGAGCTGAGAAACCTACGCTACCAAACGGCTGGTGACCTTCCCGGCGGAGTTCAAAGCAGTGGCGCCTTCGGGACCGTGTTGGCGTCGCCGTCTTTCGTAAACAGTGGTTGCAGCGGTGAGATTCGTAGCGCCCTTCGTAACGTCGTCGGAGCTGCGCGTCGCAACAGTGGTGTCAGCGGTGGGATTTCGTCGGCACGCGTCGCAACAGTGGTTGGCAGCTGCGGGATCGGCCGGCGTCAGCGACATCGATGCGGTGAGTGCCTGATGTTTTCCCCTCCGTTCACCAGACCACTCTAGCTCAGGTTGTAGTAGTTTAGAGAATGGCTGTGTGAAGCATTGAAGTGAGCTTTGATCGTTTCAAGCAAAGTCGATGTGCTTTGAAACCAAAGTTAATGCGGAGGGGGTAAACACGGGAGTGTGAAAAATTGCTTGCGCGTCTTGCTAGTAGACATATAGTAGGTACGGCAAGTAAATTCTTAACAAGGGCAAACAGCAAGAGGCTAGTGTGAACGATGAAGAACCTTAAAGTGAAGAAATTCATCGAAATTTGTGAGGAACTCGGCATTACTTTGGGCCGTGCGAAACGAAAGCAAGCGATCCTTGAGATCATGAAGGATGAGGGAGTGTCGGCTGAGGAAGTCGGTGAGGCCTGGGTGGATATCAAAACACGCCGCGAGGAGGCTGAAAGGCGAGAAGCTCGCGAACGGGAAGAAGCTGAAAGGCGAGAAGCTCGCGAACGTGAAGAAAGGCGAGAAGCTCGCGAACGGGAAGAAGCTGAAAGGCGAGAAGTTCGTGAAGAAGCTGAAAGGCGAGAACGCTGCGAGGAGGCCGAGAGACAGGAGCGCCTCGAGTTGAAACGAATAGAATTGGCAATACTACAGTGTTCGAAGGCGCCTAGCGTAGCTTCTCCATAAGTTCAGGTCAGCGGTTATAGAATTCGGGACCAACTGCCACCGTTCGTAGTAGGTGAGGACATGGCGAAGTATCTCGTCAAGTTTGAACACGTCTGTGAGCGAAACGCTTTGGAGCGGTCTCTTTGGGCGCAGAACCTGTTATCTCTTCTTCCCGGCGAAGTGTCCGACGCGATAACTTGCTTGTCGAGGGAAGCGTTTGAGAGCTATGACGAGGTTGAGGAAGTGCTCTTGAGACGTTATAGGTGGTCACCCGAGGCTTTCAGGCAAAGGTTCTGGTATGCTAAAAAGGAGAATGAGTCACACGTTGACTTCGCGTTTCGTCTTAAAGCCGATTTAATTGAATGGCTCAAGGGCGAAGGTGTTTATGACGACCGCGTTAGAGTGGTGGAATGCGTTGCTTTGGAGCAATTCTACCGCTGCATCGAGGAGGATGTCAAACTTTGGCTGCAGGACAGACGTGGTGAAGTACAGCTAAACAAGGCAGCAGAGCTAGCTGAGGAGTATTATACTCGCCGAATGTTGCACAACAGGGCAGTGCGCGTTGAAAAGGATGAAAGAAAAGAGGGCTTTTCAAAGAACCCTCATCAACAGAAACCCGCTCCGCACCGTAATTTCAAGAAGGACCCGTCCCTTACAAAGGACAGTGTAGGGGAAGGGCAAACAGGAGCGGAGAAAATGAGTGAGGTTCCTAAACAACGCACTGATACCACACGGGCATTTGAATCACGGAAGCCGCTAATCTGCTACAACTGCAAAAAGGAAGGGCACATCGCGATAAACTGTCAGGAAAAGTTTGCCTTCGCAACAATCCGAGAATCAGAAAAACATGCGGTTGTTGGAGCCGTATCTCCAAGAAATTAGGGTGAATGGGAAAACGTGCCGAGCACTTAGAGACTCAGCGGCAACCATGGATGTTGTCCATCCTTCATTAGTGTCTCCGGATGACTTTACAGGAGAATGCGCGTGGATCAGGCAAGTCGCCGAGGAGCAGAGTGTTCGCTTACCAATCGCCACGGTTGTCATTGAAGGCCCGTTCGGTAAGCTTCGCACCGAAGCGGCTGTGTCTGCCGCGCTAAACGATCGTTTTCCTTATCTTTTCTCCAACAACTCAGAGCAGCTTCTCAAAGAGCAGGGTAAATCGTTCTTCCCCATCTTAGCGTACACGGCCCTCACGCGATCGCAAGCGCGGAAGCTTTCGCGGAAGCTTGATCTTGTTCAATGCGGTGAACTCTCAAGTGACCTCGTCGGCGGGTCGACGAAACCTTAGAAAGAAAATTTTCCGCGTGAGTCATGTGAGCAGTCACGCGAGCGGCCCGTCGCCGAAGCGACCGGCGTGGTATGCGTAGAAGGAGACGACATGGCGCCATTGAGTCAGAGCGAAAGGGTTGCAACGCTCTCGCCTGTAGCGGAAAGTTGGAGCGAGCTGTCGAGGGATGATCGAGAGACGCCTATTCAAGTGCAGCGCGAGGACCTCTCGATTAAAGCGCCAGTGGAAAGCCACATGAAAGCTTCACAAATGTTGTCGACGGAGTACTACGACAAATCGGCAAAGAAGCGTGCTTTTGAAGTAGGAAGTCAGGTAATGCTGCTGCAGCCGTCCAAAAGGAACAAGCTTGAGATTCATTGCGAAGGGCCCACCAAAGTGATATCGAAGCTTTCCGATACGAATTATGAAGTGAAATTAGGAAGGCGGCCGAACAAAATTTACCACAGTAACTTGAAAGCAGTCGTAAATCAGCTGTTGAATGCTTCAGAGGAAGAGGGAGCAGAAATTTTGAGTTCTAGTGATGTAATCAAAAGGGGATCGGAGGTAACCATGGAGCAGTTGAACCTAGAATCTAGGTTCAGTGAAATCCAGAAGGCGGACCTGAGAAAGATTGTTTTGGTGTTTGAAGAAGTGTTTTCGGACGGTCACGGAAACACGACGGCGATCGAACACGATACCGAGCTAACTTGTGAGGAGCCAATCCCTAGCAAGCCGTATCGTTGTTCTCCTGTGGAACGTCGCAAGTATCAGCAGCTGTTGGCACCGCATAAGTATCGTCGCCTAAAAGTGACCGGTTACTGAGATGGAGTGTGATACTCCGACAGCGCAACTTTGACGTTCGCTAAATAAAAAAGGGAAGCTTAACGCTAATGCAGGTGCATTAAGCAGTGCGTTCTAGCTAGTACCCTCTCACCTTTCGGTTTCTCGCTGGCGATTCGGGGCAAAATTTTGACCTCATCACGACCTGAGCTGAGCGCTCTCGTCCAGAGTGAGCTCAAGCAGCCAACTTTGTTCTATTCTAATTCGTTACGTTGTTGTACGTGAAAAAAAATTTTGAGTTCTCAATTTAAGAGTCTTGTGTACCACATGCGCCTCTTGATGTAGAGGGAACAAAATTCCGATAAACACGCAGCTAGGTATATATTGTACTACACTTTGTCTGGTGTTCCGTCGGGTGACAGAGGGCACTTGCTTGTGTCGTGTGTTGTCTGTTGTCGATCCGTTCTTGACAAGTTGCAGAACCATCGACAAGTGCTGAAGCCAAGGATCTTCAGAGACGAGCGAAGCTGGTCAACAAGTTGTGGCGACAAGCCAGTGGAGCTGCGATCCGTCCTCAAGAATGAGATGTGTTCCCGGAACGGAGTCTGGAGCTGCATTCTCCCCATGGCTCTGGAGGCGAACCTGGAGGGACCTGGCGAACGAGCGCGCCTGTCATCCGAGCCACGTGGAAGCAGCTCGTCTTTTCGGCGCATTGTCTGGCGGCGGGGGTGCTGTTATGCCTGCGAGTCCACAGCGGACGTCCCTGCCTCTGAAAAATGCAATCTGTGTCAAGGCCAGCCCGCCTGACGCGAACAACTCAACGGCGTAAACACGTGCGGCGCCTTTCTGTCGCCCACGTGCAGTGAGTCAGCGAAGCCAGCGAGCCCGTCGAGTAAACAACCGGCGTCTTCCTGTCTGGGGGGTGACGCCATGCGCGGCGACGTCACTCGTCCTTAGGTGCAGCCACCTGCAACGCAGCCTCTCCAGATTCGATGAGAAAGAAGGACGCGGCCCAGCGGCGCCCTCATTGGAGGATTCTGACCTCGCGACCAGCGGCGCTACGGGTTGGACCTTTGGGTTGGACCCGGGGCATATATAAGAAGCCCTGCGGCGCGTCGAGAGATACCCCTTTTTACAGCAGACCCATTTTAGAGCAGACCTCTGTGTTAGAGAGGAGAGCTCGGTTCTTCGAGTCTCTGTCGGCCCCAGTGCCGAATTTGTAACGCCTCTGTATATATGCTGTACATAAACCTTGTTTAAACTCACCGTCGTCTCGTCCGCTCGTCTATCAGCTTTGCGCAGAAGCAGTCGCGAGCTGAGAAACCTACGCTACCAAATGGCTGGTGACCTTCCCGGCAGAGTTCAAAGCAGTGGCGCCTTCGGGACCGTGTTGGCGTCGCCGTCTTTCGTAAACAGTGGTTGCAGCGGTGAGATTCGTAGCGCCCTTCATAATTTCGTCGGAGGTGCGCGTCGCAACAGTGGTGGCACTGGTGGGATTTCGTCGGCACGCGTCGCAACAACCCGTACGGGCTGGCGGGGCTTTCGCTAGCGTCGGAACTCACTGAAAATTGGTCGCCATAACAGTTGGCTTTCCTGTCAGTCGGTCGCAACAGCTCAGCGCAATCCGTTGGCCGCGGCGGCGGACTCGCGTTTACGCGCTGCTGTCACTCGAGTTTATGGAAAAGGCCGCATTACCGTCGGTTTCTTCGGCGCTAGCTCCAAACCAGCTCGGCGCTGTTCGTGGCGGCGGCCAAGCGTACGCTCGCTCTCCTGTTCGAAGTTTGCTCTATTTCACCGGCGACGGTTCGCGTTGCGTCGCGCTTGGGGTGCTCGACTACGGCCGCCTGGATTCGACGATCTAAGAATTACGATGTGGTCCTTGTGTGTACGCTTGGAAGAGCGTCGGCTGCTGCTTTTGCGTTTCGCTGCACCCATGAAGTCTAGAGCAAGTCTCGACACGTCACCGCGCCGCGCTGTATATTTCTGGTTTCAAGATAGTCACGACCAACACATGACAGCAACAGTTAGTAAGGACAATATGGTGGTCGAGAAGACAGCAGGCCTATCGGATATATACTTCAGTCCGACTTAGGCCAGAAAACAGCGCTGGATTATAAGGCAAGTAGGTTATTCTTTATTCTACTCTACTTGTCGCGTATGCGATACGGACCGCGCTTGCCGGCAACGGGCTCGGTCGTGTTGTATATCGCACGCACGAAATGCATCGCGTAGGTCAGCTTCGGCGTCTGTAGTTCGCCTGTGCTTTGCGACCGCCTGGAAATTGGCCGCCATTGCCATCGGCCTCCCGTACGCTCGTTCGTCGAGTGCTCGCCTGTCTTCGCCGCCGCGATGAGCTCCGGGCTGACGATATTGGGCTGGGACCTCATCGCTGTGTTGGGAGTCATCGAAAACATGTTGCATGTTCTCGTAAAGAGCTTGGTTGTAGTATGTCGTGCGCTGTAAGTGCACCTGTACGGGCTGACGGGACTTTCGCTAGCGTTGGAACTCACTGAAAATTGGTCGCCATTACAGTTGGCTTTCCCATCAGTCGGTGGCAACAGCTCAGCGCTATCCGTTGGCCGTGGCGGCGGACTCACGTTTGCGCGCTCCACTCACTCGAGTTTGTGGAAAAGGGCCGCATTACCGTCGATTTCTTCGGCGCTAGCTCCAAAGCAGCTCGGCGCTGTTCGTGGCGGTGGCCAACCGTATGCTCGCTCTCCTGTTCGAAGTTCGCTGGCGGCAGACACTCCGCGTGCAGTGCCGTGCTTGGTCTCACGTTCGCTTGCTCGAGCTGAATGACGTCGCTCGCTTAGGACTCGCCGACTTGTTAGCGGCACGGTGGTACGCGGAGTTGTGGCTGCGGCCGCCGCTCCTAAGCTGTTGCGCTACGGGGATCGAAATGAGTCTGACGATGTGTGACATCACGGTGAAATTATCTGCATGTCATATCTCACGTATGTTTTCATTTCACCTTGCATGTATTTCTCATATGCATTTGTATTCATCCTCTGTCACGAGTGACTCACTATTTGGCATACTTATGGTGCAACCGTGGGCACACACTGTGCAAAAGACTGTGTCGGTGGCGTCTACGATGCCTGTCATCCATCTCTTTCGTCAGAGCAGCTTCAGAAGGACTGTGCGAGATGTGAAGGTATAGTTATTTGTGCGTCATATATTAACGCTTTTTTATATTAACGTGCACGTACTTGTCATATGCGTGCTTCTTCATCTTCTTTCACGTGTGTCTAACTATTTTTACTATAGTATTGTACGTGCAGCCGTGGGAACACAACAGGCAGAAGGCTGCGTGCGCTGGCGTCTGCAATGCCTGTCATCTATGGCTTCCGTCGGAGGAGCTCCCCAAGGAGTGAACAAGATTTGATAACGAGACTGGACTTGTACACTTCACCATGAGTTCACTTAAAAGAATGAAGAAACTTCATGTGTATGTAGAAAAATAAAAGATTTCGATGACTCACTTTTGTCTTTCGTTGTTGCCGTGACTGCGAAAGCAGTTACACATAGGTGGCTAACTACTTTTTCGCGTGTTCTTTTCTGCGCAATTTGTTGCTCACTGCGTAGAAAAACAGGCGAAAAAGTATTAGGCCTGGCGGAAAATAAACAAAAAACAATGTTTGAACTGGGGACAAAAAGTCCATTCGATTGGAGTATTTGAGTGGATCAACCGTTCGTCTGGCAAGGTGCAACTGTGAGGACTAACAGTGGCCCGGTAAGGTGTAAATGTGGAGATTAACAGTTGCTCTATAAGGTGCAAATGTGGGGACTAAATGTTAGTTTTTTGAGGTGAATTGTGGGACTAACGGTTACTCACTAAGGTGTAAATGTGAGGACTAAATGTTAGTCCCTTGAGTTCGTCTGTGTGGACTAACTGTTAGACCCGGTGTCTTTAGTCCTTAAAAGGATTAATGGTTGTGGCAGCCCATTAGTCCCCAAAAGGACGAACCACACACCCTTTTAACACCCTTTTGCCTTAGATTGACGATGTGCTCAGATTTGGATGCACGTTAAAGAACCCCAGGTGGTCGAAATTTAGGAGCCCTCCGCTACGGCGTCTCTCATAATCATATGGTGGGTTTGGAACGTTAAACACCACATATCATTCTTTTTGTTATCAATTTATTACACATAACCACGCATCTGCTTGGAAATACAGTTAAAATAACTTCCTCTGCTTGGAAATACAGTGAAAAACACGTTCACACTTTACAAACACACCCGTCCTGTATACAGGCTTCACGATACAACATGTAAAATCGCAATAATATTGTGTGGTTCATCTGTATATACATTGCCGTCGGACCACAGAACATGTGATTATCTTAACGACTTCGTGGTTTAAAGCCGACCACCCGTTACACAAGGCACACGTGTTACTGTGCGTATTTCCTCAAGATTACGTAGAAGGTGCGTAGCAAGTTCAAAAACATTTCAAGCGCATAATTACTCGAGGCTCAAAGCATGCTACTCCTCACACAAAATGCAGCCACATGTGAAAGCTTCACTGCCACAAGCCACTTACATCTTTATCGAATACCTTGTAGTAATCCAAAACTTAAACTCCTTGAGTAGCACTATGCAATAAAAAAGCATGCACTAAGTGGTTGAAGTACGTACTAGGAACAGGATATCGCTATCACGTTCAACTCTTAAAGGTGCAGCTTAACAGACTGAGAATTCAGTGTACATTCTAGGCCACGTACTGTGTGGCATGCGTGTTCTCAGGAGCCTCGAATACCGATGGGTAGCGATTTCCTGCGATGCTAAAAAATTGTTGCAGGGGCCCGTCAACATGCGAAAACCGCGATATAATTACGACCTAGTTGAGGGCTTCGTGAATTTCTGCCACCTTAAGTTCCTCAACGTGTGCCTAAATCAAAGTGCAAGAGCCTAAATCTAGGTACAAGCGACTCAAACATTTTTCTCTACAACGACGTATGCCATTCGCAGTCTATATTAACATGGGAACAAAATAAGAGTCATTGAAAACTCAACTAGACATTTTGCAAGAGCTGAACAAGAGAAAACCATAACATTTGTAATAGATGTCAATTTCAATGTACTACCAGACTAACGCTGACCAATACTCCGCAGCCTCGCCGCAGTGGTCAAGTGGCTAAGATACTCGGCTGCTGACCCACAGGTCGTCGGATCGAGTCCCGGCTGCGGGGGCTGCATTTTCGATGGAGACGAAAATCCTGTAGGCCCGTGTGCTCAGATTCGGGCACACGTTAAATAACTCCAGGTGTCCGAATTTCCGGAGCCCTCCACAACGGCGTCTCTCATAATCATATGGTGGTCGTGTGGCGTTAAATCCCACATATTCATCAATGAATCCAATACACCGCAATGACCTTTAGCCAGAAACCACGGGGTACTGATCATAAACAGACGTAGTACACTGCCTAGTACATACATATTGTCTTCATATATGCCAGAAAAATCGCCCTCTCCTTCGTTTTCCGCCTTCCCAGAAGCGCAGATATCTGCACAGCAAAAATAAACGCTGTTGTTAACACTGAGTGCTCTGTCCTGTTTCTTGTGTCTCGCCTTCGTTGTTTTCGTGCTATTTTTTTTCTCTATGAATGTGTGCGCACAAGCTCAGGCTTACGCGCTTCTCAGTTGCATGAAAAATTGCGAAGCATCAGATGTCGTAATGTGGCTCGTCTAACGTTAATTGTGGAAGCAGTGTTGGCTAACTGGTATATTACTATACAATCAACAGTGCATATGTAGCTCTTCGACACCGGAAGCTATAGTCTATAGTGTTACCCGTCCCACTAGGACATGACAACCAATGTTATTTCTACTTCTTTTCAATAGCAATGAGGTCTGCAACGTCAGGCCACAGTTACGTCGAAGCACGGAACTGCTTACACCGCTACCGCTTACACGGAACTACCATTGACATGCTTCGCAAGCTCGCGATATGAACGCTACTCAAGCTACACTAAATACATCAAAACTAAGGCATAGGCGAGTACTCGCAAGCTACTTCACATAAAATTGATTCCTACAAATACAGCGCAAGGTATACGTAAACTGGTAGCGTAACTTCCATTGAAGCCCATGGATTCATTAGTCGGTGGCTCGTTACCACCGTCGCCATCTACCTGAGGCGGGGACAGCTAACAGCTATATCTCTGAGCTGAAATTTTTCTTAATTGCTGACCTGCTACGTGCCTTTATTATCGCGCCTTGTGTCTCAGTAATTGCATGCGAGAGAGAAAAGAAACATAAATAACAAGGATTGATAAAGAAAAGTTGTATTCGTCAAATGACGTACTTGCAATATGCACACGAAACTTCGTAGAGGCGATTGTGAGACAACTGTTCACGAGCAAAATACCATATTATTTCGAATACTCACGTTGCTCATCGTTCAAAACCACTGTAGCGAGACAGATGTTTTGAAATTATAAGCTTTGACAGCCGTAGAGTACAGCGTATTGTTGCTTAGCCTGTCGCGTTCACAGTCACCAAAGGCGAGGGCACGCCGGCCATGGCGCCAGCCAAAGCAGTCGGCAGTCAGCGGCTATCTAAACATTCTGTGAGCTAGTTGAGCTATGAAAACACATAGAAAATAAGTAAACTTCCGAAGGTACGCACGAAACTACCACGAAAAAGTGAGCGATGCCTCGTTGACTTGGTAATGCGCCGAACCAAAGAACACACTGAACTAATCTGATAGCATATTCCCTGGATACGCCCCCAAATCCGCCAGCCAATGTTATCAGACTGCCTTCATGTGCCCGCTGCTTCTGAAACCAAAAGAAAAAAAAAGGGCACTCTACCACATACCAAAGACCGAAACTTTATTAAAGCGGTCTGCTAATTTTTGTAACAAATAAAATTAAAACTATTGAAAATAAACGTTTAATATTTTTGTTTGTTTTCGATATTTATTCCCCCCCCCTCCCTCACTTGTCGCGCTTCAATCGTCACGTGGTGTTGCTGTACTGTCGCAATAGGTTTCAGACCACTTTTCGTTCCAACTTTCGCGACCTATTTAAATTGATCTTGTACAGCGCGCGAATATGCCGGAATTTTTTCATTGCGAGTTAAGTTACTTTTGTGTGTGTGTGTTTGCAGGGCAACATCGATAACGGAAACACTGGGATGAGCAGTTAGCATGAAGATCGGACGGCACTTACTCCTTCGTTTAACTATATTTTGCGTTGTCTTTTCAACGTACTGGCGTTGCTTGATACCCGTTTGTGAAGTATACCCTTTCAACGGCCGTTCGTAACCGCGTAAACAAACGTAAGCGTCTACTTCTTTCTTTCGTGCTCTTCCACTCCTTGATTGGAAATCATATTTCCGAAACAGACTTGTCCGTCGTCTACATGAGAAGGTCTCCACGCTTACTACCTGATTACTCTTGGTATACAGATAGAAAAATAGAACGCATTTAACTGGAACATCAAGCGGCGGTTCGGATTCTCCTTAAATCTATGTGCGGAATGACGGCACGCAACCATCGCTGCATTCACGTCTTGCTTCAGCTATAGGAGCCTGCGTCTGCTGCTGTTCGTAATAGATGTATAACTAAAAGAAACACCACATTGCAGTGTGCCTTAACCGAAAGATGCGCCTAATATTAGGAACTAACCAGTACTTCAACGATTCCATAGCAATGGTCTTTATTCCCATTCGTGCTTTGGTCCATGACAAAAGAAAAAAAAGCCTAGGCAAAAATCGAAAGGTGGGCTTTTGATTTTTCAGCAAATATGCAGAGCAGGTCCGTCAGCTTTCAAGAACACTACACTAGCGTTCCAGCTTCCCTATATTCCTTTTAAACGGGATCTCGGGGAAAAAAAGGAGGATTGTTCGTGATGTTCCTAATGCAACGACCCACGCTAGCACGTGTGCGCGTTTTGTTGCGACATTCAATGGTCGGGTATGCGAGCATATTCGACGCTGGAGGTTTCTCGCAAGCAAATCAAACAAAAGCACAAGAAAAAACAACTGGTCGTATTCTCCTGCCGTTGACGCGCCTCCTCCCTCTCTCCTCACAGGGTTTATGTTATTCCTTCTCTGGTTTCGTTTCTGATGATCGTGTTTCGTCGAGTTTACGGTGCCGTTTTACAGCTTCATTAACCGCCGGGACAAAAGGCCCAGTCGGACGCACAACATATTTCTTGCCTTTTCCCGGGGCTTTTTTTTTAAGGACAGCAAAAGCGTACACGTGCATTGAGACTTCGAAGAAAAACGGCTGCATAAGGGACAAGGGTGAATGTCGAAGCGAGGTCTCGAGTGAGATGCTTGCTATACCGCGCAGAGCCACACGCAGCCAGCAATCGCACGTGTGTTCTTTCTCTTTTTTTTTCATTGAAACGAAGCGATGCGAAAATGGCCCTCCCAGGATAATGCGGAGCTGGTGTTTTTGGATGCAGACGCGAACACTTTTAAAAATTCCTTTTCACGTTTTTTTTTCTCGGGAGAGGGAGAGAGCAAAGGTTCTTTCGTGCGCAGTCGGCGCTGCAGCACATCTTCTTGCAACGAAGCGGTGAAGACGAGCAGCCCTTACGTTACGGAAACGGCTTCTTTCTCTCCTCAAAAACTTACTCGAGGAATAAAGAATTGACGAAATTGAGAACACGATGGCGAGAGAGAGGGATATTTAGAAAAAGAGAGGAGGGAATCGGAGAGAGCATTTGCGACTCACGTCATTGTATAATTCGTTGCTGACCTCGCGTTTTTTTTTTCTCGATTTGGAAAAAAAAACACGTCAGCAAATTACGGGAAAGCGATATAAGCACCTCCGCAAGTAAACGCGCCAGATCGAAGAAAAAGACAACGGCAACAAAAGAGAGGCGCAGCGATGGGAGGACGCAAATCAAGTTATACTCCGTACAGGTCGCTGCTCTTCACTAGGCTTTAAAACGGTGTTTTGTCTCCGTATGTTGCAGAGTTGCTCTGTTTGACGACTATTATTGCTACGATCGACCCACTTCGGTGTACTTTCCTTCGCACTTGAGGACTTGCGATTGCGTGTTCGCTTTTTGTGAACGGGGGATCTCTGCTAGTTAGTCGCTAACGCTTTTCGCAAAGAATGTTAAGACGGCTGGGTCGCTTAGATTGAGAAAAGATTGAGAATGCTTCCATTTCATAATGAAGTTATGAAATGGAAGCACGAGAAAATGGAACGAAATGAATCAAGCATTTGGTGAAAAAATGTAAAGTTCGAATAGCTTTGTGAGTCGAGCGAGGAGACTCCTTGCAGAAAATGCGCAGTTAGAACCTCCCTTTCGGTTGGTTCTGTATGATGGGTATGCCCCCCCCCCTCACCCCCCTGGTGAAGGCCTTTTTTCATCCGTTCAGATAGCATTCATTTGGCTAAGCCATTTATCTATGGTGCGCGGCAGGAAATTCGCTTCCGCTTTCGTGCATTCTAAAGGACGGGAAAATCTACAGAATGAGGTAGATAGCTGAATAGAATTTTTATACGTTTTTTCTTGGAAAGAAATTGCTTAGACAAAGTCTTGACTTGGTGTTTTTTCTAAAAATATGTTCATGGAGAAATCGCCATAATTAGCAAGCACTGCAATTAAATTGATGGTTTTTGCTACACTTAAAAGAAGACGCTAAAAAGTAGTCATTGTGGCAATTGTATTGTTTAAAATGGGTCATCGGCATTTTACTAAAAATGTTAGAAGTCTGTCAAGAGATACCCTTCTCAAAGCTTTTGAAACAGCTACTCGTGAGTCATTTATTCCGGTAACAAATCGTTGAACCACGCCAAGGACTATAGAGACCATCTGTTGATAGTTCAGCTGATTGTGCATCGAACGCCAGACAGAAAGCAAGCGAGTCATTATGCTAAAATTTGCAAGTGTATTCACGCTGGACGTGTTTCGGTGCTGTGCCATGGGCCAAGAAGATTATGCAGTTGGCATGGTCTCCCGGCCCCGCAGGGGCGCCTGCGCAAGCAGGCATTGGTGAGTGGCGTCAAGTGGTTGTACTCTCTTTGGCGCCGGCTTTTTGTAGACGGCACCCATGGGGTCACCCACCCAGAGAAAATCGATTGTCGCATTATTAGATGCGAAGCAGCTCTTTTACTAGCCTGTGTAATGCTGTCCCTCCGTCCGCACCGCTCCTCTCGCCGCAGGTGTTGGAGCGGTGCCAAGTAGCTCACGCCCTCCTAGCAGTGCACGGAGACGTCTCTCTCTCGCGCCTGCCGCGCGCTCCCCGCGTGTCAGCTCTCTCTCGCTTTACCCTTCCCACCCGTCAAGCCCACTTCTCACGTGGGCATCATCACACCCACGCCATCTCTCTCCATCTGTCGGCAAGCAGAAACCGCGAGCCAGTGGGTGAGCGCGTTGCACGCGCCTCGAGACTCTCGCGGCGCCGACAATGTGGACAGCGCCCTTCCTTGCCGCGCGATTGCGCCGATGGACGAGACATCATCGTGGCGTGCTTCCCGCTAGTGAGCGCGTACCTTTCCCGGCTGTCGCCGGCGTTGCGAGGGTTAGCGAAGCCGATCGCGTTCACGAATGGCGACGTCCACACTGACGACGCATGAATCGGGCAAGCCGAACGCAAGCGTCCGCAGTGGAAGACCAGCGACACCAACGAGGTGCGAGTCAAGAACACCGATCGCGTTCAAGAATACAGATGGCGCGCAGGTAACACCGACGAGACGCGAGCCAAGGATGCCGAGCGCAAGCGTCTTCAACGCGTCCCGCCTCTCATGTCCTTGCTTTTCAAACAAACGTTTACGCGAGTAAACGTCACACCAAGTTTCGCTAGAAACGGTTTTTCCCCTACCCACGTCAACACCCGTTTCAACCGGGTAAACGCCAGACGCACCACTGCTGCTTCGCATCCTACCAGGGTTCCCTTCGGAGAGGTGGTACATAGTTTTCTTGTCTCTTTATCTGCACGACATTCCCATAGATCTATGCAAGGTACGAACAGGTGCTTTCAGCACGAGTTTGTTGTTGGTTAGACATTCATATCCTGTATGGGGTTGCGATGTGCGAACGCTTCGCTTCATGCCGTGTTTCTGACTCTAGAGTTTCAGCATCCATGTCGCGTTTGTGCCCTTCTCTGGTTTAAACCATAGAGTTTCATACAATAATACCTAGAGGGCAATCTGGTGCTAGTGTCTACATGGGCTCTTTCAGCGGCGCTTGTACCCCCATGGGAATTATTGGAAGTACAGGCTTCGGATCTGCTTCGGATGGATTATGTTCTTGAGATTCGCGACGCTTCCTTGCCGAGTGTAAAACAAAGTGATATGAAGTTATATTTATATGAAGCTTGCTTCAAATATTTGCACGCAAACTTTATTGCAAAAACGTTTCGTGATCAGGTGGCAAAAGTGAAACCTGGGCAAATTCAATTATCAGGGTATGCATCGCTCTGCCATTGTGTTCCTGATTTGGCATCAACATTTAATGAATGATTTTGTTACAACACTTCAAAATAAAGATGCTTGTTTTTCTCTCGAAGTATGTATTATCTATTCATGGAAACAACAGTACAGCATCAAGTGAGAAACACTTACTGTTTTGTCTTCTGCGACGCTAGGTGCGTTTGTCCCACTGGTCTGCCTCCAAATCACCTCTGGTTTTGTTGTGAAGTAGAGTCAGCGGAGCGTGACGATGCGTCTACTTAGCTTCGTCATCGTTTTGCAGGCAATTTAAAACGAGTTTAGGCAAGGCGCGCTCATGAAAAAAAAATTGGCAGCATATCCACGGAGTGAATGATGGAGAGTGGGGCGAAGCTTTCGTCTGTCCATTCGTTCTTGCTTCCGTCCGTCCATGCGTACGTCTATGTGACCGTCCATGCGTCCATCCGCCCATCCGTGCGTGCGTCTGTTCGTGCGTCCGTCCCTGCGTTCGTCCATGCATCCACACCTGCGTCCGTTCATGCGTCCATCCATGCATCTGTCTGTGTGTCCGTTCGTCCATCTATTCAACACTCGAAGTACCACCATCTCGCATCTTTTCGTCATATATTCCCCATACAGAAACACCGCCATCCAGCGGACATTCCAAGGACTAAACCAGAGAGTGGCATACCCACACTTTCTTACGGCTTGCGCTTCGGGTCTACTTCCCCCTTTAACCACCTAGAGTTCATGATATATACTAGTTCACTGTATTCATGGCACTGCGGCCCAACGCTCGCTAAACCTTTCTAAAACCAAGGAGGTTACGCCCAGCGAGTATAACGTAGCAACCTTTTCCTGTCAGATAGTGCTCATTGTACATGGCAATGGATGCTAATGGGAAATGAGAGACAGGAGAATTCGGCTTTTACTTTCTTACGGCTTGCGCTTCGTATTTACTTCCCACCTTTAACCACCTCGAGTTCATGGTGTATACTAGTTCATTGTATTCAAGGCACTGCGGCTCAACGCTCGCTAAGCATTTCTAAAATTAAGGAGTTTACACCCAGCGAGTATAACGTAGCAACCCTTTCTTGTCAGATAGTGCTCAATGTACATGACAGTGGCTGCTAATGGGGATTGCAGCGTGCGCGTTAACTAAAAGCCGAATGCTCCTGTTTCTCATTCCCCACTAGCAGCCATAGGCATGTACATTGAGCACTATTTTTTATTGTTCAACAACGCACAAAAGAAATCTCCCACCTGCACCACCTTGGAGGTCAAAATGTTATACTTGTTACACACTACAGTGGCTAGAAGGGACGAACGGGTGCCGCAATAAGGAGCTTCACGTCGGCTGCTGACTCCGGTTTGCAAGTGCTAAGGACGTCCCTGATCGTTCTACGTCACGGGCGTCCGTCAGTAGGAGTCATGGTGCCCGTCCGTCTTGGACACCTTCGAAGGCGCTTGTCTTCGACCTTGTTGTCCCTACGGGGACTAGTGCCGAGAGCGTCGTTGATGCGACGGCCTCAATAGTCGGCCTCTCAGAGGTATACTGGAGACACTCTAGGTGTCGACCAGTTCGGACGCGCGAAGATCGGCTCCTGCTTTCAAGAATGCTTTCCTGCGGTATTCACGAATTTGTCGCCGAGTTTTCAGTCCCATCGTGTGCCTAAGTTCTCAAGAAATCAGCAGATACCACCTTTGTGCTGGTGAGTGGACTTTTAAACCATTTTTGGGACATTTTTACACGGCAACGCCACCGGGGGATTTAAGCCTAACCAAGGAGGCGATTGTCACCGATGCGCCGACCCGGCGCCAGCGTGACTCAACGCTCTGCGCGTTCTAGGACCTGCAACTGAGAATGGAATACCAAGTAGATGGAGAGGACATCACTTCACACGATTGCACGGAAGACTTGGGTTGGAAGGAAGCCGAAACGAGACACTCAAAGAATAAGCAAGCCACGGTTAGCGTTCCTTCTGCCAAGGTTTCGACCAAGGCTGGTGTTGCGAGAGACGCTCGAGCCAGTCTTGGTATGACACCAAGACTGGCTCGAGCGCCAAGACAACAAGACTGACACCACTAGGTATGACACCAAGCATACAATTGTGTGAGCTGGACGCATGTTGCCACTACCCAAGGACTTCAGCTAAATTTTGCTACGACCACGTGGAGGATTAAATATCTCGAGAATCGGCACTGGAGCCGTGGCAGACGCGATAGTACTGGCGGCCGGCGTCAAAGAGGAGGAGGCCATGCAGGACATCATGTGTTTCAACTTGCAGCAGAACATTATGGTGGCAAGCACTCCAGACCAATACAGAGCTTCAAGATACCTCAAGGTCAAGCAAATTGACATTGGAGGCAAAGTTTTCGAGGTTAGCGCGTACGCCACGGCATCCCACGATACTTGTAAAGAAGTGATTCGCGGGATCCCCGTAAGCGATACTCAGGACATTTTGACCCGAAAGATTGTGAACGCGAACAACCCACTCGCGCTGCCGGCCAAGAGAATCAAGGACACCGGGACAATCATCATAGCGTTCGAAGGACACAAGGTGCCCAGATTCGTGACATATGGACCTTCACTTTTGCAGTGCTCCCTTTACCGCAAGAACATCGATATTTGTTACGTCTGTGGAAAGCTGGGACATTGGTCTGACGTCTGTCCGAGCCCAGCTGAAACCATCTGCAGAGGCTGCGAGATCAAGAACTCAGATAGCCTGCACCAGTGCAATCCAAGATGCAGGCTGTGCGACGATCACCATCCCACGGCAGACAAGGAGTGCACGAACAGGTTCTTAGTGCCATACGTCGTCAGACGAAGACGTTGGAAAGATCGCGAGCAGCCGCAGAAGCCCGGGACGCATCAATCACATCGAGTCCAGATATCAACGACAAGCAGCTTATTCCAGCCTACGGGACCCAGAGCATCCAGACTACACAAGAACAGGAAAGGCGGCCCCACTCCAGGGGGAGGTCGCGTTCCGGAAGAGGTTCGATACCCAAGGCCCGTTCCCAATCACGGGGGCGCTCGAGTTCTCAAGGTAATCATCAGGGTCGGGATCAGCCTGGGCGGCACCCCAATGGCCAGCTGCCTGGCGTTCAGTTCGAGATCACGGCTTCCAACCCGGGGAGGACGCCTGCAGTTACATCGAAAGGCAGCTGGACTGAGCGAGTGCGCAACGGCGCGGCAGAGGTGATGACAGGTAAGCTGCCAGAGCATGATAGAATTGCACAGCTAGAGCAAGAAAACGCGAGACTTATAAATTCGAATGAGAGGCTATCAGCTGAGGTAAAGGAAATAAAAATTCTTCTCACTAAGCTAACCAGCGCGCAGTCTTCACAGCCAATGCCTCAGCCAGTTGATGTCCCTGTGGCTGAAAACGTGGGGGACTCGATAACCACAAAAAAGAGGGCAGTCATGGCAGAACACGTGGAAGCCAACCAAACGACCATGTCAGATATGAAAGAGGTCTTTGACACGCTCAGCAAAGTAGTAGCCAATCTTAGCGAGCAGATGGGTAGGCTACAATCAAGCGTGGCGGCCCTGGAAGAGCATATGACTTTGCGCATTACAAAAGTCGAAGCATATCTGCACAACACAGCAAGGCCTCCTCATGCACCAAACTCACCTCTTCGGCTACCAATACTAGTGGTACCAAACCTGTCGACAGGTGCAGCATCAGGCTCTGGACGCCCATGTAATAACCATGATGGCAGCGCTACATGAATCATTTCGTATCTGGCAATGGAACTGTAGCGGTTACCTTAAAAAGAAGGCAACCCAACAGCAGTATATCAGGAGCAGCCAAGAAAAGCCTCATATTATATTATTACAAGAGACCCTTTCACCGCAAGCAACGTTGCCCGTATTCCGGCCTGTAATAGGGGATACTGAAGGGAACGTAGTCTGCACCTTCGTATGCAACAAACTAACGCACGTAATCCACGACCTCAAGATAGAAGCAGGCCGGTTGGAACACGTCATGGTAGACATCGTGCCAGGTACCAGCAACCGTCAGAGCATTTTCATTCTTAATATATACAGCAGTCCAAAGGAACAAAAGCAAGGGTTCATGACCGCATGTGTATCTGATAAAGCGCTAGTTGTTGAGCAGCTTGGATGAACATGTCTCTCTTTCTGATAATGCCATCCACTGACATGCGGTATCCAGGGTACATACATATTTACACAGATGGCTCAAGTACTACAACGTCTTCAACATCGGCATTTATCATACCACAGCTCAATATTCAGGAATCGTTTAAATTATGTCGCATGACGTCATCTACTACATCTGAGCTCTTCGCTATTCTGTATGCTCTAAAGTTATAAACTCGGTAGCAGACGCTAGAAAATGGGTACTTTTTAGTGACTCACAGGCCGCATTAGGATCACTCTCCAGTACAAACAGAACAGTAATAAGTGATAGTATGACATACGAAACGCTGAAGGAGCTCACCAAAGCAAAGAAGGCGCAACATGAGATCAAATTCCAGTGGATACCTGGCCACTGCAACATTCCTGGAAACACAGCTGCCGATGAAGCAGCACGACAAGCACATCGTAAAGACGTTACTATTTCTTTACCAATTTCGAAAAATGAATTGCGCAGTATTAAAAAGAATACAACTTTCAGAATGAGCAAAACTGCTTGGTTTGACCAAAGTACAAAGAGCTGCGACTTATATCACATCGATCTATGTATTGAATTCAAAATTACGCTGGCATTAGATAGAAGGATGGAAACTCTAATTCACCGATTGAGGCTAGGCACCGCATACACAAAACATTTTTTGCACAGAATCGGCAGAGCTGAAACTCCCGAATGCGAATGTGGATTTATAGATGAATACGTCTGTCACCTTCTCATAGACTGTCCACATCATAACACGCCGAGACGCCGTCTTAAGTGCGAACTGTTCGCATTGGACCGCAGACCATTTAGCATGAAAAAACTTCTGGGCCCGTGGCCAACTGGAGTTTTACAGTCCCACGCTTTAAAAGCATTAACACGTTTTTTACAAGACAGCGGGATTGCTGACAAGTATTAACAAAGAACAAACCTTCATTTGTAACACATGTACTTATTATTTACAGTATCATGTGACACCCATCACGTGTGTGTTGTGAAATGAATGACGTGTCAACTATTATTACATACAAGAGCTTCGCCAAGTATTCGGCACGCCAGCCGTTCGATCCCCTCTAGCGAGGAGGGCCCTAGATACTCGCCAACAACATCCCGGCGAGTCATACACATCTTATATCGAGGATGTCCTTGCGCTTTGCCGGCGCGTCAATTCTTCGATGTCCGAGTCGGACAAACTGCGCCACATCCTGAAGGGCATCGGAAGCATTGCCTACAATGCCCTTGTTGCCCAGAATCCTTCTACTGTCACGGACGTCGTCTCTACGTGTCAGCGTCTCGACGAACTTGATTCTGTTCGCCTTCAGTCGGGCAATAGTGAACACCGTACCGCAGACCGGGACCTGCGTGACATGATACGGGAGATCATACGAGAAGAACTTCAATCAATGGGCATCTCACAACCTTCTCCATCTGTCACACAGCCTTCAAGCATGGCCCTCCGTGACATCGTAAGGGAGGAACTAACATCATTCACCGGTCCAGCCTACGTCCAGCCACCTCCGTCTAGCCCTCCAACGTACGCGCAAGTTGCGGCCGCGCCTCCTCGCAACGTAAACTCTACTTCACCGCTGCCATCATTCACGCCGGTTGCTGCTGCACCACCGGTCCACTTCCGGCCAATCCCACCCGACCCTCCGTCAGTCCACTTGAGTGCGCTATCTCCCGGTGTGCCGAACGACCTCTACTACCAACGACCGTTCTATGAGTAAGCCTGCCTCATCCTCTCCCTTCACAGCTCTTATCAGTGATGACTTAACAGCTATGCAGGCGCAGCAGTTGCTTGCGTTATTAACGAAACACGCCGATTCTTTCGACACCTGCTCTTCAACGTTGGGCCGAACTACCACTGCAGCGCATCGCATTCAGACGGAGGGAACATCTATTGTACATCGCCGCCCGTACCGCGTGTCTCTCGCTGAGCGAAAAATCATCGAGGAAAACGTCGCTGACATGCTCCAACGAGAAATAATTCGTCCATCAACTAGCCCTTGGTCATCCCCTGTTGTGTTGGTACGTACAAGTGAATGCATCTTTATAAGGACCAAACGTGTGCTTTGCTGTTTTGTGCTGGTGGACCGAATAATAACGAGGGACATTTCCAGAGACTTCTTACATTGACTTTCGAACATTTACTTACCATTGTGATATGTGCGTATAAGTGTGTCTTTGCATATCTGTGCCTGAGTTTTCTATTTTCCCTGCACTGCTTTTTATGTTTTGCTTCAAGATACGTGTTCAAGTTTCAATCAACGGCTAAGGAGTAGCCGGCGTCATAATGGTGCGCCAACATCTCCTTATATATCATATCAATAAAAAAAGGGTTCATGACGGTTCTAAAGAAAGCTGTTAATATCGCCGGGGAATGTCCACTCGTCATAGCAGGTGATTTCAACGCCCCTCATCATACATGGGGTTACAAGTACAACACTGGGAAAGGAAATCGACTTTGGCAAAGTGCCAGTGAACTTGATCTCCCCCTAATCACAGACCCCAGCCTACCAACAAGGCTTGGTACATCTTGCTGGAGGGATTCCACCCCGGACCTTACATTTGTAAGGAACATCAAGAAGGCCCAGTGGATGAACCTTGCTGTAGACCTAGGGAGTGACCACTGCATTCTTGCCACTACCTTCTCCGTGGAGCGTAAAAAGCAGAGAGAATTCCACTTCACAGACTGGGATAAGTTCCGGAAGATAAGGATGGAAAAGGAACAAGATGGCCACAGACAAGGCTTGGAGCAGTAGGTCAAACAGATTAAAGAGGACATCAAATCCGTCTCCTCCATCATTACCACAGACTTTCCGGTTGAAAGAATGGATAGCCGGCTCGCTCATCTTTTTGAGGCAAAACAAGCACTACTGAGCCTTTGGAAGGGTCAGCGCCTGAAACCAAGACTGAGGAAGAAGATAGCTGAGGTAAACAGATCAGTCGAGGAACATTGTCGCGCACTATCCAGGCAGCAATGGGTCAAAATCTGCAACTCTGTCGATGGTCAGATGCGCAATAGCAAAACATGGAATATGTTAAAACTTCTCCTCAACGAAAACACCACCAAAACAAATCGAAAGCATGTTATCGCTCGAGTTTTGCATAAAGAGATAGGGCGCACTACAGAACAGCAAGTTGTGCAGCGGCTCGTGCATAAGTACCTCCCAATCAAAAGAGGATTGGCACCACCAAGTAGACAGTACCAGGGCACGCCCAATCCAGGTCTTAAAGGGGTCGTGAAATGGTCGCTTTACAACGACAATGCGGCACCATCGGCAGCCACATGCGCTAACTGTACCATCAGACCCAGTGGACCTGCATAGACGCTTTGCCTATCGAGGAAAGCGGAACTCTATAGCATATCGAGCACGCGCAAGAGGCGCTCATCAGCGTCTGCCATACGCGATCTACGTCCCACAAGGACGCTGCTTAATATGACGTCAGAGTTCAAGTTAGCGCCGATTGCGTGTCAAAGACGCTGGCGAGTGTCCCAGTTGCACGCACTCGCAAGTACTGAAGGGCTCCGTGTTCCTCGATAGGCAAAGCATTACTTATGATGACGTCACCTAGTTAGTGCGTGTAGACGCCAGTGGCTTCGCATTGTCGCTTTACAGTGAGCGTTTCACAACTCCTTTAACATCTTTAACATCAAAGAGATCAGAAGAGCCTTGCATGATCTCAATGGCCGGTTGGCCCCTGGCCCGGACGGTATATCAAACAAAGCCCTTCATAACCTTGATGACGATTCAATTGAAACCCTGAAGGATATGATCAAAGCAGCATGGAAAGAAGGCAGGGTGCCAGAGCAGTGGAAGCTGGCCAGCACGATCCTTATTCCTAAGCAGGGAAAGCCCCCTAACTTGGACAACATGAGGCCTATATCCTTGACATCATGTATCGGCAAGGTTGCAGAACATGCCATACTGCACAGGATAAACAAGTACTTGGAAGATAACGACATATATACACACAATATGGTTGGATTCAGGGCAGGGCTATCCACACAAGATGCATTGAAGCTTATCAAACACCAGGTCATCGACAACGAAACCAGAGACGAGAGAGCCATTCTGTGCCTAGATCTAAAAAAAGCGTTTGACAACATCCACCACTCATTCATACTCGAAGCAATTTCCAAGCTTCGTCTGGGGAAAGCCTTCTATGACTACGTATGGTTCTTTTCTTACAGATCGGAAAGCCGTGATGAAGATTGCAGATATCGAGACTGCAGATATCGAACTAGAAGCAAGGGGCACGCCGCAAGGGGCAGTGATTTCACCAATGCCGTTCAACATTGCCATGATTGGACTGTCAAAGAAATTATCGAGCATTGAAGGATTGAAGCACAGCATCTACGCAGATGACATTACCATCTGGTACACAGGTGGAAGCGAGGGGCAGATTGAGAGCGCTCTGCAAGAGGCGATTGACACCGTAGAAGAGTACCTTCGTCCTTCCAGGCTCAAGTGCTCCTCGAGTAAGTCAGAACATTTACTGTATCGGACTGCACGCCGGGTTCGAAGCCCAGGGTATGGAAGCCGCTAAACTAGATAGACATCCACCTCCGCACAAATCAAGGGGATGCCATCC
The DNA here is from genome assembly GCF_013339725.1 of Rhipicephalus microplus. Classification (NCBI taxonomy): domain Eukaryota; kingdom Metazoa; phylum Arthropoda; class Arachnida; order Ixodida; family Ixodidae; genus Rhipicephalus; species Rhipicephalus microplus. The sequence goes on from NC_051173.1 coordinate 6,928,470, forward strand.
AGAGGGTCGACTCCATCAAAGTCTTGGGGCCTGCTGCTAGAGTCTACCGGTGCTAACAGCAAATCTACAGCCAAGTTAACTTGGAAAACAGACAGTGCGGTGCACCTCATACGCGGAGTGGCCAACAAAAGAAATGGGATCAAGGAAGACAACCTCATCAGGTTGATGCACGCGTTTGTTCTAGCCACTTCGCGTACGAGGCAGCAATGCACAACTGGTACAGAGCAGAGTCCGAGACACTAAATGTGCTCCTCAGGAAAGTTATCAAAAAGGTCCTGGGCCTACCCATACATACCAGCACCGAGCGTCTACTTGAGCTTGGCATTCACAACACGCTCGAAGAAATAGCAGAAGCCCAAGAGAGAGCACAGTTTGCAAGGTTATCTACAACAAAGTCGGGGAGAACGATGCTGCAGGAGCTGGGCCAACACCCAATGGCAATCAGCCGCAATTACAATGATATCCCCGACAACATCAGGGAGAATATCACGGTATCTCCTATACCAAGAAACATGCATCCAGAACACAACATCGGAAGAAGAGTAGCGAGAGCCAGGACTATACTTCATCAAGTCTCAAACGAGGAACGAGGGGTCGTATTTGTTGACGCGGCTTCCTACGCCAATGGGAAAGCGTTTGTGGCAGTGGTGGTCGATGGGGCTGGCCGTGTCGTCAACACAGCGACGGTCAGGACGAAAGACCCAATCATTGCGGAACAGGTGGCCATCGCCTTAGCACTCAAGATGGATAACATTGAAGTCGTCTACAGTGATTCCATGGCAGCACTACGGGCGTTCGCCAAGGGGACGGTCTCTGAACAAACGCTGAGAATAATGCAAGGCAAGAACGCATCATCATCTGAGTTGGTTCCCAGCTCACCTTGGACAAATCAACGATTCCCCTCCCAATCTCAATCAAGCAGCACACGAGGCGGCGCGAGACCTCTCCAACCACGCCTCCCCGGGGATGCGTTCTACCGGTGAAGAGGATAACCGGGAAATTCTTACAACATATAACGAGCTCACTAAACATTTCTACCTGTCTAGAATGATTTTCCCTCCACCTCACAAAAATCTAACTCGGCCCCAAGCACTTACATTAAGGCTTTTGCAAACGCCGATGTACCCTACTTTGAAAATGTTACACATCATGTACCCTGACCTATACCCAAGTCATCTTTGTCCACATTGTGGGGAAATAGCTTCATTAGAACATTTGCTCTGGCAGTGCACCAAATTTGCTCATTTATCGAACATCACCTCTGCCAGATGGGAGGCAGCAATCCGCAGCTCATCCTTGGCAGATCAGCTCTGGGCTGTCCACCAAGTCTGTTTTGTCGGACGAGCTCTTCTTCCTCGGTGAAGAGGAATTTCTTCGGCACTGGTCTTGCCCTTTTGTGTCGAGCTGTGACGGACGAGTGAAACTTGTCTCTTGGCCAGCCTCGTATTGGTAGGCTGATTTGTCGATGCGCCGGCAGAAATGGCATGCCAACATGTAAATATGCAAAATGTATATATTCATGTTTTATTTGTCTCTCTTGTTTACCTTGAAGTATTTTTGTGGTTGTGTTTGTATGAACGATCGAATGTAGATGTTGTTTCAACGTCATCTCATATGCATGTTCATGTAAATGACGTCTGTCATCATCGTTATAGAGTATGTCTAAGAAGGAAATGTTCTGTTGAGTGTTATTGACGTTTGTGGCAAAAATTTTTTTCTAAACAAAAACACGAACTTGATGCAATATCCTGCACTGGCATGAGACGCTCCATCTATGCGCAGCGGTGAGTGGATGACGCTTTGTTTAAACTGTCAAATACGACTCGTAAAGAGAGAGAGAAACAACTTTGTTTACGACTGGTAATGCTCTAACGTCACAGCAGATTATGAGATCTAGTGGTCGTCAGCTTCTTCGAAGAACAAAAACACTGTTTTGGCCTTTTTCACCGCACCCCACTACCCAGGCTGTGCGCAAAACAAAACTGAAACTGCAGAAAAAAACTTCATAGACAGTTCGCTAGCTAACTCTACCCAATCCGAAGCCTGTACTTACCATTATTCCTATGGAGGTACACGATCGCAGCGCCAGATTCCTCTCTAGGTATTATTGTATAAAACTCTAGGGTTTAAACCGAACCACTCCACGCTAAAAATAAACGTAGGATAGACCTAGCATCACCTAGCTAAAGCCTAGCAATGTCCTAGAAGCATCCTAGAATCAACTAGACTAGTAGGCTGACGTGGCTTTGTGCTTAGTACAAGCATTGCCATTTTAGGGGCGAAGCAACTTATTGTTGAGCCTTGTCCCTCCGTTGTCCGTAATTCTGGTTTGCACGCACTGAGAGTGGCGGCCGCGAGCGCGCCAATCTTACACAGGTAGACGAGAAGGACGATGATTGATGGTGCGCTCGTGGCACGTGGTTAGCAGCCGTTTGCAGCGGGCAGTTGCGGCCCGCTGCAAACGGCTGCTCACCGTTTCTAAGTTCAGCTTGCTTGGAAAAGTGAAGCTTGGAAAAGTGAAGACGAAGAGGAAGTGATCATGTTGACGTCCCTGCGTGTTCAACGTCAGGGACGTCCTCCTCATCTAGCCATGGCGCCATCGACGTCGTGGACTCCTTCGAAGGCGCAGGCCTTCGATGTTGTCGTCCCTGCGAGGACAAGTCCAGAGACCGTCGTCGACGCGATGGCCTCAATAGTTGGCCTCTCAGAGGTACACTGCGTTCAGCACATGGGAGGCATGAACTTCCGAGTAACTGTCAAGAGCATGGCTTCCATGACTCTCATCGTCGACGCTGGCTACCTGACCATCGGTGGCGAGCGTATTCCTGTCGTTCCCGTCTGCCCGCAGGTAACTAACGTCGCCTGCCTGTTTTTACCAGCCTTCGTCTCCAACGAGGTACTCGTCCAGGCTTTGTCCCCATACGGCAAGGTATTGACTGTGACCGCTGGCGTCATGAGCGTAAGACGCAGAGTTCTCACAGGCACACGCTATGTCCGGATGGAAATGAGTCCCACAAATTGCGTCCCCAACTATCTTCGCGTTTCTGGTCATCGAGTCACCTTCGACTACCGCGGTCTGCAACGTGTTTGTCGTCGGTGTGGCTCTAGTGGTCATTATCGAGCACAGTGCACAGCACCATTCTGTGGTCGCTGTGGTGTGCACGGACACGAAAGCGAAGGTTGCGACCGCCCCTGCCGACGTTGTGGAGATAACCACCCTACCACCGTCTGCCCTGTGCGTCGTTCATATTCTGATGCTACTGCGGGGACCTTTCCTGCCCTACCGTCCGTGTCACCAACGGCAACAGATGAACGAGAACCCTGAGCTGTACTAGAAGAACGCCAGAATCCGATTCTGAGAGCCTCATTAAACGATGAAGAAGTGTGCAGCTTGGCCAACCCGAGCGCACCACGTTTGCCAATCTCAGCGATAGGAACAGCCACCGCGATTGACCTTGCGTCTGTCCCAGGCAAACATGTCATGCCATGTTCCACGTCGGCGCAAGCCGAGAAAGAAACGCTGGTAGGCACCGAAGCAACGGACTCATGGTTAAACCTAGCAGCTGAGTGCCCAGAAGACGCCGACGTTGCGAGACCTACGGGCGCTGGTGTCTCGCCAGGAGCAGAATTGAAACCGAATAAGCAAAGCCCATTGAATCATTCCGAAAGCCAGGCTCGCGACTTCCTTGAACAAGTAGCAAGACGCCATGGGAGTTCTTTACTGACGCGTCTCGACAAGCAATCCGTGATCAAGGTCGTTGGAGGCGGCGACAACGTTAACGCTGCAGCCCTACCACCATCTGATTCGTCAGAAAGCAGCTTCAGCCTCGAAGTCGACAGTAGCGTCGGACTCTCTTCTAGCCTAGACAGATGTGACGTGGAAATGCAAGCCCCGCCAGAGGTCAAACGTGCTCACAAGTCTGGCACCAGCTCGGACGGCACCCAAGATAGCCGCTCCGAGTTCCAGCAACCGAAGAAACCTCGACCCTCTTCTAGAGGGTCGAATTGTGCTGTGTAGTGTACGTACTCCAGTTCCCCCGGACAGATCCCCGGGGTACCGAATCGAAAAACACGACCAGGTCAGTCACCCACCTTTTTTCAATATGGTTGACACCCTGAAAATCCTTTCTTAAAATGTGTTTAAATGTTCCGTAACCCAGTAAAGCAAGCCGAGGTTATCAGCATAGCCCACGCAGAACATTGTGATATTCTGTGTTTACAAGAAACAAATTTTTTCACCATTGGCCACGTTCATGCATTCAAACGCGCATTTAATTTAGACTTATTTTTCCTTCGCGACATCTCGCTTCTCTGGAGTTGGAATTAATATTTTTAACGGCGCTCTTCTGCGCAATCATCATGTTTTCTATGACGGGTTCGGACGGGTATTGGCTTTTGACTGCGTCCTATCATCTTTCAAGCTGCGTGTTTTGTGTATTTATGGGCCAGCTCAAGCAGCGATGTCGAACGACTTTTTCCGTGACCTGGACGTGTATTTTCTAGATGGTCGTCATGTCATACTCACTAGAGACTTTAATTTTGTATTAGACACGCGAGCTGACGTGCAAGGTCCAGGATGGGGTCGCTCTGATTGGAACGCGCGAGAGCTGCGTCGCCTAGTGCAACATTTCTCTTTGATAGATACGTACAGACTAGTGCATGGGCCACAGTATGCCTGGACTTGGCGGTCTAGCACGTCGTCTAGTCGTTTGGATCGTTTCTATGTACCGAGCGCGCTAGCTTCTTACGTAACGCACTCTGTTGTAGTAACATTACCATCATCGCCTGTTTATATATCAGACTACCGACCAGTGACGCTCGAGGCTCACTTTCCCTTTTCATCATCAGTGAAACATTGACGTCTTGACATCCGCATTCTGCACGACGCGGGTACACGCTCTAGTTTATCTAGAAGCTTGCGTGCCTCTCTTTTGGGATGCGGTCCGGAGGTGTGGGACGCGCTCAAGACACAGTGGCGTTTACACTGCTCAGTAGCAGGGCGGGCCCTTAGACGCCGTACGTCCGAAGAACTAGCGGACACTGCCACAAAGCTGCGTATTGCTCTTCGGGTTCATCGACTAACTCCCTTGATGCGCGCATGGCAGCGAGAGTTAAGGGGTCGTTTTCAACGCCTCATTGCAGCTTCGTCATTGACGGCGGCTGCTTGGCGTTGCAGACGTAATCCATGTGCTCACCCTGAGGTTCTACGCTTTGCGAAAAGCTCGCTTCTCAACCCGTCGAGTCGACTAGGAACTCCGGCGGCCAGATTCTTACACACTGCGTTGCCGCCGACACGTGATCAATCAGTTTTCCTAGCTCACTTTGCCAACATGGCTCGTACGACAATGTCATCACATCGCGGTACCACCGAGACAGCCAGAATGTTAAGTAGGCTACCTCAAATTTCATCTGAAGTAGCTGAACAACTGTGCACAAGTCCGTCAGCTGACGAAGTGAAAGAGGCACTGTCTTCCATGAAGCGTGGCTCGGCCCCCGGGCCGGATGGGTTGCCTGTTGAGTTTTATTTAACGTTTTGGGACGACATTGGTGCTCTTTTAACCTCTGTGAAAAGCCGCTGATTTGCCGCTGTTTCGAGAACTTTGATTTTCCTGATAGCTTTCGCGATGGTCGAATTGTTTTAATACCTAAACATGACCCATCGTCAGTTCACCCAGAGGAGTGGCGACCAATAACGCTCCTCAACGTTGATTATAAAACTTTCGCGGCAGATATCACTCGGCGTTTGAGAAGCCTGATGCCCTCCTTAATAGGTCATCATCAGGCGTGCTCTATTCCTGGAAGAGAAATCCACAGTCTCTTTTTTGTTACGCGTGATATAGTTGCGTACACGTTAACAAGATCAGCTCGGGGACTCTTGGTTTCACTTGACCAGGAAAAGGCATTCGATCGCCTCGAACATAGCTTTATACTATAGCGTAATGGCAGCATTTGGCTTCTCGCAAAACTTCGTTGAGCTTCTCAGAAACGCATACCGAAATATACGCAGCACGTTGTTTCTTGATGGTTTAGAGAGTGCGCCATTTCCGGTTTCCCGTGGTGTTCGCCAGGGGTGTCCTTTATCCCATAGAGTTTCTCAAAATTAACTAGAGGGCACTCTGGCGCTGCGATCGTTCAGCGACCATGGGAATGATGGGTAGTACACACATTTGCCTAGTCTTCGTACTTGCGGGTGGCAAATCGTACTTGCGGCTTCGTTTATTGCTGGTTACCGTTTTGTTTTGAAAGAAAGAACGAACCCTTTTGAACTTCGTGAGCCAATTTGGAAAAGTAATTCGAAAAAAATGGGGCGGTGAAGCGCAATTGCTAAACATTTGCTAATACTTGTTTCGTAAGAAAACAGCTCCAAGCCACACAAATACACATGGAGCCAAAAGCAGGCCAGAAGTACTAATATTAGACAAATGTGTGTACTACCCATCATTCCCATGCTCGCTGAAGCGCCCTGTGTTGCAGCTCCCATAGACACTAGCGCCAGAGTTCCCTCTAGTAAGTATTGTGGGAAACTCTGTGCTTTATCCCCCGCACTTTTTGTACGCAGCCTCGAACCATTCCTTCAATCGCTAATCGCTGATCCTTACGTTAGAGGCCTTCCTCTTCCAGGTAGTGGTACCGTGACAGTGACAGCATTTGCTGATGACATCAAGTTTTATTTGAAAAATGAGGACAGTTTATCCCGTAGCCTACGACTTTTTGCTACGTATGGCATGATTTCATGTGGTGCGTTAAATTTTTCCAAATGTCGATATTTATTCATTGGTTCCCCAGACGCATGTTTAAGTTCCTTTTTCGGTCTTCAAAAAAGTGACTCTATTCGCATTCTGGGGCTTGATTATACTTGCTACGGCATATCAGCCTCCTTGTGGGATTCAGTAGTCAAAGATGTAAAACAACACGTCCGGAAAGCACAAGAGTATGATTTACCGATGCTCGAAAGAAGGTATTTAGCACAGACGGTGTTTTGAGGCCGTGCATGGTACATATCTCGTCTTACAGCCCCCATTACGAATCACCAGGTCGTTGCAATCCCTCATTGTCTCTTTTTTCTGGTCATGTGGAACAGAGCCGGTTTGCCGAGCAGCTCTTGAGCAACCGAGAAACTGCGGTGGATTCGCATTCCCATCCGTATAGAGCAAACCTCATAAGCGCGAAAATGCACGCGACAGCGACGAGCGATGCTATGAGCGACGAAACGGGGCGTTCGCGCGACGTGTCGCGTGCTCGTTATCGCGCAATCGCTGGGTTCTCCAGATTTGGAAACTGTCGCTCATCGACCGGAAGTGCTGGGCTCAAGCAGCCAATACCGAAAAACCGGAAAAGACAAAGACTACAGAGGTGCACGTGACCCTGCCCGAGTCACGTGTGCGCAACAACAAATAAGGCAATGTTTATTACGCATGTGCATATAAAAAAGTGCTGCAAGGCAATAATAAACACTTTCCGTTCCATTCCACAACAATATATCTTATTTTTAAATTGCATACCGCTCGCTACGCGGTTTTCTTGGTGCGAGTAGACGGCCTCATGTCAGCAACAGTGGAATTCGCTCGCCGAAGCCGTCGCGTGAATGAGGTTTGCCTGCGCTAGCAACTGATCGCGCGAAGACGACCTACGTGACGTCGCTCATCGCTGTTGCGTGCATTTTCGCGCTTATGAGGTTTGGTCCTCTCTGTTCGCTGCCGGCTGCTTGCCCTACGATTCTTGCTTCGGTTGTTGCATGGTGATCAGTGCCCCGCGCGTGATCTTGCCTGCTATTTCTTAGGCACCAAGTTAGGCTATTTACTACCAGATGCATGGCTTAATTCTGCACCGCAAACACTTAACGTGCCTGCATTTTACTCAACGGCAGTAGCATTTTATCGACACGCACAGCAGGTTTGTCCCGATGTGGACATTCTTGAAAGCCGCATTGTAGATACAACGGAGGCTCTTCTGCTTCCTCTGGTTCCTCCAGCCCGTCTAGCACGATCGAGACATGTCTCGTCGAGCGCGATAACGGCACCGTTTTTGCCTGGTCACCTCCGTGACTTTATGTGGCGTCTTGGATGGAGAGTATTCCCAACACGGGACAGACTGGAGAGGTGGAGCATGGTCCCATCTTCCACTTGTCCTAACTTCCAGTTACAGGAGTCTAACCAGCATATGCTGCAGCAATGTGTCATTGCAAAGGTGTTTTGGAAATCAGTTAACACTAGTTTTCGTGGCCTAGGTGTTAATCGCTTTGTAACATCTGGTCGCTGCTCGCGTAGTCGCTTTGCACGCCTTCTAATAGCTGCGGGAGCTTTTTGTTTATGGCGTAATAGGTGCGAAGGTGTTGCGGCAGGTCATCGTCGTCGTGCTCTTTTTCCGATTCTGGAACGCCTCTACTCTGAACTCTTATCGTTTCTGTCGGAGGAATTGTTCTTTCTTGGGGAGGAAGAATTTCAGCGACAATGGTCGTGCCGCTTTTTGTCCGTAGTTGACAGACGCGTTCGATTAGTCTTCCACCTGGCCTGGTTCCTATAGCCAGGTCACCTGTCATTGTCTGATTGGTGCATGTAATCAGTATGTGTTTACTATTTCTATGTGTTTGTGTATGTCCCATATGGGTGTGAGCTCTTCTATATATGCACTTCATTCTAACGCTGTAATTTATGTAACTTTTATGAATATTGATACCTGTTGTACATATTTTCTAACATCTTCACCAAGTCTTGTAAATTCTGTACATATATCATCATGTACATTGTCCATATTGTGATTAGTGTATTTATGTAGTGCATGTATAGTTATTAGTACAATGGACTATGGACATCCTAGGGACTTGGATAGCTTTGTTTAAATGTGTAATGTATGTTGTGCTTTGTCTTTTGTTTGTTATTGTGCCTGTTGTACAGACGCTTGTCCCTTAGGTTTGTTGCGTTTCATGAGAGAATAAACTTTTTCTAAACACAGTTGCGGCCGAGGTTCGAGACAGTAAAGATTGTTCCTCGTCTGTCTCCGCTTCTTTCCTGAGGGGTTCAGGGCTAGCGGCATCCCGAATACTCACATTCGGCGCCCAACTAAAAGCTACCACACCACGGCGACGCACACATCAAGCGGACCCAGAGTTCCAAGGCACGAACATGCAGCAGCATCACGGCGACGCCGGCGAGCGGACCCGGGGGCGGCGAGAGCGCGGGAAGCCGCGGCAAATCGCCGGAAACGTTTGCTACCTGAGGTTGGCGGCGCCGATGCTCAGTTCAGGCGTGATTTTTTTTACCGGGGTTCCGGGCACAGCTGTAAGGTATGCGACCACCTGTAGTTTGACATCAGTTTAACGAAAATCGCCAGCAGTCAAAACAAACAGTCTCGAACCAACGTCATTACTGTGCTGCAGTGAGAGTTGGCCGGCGATGACGATCCCACAGTGAGTACTTGATTTGCGCGACGTATAAAACAAATCCCGCATCTCGGTACCATATACGACCAATAAAACAACGTTGTACATGCTGTACGCATGTGCTGTCACTCATTTGCGTGTTCAAGTGGGCATTGTACGGGAGATTCATGGTAACCCGAATGATCTCCAGGTGCTTCGCCCACTGATTATCATTCACTTCGTGGATATGCAGTATTCTTTGTTGCGTGCCTTTTAAGATCATATTGTTGTTTCTGGACTTTTATAAAAACATAAGTTTTCCGAGGAAAAATTCAGTTGCATTTCATTGACATCCCATTTAAAATGTTGCACCCATATCGTGCTAAATTCAAAGCACAGGGAACACTTTCGCATCTGAATATGCTTTTGGACTTCAGCCCCGATCTAAATTAAGAATCGTGAACAACATTTTGTTTGAATAACTTTACAGCAGATAATATTGCATGCTACCTTATGTATGGTATCAGAGGAAGCTTTCACGATGAGCTCATCATGTAGTACACGATGGAGGGTGGCCGCAAAAAAGAAACGAACACTACTTGACGCATTTTATCATTAGGAACTGCACATCGCATATATTGCTTGAACACAGCTGATAATTCACGAGGCATTTGCTCTTGAATGCTTGTCAACCAGGAACCATGCATATGATATGTGATGTGGCAAAGAGAGGTGTCATCACAGATAACAAGTGTTACTACACTTTGCATCGTCATCATTGTAGGTGACCTAAATGAAGTGTGCTGGAGCACAGTAACTTCTTTAAGATAGTTTCGCGAAACTAAATCAACCAGCCAACGCTATCTCGTATTTGAGGCAATCTATATATGTCTATCAATCTCGGAGAACATTTTACTTCCCTTCCTTGCTGAACACTTTGTATGCACCTCACTGCAACTTCCACAATTGATTGTCTTTATACAGAGCAAAAAACAAACAAACATGAATTTACTTCCACCCAGTTACTACTGATAGCTTACTTCCCAAACTTCCTGACGATAGAAGTTCAACTCAAACATTGCAAGCACAAGTTCGAGCTTAGTGTCTGCCCTTTTACTATCTAGCCTGAGATCGACGTGGTATATATGCTGCTCATGGTAAGCATCCCCAGCCCTGTATTCAACTTCTACTGTGTCTGCGTAGCAAACAACAAAACACTTGGTTTTATTCACCTTTGTGAAGCTTTCGTTACTGAGCGTGAGGACTCTCCATCCCCTCACAACAACGAACCTGTTCATCTAAAGGTAAGACATCTAAAAGCGTGAACGATCGAAGGAAAAGAAATTGGGAAGTCTTAAGATAGTTGAAAGTAAAGTGCTGGAAAGGGGTGTCAGCAGTCAGTGATATTCGGCCACCACAACGATCTTGAGCAGCGATAGGGGAAGGTGGGGGAGGTGGGGGGTGCTGAGGGTCCTGTATTAGCAGCGGTGAGGCTCAAGATAATACAAGCAATAGGGCACAAGCGGCCGCGGCTATACCCTCCAGGCCCAACGTGCCACTGCATTTCAATGACGATGTGGTCCGGCCCCAAACCGATCCCCTTTTCCAATATTGCTGCTAGCCGCGCCAAGAATGTCGGCACAGGCTCCTGGGCAGCTCCTCCATCTTCAATTCCGCGCATGGCCTCCCTCGAGCATCACTCGCCCTTCGAGGATGTCCGAGGAGCTTCCTTCGACAAAAGCGAGAGCCGCATTATGGGAAGCGCTTCTTTCTCTTGAGGAACACTCTCGACTTACACCGTGGCTCCACTCTGCAGCGATAGGCTTAGAGACAAGGGTGCGCCCCTCCTCCTACCCTTTATATTTTATGCTACGAGAATCATCTCCATATAGCGTCCTGTTTGTTTCCACAACAAGCATGTATGCCGAAGCGAATCTGGGCTGCTCCGAGAGGCCCCAGGGCACGGACGTTTAAATCTGCCGAAAGTATATTCCTTCTCTTACATTTTTCTTCTTGTGATACCTGTGCTATGGTCTTAGGTTTTTACAACACTGAGTTCGCTTCGATTGAGATTATATTCTGTTTTCCACAAGCAGAACCAAAGTGGAATATGTCACCATAAAAAGTGCGCTTTCTCGCATATTCTTCTGTTGTACTTCCTTGTGTTGGCAAAATTACAAACTGTGCATCACGTATTTGGAGAGACAAAAAAAGGCAGATCCCACATCCTGTGGGAATCGATGATACGCGAAACACGAAATGGGAAAGTTGATATGTCACTTTAATATCAGCACAACGTTACGAGGCGGACTTAAATTATGCCGTACATGACTTCCATGGCATGATTATCATGTTTGGATGTGTAACTTACCTGCGTCATCTATTTACGTCACGTGATACCAAAGTTAGTATCACGTGACGTGATATGTGGAGCTAGTGAAAAGGCCACTAGCGCTATAAGCTTAGCATGTAGTCATGTTTTACATCACACACATGCCACGATTATCATGTTTGAACGTGTCATTTAGCTTCGTCATTCATTCACCTTATGTAATACCAAATTTCTTATGTGTGGAGCTCGCAAAACGGCCGCGAGCACGCTATGAGCGTAGGATGTAGTCATGCATGTTTTACGTATGACAAGCATACCATAATTATCACGTTTGACGTGTCAGAATCATAATCAGAAATGATTTTATTGCCACAAGGAGCTTTACAAATCGTTAGTATACAGAGTAATGAATACAGAAAAAATTATCTGAGTTAGCAAACAGCAGTACAAAAATAAGCAAAAAGATACAACGCAAGCTGAAAAAAGGTCATTCGCCTTCGTCGTCTCTTCCCGTCATTTGATACCAAATTTGGTATACGTGTACCTAACCAGACGGCCCCCAGCACGCTCTGAGCGTAGCATTTAATGATGTTTCACATTTGGCACGCTTATCATGATTATCATGTTTGGACGTGTCATTTACCTTGGTTTTCGATTCACGTCACGTAATACCTAATTTGGTTTATGTGAAGCTAGCAAAGTGCCGCGAATGCATCATGAGTGTAGTATGTTGTCTTGTTCTTACATGACAATCATGCCATGATTATCATGTTCTCACCAGCCATGTACCTTCGGCATCCATTGACGTGACGTAACACCAAATGTGGTACATGTAAAGCTAGCGAAATGGCCGCGAGCACATCATGAGCGTGGCATGTAGTCATGTTTTGTACCGTTAGCTACACTGGTGTCACCGAGCAAATTTCGCGTGGCACTGGTCTGCGCATGCGCAATGATACTCCGCCGCCGCCTCGCGCGGCTCGCCGCCGGTGTGCGCGCAATTCGATGCGCTGCGCAGATGATAAGTGGTGTCGCGCACCGGAGCCGGCACTTCCCTCGCACTCGGCCGCGGCTGCGCGCGACTCGCCGCCGCTGGTGTGCGCTTTCCAGAAGAGTGCCGTCATAGCCTTGGTAGACATATGGACGCCGACTCGCGCGCCTTCCCTGTGCAGTCGCCATCTGACACTGCGCTGGAGCCGCTTGATAGCGCCTCTGACTGGCGTTGGCCACTGTGGTATAGCCATGGAGAAGGAGAGTGCAAATCCTGCTCAACGGTGCAGTAGAGCGGAGAAGCTTAACTCATCGGATCCCGAAGTAGTTGCCCGGCAAAATAAATATACATGTGCCACATAATACGTATACCGTGTGTGTGTCATTGGAACAGCTGTAAGCATGATAATCAAGCTAATCCTAGACACTCTGGAAAGCTAAGAATAATCAGCTGAACCTTTGCTAACGCTACGTATATCCTGGCATAGCTGAGCTAAGCCAGTGCCATTTTTTACATGACACGCATCTCATGATTATCATGTTTGCACCAGTCATGTACCTTCATCATTAAATCACGTTTCGTAGCACCAAATTTCGTATATGTGAAGCTAGCGAAGCGACCGCGATTGAACCATGAGCGTGGCCTTTCGTCAAAACTAGTCAAAACAGGAAAATAATGACATGCATGTCATTATTTCCGCGTTAGCGCCTGTCACTTATGTTCGCCATGCAGTCATGTCATACCATATCAGTATTTCAAAATGTCATGTAAACGAAACCACCACAACAGCAGCAAGACCATGAAATGTAAATCATGACATTCATGATATACAAGTGATAATTTCCATGTTATGACTAGTCAATAATGTTTTTCATAGAGTCTTATTATGCCACACCAATTTTGGTATCGATATCATTGTCTAGATGGCCAGGAGAGCTAAAAGTCGAAGAAGACAGACAGACAGACAGACAGACAGACAGACAGACAGAGACAGACGGATGATAGATAGATAGATAGATAGATAGATAGATAGATAGATAGATAGATAGATAGATAGATAGATAGATAGATAGATAGATAGATAGATAGATAGATAGACTAGATAGATAGACAGAAGACAGACAGACAGACAGACAGACAGATAGACGTAGATAGATAGATAGATAGATAGATAGATAGATAGATAGATAGATAGATAGATAGATAGATAGATACGCTAAATGTCGGCCTGAAGTTCACTAAGAAATGCATCACATTTATTAAAAGAAAACATTACGGCGGCTAATAACAAACTCTGGCTCATACGAATTCATTGTATTTGCTGAATAATGTTGTATTTCATGTAATGCTAAACAGATCCACTCTCAGACATATTCGCAATTAAAAGTCTCTTCAGGCCAACAACGGCTCCAAGCAGACGCTTAGCTAAATGAACAAACGCTAAATTGAAACATAATGGTGAAATTCTTTCATAACGGTAGTTCACTACGCAAACTATTGACGAGAAAATGCCAGCATGCAGAGTGATTTTGAAACTGTCGAATAACACGAATACGTGGTTGCGAATTATTGTACATTCCAAGAATGCGAATTATTCCCTCACGCCTTCTAGCGTGGATGCCCTTTGCCTAATGCATAATATTGTTCACTTTGCTCTTGCCTCTGCGAAGGCACTAGTGTGGCTAGGCTTGGTCATTCCATCAGAGAAAAAAATTTCGAAGAGACCTACAGCGGCTACGTTTTAGCGTCACCAACTATGCCATGCGCGGTGCCGATAATTAGCAGGAGTGCTTGCCGATAGCTGCTCAGGTCGAGCGTGACACTGTGACCCGTTGTCCTTCAGAAGGTTTTGGTTCAATTTTACTTGTGGATGTATGAAAACCCATCAGAAGAATTTGATAAAAATCGGTAACCGAACGCTCGAAACTTGCCTTTCCTAAAGTGTTGGATCAAGAATTCCGTTACGAAAATTCTTAGTTTGCGATGTTTCTGTCAGTACTCTACTTGAAGCACTTAGCTGGACTAGTTGCTACGCTGAAGTTTGATGCACTTTTGATGCATACGATAAACAATAAAAATAATACATGCTGAATGGCAAAATCACAGAAACAACCCCTGCGTTTTGTGCGTCCTTTTGCCTGTGTCTACCCGAGTGGTGCTAACTTCTTTTTTTTGGCGAAGTCGCCAGGACGCTTAAGATAAGTCACCCATTTTAGCCAACGGTCAGCTAAACAATGATGATGATATTGATAATCTTTCCTGATTTTAGTTTTTGGCTCAATAAAGCATGTGGAGATGTCATTTGTATTTAAACAATACTTTAAATGAACTTCTGACATGGCGATTGAAGTTGGCCTGCGCTGCTTCCTCCTGGCTACGGCACTGAACTGGTGAGCAGCTGTAGTCCACCTGCTTGCGTTAAACCGTGAGCTGTTAAACTGAGCCGTTTGGAGCCGCTTTGCCCATTTTTGAGACCATACTGCAACAGAAGGAGTGTTCGAAACGGCCACAATGCACGCCAACGATCGCATGCGTCGCAAGCAGCTTGATCCTGTATGCTTTCGGCCTGATTTATTGAATCTCGTTCCGAGCACTCCACTGTTTTCACAGTTTCCTCAATTTTCCTATGTCTGTTTTAGAACACTCTACCTCGAATTTCAAGAGTCGCCAAAAATGTCGCGAAATTGTCAATGCAGGACTGAAAAAGAGGCAAAATTTAGCGACTTTCGCACCAAGTTAACACCATGCACTGCTCTGTGCGTGTGTTTTTGCAGCAGAGCTACTGTGGTCCTGGTGCGCCGCTTTCACGGACACAAAACCGTCATTCTCATCATCAACCAACCCGAGCTCGGTTACCACTCAAACACTCCACATAGATGGTTAAAAAGAGATGCTGAAACGTGTGGCGCCAAATCAGTGTTCACCGTGCGTGAGTTCCTTAATTGTTTCGTAGATTAATGTTGCGGGTTGGGGAATTCGCCCAGTTTTTGTGGAGTATAGTATAGTATAGTATAGTATAGTATAGTATAGTATAGTATAGTATAGTATAGTATAGTATAGTATAGTATAGTATAGTATAGTATAGTATAGTATAGTATAGTATAGTATAGTATAGTATAGTATAGTATAGTATAGTATAGTATAGTATAGTATAGTATAGTATAGTATAGTATAGTATAGTATAGTATAGTATAGTATAGTATAGTATAGTATAGTATAGTATAGTATAGTATAGTATAGTATAGTATAGTATAGTATAGTATAGTATAGTATAGTATAGTATAGTATAGTATAGTATAGTATAGTATAGTATAGTATAGTATAGTATAGTATAGTATAGTATAGTATAGTATAGTATAGTATAGTATAGTATAGTATAGTATAGTATAGTATAGTATAGTATAGTATAGTATAGTATAGTATAGTATAGTATAGTATAGTATAGTATAGTATAGTATAGTATAGTATAGTATAGTATAGTATAGTATAGTATAGTATAGTATAGTATAGTATAGTATAGTATAGTATAGTATAGTATAGTATAGTATAGTATAGTATAGTATAGTATAGTATAGTATAGTATAGTATAGTATAGTATAGTATAGTATAGTATAGTATAGTATAGTATAGTATAGTATAGTATAGTATAGTATAGTATAGTATAGTATAGTATAGTATAGTATAGTATAGTATAGTATAGTATAGTATAGTATAGTATAGTATAGTATAGTATAGTATAGTATAGTATAGTATAGTATAGTATAGTATAGTATAGTATAGTATAGTATAGTATAGTATAGTATAGTATAGTATAGTATAGTATAGTATAGTATAGTATAGTATAGTATAGTATAGTATAGTATAGTATAGTATAGTATAGTATAGTATAGTATAGTATAGTATAGTATAGTATAGTATAGTATAGTATAGTATAGTATAGTATAGTATAGTATAGTATAGTATAGTATAGTATAGTATAGTATAGTATAGTATAGTATAGTATAGTATAGTATAGTATAGTATAGTATAGTATAGTATAGTATAGTATAGTATAGTATAGTATAGTATAGTATAGTATAGTATAGTATAGTATAGTATAGTATAGTATAGTATAGTATAGTATAGTATAGTATAGTATAGTATAGTATAGTATAGTATAGTATAGTATAGTATAGTATAGTATAGTATAGTATAGTATAGTATAGTATAGTATAGTATAGTATAGTATAGTATAGTATAGTATAGTATAGTATAGTATAGTATAGTATAGTATAGTATAGTATAGTATAGTATAGTATAGTATAGTATAGTATAGTATAGTATAGTATAGTATAGTATAGTATAGTATAGTATAGTATAGTATAGTATAGTATAGTATAGTATAGTATAGTATAGTATAGTATAGTATAGTATAGTATAGTATAGTATAGTATAGTATAGTATAGTATAGTATAGTATAGTATAGTATAGTATAGTATAGTATAGTATAGTATAGTATAGTATAGTATAGTATAGTATAGTATAGTATAGTATAGTATAGTATAGTATAGTATAGTATAGTATAGTATAGTATAGTATAGTATAGTATAGTATAGTATAGTATAGTATAGTATAGTATAGTATAGTATAGTATAGTATAGTATAGTATAGTATAGTATAGTATAGTATAGTATAGTATAGTATAGTATAGTATAGTATAGTATAGTATAGTATAGTATAGTATAGTATAGTATAGTATAGTATAGTATAGTATAGTATAGTATAGTATAGTATAGTATAGTATAGTATAGTATAGTATAGTATAGTATAGTATAGTATAGTATAGTATAGTATAGTATAGTATAGTATAGTATAGTATAGTATAGTATAGTATAGTATAGTATAGTATAGTATAGTATAGTATAGTATAGTATAGTATAGTATAGTATAGTATAGTATAGTATAGTAAAGCATAGTAAATGGCGGGAAAGGGACAAGTGACAGGGTAAAAACCAGGAGTGTTCGAAAATGGCCACAATGCGCGCCAACAATCGCATGCGTCGTCAAGCACTTGATCCTGAAGCTTTCGGGCTGATTTATTGATCCGTTCGAGCACTCCAATGTTTTCACACCAGTTTACTCATTTCTATTCTTTTTAGAACACTCTACCTCAAATTTCAAGAGTCGCCAAAAATGTCGCAAAGAGATAAAATAGTCAATTCAGGACTGAAAAAGAGGCAAAATTTATCGACTTTCGCACCAAGTTAACACCACTGCTCTGCGCGTGTGTTTTTTGCAGCAGAGCCACTGTGGTCCTTGTGCGCCTCTTTCGTGGACACAAAATCGTCATTCTCATCATCAACCAACACGAGCTCGATCACCACCCAAACACTCCGCATAGATAGTTAAGAAGAGACGCTCAAACGTGCGGCACCAAATCAGTGTTCACCGCGCGTTTTGTTCCTTAAATTTTTCGTAGGCCGATGTGGTGAGTTGGGGAATTCACTCAGGTTTTGTGGAGAATGCATACTACACTAAAGAGCAAGCATAGCAGTGTACAGTATGGTATTGTATGGTACAGCAAACGGCGGGAAAAAGACAGGTTAGAGGGTAAAAACCAACA
Organism: Rhipicephalus microplus; assembly: GCF_013339725.1. Classification (NCBI taxonomy): domain Eukaryota; kingdom Metazoa; phylum Arthropoda; class Arachnida; order Ixodida; family Ixodidae; genus Rhipicephalus; species Rhipicephalus microplus. The sequence continues at coordinate 6,946,753 of NC_051173.1, forward strand.
GCCATGCCTGAGCCAGCTGTAGGAGCGCACCAGCCCTGCTGTGACCCCGATAGCCTTGCGCAGTTTAGTGCAAGCTGCCCTAAATTCTTTCAATTTTCTCGTATGCACTGGCAATGCTTAAAACTAATGCTACTGACGACCCATGCGATTTGGCACGTTAACTAGCCAAGTACAATCACTCATAAAACAGTTTGCTCAGCTACATGCCACCAGTAGGTCTCTGGCCTCAGCATTATCTATCTTGACGACTGTCTGCATGGATACCCATCACTACGATGAAGTATGAAATCACGTCTTATGCGGCAGCCTCTATATTATATGTAGCAGTTGCGGTGCCCTGCTGCTGACTCGAAGGTCACCGGTTTGATCCCGCTCGCGGCGATCACACTTAGTCGGAGGCTAAATGGTGCTGTACCATGCCAGTGCACGTCAAAAAACACCAGGTAGTTCAAATTCTGAAAGGCCGTGGGTTTTGGGACGTGAAACACTAGATATTAATATTACTTTTGCGCAGTTCCGGGTCGGTAATGAGAGATGCTTTACGAGTTGTGTTTTTTATTGTCGTTCTTCAAGCGTTCTGCGTAGAACTACCACCGCGTGCTTTGTCGCTATATCAGACACTCTACCCATCTGCACGAAGTTAAAAGAATGAAGTGCTAATAATGCGTAGAAACCATATATAAGTATTTCAACCCGCGCGTGCCTTTTGACCTTGTTGCTATATCACGTCAGCACGCATTAAAACTACACATGTAGCTATCTTTCTTGTAAAAATACGTGCTGCGTCAAAAGCTATAGGTAAATGTTAGCTGTCTCAGTTTAGGAAGAAACGGGAATGCGCAAGCGAGAACTGTACGCACATTCACGCTTAGGTCATGACATCCCGCGTAAGCGTTACACGTCCCTGAATGCATATACATTACTGAGTATAATCTGGAACAAGAGGGCCCGGGAGACGAGATTCGCGTAAAAAGCTGAATTTTCATTTACCCGGAGAGCATAGGCTCTAATCAAATATTCCATTTCGTGGTAGTTTGAGCTACGTAACAAGTTAACCATTAACTTAAAAGCATCAAGCTTTAGCGGCGCAGAAGTTTGCTTTTGCCGTATATAGAGTCCATTTCTGGGAGGCCTTTTCCCTCGAGAAATCTTATAGCATTTCTGCGTGACCAAGCGGGTGAGTGGTATACGGTCTTCGCCGGCGTGTTGTAGCTTTTTTTTTTCATTTGTGTCGTGCACTAAGCCACCCATACGTGCGTGTTTTTGACGCTCCATCGCGCTTCAGACATGACAACTCAAGACTCGGCTACATCCTCTCCGTCGCTCCCCCTTCTGCACGACCTGTCAATCCAGCACCCGCAACAACTTTCGTGACGCTTCCCGCGCTCAAAGACCCCGGCGTGTTCTCGGGCAGCGCAGGTTCCGACGTCGACCAGTGGCTACGCGTCTACGCACGCGTCAGCGCCACTTACAGGTGGGATCCCACTCTTATGCTCGCAAACGTCATCTTTTATCTCGACGGAACCCCTCGTGTTTGGTTTGATAACCACGAGCATGACATAACAAGCTGGGACAGCTTCAAGGCAAAGATCCGTGAGCTTTTTGGCAACTTCTCTGGTCGTCGTGAAACTGCAAAAAATTAGTTGTCGACTCGCGCACAATCTTCCACGGAGCCCTACATCGGTTATATTCAGGCTGTTCTTTCACTATGCCGTCAAGCTGACGAAAATATGTCTGAACCTGAAAAAGTTGCGCATATCCTAAAGGGTATCGCCGACGATGCGTTCAACTTGTTGGTATTCAACAATGTCTCATCTGTTGATGCGATCATTCAAGAATGCCGCTAGTTCCAACAAGCTAAAAGCAGACGCATCTCCCATTAGTTCCAGCGCCTCCCGAACACTACTGCGACGTCTTCGTGTCTCGACACATATCATCCACCAGACACCTGTGACAACTTGACGCGAATCGTCCGGCGAGAGCTTGAAGCGGCTGCTCCAGCTAAGGTGGAACCAATGTCCCCTGACCCCTCTCCGCCAATTACGTTGCCTCTCATTCAAGCAGTCGTCTGGCAGGAAATCACAAGCTTGGGGATTCACTCTACCTCACCGCCTCCCCGCACCGACTACCAGCCCCGACACACGCCTGCACGTCCCTTCCCGACCGGCTCTCCCTCAACGTTCCGTAATCCGTCCGCATGGCGAACACACGAAGACAAGCCGATATGCTTTTCCTGTCACAGAATCGGGCACATTTCTCGCCATTGCAGAAGTCGCTGGGGTCCTCCTGCACAACCGTCTTCTCGTCCCTTCTATGCACGTCCTGCCTATCGCCATGAGACCAGCCGCGACCAGTTTGCCCAGGAACCTGCTTCTGAACACCGCTACTCCCGCTCTCCATCCCCCCAACGTCGCCAGTCTCGTTCTCCACAGCCCCGCCAACCATCTTCCCCCGCCTTCCCACGAGGTTCCCCGACGGAAAACTAAGCGTTGCAGCCCCTGGAGGTAGCGCTGCATCGCTCGGACTGACCAAAAATTCTCTTTTGACGATACCGATACTGACAAAACGGAACCTCATAGACGTACAAGTAGACGGCGTACATGTCACTGCTCTTGTCTGCACCCGTGCCCAACTTTCGGTTATGACGAGTGATTTTCGCCGCAAGCTCAAGAAGGTTCTCACACCTGCGACCACTCAGTTCGTTCGTGTTGCGGATGGTGGAATAGCATCTATCGTTGGAATGTGCTCCGCTCGTGTGAGCATTGCGCATCGACACACAGTTGTTCTCTTTACCGTCCTTGATAAATGCCCCCACGACGTAATCTTAGGCCTCGACTTTCTGTCCGTGCATTCTGCCCTCATAGACTGTTCGACCAGTATGCTCCGTCTACACTTGCCCGCAACAGAACCTCTTACACAACGGCCGAGTCGCCTCTGCACAACGGGACACGCGCGCCTGCCTCCACAGACACTGACCTACATAGAGCTCGTCTCAATACCACCAGTTCCCGACAGTGACTATGTTCTGACCCCTATCACCGATGTTCTCATAAGCCGTGGCATTACATTACCGCACACCATTCTGTCCGTCGCAGGAAATTCTACATGCCTCCCAGTTGTCAACTTTAGCTTGACACCTCAAGTTTTGCCACAATGGATCTCTTTGGCGTTGCTCTGCACCTTAGAAGACAATGCGGTAGATGTTTTCGCGATGGCCGCCCCTTCTGACCCCACGCTCAACATCAATCTGCCACTTGCTCCTACAGCGCTATTACTTCGATGATCGCTTCCAACCTTACGCCGCAGCAGACTGATGAGCTCCACCGGGTTCTGCTGTCCTACATCGACGTTTTTGACATCAGTGGTCGTCCGTTGGGGAAAGCTACCGGTATGAGCTACCGCATAAACACTGGTCATGAGCATCCTATTCATAGGCGTCCATATCGGGTGTCGGCGGCCGAGCGTCACATCATCCAAAGTGAGGTCGACAAAATGCTCGCCAACGACATCATTGAGCCATCCTGCAGTCCTTGGGCTTCTCCTGTAGTGCTAGTCCGCAAGAAAGACGGTGCATGGCGTTTCTGTGAGGATTATCGACACATAAACAAAATTACCAAAAAAGACGTCTACCCTCTGCCACGAATAGATGATGCGCTTAATCGCCTCTATGGGTCCCACTATTTTTCCTCCATGGACCTTCGTTCCGGCTACTGGCAGATAGAGGTAGATGAAATGGACCGTGAAAAGACGGCATCCATCACCCCCTATGGCCTATATCAGTTCAAGGTCATGCCCTTCGGCCTTTGTAACGCTCCAGCCACCTTCGAACGAATGATGGACTCCCTGCTCAGAGGATTCAAATGGTCCACCTGTTTGTGCTACTTGGACGACGTCATCGTCTTTTCACCAACATTTGAAACTCACATAGAGCGCCTCTCAGCCATCCTGGGAATCTTCCGTCGCACTGGCCTGCAGCTCAACTCATCCAAATGTCACTTTGGACGCCATCAAATCACAGTGCTCTGCCATTTAGTAGACGCCAACGGTGTACAACCATACCCGGCCAAAATCAGCGCCGTCAAAAACTTTCCTGTACTACGATCTGCAAAGGATGTACGCAGCTTTATCGGACTATGCTCTTACTTCCGACGCTTCGTGAAAAATTTTGCGCACATAGCGAGGCCGCTTACGCAGCTCCTCAAGAAAGAAGTCCCGTTTTCATGGGGCTCCGAAGAGGCTTCTGCGTTCTCGACTCTCGTCGCTCTTCTCACTACCCCTCCGATTCTGGCACATTTCAACCCTGCTGCCCCTACGGAAATCCGTACAGATGCATGTTGGCATGGCATTGGTGCAGTGCTGGCTCAGAAACAACATGGCCATGGTTGCGTTATTGCATATGCCAGCCGCCTCCTATCCGCCCCTGAACGTAACTATTCGATAACAGAGCGTAAGTGCTTGGCTCTTGTATGGGCGGTGGCGAAATCTCGACCTTATCTATACGGACGCCCATTTTCGGTAGTTACCGACCACCATGCACTCTGCTGGCTCAACTCTTTGAAAGATCCATCAGGCCACCTTGGTGGCTGTGCTTTGCGCCTGCAAGAGTTCTCCTATTCGGTGGTCTTCAAATCTGGCCACTTACACCGTGATGCCGATTGCCTCTCCCGGTACCCTGTCGACAGTTTGTAGGACACTGACGAGCCCACTGAGAACTCTATCTTGTCAGTGTCCGACTTCCTGAATATTGGGGAAGAACAGAAGCGTGATCCAGAGCGGCTTGACATCATCAGCCGTATGGAATCCTCCACAAATGATGCTTCCGTTCACTACTTTGTCATTCAAAAGGATGTGCTATACCGTCGCGATTTCCGACCAGATGGGCCCGACCTTCTCATCGTTGTGCCCAAGCATTTGCGCCGCTTCGTTCTCACCGAACTTCACGACGCTCCCATGGCTGGTCACCTTGGCGTATCCCGCACGTACGAGCGCGTCCGGCGCCGTTTTTTCTGGCCAGGTTTTGCTCGTTCGGTACGCCGATACGTTGCCACGTGTGACCTATGCCAACGTCGTAAAACACCGTCGCTGCTACCCGCTGGCCATCTTCAACTAATTGACATACCCACGGAACCATTTTACCGTGTTGTGTTAGACCTGCTTGGTGCTTTTCCCACATCAACATTGGGAAACAAATGGATAGCCGTTATTACAAACTACGCTACACGCTACGCTATTACGCGAGCTCTACCGACCAGCTGCGCAACCGACGTCGCTGACTTCTTGTTACGGGACGTTATATTGATTCACGATGCTCCGAGACAGCTTCTCACAGACCGTGGCCGTACATTTTTATCCCAACTCATCGCCGACATTCTGCGTTCTTGTTCCACGCAACACACACTGACAACCGCGTGCCTTTCGACCTTGTTGCTATATCACGTCAGCGCGCATTAGAACTACACATGTAGCTATCTTTCTTGTAAAAATACGTGTTGCGTCAAAGCTATAGGTAAATGTTAGCTGTCTCAGTTTAGGAAGAAACGGGAATGCGCAAGCGAGAACTGTATGAACGTTCACGCTTATTTTATGACATCCCGCGTAAGCGTTACACGTTCCTGAATGCATATACATTACTGAGTATAATCTGGAACAAGAGGGCCAGGGAGACAAGCAAGATTCGCGTAAAAAGCTGAATTTTCATTTACCCGGAGAGCATAGGCTCTAATCAAATATTCTATTTCGTGGTAGTTTGAGCTACGTAACAAGTTAACCATTAACTTAAAAGCGTCAAGCTTTAGCGGTGCAGAAGTTTGCTTTTGCCGTATATAGAGTCCATTTCTGGGAGGCCTTTTCCATCGAGAAATCTTATAGCATTTCTGCATGACAAAGCGGGTGAGTGGTATACGGTCTTCGCCGGCGTGTTGTAGCTTTTTTTTTCAGTTGTGTCGTCCACTAAGCCACCCCTTACGTGCGTGTTTTTGTACAAGATTTTCCGCAATCGACACTCAACTCGCGACATTTCATGTCCATTCACAATGTTGCTACATGTGATGACCTGTCTTTTGATTGCTTCTCTTTCCACGCTTTTATCCAAACGACAAATGCTCAATAGTGGAACTACCGTGACGGATTCTCGTTTTCTGCCACCGGTGGACAGATTTCAACAGGAGCTGGCCGTGTACGCGCGCGACAAGCCAGGGTGGTCTCGTGGCTACAATGCTTCACTGCTGACCCGCAGATCACGGAGTCGAATCCTGGCCATGGCAGACGCAATTCAAAGGAGGCGAAATGCGTCAGGTCCAAAAACTGTGTGCTGTCGGTGAACCCCAGCTGGTTGAAATTTTCGGGACTCTCCCTTACAGCGTTTTGCATAACCATTACGTGGTTTAGGGACGTGATACTTCAACAATAATTATTATATATGAGTGATGTTTGTGTGTTAGGATATGGCGCGCTTACAGCCGCCCATGTGCTTAAAAGTTTTAGTTCACGAAATAGCTACAAAATTGCGGTACTTAAAAAAAAATACATGGCTGATCCATCGGTCTAGCAATTGGTTAGACACAAGTGTGAAAGGCGTCTTCACAGACGCATGACGATGATGATAGTAATAAGTATTAATAATAACAAATGATGTTAATATTATTATTATAGTATTATTATTAGTAGTATTAATATTAATATTATTATTATTATTATTATTATTATTATTATTATTATTATTATATTATTATTATTATTATTATTATTATTATTATTATTATTATTATTATTATTATTATTATTATTATTATTATTATTATTATTATTAATATTTTTATATCTCAGGTTCAAAGTCCTAAAGGAAGAATATGACTATGATAGGCGCTATGGTGGAGAGTTCCACCTCAAATAATTTTGGTTCTATCGGAAATGCAGCTTCTTCACAGAGGCAGCTGAGCTTATATCGCGCATTGTTTTGCCGCAAAGGTGAAGGAATGAATGCTAAAGCAACAAATTGTGATACCGCGCGAAGAACGGCAAGCAGCTCGAAATTTGAAGCACGGACCTCGAGCAGAAAACACGCATGCACGAAGTGTGTATACGCAGGACGAACACGGAGTAACAGCTGTCAAAGCTCGACACTTGACCGCAGGTCGCGGGTTCGGTTCCCGGCTGCGGCGGCTGCATTTCCGATGGAGGCGGAAATGTTGTAGGCCCGTGTGCTCAGATTTGGGTGCACGTTAAAAAAAACCCAGGTAGTCGAAATTTCCGGAGCCCTCAACTACAGCATCTTTCATAATCATATGGTGGTTTTGGGACGTTAAACCCCACATATCAATCAAAGCTCGACACTTGAAGTGTTCTACTCTAGCCCATGTAGGAAGGGGGGGGGGAAACAAGAGAGAAGGCAGGGAGGTTAACCAGGCACATGTCCGGTTTGCTACCCTACGCTGGGGGAATAGGAAGGGGGCAGGAAGATGAGAGAGAGAGAGAAGAAAGAAAAGAGAGAGAGAAAAAAAACAAAAAAAGGAGGATTGTCAGTCAATCGGGTGGCGCGTTTGCAGCGGTGGCACTACACAAAAGTTAAAGGTGGTCACATGTAAAGACACACAAAACAAAGGCGCATGTATACACCGGACGAGCGCTAACAACTGTCACATTTCTTGCTTCTTTGGAAGAAAATTTTTTGGGGAAAATTTGTTAACAGTGGTTGTGTCGAGCCGATGTGTCAGCGAACTTTTCTTCCTCAAGGCTAGAACAGAACTATTTTGTTCAAGTTCTCTCCTAGCCTTTAGGAAGGCGAGGCCGCTTGTTGAAACATCGGCTAGACACAACAAATGTTTACAAACGTTTGATCACAAGCTGCTTTCTTCTTCCCCTTCCTATACTATTTTTTAAATTACTTCTTTGGTGTGTGAGCAGCGCACTTCTTTCGTAAACGTGGCTCCGGCAGCAAGCCGTCGTGCTATTTTTAACCCCTGTAACCTCAGCAAACTTGTGGTAGAAGCACAAGCCGTATGAAGCGCCGTAATCCGCAATCACGTGATAGCGCGCGCGGACGACTGATCCCACTTCGTGCAGTCAACCCGCGGGACGACGACCTTTGCAGCGCAACCAACGCGCGCCCTTTGCGTCATCTCGCTACTTATGGCAAACGCAGGCTGAAGTGTCGGAGCCCTGAGGACCACCGACGGTATATGGTGTATATAAATAGCTTGCCGTTAAGCACGCCGGACAACGAATGCTCTGTGGCCTAATGCTTTCGCATCACGCGCGGCCGAGTGAATGGCTGTATATAGGCATACCCGGCGTCGGAGCTTTTTGTTCTCGTTTTTAGATGCGGAGCATCTAATACTCGAGGCTCGTAGTGCGGCGCCGTCCGCAAGCTTCCTCCTCCTTCTTCCATCATCTGTGCATCCCTTCCTCCTCTACACACCGCGCGCGCTTCACTCCTCCACCATCTGTGCAACCTTCCTCCTCTACACACCGCGTGCGCTTCTCCTCTTCACGAACATTCGCTAGCTGTATAATGTAGCGCGCATGCGCCGTCACGCTTCGAGAACATCGGCAGCTGACGCGCGCGCATGCGCCGTCGCGTTTCGAGAACATCGGCAGCTGACGCGCGCGCATGCCCCGTTGCACTTCTCCCCCTTCTCGAACATTCGACAGCTGACAGTGCATGCGCCGTCGCACTGTATATATACTCAAGGTCGGCGCTCGCTCGCTCAGTTGCCGCTCGTCGGTTGGTTTGTACGGCGCGTCGACGTCCAAGGTCGCGGTGAAATGAATTCCTACGAATCCACAAACACAATGATCGACGTCCCTTCGACCAGCGCCGCCCTTTCGCATACGTGTGTACGTGTTCACTCATTTAACACCCCCTCCTACAACCACGTTAACCAATTTAGCCATCGACCCAAGTAAGTCGCAATTTAACACCCCATTTCACAACCACGTTAACCAATTTAGCCATCGACCCAAGTAAGTCGCACTTTAAAACCCCGTTATATGCTCCGCATCCTCCTCAGTGTTCCCCCGAGGGAAGCTGCGGGCAATTTTTTTTCCTTTGCAATCTGTTTGTGTATATTTACAACGTCATATCCGCGACGCAAATTCGTCAGCGGAACATAACTTCACATAAACACTTTCGCGTTCAAAAGACAAATGCTTTAGAAACTCAGTGCCCGCTACGATAGTGTATTACTGTGTGACTATCATTCTTATCAGCTGTTCTTGTTTTTATCACTGGCGCTTGATTTGACGCTGCGGGGCGCTTGATTGAATTCTCCCCTTCGAAGAATACAGACCTCTTAATTGATATATTGTTCAACAATATGATGCAAAATTCTCATTGATGAATACAACCCCCATCCACCCAGCAATATCTAACGAAATAGAAGTATATATTTTTGAAGCAGAGTTGCAGCTGGGCGAAAGTGGGCACTTGAAAGCTGTGGCTAGTTTAGGAATTAAACTATTCGTCGTCGTTGTATGCTACGTTGTTCAAGAGTAGCTGAATTCGTACAGTGACCGCCCCGGCAACACGTTGGTTCCGGGTTCCATTCCTTTGCCAGGATGATTTTTTTTCTAAAATAAGAAGCTTTTCCTTATAATAATCACTACGGATATCCTTGCAGTTGTGCGCTGCAGACATGTGGACGCCTTATTGTTTTCCCTTTTGCTATGAATTCTCCCATTTTAAGGGATTCTAAAGACTCTACAGTACTGTCATGTTATGTTGTTATTGACTCTAACGTCTTTGCTGATTTGCTCCTTCTTTGCTATATGAAACCACCTTATACCCCATGCACTCTGTACGCCGAGTTTCGAGGCATCATCATCACAGACATGACTGAATATTTCCTGCCAAGAATGCTTCGTTCCTCAGCATGACAATGATCATCGGTTGGAAAACGCAGCGCTCAATTTATACAGAACAACTGCAATGCAAAGTACACACTGTCATTGTTTCCCTAGCGGTATTGCTCGTTGCATAGCCTCCAAAACGATGGACAAAGACACTACTCTTGTCTGAGTAAACAAGTAGCTCAGATCATAGCATTAATTGAAATGAACTGACATATGAGAAATTTGTAGTAGTGCACAGTCTCGAATCGTACGTTATATAAATTTCGGATACTCGTACTCTCCCGGTTTAACATATGAACCGCTATGTTATACTACTGGATGGTGAAGTGCATATTAGTCACCTCTGAAAACACAATTTTAGGGGCGAAACTCCTTATGGCGTGGCTTGTGCGTCCCTCGTTGTAGTGCGTAACAACCGGGGGAACATACACGAAAGAGCGGTCCTTAGTTTGTCCGTTGGATGGCGGCACTTTTATATGATGAATACATTATCAAAAGATGTGAGATGGCTGTACTTGGAGTGTTCACTAGATGGACGGACGAACATACAGATGGACGGACTGACAGATGGACGCACGTACAGACAGACAGAGGGGCGGACGCGCGGACGGGTGGACAGACGGGCGGAAAGACAGACAGAGGGACGGTCGCACGAACAGACGCACAGATGAATGGACACAGACAGACGAACGAGTGATCATACGGAAGAACGGACGGACGGATGGACGCATGAACGGACGCACGGACGGACGGTCACACGGATGCACGGACACACGGACGGGCACATGAATGGACGCATGGACGGACGAATGGACGGGCGGAAGCAAGAACTAATAGATGGATGGTAGCACGGACGGACTGATGAACGCTTCGCTCCACCAATCATCATTCCCGCCGCAAATATGCTGTGACTTTTTTTCCTTTTTTTCCTTACTTTCTCCGCCATTCAAGACGCGTTCTATTTCAGTGGCAAGATGTTGCGGAGGCCACATCTTCGTACGTTCAACTCTATCGAAACACGTTCGTGTGTAGAGGGCCAGTGCAAAAGACGCATAGTAGAAAAACATGATTGAAGAATCATCAGAGGTAAATTAAACTCAGCAGAGGGCATAAATCTGTTTAAATGGGCCACACGACTACACCAAAAGGTCCCTTCGCACTTTCTAACCAAATCAGAAAAATCGGGTACGACCTTCGGTGAGTCAAAACAATTGAGCCGCCCATACGAAGGACGCAGAGACATAAACACAAAAGAAAGAAGCTGACGTCGTATTGAATGTGCGAAGAAAACAAAAGTGAAATGGAAGGGATAGAAGCTTAGACAAAGCTTTTCGTGTATACAGACATCAATAAAAAGTACGGTTCACCCTCCGTCACCAAAAACAAAGCACTGAATCCGTTTCGCCACTTTAATGCCTGCTGTGTAGCCACTACAGAAAGACCCGGTTTGAATTGTAAAAAAAAATATTAAGGGGAGGGGCGAGTCAAGTTAGCGAAAAGGGTCAGCAGGAACAAAGGAATATTGAGGCCCTTTTCCGGGTACTGTTTTTTTTATACTCTTCCTTGCTTTCATCGCTATCCTTCCGTCGGGTTATGAGGCGCGTATCTGCCTTTCCTAAATTGATCGGCTTTCGTCTGAGCCACGGCACTCGCGCAGGGACTTATTCCGGCAAGATAAAGTGCACTGCCAGCAAGCGAACCAGCAGAGCGCAATAAGGGCAGCGATGACACGCTCAATTCGGGTATAAGCAAAACGACAATGGTTGAAAATAGGCTGAAAGAACTCGCGCTGCGAGGGAGGGCCAGAAAAGACGGACATTAAGGTTGAAGGTCGAGGAAGTGTTTGAGCAAGAGTTGGAAGAGATAAGAAAGAGTTTGAGGGAAACAATGTCGACAGTGTGGTCCCGTAGAAGGTGGGGATTTTCTGGGGCATTGCGGTGGTAATATCCGGAAGCATGCGACACATCATTTGGAGAAATATATGAACACTTCCATGTTTTGTATTATTTATCGAATCGATATTTCGCAGATCGTCGCAGTAATGGTTGGGCTAATACGTCGTATAGTAATTGCTGCAGTTTTACGTCTCAAGGGCACAGTATTATTGTGGGTGACGACGGAGCTAATGATTTGAGGCATTGTACGTTCATTACAATGCAATGTAATGAAGTGTCAATTGTAAAAAGGTCTCTATAGCAAAGTATACAAAACATTTTAACCCTCATCCTTCACTTCATTTCAACAAGTTTGTCAAGGGTAGACAGAAACTTACCTCAAGCCAGACAACACATCGAGTCTAATAGGAAAAACAAACAAAATTTCTCGTGCATCATAACTGCGGGCTTGGCTGCAAATGTCGTCGAAAGACGATAATCTTCTGCTGGCCAAGTGGTCATTGATGTTTCGCCTGGGCTCAGACAGCGCCTCCTCTATATTGAATCGAGGAGGCGCTGCGTGATATATGAACGCTATCCTGGCAGTGCCGTTGGGAAGCATGAGCTTGTGTAATACCCGGGGTCTCGGCCAGATGGCTGCATCATATCGTCGGCAATGTGCTTTACCGTGCATAGCATCGCATTTTCAGTGGAGCGTGATAAACACTGGGGTTTTTAGAATTACGTATCCATGTATTTTCTAGTGAGTGAACACGCCACCAAATACTTCCGTATTTATGCTGCGCCTCAAATATGCCTTATATTTTCTTTTTGATCGACAATGCAAAAAGAAGTATGATCGCAGCCACCAGTTGAAGACTGCTGGACGTTCAGAAAGTGCGTAAACTTTGGCGCCAAATCGTGTGACCGACAGAGAGACAGACCGAAATTTCTGCGTTGAAGTATATCTCAAGAAAGACAATCGACTTCAAAATTTAAAGAAAAATCGCAACATATCTACGGAATGAAAGATTATGAGTGGGCACAGCTCCGGAGCTACATCGGTAAATTGTGAAGCCTCCGAAAATCTTGCCCAGTCGATCGTCATGTAAAGACGTGACAAACGATTTGTGCGCGTTCCACCGCCGCTATACGTGGGCTTTCAGCTCAGAATCCTCTTGCCGGCGCTTCAGTGCAGCTTCGGCTTCGCGGTCTCTCATTGCAACGCGTGCTTCAGCCGCTTTTCGAGCCCTCAACTCCACCGTATTTGTCGCTCATACGAGGAAGCACACAGACTGGCTGCGAAAGAGGAAACACTCCAATAGCGAACGCGTTATATAGCTACGCCTCTAGCTCTCTCTTATCGCACTAGAGCACGTATCGGGTTGGAGTGAGCACCACAAGACCACTTGTGGTCAAGCAGAATACTAGCGGTGGGAGCACCATAACGCCATCGCCGCCCATCTAGTGAGTAAGCCGAGTACTAGCGGTGCAAGCATCACAGCGCCATCGCCATCGCCGTTGCACTGGCTACTACAACTACTACGACGCCGGACAAGCTCACGCATTAAGGGCCCCGTCATTAGGGGCCTCCTAAATCTGATGGGACCCTTCACGCATTCGCCTAAGACGAGTCGAAGGCAAAAGGCGTCGGATGACTCTATATTATCTGGATCGTCGTCATCGTCAACGGTGGCAATGGTGCAGCTTAAGAAGTCACGTGAGTAGCTGAAGATGTTTCGATCCTGTATGCTGTATCTGATTATCACGATAATGATGAAATATAAATCAGTCCTTTTTTATAGGTTGGCAGCTTCATATCACCCACTCGTTCCGCAATTCACATGGTGGTATTCCTGATGGTATTCCAGTGTTCCTGCTGGTACTCCGATGCCTGATGGTAGTCAAGGCTTGTGCTTCTTTTGTTTTGGTTGTGGGTGGGCGTTTCTGTAGCGTGATTGACTGCAAACGGCGACGCTGTACCTCTGACTCGAGCTCTTTTTTTTTCTGCCACGTCCTCCGTTGTTACGAGTTCAAGCTTCCGATGTCTCTTTTTGCGTTGCTGAAACTGTTGACACCCCGCCTCCCACCAATCTTAATGTTCTCCCGGTGTGAGCTCGCTGTGCCACCGCGCTGTCTCCGGTTTCTGTTAGTGGCGTACGTGATACGGCAGTAGCGAGCCCTTACAACGACGAGGCAAGGGCCGCAAACACATTATTTCTTCTTCTCACCTACCAGCCTCCATTCATATAGACGAGAAGGCCGATACGTACACATGCTTCCAGAGAATCACCCCTGGGAACGCATATGAGATAGATGTAATAAGCTTCACGTTAGAATTGACGCATAATCCCTTTGGGATTTGTTTAAGTGAAGCTTAAGCGTAGAGATTTGTTGTCGCTAGCGGCTTTCCCCGAGTCGTCTTTCATCTTTTTTTCAACGTTCCTCAGGGCATGGAACGGTTTTACATACAGCGCATTCAGGAATTAACGAAACTTGAGCTTGGTACAAAATTTTCGCCGAATATAAATTATCCTGATTTGTAAAATTGTGACTGCTGAAGTTCGTGGCTCTGTCACGTGAGGCGATCACGACTACAAAGAAATGAATGTATGTTATATATTTTCTGGAGTCAGTGGGTTCCAACATAGGTATTCAAACTATGTTTGGCCTTAATAGTGTCATCTCGTAGCGAACTCAGCTTGCTCGACAATCTTTCATCACTTCCGAGTCCCCATCATTGTATGGACATCCATCCTTGATTTAATACCGTGTGCTGTTTATTCATTCGCTGGTCCTTAGCAATTTGCATTTAGTGGTTAACTAACGTAGTTATACCATTTATCAACAAAACCTTTAGGCACTTTGCTTTTATGTGCTTTTTCGACTACCCGCATAAATGTCCCGAGTATAACTTATCTTTCAGCCTTTCTTGGAAAGTACCTGATCTCAACGTTGATTGATTTTATATGTGGGGTTTAACGTCCCAAAACCACCATATGATTATGAGAGACGCCGTAGTGGAGGGCTCCGAAAATTTCGACCACCTGGGGTTCTTAAATTTAACGTGCACCTAAATCTGAGCACACGGGCCTACAACATTTCCGCCTCCATCGGAAATGCAGCCGCCGCAGCCGGGATTCGATCCCGCGACCTGAGGGTCAGCGGCTGAGTACCTTAGCGACTAGACGACCACGGCCGGGCACCTGATTTGAACGTTAAAGGCAGCTTCAGCTTCACACTTCAGTAATGCTAAACGTGAAGAATTTTGGTAGCCGGGTGGCCTGCCTTGTTTCTCTCCATTTTTCGCTTCTTTCTATCTCATACTTTCTGGTTTTCTCCTACTCTGCTTTTTACTCCATGTTCTTGTTCCTGTTTCTTGACATTTTACTCTTTCTCTCTGTATTTCTTCCTTCTTCCTTTCCTTTTTTCTCTCTTTCTGTATCTGTTTCTCACTTGCTCTCCCACTATTACTGCATTTTATATATTTTTGGACTCATTATCCGTGCAGCGTTGTTAACACAAAACAGATACAAGACAATTAACAATGACTCTCTCTTTGTGTGAATCTGTCTCTCTTTTTTTCTCTTCTTTTTGTTTCTGTGTTGGTTCCTTTCTTCTAACCTATTTAGTGCCTGTTTTTTTTTCCTTTCTTTCTTTCTTTCATTCTTTCTTTCTTTCTTTCTTCTTCTTCCTTCTTTTTTTCTTTGTGTCTGTTTTGTCGTTCTTCTATTTCTTTCTCTCTCTTTCTCTATTTACGTTTTTTTTCTTTTTTCTTTCTATCTCTACACTCACTCTCTCTCTCCTTTTTGGTGTGTCTCCTTCACTTGACACACATCAAAATTTGTATGACGAACATCATGAATATGTCATTACATGAATAGCGTGAGACACTTCTCACGTACGTGCTCAAATCCTTTTCGTTAGTCAGGTGTGCCACATACATGCATCTATCTATCTATCTATCTATCTATCTATCTAACTACTATCTATCTATCTATCTATATGTCTATATATCTATCTATCTATCAGGTGTGCCACATACTTGCATCTTTCTATCTATCCATGTATCTATCTATCTATCAGGTGTGCCACATACTTGCATTTATCTATCTATCTATCTATCTATCTGTCTATCTATCTATTTATCTATCTATCTATCTATCTGCGTCTGGGTGCTCTCGCGATCACCCTCTTAACTTCAGATACACCCAAATTAGTGCGAGAGGGTGAGATAGCCTGACGAATACGACTCGCTGATCATGGCATAGATGATGTTACCGTCTCGTCATGTACGTTGTCAAACATTTTCCAAAAAAAAAAACATCAGCACGTGCCCGGGAGCGGGTATGAGCCACTAGTGCTAGACATTTTAAATCTACCGAGGAAAGGCGAGAACACACGTAGGCGCCTTCAACGCTTGAGTATTAAGAAAAAGCTGCCATAGGCAGCGTTTACCGGACGAATGGAAACAATAAATGTCAGTTTTCCAGCAGGAATGAAATCCTAGCACTCTGCATGCCAATAAACTATTTTACCACAGATCCACGCTTGGTCTCGGATATAATTTCCAGCAAACTCTAATGTTCCAGTAACGTCAATTGTGGTGGCAGTACTGGCGATACAATTTTATAAACATTACATATGTACTCCTATGATACAGCCGTCACGTCGAGTTAATGTCAATTTTAGTTAGGCGCCATTCGCTGAACTTATCTTCCGTAGCAGTGTTGAGGCCTACCATAGCCCGGCGCACCACCGTAAACACCAGGTCTCCATATCATCTTACCGCTTCTGGTGTTGTTAATATACATGTTGCTGTTGTCATTGTTACGAAACTGTAAACAACAGTTATTATAAGACATACACTGCTGTTTAACGTGTGTTCGTCGATTTGTACATAGATTTAGCGCCACTTCGTAAAGTTTGGCTCAATAAAAAAATAATCAAACACATTCACCTTCTATACGCATGCCTCGCATAACATCGATTTCCAAGGTACGTGTGATCTGACAAATTCTCTATGCTGACAGTTAATTTGCCCTTGAGCCAACATGCACCTGGATCGTATACGTGTATATCCAACATACCTCGTAACTCGAACCATAACCATCAGTTTCGTACCAGCTGTACTATTACAAGCCATTTTCTGAATATTTGAAAAGCCGGAAGCAAGTTTTGATCGGCCTAAAGTGCCTGGAATGAAAACAAAAGTTTCAATCGGAACTCATGTACCTAAAATTTTGGCGGAAACTAGAAATGCCGAAAAAAAAACTGAATAAAACCCGGTGGAGGTACAACACGTGTCAATGTCCCTTGCTGCGAGATGATATAGTACCTCTTTTTGAAAGACTAATTGTGCGATTTGTAATCCCTTAAGCACTCTAAGTGCACTTAATTGGCCAAGAACAGCCCTCGAAGGTTCCACCATGTGCACAGTCGGATAAAAAGAGCCGAACCAAAGCGGTGCGACAGAATCCCGTAGCTTTATTCTTCGCTCCCTCCTGAGCGAAGAGTAAGACTCGTAAGGAGGGTTCGGAGAAAAAAAAAATGTACGAGCACTTTAATGGCCGTCGTTCCGGAATTTCGTCTCGAAGCAGTGCGCTTAATGGGGACACCCTACAAGCAGCCGACGTTCGGAAGTGAAGCGGCGCCCCCTGCAGTGCCCAACAGTCGCAAAGCGGCTTTCAGTCAGCCGAACTTGAGAGTGAAGGAAGACGCGGTCGGAGGAAGCCGCAACCAGGCGAGAAACTTGCATACGATCGGTACGCGCGCTGAGAATAATTCATCGCGTCATGCATCCTTCACGTGCCCCTTACGCTTCCACTTGTAGAAGCATCGCGTCATGTTTGTAGATTGAAACATTACTTTCTTTTTTTATACGGCAAAGAGGAAGCGGTTTTTCGCAAAGCAACTAAGAACGAAGCAAAATGCTGGATTTTGCTCAAGCAGACGCCGAGTACGGCTTAACGAGTACATGTTCGTTAGCTACGTCTCTCGGGGTATGCTAACGGTCCTTGCAGAAAGGCCTTAGCGCGAATAACGTTGGGCATAGTTACGGAATAACAGCGAGCTTTGTGGCTGCCACAGAAGTACTGGTTTTCGTCTCGGGGAGCCGTCGTATATGTGCAAGCTCGTTTTACGCTTGAAACGATGCCCAAGTGAAAACTGCAAGCGCCTCAGATTTATTCCCGCAATCAAACAACTGACAAGCGGGCGAAGCGCGTTGGCATTTATACTCTTGCCATCGAATGTTCTAGCGTTATCGCTAGCGGTGGCGTAGGTTCCAGAACAATCTGTATCGTTCGCACAGCCAGTGGGCGTGATCTTATCGAAATGATCTAATTACAGTCCGGAACCTTCTCGAAACTGCAGGCGCGGTTTTGCGCTGAGAATCGTGTGGTGTTTTGGGACGATAACGAAACTTGGGAAATGAAACGTGGCATCGCCCCTCTCTGAAAAAAGGCATCGTCCCGATGCTTTAACTAAAGATGAAGGTACAATAATAATGCAAAAAAAGTACAATGAATAAATTACGATGAAACAATAATACCAAAAACACTGTTTTAGTTTGTTAACGCGCATGAAACGGCTTGAGGCGCGCGACATGCACGACTTCAGGTCGCGATCGGCGTCGTTGAGAGTTCGTGATGCCGTCGGGAACAACCTCGTAATCAAGTGAGCCGAGACGTCGAACCACTCTGTACGGTCCGAAGTAGCGTCGCAGAAGCTTTTCACTTAGTCCACGTCGGCGTATCGGCGTCCACACCCAAACACGTTCACCGGGCTGGTATTCCACGAAGCGTCGTCGAAGGTTGTAACGGTGGCTGTCGGTCGCCTGTTGATTCTTGATACGGAGACGCGCAAGTTGTCGGGCTTCTTCGGCGCGTTGAAGGTACTCGCTCACATCGAGGTTTTCTTCGTCGGTGACGTTGGGTAACATGGCATCGAGCGTCGTTGCCGGGCTCCTTCCGTAGACCAATTTGTATGGAGATATCTGCGTCGTCTCCTGCACCGCCGTGTTGTATGCGAAGGTCACATACGGAAGAATGGCGTCCCACGTCTTGTGTTCGACATCGACGTACATTGACAGCATGTCGGCGATCGTCTTGTTAAGCCGCTCGGTGAGGCCGTTGGTCTGTGGGTGGTACGCTGTCGTCCGGCGGTGGTTTGTTTGGCTGTATGCCAAGATCGCTTGAGTTAAGTCGGCAGTGAATGCCGTTCCTCTGTCGGTGATAAGGACCTCCGGGGCGCCGTGACGTAGGACAATATTTTCTACGAAGAACTTAGCTACCTCGGATGCACTGCCTTTTGGCAGGGCTTTTGTCTCGGCGTAGCGGGTGAGGTAGTCGGTAGCTACCACGATCCACTTGTTTCCGAAAGCCGACGTCGGGAACGGCCCCAGTAGGTCCATACCAATCTGCTGGAAAGGTCGGCAAGGTGGATCAATTGGCTGCAGAAGTCCCGCTGGCCTTGTCGGCGGTGTCTTGCGTCGCTGACAGTCCCGGCATGTCCTCACATAACGAGTGACGTCGGTGGTAAGACGTGGCCAGTAGTACCTTTCTTGTATCCTCGCGAGCGTGCGAGAAACACCAAGGTGCCCTGCCGTCGGTTCGTCGTGCAGGGCCTGCAGGAGTTCTGGTCGCAGAGCTGAAGGCACCACAAGGAGGTACTTAGCTCGAAGCGGTGAAAAGTTTTTCTTTTGTAGAAGACTGTTTCGTAGGAAAAACGACGCAAGTGCGCGCTTGAATACCTTCGGGACTTCGGCGGTCCTGCCTTCGAGGTATTCTATTAGGGCCTTAAGTTCCGGGTCGGCCCGCTGTCGTTCAGCGAAGTCGTCTGTAGTTATCGTTCCCAAGAAGTAGTCGTCATCCGGGTCGTCGGGTAGCGGTTGGTCGACAGGCGCACGAGAGAGACAGTCGGCGTCGGAGTGTTTTTTGCCGGACTTGTAAATCACAGTAATGTCATATTCTTGAAGTCTCAGGCTCCATCGTGAGAGGCGACCTGAAGGGTCCTTCAAGGTGGCTAGCCAACACAAGGCGTGGTGGTCGCTCACAACTTTGAAGGGCCTGCCGTAGAGGTAGGGGCGAAATTTCGACGTAGCCCAGATGATGGCGAGGCACTCCTTTTCTGTTGTGGAATAATTTGCTTCTGCTTTGGAGAGCGATCGGCTGGCGTAACTAATAACCCTTTCAAGTCCGTCAGCCCTCTGCACAAGAACGGCGCCAAGACCTACGCTGCTTGCGTCAGTATGTATTTCTGTCTCGGCGAATTCGTCGAAATGGGCAAGTAACGGAGGCGTCTGGAGGCGATGTTTGAGCTCCTGGAAAGCGTGTTCCTGTGGCGTTTCCCACTTGAATTCCACGTCAGCCTTGGTAAGGTTAGTGAGAGGATCGGCGATGCGGGCGAAGTTTTTCACGAACCGCCTATAATAGGCGCACAGGCCCAGAAATCGGCGCACGGCCTTCTTGTCAGTAGGCGGCGGGAAGTCGGCGATGGCGGCTGTTTTCCGTGGATCGGGACGAACTCCAGACTTGCTGATAACGTGCCCCAGAAACAAGAGCTCCTCATACGCAAATCTGCACTTTTTTGGCTTAAGTGTAAGTCCGGACGTTTTGATGGTTTGAAGTACAGCTTCAAGTCGCCGAAGATGCTCGTCGAAACTCGAGGAAAACACGACGACGTCGTCCAAGTACACAAGGCAAGTCTGCCACTTCAATCCTGCCAGTACTGTATCCATAACGCGTTGAAACGTTGCAGGCGCTGAGCAAAGGCCGAAGGGCATCACCTTAAACTCGAAGAGGCCGTCTGGTGTTATAAACGCCGTCTTCTCTCGGTCTCTTTCGTCGACTTCGATTTGCCAATAGCCAGTCTTGAGGTCCATTGACGAAAAGTACTTGGCGTTATGGAGCCGATCAAGTGCGTCACCTATTCGTGGGAGAGGATACACGTCCTTTCTTGTGATTTTGTTCAGGCGGCGATAATCGACGCAGAAACGTAGGGTCCCATCCTTTTTCTTCACTAACACCACGGGGGATGCCCATGGGCTCTTGGATGGCTGGATAATGTCATCCCGCAGCATTTCATCAACTTGTCTCTTCATGGCCTCACGTTCTCGCATCGAAACCCTGTACGGACTCTGATGGAGTGGTCTGGCATTTTCTTCGGTTATGATGCGATGTTTCGTGATTGGGGTCTGCCGAATTTTCGATGACGACGAAAAGCAATCTTCGTATTGTAGGAGCAGGGCCTTGAGCTGTTCTTGCTTATCGTTCGGAAGTCTGGGATTGACGTCGAAAGCTATGGGAGCGGCTTGGTTCCTCTGAGCAGGTTCCGCAGAATCGGCGAGGGCGAAAGCACTGGTGGCTTCGACAATTTCTTCGATGTATGCGACCGTTGTTCCTTTGTTCACATGTTTGTACTCATTGCTGAAATTCGTGAGCATAACCGTTGCTTTGCCTCCGCGCAGCTCTGCAATTCCTCTTGCGACGCAAATATTTCGGGTGACCAAGAGATGCTGACTGCCTTCAACGACGCCTTCTAAGTCAGGTGATTTAGGAGCGCCGACTGAAATAATGACGCTTGAGCGAGGCGGGATGGTAACTTGTTCTTCCAGCACATTCAAGGCAAGGTGTCCTGACGGCGTGCGCGGCGGTAGGGCTGCTTCTGTGGATAACGTTATCGACTTTGTTTTTAGGTTGATGACAGCACCATGGAGGCATAAGAAGTCCATGCCAAGGATGACATCTCTCGAGCAACGCTGTAGGACTACGAAGTCTGTAGGATAAATACGGCCGTTAATGGTGACTCTCGCTGTGCAGATTTCTGCAGGCGTTACGAGATGACCTCCAGCTGTGCGGATTTCAGGGCCTTTCCAAGCTGTCCGAACTTTCTTTAACTTCGCGGCGAACGACCCACTGATGACAGAATAGTCGGCTCCAGTATCGACGAGAGCGGTCACACTGTGGCCGTCGATAAGAACGTCGAGGTCGCTAGTTCGCGGTCTCGCATTACAGTTAGGGCGTGGCGTCGGGTCACGGCTGCGTCGGCTTGTTCCGCTGCTTTCATGTTGCGTCGTCAGGCCACCTTCGGTAAGTGAGCTTTGGCCGTCAGGGCTTTGCCTGGTTGGCGTTGTGTTCCGAAAGCTCCGTCGCGGCGTCGTCGTCGTCGGAGGATCTTCGGTAGTTCGTCGCACAGCAAACGCACCTCCACCGGTTGCTGCCCTTAGTTTCCCGGATACGGGCTAGGAGACCGGCCCCGCGTTGGGCCGGAGTACTGCCAGGGGTGCGGAGACATGCGGCGGCTGGGTGACGGCGAACGGGAAGGACTTCGTGGTGTCCATTGGGTTCCTGTAAGGTAGTCGGCGATGTCACGTGGCCGTTCCCCTGGCTGTGGACGTGGTGCATTGACGGCGAAGCCACGCAGTCCCATCTGTCGGTACTGGCAACGGCGGTAAGTGTGCCCGGCCTCGCCGCAGTGGTAGCACAGTGGGCGGTGGTCAGGGGTGCGCCAAACGTCGGTTTTCCTCGGCGCACTGCGCTGGCCCGCTGGCGAACGGTAGGTCGTCGGTGGGGGTGGTGGCGGCGGTGGTGTCTGGCGACGGAAGTGCGACGGGGCGGCGTTTCGGCGTGGACGGGGAGGAGCGTTGTGGCGCACTGCAGCGGCGTAGCTCATAGTTTCTGGCTCGGGCAGCGGTGTTTGGGGAATTCGAAGCGATTGTCGAACTTCTTCTTGCACAATTTCGGCGATCGAATCCACTTGAGGTTGCGCCGAAGGCAACAGTTTGCGCAGCTCTTCCCGCATGATCGCTCGGATCGTTTCACGCAGGTTGTCGGAGTCACTGGCTTGAGCAGCAGCGCATTCTGGAGTCAGGCGACGATTATACTGTGTGGTGCGCATGTCCAGGGTTTTTTCGATGGTGGTCGCCTCGGATACAAATTCTTGGACGGTGTTCGGTGGATTCCTCATTAGTCCCGCGAAGATCTCTTGTTTGACCCCTCGCATGAGGAGACGAACTTTCTTCTCCTCAGGCATGTCTGGGTCAGCGTGACGAAATAGGCGGGTCATCTCCTCTGTAAAAATTCCAACCTTTTCATTTGGTAGCTGAACCCGGGTCTCTAATAAAGCAGCGGCCCTCTCTTTGCGAGCGACGCTCGCGAACGTTTGCAGGAATGCGCCACAGAAAACATCCCACGTTCGGAGCGTGGACTCCCGATTTTCGAGCCAGGTCCTTGCGGTGTCTTCCAAATAGAAGAACACACGACGCAGCTTTTCGTCATGGTCCCAGTGGTTGGGGGCGGCGACACGGTCGTAGGTTTCTAGCCAGGACTCCGGGTCTTCGAATGATGACCCATGGAAAATTGGTGGTTCCCTGGGTTGATGAATTACCATCGTGGGCTGGGACGCTGCGGTTGTCATTGTCGCTGCAGTCGCGGTCATGGCCTTGGTCTTCTGCGCCTTGTCTTGTAGAAGCCTGTACTCCGGTGGTAGCCCTTGCTGTCGGCGGCTTGTTCGCTGCTCCTGGTTGGCGTCGGTGTCCTCACCGCGACGTGGGCTGGGTTCATGGCTTGACGGGGGCGTCCGGTACATGGACGAAGCAGCACCTCCACCAGATGTCACGAGGCCGTGACGTGGCTGAAGACAGGAGACTTCGTGTTTGGCTTTAACTGTTTATTCGGGCGAACCTGTGCCCAGTAAACGGAAAGTCCAATTAAAGCAGCAGTCTTGCACAAATAGCAGTCTCGGACTGATAGCGGCGAACGGAGCGTCGGCCTTCGTTCAACAACAACTGACAAGCGGCGAAGCGCGTTGGCATTTATACTCTTGCCATCGAATGTTCTAGCGTTATCGCTAGCGGTGGCGTAGGTTCCAGAACAATCTGTATCGTTCGCACAGCAGTGGGCGTGATCTTATCGAAATGATCTAATACAGTCCGGAACCTTCTCGAAAACTGCAGGCGCGGTTTGCGCTGAGAATCGTGTGGTGTTTTGGGACGATAACGAAAACTTCGGAAATGAAACGTGGCAAATAGTACCTCTTTTTGAAAGACTAATTGTGCGATTTGTAGTCCCTTAAGCACTCTAAGTGCACTTAATTGGCCAAGAACAGCCCTCGAAGGTTCCATCATGTACATGTCGGATAAAAAGAGCCGTACCAAAGCGGTGCGACAGAATTCCGTAGCTTTATTCTTCGCTCCCTCCTGAGCGAAAAGTAAGACTCGTAAGGAGGGTTAGGAGAAAAAAAATGTACGAGCACTTCAATGGCCGTCGTTCCGGAATTTCGTCTCGAAGCAGTGCGCTTAATGGGGACACCCTACAAGCAGCCGACGTTCGGAAGTGAAGCGGCGCCCCCTGCAGTGCCCAACAGTCGCAAAGCGGCTTTCAGTCAGCCGAACTTGAGAGTGAAGGAAGACGCGGTCGGAGGAAGCCGCAACCAGGCGAGAAACTTGCATACGATTGGTACGCGCGCTGAGAATAATTCATCGCGTCATGCATCCTTCACGTGCCCCTTACGCTTCCACTTGTAGAAGCATCGCGTCATGTTTGTAGATTGAAACATTACTTTCTTTTTTTATACGGCAAAGAGGAAGCGGTTTTTCGCAAAGCAACTAAGAACGAAGCAAAATGCTGGATTTTGCTCAAGCAGACGCCGAGTACGGCTTAACGAGTACATGTTCGTTAGCTACGTCTCTCGGGGTATGCTAACGGTCCTTGCAGAAAGGCCTTAGCGCGAATAACGTTGGGCATAGTTACGGAATAACAGCGAGCTTTGTGGCTGCCACAGAAGTACTGGTTTTCGTCTCGGGGAGCCGTCGTATATGTGCAAGCTCGTTTTACGCTTGAAACGATGCCCAAGTGAAAACTGCAAGCGCCTCAGATTTATTCCCGCGGCACGACGTCCAAGAATCCTGCAACATCATCCGGTAAAAAAAAAGTACCGGAAGTGCACGCTGCGCCATACTTCAGCAAACCACCCTTCATTTACCTGGTATCTGTACATATAAAGTTAAGGTACGTGAAGCCCCAGAACTTTGAGAAAATATTCTTGACAATTATATTTATTTTTTCAATATAACTAACACGCGTCATTAGGCAGAACTTTAATATCATATTTTTTTAGCTTACAGCGTTGGAGGGTGTCTCGTTTGTGCAGAAATCTATTTCACGGCGATACAACCAGGGAAGCTCGCCGTTGCAATTTAAGTTGTTATTTGCGTTAATTACTCCGTGCGCAGGTAAAGCGCGGCGCGCGCGTGTGCGTGTGTGTGTGTGTGTGTGTGTGTGTGTGTGTGTGTGTGTGTGTGTGTGTGTGTGTGTGTGTGTGTGTGTGTGTGTGTGTGTTTGCAAAGATTACGAAGTCACTTTATCATCGTTGCTTGTGTCATGAGCATGAACCTGGGGAAGAGGGAGCAGAAGCGGAATAAAAAAGGAGAAAAAAGAACAATATCATTAGAAGAATTAAACAATAAAGAAAGAAATCGTGCTTTGAAGCAGAGTGAAAAAAACGCCATGCCTGCATGGGAGGCGCATCACATTCACAGCAAAAACTAGAAGATTGGCCTTTCAGAGTATTTTCTGAACACTCTTCGGGTAACTGCTACGAGCACACTGCTGGGCACCCACTGCGCCATAACTAATTATAATTTTTGTATAGTAGGCCAGCATTTACTATACTATTCATCGTCATTCTTTTGAGAAGCGAGGCATCCGTTACACCCTTCTTAGGAACTTTGTGCTATTTGCTTAAATAGTGGATGATGACGATGAAGAATTATGCCCGAAGTGGGTATGCGCCACAGTTCATATGTGATCAAGAACAAGTTTTTTAACAGTTTGGAGCACCAGACGACCCACTCGTTACGCTATTCACATTGTGTGACGCCCGGCTGTTCCTTCGATATTCTAAAACGCTTTATTACTCATAAATAACGCAACTCCTTTCCCGACATCAAGCCTGTCTAAGGCCAGTTAAGCAACGAGTTCAAACACCTGGCATGGCTCAGTGGTAGAATACTAGCCTCGCAAGCAGCGGACTTGTGCTAGAATCCCATCGTACTTTTTATTTACTGCGTTTTCATTACGATAGCAATTATATTGACACTCTCGTCTGGATTGTGCCACCGGTATCCCTGTTACTCGCCGTATATCTATACGCATATATATAAATGAAGACGCAAGAAAATAATCGAGACAAAGACACCGGCGCGCGGACTCGATCTTGGAATCTCTGCACCGTGAGTGCGAGGCGTTAACCATTGAGCCACCGAGGAGCACGTCCTTCGACGTGCAAACGGCAAGCTATTTATATCGACCACTTACCGCTGGTGATGGGCATCTGGGGGGGGGGGGGAGAAGGAGAAGAGGGGAACTATCGTGTTTTCAGCATCAACGGCAAGATGGCGCAGTGAGCGCGCGGCGGTGTCCGCCCCCATCTCCCACGCATACTTTGCCTCGCGGAGAGGAGTGGGTGGTCGTAAAGCCCTTGAACACACACTCGCGCGCCCTTATCTCGCGATTGGGAGCATCTTCTGTCGTGACTGTTCTTAAGCTTTCACCGGAACGATTCTGTTGTAGTTACCGGGCGCACAAAGGTCACTGAAATCATTGCACAGTCTTCGTTTGCGAAAATAGCACGCTTTTCAGACACAGTGAAGTAACAACTGAGTCGCTTATTCACGTTCATCTGTACCTGTGAGTACGTTTCGTGCGGTTTTTGTGGGTCATAAATGCGTGGCACGTTTCAATTTGCTTGCCATTCTGCATGTGACCTTTCAATTCGTTGTGATCACGTTCATTGTTTGCGGCAAAGCTCTGACTTTCTTTCTTTCGATGCTGGTTACGGACACCAGCGGCGGCGGTAGTGGCAGACAACTACGGCGCCACGCGTAACCCATGTTCTGATCTCATAGCAGCTTTTGTTGTAAAAACAACACAAGAGAAAAGAGCTCAAATAAGGTGCACGAGAGGCGACGTGGCCGGCAGAGAGGAGGAAGAGAGGGGCTTGGAACGGCAAGAGGCAGACGTGTGGTGGCAGCGACACGGCATTTGACAGAAGTTCGCCAACAGAGCTCATGGCCAGGTGCCCCTGACTTCTATCAAACGCCCTGTGAGCTGTGGGGTGCGACCAGGAGAGGAGCTCGGCAGAGCAACGTCATCCTTGTGAGGACGCGAAAGATGTCCTGCGGCTTCGCTCCGTAGAGTGTACATCACAAGGATGAGCGGTACAGCCGCTGCGCGGACCCGACACTACAGTCACGTCATACTGCAGGGACCTGATGGTGTAGCCGACGGCCATGCACATGTGGCGCGATGGGCTTCATAGACACGACGAACCTCAACGACTCGACTCTGGAGCTGCCAACACGTCAGGCCTTGCACCTGTACTGTATATATCTTTCTAGGTTGTGTATATAATGTGTGAGGGGCTATTTAATGCTTGGTTTATCATGCATTCTGCCATTTGGGGTTTTTCATAATTGTTTTCTTTTCCTCTTAAAGATTTTTCGTGCTCCTTTCGTTCTTGTGTCGTGCTTAACATCTAGAGACCATGAAACCCAGTACAGACGCTAAACGGGGCATAGAATCGCTATATCGTTGTGGTCGTGGTCAACTATAACTTGAAGCCGGGTTGCTATGTTGTACCAGACTTAAGTCAGCTCGCATTCTTTGAAACTAAAAACAAAAATAGATCCACTACAGAAAAATTAGAAGATGCCTGAGCTCCACCTTGAAGATTAAGCTACAATAACGCAGTCGGGCCTTCTGAACTTGTAGCCCACTTCTGTTCTCTGTGCATGCATCCACCAAAAAAAAATTGCCCACAGCTTCCCTCGGGGGAACACTGAGGAGGATGCGGAGCATATAATTGGTTAACGGGGTGTTAAAGTGCGACTTACTTTGGTCGATGGCTAAATTGGTTAACGTGGTTGTGAAATGGGGTGTTAAATTGCGACTTACTTGGGTCGCTGGCTAAATTGGTTAACGTGGTTGTAGGAGGGGTGTTAAATGAGTGAACACGTACGACACGTATCCCGTTTTCGAAAGTCCGGGTCCTCTTGTCGACGCTTACGTTTCAAAGCGGCCGAATCCGGTGCTGCTGCTCGACGCTGACGTCTCTCAGCGGCTTCACGTTCTCTAAGTTGAGCATCTTCCGCTCGACGCCGACGTTTACGTTCGGCGTCGCGAGCTCTTCTTCGCGCTGCCTTGTTTTCGGACGACGGCTTGGTTGTGGTTCCGCTAACACTTTGGCTGGCGCTGGTCGAAGGGACGTCGATCATTGCGACCTCGGACGTCGACGCGCCGTACAAACCAACCGACGAGCGGCAACTGAGCGAGCGAGCACCGACCTTGAGTCGGTGCTCGCTCAATACAGCGCGACGGCGCATGTACTGTCAGCTGTCAAATGTTCGAGAAGGGGGAGAAGCGCAACGGCGCATGCGCGCGCGTCAGCTGCCGATGTTCTCGAAGCACGACGGCGCATGCACGCGCGTCAGCTGCCGATGTTCTCGAAGCGTGACGGCGCATGCGCGCTACATTATACACCTAGCGAATGTTCGTGAAGAGGAGAAGCGCACGCGGTGTGTAGAGGAGGTAGGGTGCACAGATGGCGGAGGAGTGAAGCGCGCGCGGTGTGTAGAGGAGGAAGGGATGCACAGATGGCGGAAGAAGGAGGAGGAAGCTTGCGGACGGCACCGCCCTACAAGCCTCGAGTATTAGATGCTCCGCACCTAAACGAACGAGTGTGCAAGCACCAAGGTCCCTAGATGAAACAAGGTAGCGTCACTTATTGTTCTCGAGCCGTCCTCCTCACTCTCTCGATTACTCCTGTTTTTCTTTGCCATCCAAGGTCTGTGATAGGTGAATTCGTTGCACGTGATGGTATTAGTGGATGGAGGTGATATTTATTATGAAGCAAAAGGTTCAAAACGAGTGCGCATGTGCATATGGTTCCAGTTGGATTCTTGCCGCGACAAAAGACGAGATCGTATCCTAAGGTCCCTAGACTAGGGACCTTATCGTATCCAAGACATCAGCTGTAGAAGAGGAGCGTTCCATTTGGCGCGAAGTCACTCGGCCAAGCATAGCTTCGCAGTGGATCTTGCGTACGTTAAGTACTTGCCGATTTTTGAACAATGCCGGGTTGTTGTGCTGTAAGCTGCAGCAACAAAACAGAAGATGGTTTCTCGCTCTACAACATACCTCGTGGCATACGGAATAGTGCACGCCGTGAAGTGTGGCTACAAAACATTTCACGCGAGGACTTCCGTGCAACGCCGTCGACGCGGCTTTGCGAGGTGAGTTGATTTATCGGCTTTTGTTGAAACGCTACACAACGCGCGTCTAACGCGCGTCTAGTAAGTGACCTTCGTTACAAATATTTGTGCGTATGCATATACGGTTTGATACAGCTTAAATGACTGAACTTTCAGGAGCATTTCACGCCAGACCATTTTGAGCCACTTGCTTTTGAACGTGGCGTAAAGATGCTCAGACGCGACGCTGTGCCAACGCTTTTTAAGCCTTCCCGGCAGCGAAGGCGCACGAAAAGACCTCTGCTTTCAGGTATGTCATTGCACTGTTTGTATTACTCGTGCTGCATTATCTGAATAATCGCACTGCTCGATATCTTGTAGGAGCATTACACGTTCAGTTTTTAGGTAGACAAACATAGCAACTTGAACATAGCTACTGAAAGAGATTGTCGGGCTGTACGTGACCGATATTTGGTTCCTGCGGTAAGCACGGGATGACTACACTGAAAGGCGCAGTGGAGTAAAAATGCATCACAGCTGATCTCGCTTTCACGCGATGCTGCAAGATTGCTAGTTTGCACTGCCAGCATACCATCCCAACCCCCCCCCCCCTACCCCTACTTTATTTGTGAATGGTAACGCCGGCACAGGAACGTTTTGTCTTCACGTTTGAATTAAGGAACATTCTGCATTCGCAAGAAATTGATAGACTGTGAAAAAAATCAACATGTACGGAGAGAGAAAAAATTCAGTTTTAACCTTACTTATGTCATCAATACATTACAAGGAATCACTTGCAAGAGCTAATGACTTTGTTCGAAATAACCTGGTGTATTTCTTACGGACTCGCATGCATTAATGAGGGGAAAGTCGCATGCTTTATGCGTTACGCATAATTTTACAATATAACTTTCTGGGGCTGCAGCAAAGGAACTCATTAAAGATGTACGCACGCATGAAGCACACCGCATGATCAGTTGCGTTAATGTTGTCATGTGTAAGTGACGACAGGGGTTAGCGACCACATCGAAGCTTTGTGAGCCGCTGAGACCAGTGCGGTGCTTGGGACACCTGGCCCTCCGTGTTGGTTGTTTTGTGCATTGCCCATTGGGGCCATCGAGTAATTGAGTGCTTCGGACGTCCCCTAATCGAAAACTGATTGTCTTAAGCTGAAGCCACTATTGCTGAAATGACGCATTACGGATTCGGTGTTTTGAAATTACAGCCGCTTGGCAGCAAACAGCATTTAAGGGTTGTGCGCTCCTTGCTACTGCAAACAGTTGAAAATGCAGTCATTTCTCCTCTGTCTCTCTCCTTTTGTTGGTCCGTTTGTAGCGCTTCATTTCACCAAGTTAGAAATGCATTTTGGTGCACAAATAAAACACATGTACGCATTGTTGCATGCAATCCACGTGGTAGCAGTTGGAGGGCATGCAACAAAATCTAATGCATTTTGTTTTCCTTTTGTGCATGTTTAAATCTTGCAGCAATATTACGTGCACTGTTGCATGAACTTCAACTGCCCTGCCTTAATTTGCACAGCTGAACATGGTCTCTGGTTTGTGCAATCGATACGCCCTTTTCGATATTTGTAGCGACAAATGTTACGTGCACACAGAAAAAAGGAATGTGTCCATTGATTGTGATTACGTGTACATGAAAGCATACGCGTAAGACTCGAAGCAATGTTGTGTCTCACGTATTCATCAGGCATCCCATCAGTGTGGCATACACGCTAGTTTTGTGTTCAGATGCCGGAGTTGAGGAACTGTGTGACAATAAACATTGAAACACTAATACAGTGAGTGCAGTGAATTTGCTAGGTTGGCGTATAAGGAGACTTCAAAGTTTGTTAACAAAGCGTTGACTTCTTTGGAGCGGTTTAAGTGAAAGCAGCTGCTAGAATGGTTGAATAAAACGGCATTTCAATCAATTGTACTACCCTTGTCTCGTTTGATTTTAAAGTGTCTGCTCATTTATGAACGAAATTTTCAGGAAATGGCATGAGCATTGACAGCAGCTCAATAGGACATGACCATTGCTACTTTCACTGATCTCATGAGAGTGATACTCAAGGTACGATTGCGGTGACATTTATGGTGTAGACGTGGAAGTAATGCTTGTAATTAACCGAGATGGGTGGCTTCTATCTTGTAGAAATGTCCCCAGAGTATACGCCCCACCTTTCAATTGAAGCAGAAGCGGTTGGCCAAGGTACTCTGGACATTGTGCAACAGAGTTCTGCGTGCAGTATACCAAGTGAGCAAGTGTATGTTTATTGCATCATGCACGTAACTATTTTTTTTCTTTTAGTGGAGAAAACAATTTTTGAAGTTTAGTCCCACTATTGCGCAATTTTACTACGGTGCTATAGAAACCAACTCAATTTGCTGCATAAAAAAAGAGTTGTGTACTCGCACTACATGGTTTTAGGTTTTTTTATTAGCACTTTATTTTGTATGTTCGTAAATGCATCATCCTAGTGGAAGTATCGCCTCATGACCATGAAATTGGCTTGCGTAGTTCCACAACGAAAAAGAAAAAAACACTGCAGTGATTGTGCGCGTGCACAGCTGGGCCACTTGGAGTTCGTTGCTACACACATAATGGTTGTAAACAAAGAATACTGAAAAAGGTAGACCTGCTTAAACTGTATCGGCTGCTAGTACTTTATTGTAATTTCACTGTACAGCTAAGCTGACGCACCGTTGTCTTTTGAAGCAGACCTAAGTTATGCAACTTACTCGCATTTATGATACCATGTGATGCACTTGCAGTGCTATTTAAGGAAGCGCATTCACGCTGCATGTGCTTATGTGAAGCGTCAGGTATTTTGAAGCTTCCAATTACTTGAAACTCGTAACGCTGCAGTTTATGCGCAGGGAATTTGTTTACGTTTTGTTGCGAAAATAAAATTTATTCATTCCCGTGATTGTTTTTAGCTATCACTGTCCATATGTAGCTACAGATGTATACACGCTTCACGAATTCCATGACGGCGTGGAACTGAATGGAAGAGCTTTTTTAAAAAAATGGCTCGAAGCTTGCACTAATCTACGCAATGTAGATACACAGCTAAGCTGATCGGCGCCATGCTTATTTATTGCTGTATAAAGACACAGCATTTGCTCTAAGGGTGCTTGAATTTCGCTGCAGCGATGTTAAACTTTTGCTTGAACTTGGCTTGGTGAACCCCAGTATATAACTCTTTCGTGTTAAAAAAGCAATAATATGTATTGTTAAGCTGCGAACTCGCTCCAGGGGTCTGAAACATGCTGACTGCAGCCTGCAGAGGACTGTGTTCGTCCCATATTTTTTTTTTCATTTTCTTGATAAGTGTAATCATGAGCTCCACAGACATGGCCGGCCTCAAGCATTCTTTTCGTGACGCAGTCCATTAGGCCATCAGACGTTGAAACATGGTCGCGGAACGAAAACTCTTCATTCAAGAATTGGCGTCGATTTCAGTTATTACGAAGATAGGTATCGTTATTTCTCGAACCCTGACTCTAAATACCCTTCGTAAATTAGACACATGTGTTATATGGGGAAACCGCTCTTTCAAAAGGCAACTATAGCTGTCATATTGTTCAAACGCACCCACCGATCCCCTCGCCCACTAGTTCACACTGCGCCTGCCCTTGCATTACTCAATGTAGTGTCTTCAGCTCGCTGGCTGAGGTGAGTTTGAGACCCCTGCTTTACACAAACGCCTTTCCTTAATATGTAGACTAAACTTAGTATTGCAACGAGATGCAATACTCTCGTCATAAATTATTTTTGTAAACAACACTCCGACGATACTCTCCGAAATTCGGAAGGATTCCCACGCGATAAAAAAAAAGGAGATTTCCTCCAAGAGAATCTAGCAGCAGACTTTTATCAGTTCAACAGATCTGTACTATTTTTCAAATACATTTGAGATGGTAGCTGAAATGACTTGGACGTTTCATGTAGAATAACCCAGATGTCATTGTTTTTTATTTAGGTATACATCTTTTACTTGCAGGTACAGCCTCACATGCAGCTCTGTTCGCCATAATAAACGCTCTGGAACGACAGCTGACTATTGCGAAGGCTAAGGCGAGGGTGAAAGAGCGGGAGCACAAGAAACTTATGCTTCACCTGTCTTCGTACATAAATGAAGACCAGTTCACCAGCTTGCATCGTTCACCAAGAGGCACAGTGTGGTCCAAGGAAACTGACCAAAGCACTGAAGATTCGCCTATCCTACGGCTCGAGGGGCTATGATATGGTCAAGGAGCTCGGCCAGCCATTGCCTTCACAGCGTACACTTCAACGTCACATCAAGCACTGCAAGTTTCGTCCAGGGCTGCTGGTGGATATTATGGACTCTCTCGCTGTTAAGGTAATTGTAACGAATTTGTTCATTTTGCAGCACTATTGAAGTTGCGATATTTTAAACTTTTGTTTGTATTTTCTGTACTTATGTTGGCATGCCTCTTAATACAATCACGGTGTTCCCGAAAAATGGTTAGCACTTCATGGTTGCCTGAATGGAAGTTAGATAGCATAGAGTTGTCATTTTAGCTGCAACCCATCTAATAACAACCTAGGCCTTGCAGGACACTACAATACAATCTAAGCCATCAAACATCCATTTGATAGTTGCCTGATCATGACAGGATGCAAGAGAGTTTTGTGATAGGAAGCTTATAGTTTATAGTGTAAGGTAGCGCGAGATATTGGCCAGATAAAGTGTGTTGTTATATAAAATAACGAAAGTGTTCATTGCACGTTCTGGTTGTGACAAGCGTACCGAATCGGTGCGCTGCGCCAAAACCACGAATCATCACTGATTGACTGAACATACATATTCCTGACGACGCTTTTGCGCATTGCAAGCTCTCAGTGGTATCTTTCGACGGCTCATGTAATTGTGTCATGATAAACAGTTATTTCATTACATTGGTCGACCTCATTCAAATGGATGCTTGGTTGGGCAGTGCTTCTATGGAGGTGACCTTAACGTTAACGAAATGATTACCTTTGACTGTGGGGCTGTTTACGTTATGGCACCTTATTGCAGCCTACTTGTGCGACGTAATGTACTTAAACACTAACACTTCTTTTATTTCCTGCCTAACCTTTCATGTTAGTTATTCGTATCTTCCAATCATGCGCAGGTCAACTGCATGACAGAGTACGAGCGCCATGCGTGCCTCATGATGGATGAGATGCAGATCACCCCAAGCCTCATATATGATCCTTCGGCTGACGCAGTACTGAGCAGACCTACGATTCCCTTGGCAGATGGCAGCCTCCCTGCAGACACCTTGGCTACCCATGGCCTCGTATTTATGCTGGGTGGTGTTACTACCAGGTGGAAGCAGGTCATTGGGTACCATTTGACTGGAAATTGTTTTCATGCACTCTCTGTCAAGCAAGAACTCTTGAAAATGATAAGAGCATGTGAAGACATTGGCCTTAAAATAGATGCTGTTGTTTCAGATATGGGTGGTGGCAATCAGGCTCTATGGAGGTTATTTTTTGTCAGATTCGGCAAGCACAGTCGACCAAATTGCAGTGCTACACACCCCTGCGATTTGAATCGGAAGCTGTGGTTTATAGCAGATGCCCCTCACCTGTTGAAAAATCTGCGCAATCACCTCACCAGGGGCCAAACTTTGTATCTTCCTGATGACATTGTTGTAAAAGCTGGTCTCTCCACAAATGCGGTTCTCATTGAACCAATAAAAAAACTCATTGAAATTGACAGTAAAGGAGACTTCAAATTGGCTCCGCACCTAAAACAAACTTGTGTTGACCCTGGTCATTACGAAAAAAATGAAGGTAAGCCCTGCTTACAGTCTTTTAAATGTGGATACTGGGGCTGCACTGCGCATCCTTGTTGAGCAGGGCATGCTAGAGAAGTCCACGCTTGCCACTGCTTGGTTTATTGAAACTGTGGCCAAGTGGTTCCGCATCATGACATCATGAACAACCAAACTTGCCTTGAGTAAAGTTATTGAGACAGAGAGGCAGGCAAGTATTGACTTTCTCAAGAATTTTGTTGTACTTTTTGAAGGGCTCTCTATCGGCACCGTCAAAAATGCCCCATGGAAGCCTGTGCAGACAGGGGCTATTCTCAGTACGCTCTCTGTACTTCAGCTGCAGGAGTATTTCCTATCATTTTGCAAATTCCGCTTTCTGTTCCTTAGCAGATTTTGTCAAGATGCGCTGGAAAATTTCTTCTCTACTCTTAGAGCTAAGCATCTGATTCCCAGGTTATATGAATTTAAGTGCGCGTTGCGTTTCGCAACGCTAGCACAGTTTCTATACGCTAGTGCTGATGGCAGCTACACTAAGGATGGTGGCTTTTTACTTGCTGGTTTGAGCTCAGACACTGAAGACAGCACCACACAAACAGATTTAATTCCTGTTGACATTCATGACATGAATTTGTTGGAGTACGAGTCATTTTAGTACTTCGCAGGGTATGTTGTTCACAGTGCTAAGAAGTTAGTAAAAGACTGTGATGCTTGTGTAAGTGCCATGACAGGGAACAAAGACGTTCCGCGACTCACACAGCTGGAATCGTACAAAGAAAAGTTAGCGTTGTGTGTAGCTTCTGAAGCAGTTGTAGAAGTTCGAAAGGTAGTGGAGTCTCACTTTCAAAAAAATAAAGAGCAGCATATCCATAACCATGTTCTTGTATCAGCCACCAAAATTGCTGTTAAAAGTGCGATATCATGTAATACCTTGTTTCCACACTGTCATATTGTATTGGAGGCTATTCTTTCCGTATTTTTCTCCGCAAGGATGCACATACAAGTAAGGAAAGAGACATTGGCTCTAAGCGTGCAAATCGACAATAAATGTGGAAGTAAAAGTGTAGGAATGAGAGCTGCAGTGGCCAACCTTCCTTAAAAAATAGCAGTGTAGAAAGCGCCCTTGCAGATAATGTGGCGTGCGTGCCAGGAGAGCTCCTTGGAGAACGCATTTTTATTCTATCTAGCTGCCTGCGCACCTTCAATAGCCTTGTCAAAATCTTCCCATCTTGCACGTCGTGTGTGCTTAAGAAACTGAAGTACCAAGAGCCATACTGTCCGAGTTTCTTAATGCTGCCATTGTCAACTTGTTGACAACATCCTGACTAGATTTACATTCCTTATAAAATTTTGTGCTGCCTATGTTCACAGCACTATCCCACGTGTACCATGCCATTCAAGTAAGCGCAAGTATAAGGACCAAAGCACAACCTGTTTTGGTATGTGATTGCTGTATTTTTCATCGTTTTAGAACATGCTTCCGGCACGGGACAACTCTTAAGATATCCTTCTGTAGTTCACAATGTAACGTGACAGCAAGTCACAAAGATGAGCGCGATAGAAATAACCTGTACCTTTCCATCTTCTGCCATGGATGCAGTCATGTACAATGCGAAACTTTTTCGTGCAATGTTTTCATGTACTCATTGCATCCTCTTGAAAACACACATATACACACAATGCCCAATTTACCTTCCTATAAGCTCGCACGACAAATGAACGAGAGGCACCTTAGGAACATCTCTTTACACAAGGTAATGTTTCATTTGATTTGCACCATGAAGGCATTACCATCACTTGTGCAAATCGTAAGTGCAAAGTGTCCATTGAATACACGTTCAAACAGTCTGGTTACTCCTCCAAGCAATGATGAACATGCCTGTCTCTTATCTGTTATGTAACGTACGACCAAGGTTTTGCGGTAATGTGTGGATATATAAACTGTACTGCTACGTTTATGCCACAGGGCACTTGTATAGCTAGTGGAAACGGTAGCTAACTGTTACAATGCAACTTCCCGTCACTTTGGAAATATCAGTTTTTTTCCAAACGTCACTTCACCATACTGTCCTCTAGGCATACGCACAACGTGGCAACAACTTATCTGCCGTTTACATACACCGTTGAAGTGTTCCTGCCATGCAGACATTCGTGTATAAGTTTGTGGAAATTGTTACTCCAGTGTTTTACTAGACATCTCAAATCACACAGGTCATTTTTGCAAGCATTATTGAATGCGCCTTCCACTAGTACGTCATGTGACATCACAAACTGTATTGTAACATGTCTGTGGATGTAATGTGCATTGTTTAACTTTCATGATCCCATGCTGACATTTGTATGCAAGTCTGCGGAAACGGTTAGTGCAACGCTCTACTGTGTCATCACCTGTATATTTGAAAACGCATATTATTGATCCGAAAGTTACTCAGTGAATCTTTCTGTTATACACCTCATGTATATGACAACAAGCTGCAGTGGAAATCGGTTTGCATGTTCACCTTTGTTCATGCCATTAAGGCATTCGTGTCTGTGCAAATTGTCAGTACAGTGTGTTGCTAGGCCATTCATTGCATGTTTCAAAGCACGCATGTTCATGTTGAAAAAAATGTAACGGTGAGTCTTCCTCTGGTACCTGTTGTTCAGGCAATGGTCAAGCAATGTTCTGCATTAAATGTCACATGCTGCAATTTTCTTCATAGTTTTATTGTTTACTGACAAATGAAATGTCTTGGTGTGGTTTGCGTGTCTTTGCAACAGCCCAGGACATGCTTGTTTATTCATAGGTGCCTGCTATGAAAATGTTGCCAGAGATTGTAACGAAGTAACAGAATAAATATTTGTAGTCAACATTATGCCTCATTGTTCCTTTAACATTCCAGTATCCTGATTTACATAGGATGTTGAAATAGTGCCGTTGTACGTAGCTCAGTGCATCTATTGATGTATCAGCGCACTATTTTTGTCCTTTGCAGAAGTAACGCCCCTTCCAGCGTTCTTGTGTTGACGCTGCTTGCGTCCCCTCAATTGAGCGTGCACTTCCACGTTTAATAATTTCATAACCGCTCAATCTATTTTTGTGTATGTGTATCAGTTATCATCCCTACCAGTTACATGTGTCGCCTAAGGTTCCTATTTAAGCAACTTTGTTTTATCTGGGCGCCTTAGCCGTACCCTTCTGCAGTTTTTTTTTTCACAATTTCCACCAGAATAGAAGCATTCGACACTTCGTCTGTCATCTCTAGCTGTCTGTTAACGTTACAGTAACATTTTTCACTTTATTGTTCTTCGGGGGTTGCTCAACTACTTGTCAAGCTTTTGGTTTGCTTTGAAACTAGCCCCACATGTTACCACAGCTACATTGTACTTTGAATATTACGGGAAACAGCTGAACACTGCACAGCTGCTTAAAGTATTAACCAAAAAAGTGGGCATATACCTATGTGGAAAAAGGTTTAGCTATGGGGCTGTCTCCAAGATTATATTCACTAAATGGTAATAAGTGCTCAAGAAATTACACTGGAATTATAAATATTATTGTTCCACGGCGGGCAGGGCAGCAAGATCTAAGATCCCTAGTTAAAACAAGGAACCTTGGCAAGATCCTTCCATAGCTTTCTAAGGGTGGCATAGGGTGGGGGTGCATGCTGGAGGTGAGGTGAGGGCGAAGTGCTGGTCGGTGCTTCTGACTGAAATTACAGGCTGTACTGGCTCGAGTGCACTCTGTAAAGTATTCGGGTGTGCGGGAATGTAGCCACTCCAGCCATTCTGTCGAGCGAGTTAACAATGACGGTTACAAACGGCACAATCCCGTGCACAACAGAGAAGCGCTAGTGGTTTGCCAGCTTTGTTTAACATGCGGGAAGACCAGTGCTACAGCGAGTTTGCTGGAAAAGCCGCGCTCACTATAGCGCTTTTCTAATGCCCATCGTTCAGTACTCCAGCACATTTCCGCTACTTGCCGCTGATGGTGGGGTGACGACATCGTCGCAAAGTTCATCACTTCGGGACAGTGAATGCGGCGATGAGTCACAAAGAGTACAACGTGCGTGTCTGTTGGCGTCACTCACAAACGTCTCTGTACGCGCACGCTGTAGTCCGGGACACCCCTCTCGTAGAACCCTAACTTGTCGTTAAGTTGCGTGCACCCGCATTGCGGTGCCGCAGTCTCTTTCATAGTCACCCAGATAATATAAAATGCACCACGATTACCTGGCATCCTGATTGCGAAAGTGGACGTATTTTTTCAGAAAAAGCTGTAATCGCAGTGCTGCTAGTCAAGCGTTCGTTCCAGACTGGCCGCGGTTTTTCCCTGTGTGCTCAGAAGCGGCTATGATCACTCGTCACAACGTCACAACAAAGTGCTGCCCTGTGGTAAGTCAGGGACCCAGGATCCAGCAAAAAGAACGTTAACTGTGCCACATCACATGCACGAGCAAAACACATTCGGAGAACTGGACGAACTACGACGTACGATGCGAGACGCCATGGCTGATGGAGTGAAATATAGAACTTGCACAACGTTGCCAGTTGGGTAACACACATCACGCTTCTTCTTATGTTGCACCGCTTATTTTCAACTAAGTAACTTTTTATCCTAGGTCTCATTTACTTCTCATTTGGTATAACTGTTTCTATCCGCCGTAGTAACTGAACACAAACGTTCGCTTTTTTTATGCACGCTTTGACCCTTCTTGGGGGCGCTTCAGGCAAATAAGCGAGGAGGAAAAGGGAGGGTGTCGCTACCTTTGTTTCATCTAGGGACCTTAGCAAGCACAGCTGTGGAGCGCCCACTACGTCATACCTACTTCTTTTGCTAATAAGCGAAGGGCCCACTACGCATTCGTATACATGGCAACACCCGAACCTACGCAGATGTTTATTTTGTTGGTGGTTCTGCAGCTGAAGATGATTAAATACGTACGAGCGCTTTATAATGAGTGGGCCTTTAAAATACCCACTTGTTGCTCAATTCACATTTTTTGGCACCTGGCGCGATTCTACGCTTAAGCCACGTAATACATCATGTGCTGAGGAGACTCCTTCCGCTACATGACATTCACATAGTAGTTGTACTTTTCAAAGCAGGCTCAACAGAATTTGCGGTTGTGTGAGAACATCTGCTTGCCACTCAAACGGCCTGGGTTCGATCTTCAGTCGCACCCACGAATTTGGCAGCGTGAGCTATAGCGACCGAGGTTGAGGACTTTCGCGTGGCTTAAGGTGAGCAGTTCTGCGGAAGCGCGATTAGCAGTGACGAAAAACAGAGCTGGCGCACCGAAAGCCGGGAAGGTACATGCGACACTTGTGAGCTGGCGTTTGACTCGCGTGCATGATAACGCTCGATTAATAGTCCACCCGTCTGTCAGAATGCGGTTCCATCGTCCATCTGTCCTTATAGCACACGCTACGTATATCCTGGCATAGCTGAGCTAAGCCACTTCAAACTTTTATTCGTTTATTTTATTTTTTGCATGCGTCTCCATTTTGCGGTCACTATTTCCGGAGCCCTCCACTACGGCGTCTCTCATAATCATATGGTGGTTTTGGGACGTTAAACCCCACATATCAATCAATTTTGCGGTCACGGACAAGATGATGCTTTTTCGTTCACAACCAACGACATCGACGCCGGAATTTCTGCAAAACGAGCTCTTTAACGCTATCACGTTATCATAAACCGATGACTCATCAGGAGTGG
Organism: Rhipicephalus microplus; assembly: GCF_013339725.1. Lineage (NCBI taxonomy): Eukaryota > Metazoa > Arthropoda > Arachnida > Ixodida > Ixodidae > Rhipicephalus > Rhipicephalus microplus. Next base: position 6,987,220 of record NC_051173.1, read on the forward strand.
GAGCACCAGGAGACGGGGTGCACTGCGGGAGTGAATAGTAAGAGATGCAGCCTTTTACCACGCATTCAATATGATAGATGCTTCACTCGTTACAGTTTGTTGGAGAGATTCTATCCGTTTGTGCCTTACCGGTATTGAACACTTTTATGCTGAAGGCAAAAATAACGTTTCATGGACAAGAGAACGATAGTTCCCAATTGACTGTTGGACCATATAATTTACACAAGGTATTACCTAGCATTTCACGCAGTTTCTAGCAGGGGAGTCCCTTTTTTATAAAACTAGATTTTGTCGAAGAATGGGCTGCAGCACACGGAATAGACAATGACCTATAAACATTGACCGAATCTTTAGAATTGCAGAATATAGCTGACAGACGTATGTTTTCTCGACTTTCTTTATTTCATGAATTAAATTATTCATTTCCTTACTTGCACGGCTCTCTCTTACTTTCTCCCACCCACTACTCTCGGCAAGCTATTCAATTCCCGAAGCCTGCAACGTCCTTTCGGTAGGACCACTGCATTTACAATTCATTTCTTCCTGTCGTCATCAAAGAATGGAATAACTTAACGGAAGCCATAGTCTCAGAGCGTGACTCGTGCGCGTTCAAACAGCTACTAACACTTCACCTAAACATGGAAGCCCATTTAAACTTTACCACCGTCACTGTATTCGTAAATTTTGTACGGATATGTATTCATATTTGTCTACACACATTTCTTTACGTCAGTTCTCGGATCCTGCAAAAGTATTGCTCGTGTATTCGTAATACTTTCCATTTTCTTGTTTTTTTCTGTATTTAGTAAAATGTTCTCCCCCTTCCACCGAATGAAATGCCCCAAAGGGCTCCGTAGGATCAAATAAGTGATGATGATGATGAAAATGATGATAATGATGATGATGATTACTATTACTATTAGCGCTGTCCCTAGAACTAAAAGCGTAGTAATGAACATTTCATTTCACCAGTTCTAAGATGAGGGCTATAAGCTTGGAGAAAAAGGGGACCCGGGAAGAAGTTAGACCGAGAAATAATGGGCGTATCATTCAGGTCTAAAAAGAGAGCAAAATGCATTACAGAAGGATCAAGGACAGCTGACATGCATGTTAAAAGAAAAGAAACATTACTATAGATCGATGCGAGCACCTGATACGGCGCCCCATAAAGTGTAGGGCAGATTACCGATAGACTTTAACAACCTTGTTTTGCAATAGGAGTTTTTGTGTATACGTTTTACTTCCGCTTAAATGCTCACTTCTGGGTGTAGCAGGTACCACTGAAGCTATATGTATGTAGCTTTTCCCCACCTTCCTAACCACGTTTTATTCGCCATTTTTCTACTTTGACCGAAAAAATATACTTCCAACTTCAAACCGTGATAGCGATGAAGTGAACATCAAAAGGTGGCATACGCATCCGATGGGGGCAGAGAGCTTGTGGAATAATGAAATAGAGACATTTGCGGACATAACACAGAGTTTGCTCGTACAGCAAAGATGAAATTGGGGTTGATTTGGAGATGTGTTCTTCTCAGAGGGGACATCAGATAGGCTGGCATATATAAAAATGACTAACGAAGCTGTCGCAACTTATTTTGGGTATGTGACCCCGAAAGTAGTGACTTCGAGTAGTGAACATCTATTCTGGTGTGACACCCTTTCCTTAAAAATTGTAGAGCTACATTTGACGAGGTCAAGAGGATAAGTGCATTACAGGGCGGGCGCTGCTCCTCGTATCTATTTATTTTCTTGTCATTGCCAAAAGCAGAGCTACATTTTTTTAATACGAATGTATCAATAGGTTGAGTGGGTCCGTAAATGACGCCATTGAAATCTAAGCTTGGCTATAGTCAACGCTAAAACACTATCTAGTGAGGCTAGTCTATCTGTGCTATTCTAGGAATGAGAGGGTGGTAAATGGGATGTAATAGGACTCATTTAAGTTAGGAGGACACGTGAGATTTACACAGAGCTCAAGAACGAACACGTCCCATGCGACCGTGAATTAGTTGCAAGAAGAGAACTAAGGTTAGGGTTTCTTAACACAGGAATGTCGCTCGCAAAATCGAGGAATACTATAGCATCAGTGTCGTAATTACGTTTAACAAAAGGTACAATAGAAAGGTGGTACAGGCCTACGCGCCTACATCGCGCCATGATGATCATGTTATTGAACACTTCTACAAAGACGTAGAGTCGGCAATTAATAAAGTAAATACAGAGTACACTATGCTATGGTCGACGTTCATGCCAACGTAAGCAAGAAACAGGCCGGAAACCATGCAGTGGGGGAATGTGGCATCAGCTGTAGAAATTTCAGAGGGGAGTTATTAGTAAGAGGTCGCAGAAGGTAATAATTTACGGATCTTCAATACAATCCGCAGAAGAAATTAAAGATCCTACAGCATACAGGCTAACTGCAAGTGGACGTGGCGAAATTTAATGACAAAATTAAAGGAAATATACTTCATTCTATGTGCACAAACATGCATAGCACAGGTTATAAAAGTATACGGCAAAGTCCAGTGCAGTGACTATATAACGGTAGCACTTCAAATTCACCTAGATTTAAAACAGGAAATGCATAAGCTGACACGCAAGATGACGATTCGGCACTCTGAACGAGGTAATCGACGTTATCATAGATGCAATGAACTATAATCTATTACCATCAAAGAGTGTGCAATATAATTCGGAGGTATAGTCACTAGACAGGACACTGGGAAACTATTCTAGGGGACAAAAATCTCATCAAGAGCCGACAAATCATGAAAGCCTCAAATTCAATTGACAAAATAGAGCCAGTGAAGCTTTCGAGCTTAGTCAATAGGCGTAAGGTAGCGGAAAGCAGAAGGTATAACATAGAGGGAATCGTGGAGACTGTAAAAAGCAGCAGAAGCAAAAAAGATGCGAAGGCAAATTAAAAAAAATTGGATGTGTGCATTAAGGGACAAGGAAGGCAACCTCAAGACCAATATTAATGGGGTAGTTGAGGTGGCGGAGGAGTTCTACAGAAACCTGTACAGAAGCTGAAACAATCAATATGACATCGTAAGAAGAAATAATAGCCAACAGGAATTCGACATCCTACCAGGCTACGACAGAAAAAGTAATAAAGGCTCTTTGGGGAATGCAAAGCGGCAAAGCCATTGGTGAGGTTAAGGTAACAACGCACCGTCTGAAAGATTGCGAAGAAGCTCTGTTAGAATAGAGACCCTCCCCGTTTTCTTTTAATTTTCATACTAAAATGTTTTCATCATCTGTTAGAACAACTGGCCACCTTATATACCAAGTGTCTCTTGACGAGGAGGGTGCCAGAACCTTGAAAGAACGCAAACACCATCTTAATTCATATGAATGGAGACGTCAAGGGCTTGAAAAATTGTCGGCCGATTAGTTTATTGTTCATTCCCTATAAACTATTTGCAAAAATAGTAGCTAATAGAATGAGGGCAGCATTATCAAGTTCTATCAACCAAAAGAGCAATCAGAAGGACGTACAGGCTACTCCACAATAGACCTTATTCATACTATCAATCAGGTGATAGAGAATTACGCGGAACACCACCAACTCCTATACATCGCCTTCATAAAATACGAGAAGGTGTTTCCCTCAGTCGAGACATCAGCAGTGACGCCGGCACTACGGAATCAGGGCACGAACCCTATAAACATACTGAATGAAATCCACAGCGGATCTACAGCCACTATTGTTCTCCATAAAGAAAGTGACAGAATCTCAATAAAGAAGGGTGTAAGGCAGGGAGACACAATACCTCCAATGCTATTCACTGTGTGTTTACAGGTTTTCAAGGCCCTACATTCGGAATAGATAGGAATTACAGTTAACAGAGAGTAATCTTTGTAACCAGCGATTCGCTGATGACATTGTCTTGATGAGTAACTCAAGTGAAGAATTGCAGCTCAGAATTCCTAAACTGGACTCAGAAAGCAGAAGAGTACGTCTGAAATTAATGTGCACAAAACTACAATATTGTGCTACAGTTTTGTCAGAAAACAGAATTTGAGATAGGTGGGAAAACCCTGGAAGTTGTTAAAAAATATCTACTTAGGACAGGTAGTAACCACGAAGCTGAACCATGAGAGTGAAATAACTAGATTACTAAGGTGTGAGTGGATCACATTTGGCAAGCATTATCAAATCATGAATGGTAATCTACCACTCACTCTCAAGAAGAGGGTATGTAACAGCTGTATCTTGCCGGTACTTACCAACGGAGCACAAACCTGAAGGCTTACAAAGAGGGTTCAGCTTAAATTGAAGACGACGTAACGAGCTATGCTAAGTGAAAACATAGCTGTAACCTTAAGAAACAAAAATAAAGCAGAGAGGGTCATGGAACCAATTGCGGTTAAGGAAATCATAGCTGAAACCAAGAAATCACGGTTGAAATAAAGAAGAAGACATCATCAAGGGTCGCGAACGTAGCGCGTAGGCAGGATAACCGCTGGCCATTAAGGGTAACCGACTGGATTCCTAGAGAAGGCAAACGCACGAGGGGGGAGACAAAAGGTTAGGTGGTATAACGCAGGTGTAATTCACAGGTATGACGTGGCCGCAGAAAGCACATAAACGGGTTAATTGGCGGATCACAGGAGAGGCCTTTGCCTTGAAGTTGGCGTAGTCAGGTTGGTGGTGATGATGATGATGATGATGATGATGATGATGGTGATGATGATCAAGATGATGTATCACCAACCACACCGGCCATGCGTTTTGTTAAGACGCCCTTTGTGTCCTTTCGCATATTCTTCCCCGCTGGTTTGCGTCGTCTAGTTTTTTTTTGTATTGTGTTTCTACGCTCTCAGTCACTCGCTCACTCATTCACTCGCTCAAACACACAAACACTCACTTCTCTTTTGCTCTTGTCACGCAATACCCGTATTGAATTCAATACCTCCAATGAATGTGAAAACGTCACACTTCGTCATCTTGTTAGCATTCTCACCTCCCACCACTCCTTTCTTTTTCACGTTCTGCTGCTCAGATAAAACATATTGGCATCGTACACTGTTTCTTACAATACCCACATTACGTATCAATACTCACATAGTTCTTAGTGGGATCTTCCGTGCCATATTTGAGGCAGAAAAATCAGATAAGGCGGTTTTTTCTTTGCTTACTCTCCATCGTAACCCGCGATGGCTGTGTCTTTAACATTTTCAGTAATGACGCTCCAGGGGCAATGGATTATGAGCGAAATAATGCGCGTGCCGGGCAAAAGCATTCCTTGTGATTACGCCTCGTTGCGACCAAGTGAAAGGTAAGAAAAAGTGCAAGGCAAAACTTGGGGGATTCAGAAAAGGACGTGGGGCCAAGGGGCCCAGAACGCTTGCTACTGCTGTTTCCGTTAATGCTGCAGGGCGAGCGTATTATAACGCCACAACCGTTATGAGAGTGAAACGCCAGGAGGGGGATGCACATGCGTTTCCGTAGCTTGGTTCTTGCCAGTTTTATTCCTGTTTTAACGCTGTTGTCATTGTTGTTGGGGCAGCCGCTGTTTTGCCGCCTTTTCTCGTTCATTACGCTGGAAAACAAGCCTCGCACACACTTAAGCATAATTGGCCCGACTCCGAAATGCCCGAGGATTACGAAAGTGCCCACCAGCAAAAAAACGCGGAACGCAAAATATACTTCCATGAGCCCTGTTGCTTATGCACCTCGTAGTGGCGTTAGTACCCTACTTAAAAGAGCGCTACTTTGTACTTGTTTTTTTTTCTAATTTTATGTGAGAGTCTGGACATGGCAAGCGTCTCTCGTCTGAGCAGAGAGAGGCTGCCTTTGTTAATGCTTACATATAAGAAGTATATATACTTCAGGATAATCAAGAAGAAAAATATGTTAGCAAACGCAAGGCGGCATGTTTTCTCAGCATCGAGAAAGAACATGAACCGACGGAGTTTCCCCTGCTTAGCGAAAAGAAAGTGCCGATTCTGCATTCTCTGTGCCTGTAGAAACGCCTTGAGCGGAGCGAACACCCTATGCATTCCTTATAACCTGCAAAAAGTGCAAGTTTTCTCAGAAACGTCACACGTGAGAAATATAATAGCGAAAACCAAATGCAGTTTCTCGAAGACTGACAGAGAGCCTACAGTTGTAACGAGATATGCGATGCATGCAGCTAGACGGGAAAAGTTTGGCGTACTGACTGGTTATTGGGTGCACTTTTGCATAGTCTTCCCTTTTCTGCGTGACATGTGCATATCTTATGCATGTATAATCAAAGTGGTAACGTTATCCAAAAAGAGTGCTTTTCATCGTAAAGTCGAGCGACACGGCGCACCTGTTTTTTATTTATTTTTGTTTTCATGTTTTTCCAAGCTTTGTCAAACAATTTTTCTAATTCAAAAACGAGGCACATCACAATATGACATACGATTACGCAAGATCCTCATTATATTTTTGGAGACTCGTCTGAGAAAGTGAACCACCATATTCTGCAACAAATTTCTCTCGCTGTTCGTGTATTTTTCGAACTATATGCCCATTTTTTTTTACTATTCGCGAACACAGACGGGTACAATTCAGTTAATTGGGGGCTCGAACCACCTGTCATTTGCTATCGAAAGGTCCACGCCAATTTGTCTGAATACGGAGGAAAAAGACTACTATATATAAAGCTCAAAAGACTAGAAGAAAAGAAAGATATGCTATTAGGCATTTTAAAAGCACTTGTACCATCAGTACACCCCACCGTGAACAGCAATTTAAAGTCTAAAAATCTGCTGTGAGATATACGTAAGTGTAGCGCTTCTGCCTTGTTTACAGTTTGAAAATATCAGCAGTGGAGAACAATGCTCCCGTTATTCACATACCAAGACTGAGAAAGGAAACATTGGATAACTGTGAATATGCCTCTCGTGTGGGAAAAGTAAACATGTGCCTGGCAAGACATTATGATTGTTTAAGAGGAAAACTTTTTTCACGGTGTTACGATAATCAAAATAAGGCTCCTGTATTTGTTTCACATTTAACACGACGCCGACGAAGTGATTCTCTCACAGGACGCTTGTGCCCATGTCTCAGTATTTTCAATTTGTTTTCCTGAAAATCCTGGGAGTTGCCGCTCTCTCCTTTGCGGTGATGCTTTAGGACACACCTGAGAATGTTCCAGGCGTGCAACCGTCGCGCCGGACTTCGTCGTCCAGGAAGCGTAGCAACGCGTCGAGCGACACCGACAGTGAGGCAACCGATTTGTACTCGGACGGCTTTGAGTCATCGGATGATGACTTCACGGTCGTCATGAATCGATCTACAAAACGAAGACTGCTGCGGATGGCATCGTCGGCAAGTGTTTCCACCGTTAAGACTGCACCACAGCGGTGGCCGCACACCATGCTGTTTATGCCCGAAGACCCTGCATCTAACTTGCGACTCCTGAACAGGCAAGTTATTTCTGTGCTTCTCGAGGAAACCGCGCCGAATGAGATCAAAGACGTGAAGATCAATGCACGAAAGAATGTCCTTGCTGTAGACGTTATGCACCGTAGCGCACTGCAAAGTCTTCGGCACATAACAGAAATCGGCAACGTGAAAGTTCGGCCAACTGTCGCTACAGGTTGTAATGGCACTGTAGGCGTCATTTATGATGTGGATCTTTCCATCTCAGCTAATGACCTGCCAATACTAATAAAACCAGCGACTGAAGGCACCCGCATCACGCACATTACCAGACTCGGCAACTCACGCTGCTTGAGGCTTGTGTTCGAGGGAGACAGCCTTCCCTCGTATGTCAAAGTTGGCTATGTTCGCCACTCAGTGCGTCCTTACATACCGAAGCCACTGCAATGCTACAAGTGCTTCAAGATGGGACACGTAAAAGGTGTCTGTGAGAACAAAGTTGTGTGTCCACGGTGCGCTGAGTCTCACTCAAAAGACGCCTGCAGTGCCACCATACTACGATGTCCAAACTGCCACGGCGCTCATGAGGCCTCATCCAAAGATTGCCCGCGGGTGCGAAACGAGCACGCGGTACTCAGGCGTATAGTGCGGGACAATTCAACGCACAGGGAAGCTGCCGCTACACTACGCTGACGACGGCGTCGTGGGCGAAGACCATCACGAAAAAACGGCTCTACCGATAGAGAGATGTGATCCTCTATCAAACAGGCTGACCCACAAACACCGAGCTCACTGAAGACGGATACTGCCAAACAGAAGAAAGGGACAGCAGTCGCACCTTTCGAACAGTGGCCCTCTCTTCCACGAAGTAAACCTACTTCGGAGCTGCATCAAATCCCGCCGCCCTCGACGACCCCTCAAACCAGTGATGCGATGAATGAAGATCAAGTGATAAGCTTGCTGCAATCGCTGATGAGTACCATGCGTGTCCTACTGAGTAATATGAAGACTTCGGCTGCGCATACCGCACTGCATGTGCTGGACACCCTGAGTCCGGTGCTTGCAGCTCTAAGGTAAAACCATGGCCAGCTAGGCACCGTCGTTTCGAGCGGAAGTCAAGAATGCATCTGTCTTTCAGTGGAACGCCAGAGGACTGAAGTCGCGCATTTCTGACTTTCGACAGTTTGTATTTGTGAACCACTTCCCCATTATCGTGATTTGTGAACCCGACCTGTGTGCTTCAATCAAGCTGTCAGGATATGAGTGCTTAATGTCCTCCACTCACAGAGACTGCAGCAAAGTTATTGTATTATTGCGCCATGACCTCACTTACGTTCACCACAGAGTCTCGCCCGATGAAGGGAATCAGTATGTGCGCCTTACTGTGAAGAAGGATAAGGTTGCTTTCACGATTATCGGAGCTTACTTATCTCCATCAAGCCGCCTTGACTGCGAGCGCTTACGCGGTATTCTGACATCGACTCCAAGGCCATGGGTGATCACTGGCGACTTCAATGCCCACCATTTCCTATGGGGAAGCTCCAGGGACAACTCTAGAGGAAGAAAATTGGTGTCCTTAGCCTCGGAGTACGAACTCTGCGTTTGTAACGATGGAAGCCCTACATATTTACGCGGATCAGCCTATAGCAGCTGCCTGGACCGTACATTGGTATCTCGCTCACTTACCAGGAAAGTGCACTGGTTTTCGGATCTGGAAACGCGGGGCAGCGACCATATACCAACTTACCTGTGTATAGAAGGTTTCACCAGCTCCAAGTCCTCAAGAGGCCTCAAGTACACCGATTGGCCGAAATTCAAAATGTTAATGGAAGACTGCTGTACCGACGGCTCATCATATAAACTAGAGGACTCGACAAATGATGTCCTGCAGAATACCACGCATACACATTTGACTAGTCACATGCGCACCGATTTCGACATCGATCTTGAGAAACTTCGCGCAGTACGCCGTCGTGCAGAACGAAGGTACCGACGGACAAAGTGCATGGATGATTTGAGGCTGGCTAGGCGCATTCAAAAGAAAATGCCGCGGCACATGGATAAACTGGCTAGGCGACGTTGGACATCCTTTTGCGAGTCGTTGGATCCACGAAAGCCCCTATCACTGATATGGTGAACTGTCCGGAGTCTTAGCACAACCTTGGGTCAGCGACGCCCGTTTATATCTCTGGCACTTCACCTTCGATGCAGAGAGATTGACGTCGCAGAATCTTTCTGTAGAAGAATTGCCGGTGATTCCAATTTCACAGTATCAAGAACGGGAACCTTTGACAACTCACCGCCCTCACGTGATCCCCGTATGGAATGCCAGTTTTCTATGTATGAGCTAGAGGCGGCACTGGCTCTGTGCAGACGTTCTTCAGCACCCGGACCTGACGGCATTACCTATCGTGCCCTTTGTAATCTTGGAGACGAAGCTCGGAAGGCACTCTTACGCCTATACAACGTTTCCTGGAAAACTGGTACGGTTCCCCAGGCATGGAAGTCAAGTCGCCTCATTTCACTTCTAAAGGCTGGTAAATCTCTTTTAGATATTGCCTCATACCGTCCTATCGCACTTGCCAGTTGTGTGGGAAAAACGATGGAACGAATGATTCTAACACAAATGGAGTGGTATTTAGAGCACTACGAAATATATCCAGTATCCATGACCGGATTCAGGCGCGGCCATTCGTCAATCGACAACGTTGTTGATCTGGTGACATATGTTCAACACCAGAAAGCCTGTAAGAGACTGTGCGCCGCCCTGTTTCTAGACGTTAAGGGGGCTTACGACAATATCACCCATGAAGCCCTCTTTAGTGCTTTGGAATCAGTAGGTCTTGGTGGCAAGATATATATGTGGGTGTACAGCTACTTACAGCTGAGATCGTTTTACGTGATGACAGCGAATGGCCCAACACCTGATTATTACAGCAGCCGAGGAGTTCCTCAGGGAGGAGTGCTAAGCCCTACACTTTTCAACCTAACTCTCATTGGCCTAGTCTAGCAGCTACCTAGCACTGTAGAACTTTCTGTCTATGCTGATGACATCTGCATTTGGACATCAGGTGTGACAAGGCCTCAGCTTCGCGCCCGCCTTCAGAAGGCTGCTACAACGACGTCATGCTATCTTCGTAAACAAGGCCTCGAGGTGTCCTGCGGAAAATTTGCAGTGGTAGCGTTCACGCGGAAACCAATGTCTGCTTACAGTATATCAATTAATGAAGAATACATATCGTTCAGCAGAAGCCACAGGTTCTTGGGAGTCATGATAAATAGAAACCTGTCGTGGACTCCACACGTGAACTATGTGAAGAAGCGGCTGATCGCAACATGCCACATGTTCAAATTCCTTGCAGGAAAGAATTGGGGAGTGCCCATACCATCCATGCTACAACTGTACAGAGTGCTAGTTTTTTTGTATTGTGTTTCTACGCTCTCAGTCGCTCGCTCACTCACTCACTCTCTCAAACACACAAACACTCATTTCTCTTTTTCTCTTGTCAAGCAATACCCGTATTGAATTCAATACCTCCAATGAATGTGAAAACGTCACACTTCGTCATCTTGTTAGCATTCTCACCTCCCACCTTTCCTTTCTTTTTCACGTTCTGCTGCTCAGATAAAACATATTGGCCTCGTACACGGTTTCTTACAATACCCACATTACGTATCAATACTCATTTAGTTCTTAGTGGGATCTTCCGTGCCATAATTGAGGCAGAAAAATCAAATAAAGCATTTTTTTTTTTTGCTTACTGTCCATCGTAACCCGCGATGGCTGTGTCTTTAACATTTTCAGTAATGACGCTCCAGGGGCAATGGATTATGAGCGAAATAATGCGCGTGCCAGGCAAAAGCATTCCTTGTGATTACGCCTCGTTGCGACCAAGTGAAAGGTAAGAAAAAAGTGCTTGGCAAAACTTGGGGGATTCAGAAAAGGACGTGGGGCCAAGGGGGCCAGAACGCTTGCTACCGCTGTTTCCGTTAATGCTGCAGGGCGAGCGTATTATAATGCCGCAACCGTTATGAGAGTGAAACGCCAGGAGGGGGATGCACAGGCGTTTCCGTAGCTTGGTTCTTGCCAGTTTTATTCCTGTTTGAACGCTGTTGTTATTGTTGGTCGCTGTTTTGCCGCCTTTTCTCGTTCATTACGCTGGAAAACAAGCCTCGCACACACTTAACCATAATTGGCCCCACTCCGAAATTCCCGAGGATTACGAAAGTGCCCACCAGCTAAAAAAAAAAACGTGTAACGCAAAATATATTTCCATGAGCCCTGTTGCTTATGCACCTCGTAGTGGCGTTAGTACCCCACTTAAAAGTGCGCTACTTTGTACTTGTTTTTTTTTTTCTAATCTAATGTGAGAGTCTGGACATGGCAAGCGTCTTTCCTCTGAGCAGAGAGAGGCTGCCTTTGTTAATGCTTACATCTAAGAAGTGTATATACTTCAGGGTGATCAAGAAGAAAAATATGTTAGCAAACGAAAGGCGGCACTGTTTTCTCAGCATCGAGAAAGAACATGAACTGATGGAGTTTCCCCTGCTTAGCGAAAAGAAAGTGCCGATTCTGCATTCTCTGTGCCTGTAGAAACGTCTTGAGCGGAGCGAACACCCTATGCATTCCTTATAACCTGCAAAAAGTGCAAGTTTTTTTTCAGAAACGTCACACGTGAGAAATATAATAGCGAAAACCAAATGCCAGTTTCTCGAAGACTGACAAAGAGCCTACAGTTGTAACGAGATATGCGATGCATGCAGCTAGACGGTAAAGATTAGGCGTACTGACTAGTTATTGGGTGCACTTTTGCATAGTCTTCCCTTTTCTGCGTGACATGTGCATATCTTATGCATGTATAATCAAAGTGGTAACGTTATCCAAAAATAGTTCTTTTCATCGTAAAGTCGAGCGACACGGCACACCTGTTTTTTATTTATTTTTGTTTTCATGTTTTTCCAAGCTTTGTCAAACAATTATTCTAACTCAAAAACTGAGGCACATCACAATATGACATACGATTACGCAAGATCCTCATTATATTTTTGGAGCCTCGTCTGAGAAAGCGAACCACCATATTCTGCAACAAATTTCTCTCGCTGTTTCGTGTATTTTTCGAACTATATGCCCATTCCTTTTTGACTATTCGCGAACACAGACGGGTACAATTCAGTAAATCGGTAGCTCGAACCACCTGTCATTTGCTATCGAAAGGTCCACGCCAATTTGTCTGAATACGGAGAGGAAAAGACTAATATATATAAAGCTCAAAAGACTAGAAGAAAAGAAAGATATGCTATTAGTGGTGTAGATATACGTAAGTTTAGCGCTTCTGCCTTGTTTACAATTTAAAAATATCAGCAGTGGAGAACAATGCTCCCGTTATTCACATACCAAGACTGAGAAAGGAAACATTGGATAACTGTGAATATGTCTCTTGTGTGAGAAAAGTAAACATGTGCATGGCAAGACATTATGATTGTTCAAGAGGAATACTTTGTTCACGGTGTTACGATAATCAAAATAAGGCTCCTGTATTTGTTTCACAGTTATTAAAGGAAACATTGGATAACTGTGAATATGTCTCTTGTGTGAGAAAAGTAAACATGTGCATGGCAAGACATTATGATTGTTCAAGAGGAATACTTTGTTCACGGTGTTACGATAATCAAAATAAGGCTCCTGTATTTGTTTCACATTTAATATTTCTTCTACTTAGCCTGAATGTCTGCCAACGTGAAGATGCCTAGAATACGAAAAAGAGTGAAAATATAGGTTGCGTATAAAGACACCCTGTACGTCATCGTCGATAGATCTGCTTGTTTTTTTTTTTTTTTGCCATAGGAGCCTTCTGCCGTATGGCACTGCATGTTGTCTAATTTATGTACGTGTGTGTAATCTTTATCGGCGAGTGCGTCGCACAGCCACTCACGAATCACTACAAGCTCACCCAATTTTTCGTGTTGTTTCTATAATCTATCTTTCTCAGAGGACTAGCATCACAAGCCTTGCCTGGATTTTTCGGGACAATGCCCACTTTGCATACACCGTCAGGAATATCCCGATTTTCGTTAGGACCACCCGTTTAATCGTCTAATTCAACATTTATTGCGATAGCATTTATATGGACACTCTCGGAAGATTTTTGCCATTGCCGTTGTCATCGCCGTCATGTCCTGGTTATGTATATGCATGCAGAATATAAAAAGGCCCAAAGAAAAATAAAACGGAAAATTTTCGAAGCACCCAACCGAACCACTGACCCCTCGTTCCGCAGCGCGCTGCGTTAGACAGCTCCACCCCGCGCTATGCGTGCACCGGCGTATTACCGGTTCGCAGATCTCGGAGGGGCTTGATCATGTTTTTTATGACGCAATGCTTCTACATTTTTAGGGGTGAGAGCTCCTTATGCTCACGGCATGTTCTTTGACGTTTACGCTTGTTCAAAAGGCGAGCACACGCGCAAACGCTTTCGGCGGTCTTCCTTTCTCATCGCTGGGAGCTCAGTGGGTGTGCATGTCGCCGCAGCTACTCATCATGCACATCTTGGAAGTGAAGGCAGCGGCGCAAAGAGCTCGTAACGCGGCTACAATGCGGGTCCGCCGATAACACCCCGCGATGAGAGCTCGCGAGCCTGAAGAAAGACGGCAGTGTCGGCAGAAAAGCAAAGCCAGCACCAGCATCAATGTGGAGGCAGCGGCGGCGGCAAGGGCGCGCGTATCCGAAGCAAAGTATGCTCGTCGACAAGCGCATCTCCAAGTGAGAGCCCGCCAAGAAGAGGCGGCCTGCAAACGGTGGCAAAGAAACTTCGGATTGGAGCGGGCGCACGAAGCAGCGCTCAAGCGCCTAAAACGGTCGCTACCAGAGGTTAATGGCGCCGACACACGCTTCACGCTCGACTTCCTCGATCGCTCGTTCGGGCGTAGCTATAAGGTATGCGACCACTAGTGGTGTGACAACAAACTCAATACCATCGCCTTTACCTGCAAAGACAGGATCCGTGCCAACACCATCACCGTACTATAACGAGATTTTCCTCTCGTGCACAGCCTGCAACGGTACATGCCCGACCAGGCCGCCGTCGACAAACACCTTAAGCACCGGCTTGTTAACAAGTTATCCTATATTGTTCTCATCAGGAGGATTCCCGAGTTCTCCCGATCAGTTCAGATCAAGCTCCTCCATCATCATTCACTTGGTGGAGTTGGCGTATTTTTTAAATTTGGAAGCTGCCCTTGAGACACGCCCGAAAAAGCGCCCCCTATCAGATGAATACAAAAAACAAACTGGGCAAACCTTGCGTCAGACGCTGCCAATTGGCAGGAGATTCAGCTTTCTCACTCCACGCAACGTTGTTTAACAGAAAAAAAATATCCTAGAGCACCGGTTTCGCGTTGTCAACGCTAGCAGCAGGCTGCACAAGCACAAAGGCGTAACAACTTACAGTTATCAGCTACCGCGAGTCCTGCGTATACCTGTGCGTTTTTACCCTTTCAACTCTTTATTTTTATTTTGGTCGGATACACTTTTGTGCATGTTTTTCTCGTAATTAGGACCTCGGAAGACCACAAACAAAAATTGAGCCCGTGGTGCAAGGATTCTTTCGATTAGTTAACGTGGTATCAAATTAGGTATACAGGGCTCAGGGATTGGAAATTGAGAAAAATTGCTTCTTTTTTCTGTTAATCAATAGTGTACACAAAATGGGAACCAACGTCTCACTTGTCAGCCTAATACTCACTGATACCGCTTCGGTACGTCCTCTCGAGAATGGCGACTATCCGCCTCACCTCACGCACCTCGGCTTCACCGATGACCTCGGTCGTGCTTCTTCTTTGTGGCTGCTACCTCCACAAACGGGCCCAAATATTGATGTCAATCGCAGTAGGGATCATTGTAGAACTATGCCCCCAAGAATGAGCAGTTTTGGTTACGTTTCCGAGATACTAAGGGAAATGTTGTGCGGTGGTGTCAACTGACACCGCTAGGGCCGAAAGGGTTAAAGGCAATAGTCTTTCCTGGTGTCCTTCGACGCAAAAATGTCGGTCGGTTGGTCTGTCTGTCTGTCTGTCTGTCTGTCTGTCTGTCTGTCTGTCTGTCTGTCTGTCTGTCTGTCTGTCTGTCTGTCTGTCTGTCTGTAGACTTTTCTGTTTTTCTGCCCAAACGACGTCCCAAAAACGGCCAAAATCCAACCCCATCCACAGAGCTCACCAATATTGCTTAGGTTTCAGTGTTCATATTTGTGCGATTTTCAATTAAAAAGCAATTATTGCGCACATCTGAGGCGCAATAACATCACGTCAATATTCTACATGTGCCTTTTTATACTAGAAAAGGCATACATAAGTAATTCTAAGAACCGTAACATTTATCACGCTGCGCTGACAATGCAATGCTATGCACAAAAACGCAAGTGTTTCCAATGCTTTGCCAAGACGACACGGTGGTGGCACCTACCCGTCGCCTTGCGTTCTACACTTTAGCCTCCGAGACGGGCGCGCACGCCACGCGCTTCGTTTTCCAAGATAACTGCCAGATAGCGCTCATGTCTCACGTGTCACGTGCCTCGATGCGCTCGTTGGCCTCCGCTGCACGCATCTAGGCACTCTAACGAAGCGCCTACAGAATACCATTCACCGATTTTCTCGCACAGAACATCAAATAAACGTTTTCGTTCACTCTCTCCAGACACAAGTCTGTCGTCTTTCGATGACATTTGCAGTGAAACATGCAGATACGGGGTTAATTTTTTTTTCGAACGTCCTTGTAACTGCAAGTATGAATCTGCTTGTCGTTCTTCGAGTGAAATTGCAATTTCTTGCTATCACATTCATTGCGTCGGCCTTGAACTAAACAGTCAATTTTTTCGTTTTTGTCATCATTTTTAGGTATATCGTTCTTGGACCACTTCGAATGAGTGTGTATACTAGGGGCTATCGCCGCCACAGTATTCATGGGCTCAGTGCGCACACGCGAGAACAGCTACGCAAGTTCACCTTGCGATGTGCTTAAACAGATCTTCCGCTTTATGAACGTTAGAGATGCAGCCTTTCCTAACATGCTCACAGCATGCGTCACCTGATTATAAATAAAAATTAAGCACCCAGCACCAAAATAGCAGTTTTTTTAATAATCACTTTTTTCGAGAAGCGAAGGCCAAGAAGTGAAGAAGTGAAGTGGCCCCAGATGTGAACTGTCCTGGCCGCAAGATATGCGCCTCAAATACTTCACCTCATTATCAGTAAAAACTTTTTTGTTTATATCGCCAAGCACTATAGTCCGCTCCTAATTGCACCCTCGGGCATTGACTAATGTATACCAGGCACGTTTCTACAGTGGCTAACCTTAATCGATGTAATATTTCTTTTCTGAGGCCAAAAAGAAAACAAGTACCGTGCACGCACGAGATGAGCGTATATATAAGGTCAGGTATTCCACTAAGGCAGCACAGAATAAAACGGCTAATATCAGATTTTTGTTCTTTATGCACGCACCACAAAACAGCAAAGGACTGAATCGGCACGTGGCGTGTAATAACAAATGGCTTGCTTGTTCCATGCTCATCTTGCATGCCGAGCAGAGCCGACTGCAGAGGTAGAATGATAGAGAACACAACTGCAAATCCGTGAGAAATACGCATAACCTAAACAAGTATTGAGGAAGAAACGAGCGCATACGCTAATTGGCGTTTAATTGCCTCCACCCCGTCTTTCGAACACGCTCATGCACGTTGGGTCCAGGCCGGAACTAGATGGTTCCTGCAAATGCCAGAATGCGTGAACTGGGATGTAGAAACGAAGTATGTGAATGCGCTTGCAATGTGGTCCCAGTCATTGCTTCTTCTGTTCTCTTTTTAGAACCTCATTTTCGCGTTATGTCTTTACCATCTTCAGTGCATTATTTTCACTTTATATCAATGAGTGCCTGTATGCGTGTGTCTGAGTGCGTGTTCGTGTAAGCGCTTCAAAAGGGGGAGGAGGCAAATGGCCATTGACTGATTTTTGAGTTTGTGTTTGGCTCTGTTCAGAAAAATAGGGAAAGAGTAATGGTATATGAATTCACATCAGCAGGAGCGTACCGTAGATAACCTTTGGAGCGTAGAAATATTGATGCGGCCTGTCGAGGCGAGAACACTGTGCTTTCGAAGACACTCGGAAAATAGAATCTATAGGCGCAAATGAGACCATTGCGAAACTTGCGATAAATGTAGTTCATACTCCGCCCTAAAGTTACCATGGTAATCGGATAAAGAATGATTTTAACGGTTTGCTTTTTCTTTCTTGGACCAAACATTATTTAGAGCTTGCAGACAACCAAGCCAAATAAAGTAAAAGCATGCTATTAGTAGTAATTGTGATATAAAGGCGAATAAGTGAAAGTGGATGAAAGGATAGCATACCGCGAGCAGAGACCATGCCTGCAGCCTTCGCGTACCGCGTCGTCCACCACAATCGATCTGTGGCTACGGTGCACGGCTGCTGACCCAAAGGTCGCTGGTTGAATCACGGCCATGCCTGTTGCATTTTGAGGGAGGCGAAATGGTAGAGGCCCACGTACTGTGCGATGTCCGAGCACGTTAAAGAACACCAGATGGTCAAAATTTCCGAAGCTCTCCATTACGGCGTCTCTCATAATCATATCTTAGTTTAGGGACGTAAAACCCCCGATATTATTATTTGTTATCGAATAACACGTCCGATCATCTACCAACTGAGCTACGGCGGTGGTCATCCTTCCGTTCACTTTTATCGGGCATACTTGTGCACTTAACCCTGGAAGTGTTACCCGCCGTGGTGGTTCAGTGGCTAAGGTACTCGGCTGCTAACCCGCAGGGATCACATCCCAGCTGCGGCAGCCGTATTTGTGATGGAGGCGAAAATGCTGTAGGCCCGTGTGCTTACATTTGGGTGCACGTTAAAGAACCCCAGGTGGTCGAAATTTCCAGTGCCATGCGGCGTCTCTCATAAATTTGTGTTGGCTTTGGGACGTTAAACTGTACATATTAATCAATCAATCAACCCTGGAAGGGTTAATTAGCACCACTCGTATCCATGGCAGCGAGTGCGGAGCATTTTTTTTTGTTTCGTGCTGGCGTGCATGTGACGCGTGAGCTTTTTGCGAGCTGTCAGCTTACCAATAATCTCTCGCGTACTACCGAAGGTTTGAAATCCACTAGAACGAGACCCTTGGCATGAATGTACGAAAGGGTGAAGTTAAGAGCTCGAATTTATTTGTATTGTTTTTTGCGCCCCAAGTCAACGAGAGCAGACAATAAAGCCAAAGGAAGTATTGGTGACGGTATTTGCGGTAATTGGGATATAAAGGTTAAGAAAGAAAAATAGCAGAAACTTGCCGCCAGCATGGAACGAACGTGCAACCCTGGAATAACGCGTTTGAGGCTCTGCCAGTTACAACCCCTCTACTTTTCTAGTTTGATTGTCTGTTAGTTCTCATTATTGCAATATAATCAACTATTGTGCCGGAAACGTACTCTTTTAGTACTACGTTTCAGTATGATGGCAAATGTTTGCAAGATATGTGGACACATTATAACATGTACCAATGAACAACTTCCTTGTCTGTGCGAAATTAGCTTCATTGCTTCGTATGCCCTGGAAGAAAACTCTTTGAGCTATCCTTAATTACCTCCGTCTTGTTTCAGCTGATTCAGCTTCTCTGTGTCTGCAAGTTCACTAATGCCATCACACCACTTAATACCCTGCGGCTCTAGACTGAGTCTATACGTGTGCTCATGGCGGCTTCAGTATTGTTACGCGCTGCTGCTGCAACACTTTTGCTCTTTTTGACAAGGGCGGGATTTACGAGGTAGATACCCCCAAATACGGACCTATAGGCTTATTGAGGCTGTGCCACTGAAGCTTGTGGGCAACCACAGTTCGCAGCTCGAGGCGAATTTAGAAAAGGCGCCGGGTGGTGTACGCCAGTCGGAACACGATGATGCGAGAGCATCATCGTACACCCGCCGCATCGTGCAAGACTTGTACCCGAAGCAAAAATTGTGGTGGCGACCCTATTGTTTGACTTATACGAGTACAGATCTCTGGTAATAGCCCAAACACGTCTGCACTCACGTGTAATCCTTGGGTTAACATCATGCATCGCGCTGCCATGCCGTATCACAGAGGACAAGCAGAAAGAATAGATTGGTTCAGATCTGATTCGACAAGCGCACGCAACTATCCCAGCTGTCCGCAACATTCGAGCGAGCTCTATCAAATATTTTTTGTTATTCTCACACTTACTGTTCCTTATATCAAGTAAAGTCACGCACCGGTATCACATATATTCAACACAGCTTTTTAATTGAACAGAAACTCTCGATTTTTAGGTGTTTTGGGAGTTCGAAATCTCAAAACACTTAGCTGAAATCGAACCGAAGCATTCTGCGTGGCAATGAAGCATCTTACCACACTGGCCACGCGAGGCCTCAGAACTACTTTTCAAGTAGACGCTAATCTTCGTGGAACGTCAATAGTGGTTTCAGTGCTACCTACCTAATTTTATAAACATTGCATATGTATTCGTTTGATACAGCCGTGACGTAGGGTCAACGTCATTTGTGGTTAAGGGCCACACGCTGAAGTTGATTTGTGAAGCAGTGTCCCACGTCAGCATCTTCGCGAGCATCAGCGCTTCATATCAGCTTCTGGTGTTGATAATACGCATGTTTTACTTGACATCCTTGCGCAAGTGCAAACGAGTGGTTATATGAACATCTGGAACTCTTCAACATATGTGTTGCGTGCAAAACTTGTACGTAAATTTAGCGTCATTTCATGACGTGTTACTCAATAAAAAAATTGCAACACGGTCACTTTCCCTCCGCAACCTTCGCATAACGTCGATTCTCAGGTACGTGGGATCTGCCAAATGTTTTGTAGTAGCAATATTTTCACTACCTACACATCAATTATTCACACGTGCGGATAAACTTTCTAATAAAGATTCATGGTAGGAGAATAGTACCCGACACCGAGCAGGTGCAATGCATGGGCACAGCCTCTGCGCACAAACGTGCGCGTGGCATCTGTCCTAATTTTGCACTAATAAACGATGGGTCCCAAAAAATTGTGTCCATTTCTATATACTTACCAACAAATAAGCCAACACGTACCACATCAATCATGTATTGGTGAATTTAACACAATTCCAGTCCGCTTTGTGTTGCCTGTAAAGGGTGCTCTGCGCAAGGCTTTGCGGTAACAGGAGAAGACAGCCTAAAAAACATAAATCAAGTTTTGACGAAGGACCACCACAATTCGCAGGAGGTGTGCGTAGGAATCTTTTTTAAAGACGATAGTCTTTCTTGGGGACCTTCGACGGAAAAATTTTGGTCTCTCTGTCTGTCTGTCTTTACATTTGTCTGTTTGCCCGCCCTTAACGATACTTAAAACGGCATCAAACTGCCTACCCCTCCGCAGTGCCCACCAATATTTCTCAAGCTTTAGCGTTTATAGTTGTACGATTGTCAATTAAAAAGCAATTATTGCACATATCTGAGGCGCCATAACAACATGCCGATGTTTTGTATGTTTGCCATTATACTACAAAAGGCACACAAAAGCAACTCAAAGGACTGTAGCGTTTATCGCGCTGCGCTGACAATGCAACGTGGTGCTCGAAAAGATGTTTCCAACGCTTTGCTACAACGACACGGCGGTGCCACCTGCCCTTCGCTTCGCGTTCAACACCTTATCACCACCGAGACTGGCACTCATCTTTGCCCGCGGGCGCGTACGCCTTCATTTTCGAAGATAACTGCCAGATGGCGCTCGTGTCTAACGTGCCTCGATGCGCTCTTCCGCCTCCGCTACACACTCGAGGCACTCTAACGCAGCGCCTTCAGAATACCATTCACCGAATTTCTTACGCAGAACATCAAATAAGTGTTTTGTTCACTCTTTCCAGACGCAAGACTACAGCCTTTTGAAAACATTTGCAATGTAACATGCTGATTCGGGCCAATTTCTTTTTAGATTCATTCCATCTATTTCTTATGCGACAAGTCCAGTATGATGCAACAGAATACCAGTAATCTCGCCATCACTGCAGAAGAGTATATGGACGAGTTCGTGGACCACAACTTAGGAGACTTCATCAAAAACTAATTTGACAGTGCGAGAACTTAACACCATCTAATGTTGACTACTACTCGAACAGCTTTTCAATAACAAACTATTGCTCTAACAATAATTATAAACATTGATAACATAAACAGTAACTTACATCCATGCGTGGAAGGTACGCTGAATGTAAACAGTACGTTGAATTCAATACAGAGTTCTTCATTGAGACGAAAAAATAAAGGTTCCAACTAGCACACTTCATGCAATAATCAAAATTTCCAGACTGCGACTGATGAGTTGCTAAGTCGGGCTCGCTAAGTGGTATGTACCATTTTATTGTGATCTTATGTCTCATGCCGATAAATGCCTTCGTGTTAGCCGCTTCAAACCATGCGAAACTTCTCTTAAAAGAAATTATTTCTATTTATGTATTAACCATTGTTACTTACAGAACAAAAGCGTGTGGAATAAACGCTGTTCGTTTTTCTATTCGAAAGTCACATACATCCTGCATGCTTTCGTGATAATCTTCTTAAGTAAACAGACGAAGACGAAGTGCTTCTCTTGCGGAACACATCTTACCGTCTGTGCTGTATTTTCTGCATTCCACAGCGCAACAGCGGGGTCTCCCACCCCTACATTGCAGTGATCGATGTACAATCTCCGGAGATCCCACCCGGTACCGGTTCATTCATGGGCATTGCTTCAAGAACGCGTGGTAATACATCTAGTGAGAGCAACGACACCGAACAGTACTCCGCATCAGACGACGAGTCCTCGGAGGACGGCTTTGAACCTGCGCTCTACCACAAGGCCAAACAACGAATCATGAACGCGTCATCGGCATCAAGTACAGTCAGTGTGAGAACTGCGCCTCAGCGATAGTTTCACTCTATTCTGTTTGTGCCGCACACCGCTACTGCAAATCTACGCGTCCTCAACAGGCAAGCGCTGTCCTTGTATCTTGAAAACATTGTGCCTAACGAGATTAAGGACATCAGGATAAACACGAGAAAAATATTTTGGCAATCTACGTGATGAACCCGAGTGCACTGAACACGCTACAGCATGTGTTAGAGCTCGAAAACATCAAAGTCCAATCCATCGTACCAGCGAATGGTGACACCGTAACAGGAGTTATCTATAACACTGATGCTCAAATCTCCAATGAAGATTTTCCTGCGCTGATAAAACCAGTGAGTGAAAACAACTTCAATGTGCATGCTGGTCGCCTAGACAACTTTCGTTGCGTGCGAATAACATTTAAGGGCGACTGTCTTCCTTCTTACGTGAAGGTTGGTCATTATCATCACCAGGTTCGACTATTTATTCTGGAGCCTATGCAGTTTTTTAAGTGCTAGAGAATCAGCCATGCAAAGGGCGTTTGCAGAAATTCTGCAGTGTGCACCCGATGTGCTGAACACCACTCAGAAGACAACTGTAGTGCAACTACGTTGAAATGCCCCAACTGCCACGGTGCTCACAGTGCTTCGTTCAAGGACTGTCCTCATATTAAAAAGGAGATTTCTATTCTAAGGCAAATGGTGTGAGACAAATCGACTCACAAAAAAGCTGCGCAAAAAGTAACGCAAAGGCGCCGTCCTCGTCGAAGGTCCTCACGAAGGACAGTGCAAAATCTGACGAGAAAGTCACAAACTCAAGTGAAATCGACAGGCGCGGCTCCTAGCTCGGCAAACATCTGCGCTGAAAGAGAAGATGCTGGAAGATCTCTCTCTCCAAATGAATGGCCACCCCTTCAACCTAGACGATCTGTTGAGCCTCAACAGAAGCCGCCTACACGACCTGTTGAGCCTCAACAGAATCCGCCTCAAGAACAAGCACAAGATGCTGCAACGGCCGGGAAGCCAGATCATCGCGTGATGGTGATGCTAAGATCATTAGTGGACACCATTCGCATGTTGTTAAGCGACATGAATATACCGTCAGCCAAAAGTGTCCTTCAAGTACTGGACGCGCTTAGTCCAATGCTAGCAGCACTAGAGTAGACCATGGCTAACCCACCACTGTCTTTCAGGAATGAGGTTCGTAAAGCAGCAATACTGCAGTGGAATGCCAGGGGACTAAGATTGCACATTGGTGATTTTCATCGGTTTGTGTACGTCAATAAGTTTCCCGTAATCGTCATCTGTGAGCCAAACTTATCGAGTGCAATAAGATTCAGGATACGAACCTTTCATGTCGTCTACTGTTACTGAAAGTAGCAAGGTTCTGGTGTTCATTCACTGAGACCTCACTTACGCCCTTCAACCTGTACCACCTCATGACGGAAATCAATAGGTAGGTATAAGAGTGAAAAAAGGAGTCTCATTATCAATGTCATTGGCGCATACCTATCACCATCAAATCGGTTTGATTAAAAGACTACGAGACATCATAGCGTCAAAGCGTGACCCGTGTGTTATCACCGCTGATTTCAACGCTCATCATACATTATGGTGAAGTCAGAAGACCAACATTAGGGACAGAAACGTGGTGTCTTTTGCCTCCGACAACGAACTTTGGTTACTGAACGATGGCAGTCCTACATTTTTACGTGGCTCCACATAGAGCAGCTGTCTCGACTTGGCTTTCATTTCGCGAAGCCTAGTGAAACATACTGAATTGTTTACAGATATAGAACCGCACGGGAGTGATCACATTCCAGGTTAAAAGAGTGGACTTGAAAAAAGTTCAGTCTCGTATGAAATACAAATGCCGAGAACACATATCTGATTTACGAAAGGCCATGAAGATCACTGTACAAGAGACTGTGTGTAGGATCCCATCCTCTGTAAAAGTCATAGACATCGACATAGAGCTGGAGCGGCTTCGAGCCTTACGACGACGAGCTGAAAGAAGGTACCGGCGCACGAAGGACAAAGAATATTTACGGACTGCTAGACGTAGGCAGAAGAAGATGCAACGTCGGTTGGACAAGCTAGAATTCCAACACTGGATTACTTTCTGCGAGTCACTCGACCCTCGTAAGCCTTTCTCGCAGTTATGGACGACGGTACGAGGGTTACGGTCATCCCCCATTCAGAAGTCACCATTCAAGGCATTAGCCCTTCACCAAAATTGACCAGATGTTGACGTTGCTGAAGAGTTCTGCGCCAGATTATCAGAGCAAACTACAGCACTTAACAGCTCACAACTTTCGAGCGATTGTCCGCGACCTCGTGATTCCTGTATGGACCTTCCGTTCACCATTCAGGAGCTTAAGGCAGCACTCGCTTCGTGCAAAGGTACCTCCGCACCAGGACCTGACGGAATCTCCTACAGAGCCCTGTGTCATCTGAGTGAGCACACGAGAATAGCTCTGTTTCAACTATATAATGACTGTTGGCTAGAGGGCACTTTCCTCTTAAGTTGGAAAACTATTCGTCTAGTAGCACTACTAAAACCTGGCAAGTCACCATTGATACTCTCCTCCTATCGCCCGATCGCATTGGCTAGTTGCGTGGGTAAAGTGACGGGGAGAATGATCTTTGGCTGTCTGGAGTGGTACTTGCAGTATCATGACATCTACCCAAATGACATGGCTGGCTTTCGACGTAGTCGATCATCGATCGATAGCGTTGTCGACCTAATCAAGTACGTTGAATATGAGAAAAGCCATAAGCGTCTTTGCGCCTCTCTGTTCTTTGACGTCCAAGGAGCCGTCGATAACGTTACTCATAAAGCCGTCCTTGCCCCGCTAGAAAAGACTGGAGTGGGTGGCCGAATGTTTACGTGGATGTAGAGCTATCTCCAAATGCGATATTTTTTGTAGCGTTAGCTACACTGACCTAGCTGAGCCAATTTCGCATGGCACTGGTCTGCGCATGCGCAATAATACTCCACCGCCACCGCGCGCGGCTCGTCACCGGTGTGCGCGCTATTCGATGCGCTGCTCAGATGATTAGTGGTGTCGCGCACCGTAGCCGGCACCTTCCCTCGCACTCGGCCGCAGCCGCGTGCGACTCGCTGGCACCGGTGTGCGCTTTCCAGAGGAGTGCCGTCATAGCCTTGGAAGACATATGGATGCCGACGCACGCGCCTTTCCTATGCAGTCGCCATCTGATACTGCGCTGGAGCCGCTTGATAGCGCCTCTGACTGGCGTTTGCCCCTGTGGTATAAATATGGAGAAGGAAGAATAATCAGCTGAGCCTTTGCTAACGCTACGTATATCCTGGCATAGCTGAGCTAAGCCACTGCCATTTTTCTTTGTGAGTACGGAGGCTGGGAACACCTCTGCACATTTCAGTTGTCGTTGCGTCCCTCAGGGTGGTCTACTGAGCTCTGTGCTATTCAATCTAACACTTATCTTTCTCCATACGCACCTATCAAACAATATCTGTATATCAACATACGTAAATGATATCTGCATCCGGACATCTGCGGTAACTCACCTGCAGTTACGAGCGAGAATAGAGAGAGTTTCTACTGCAACTGCTTTGTACCTCCGCAATCGAGGCCTGGAAATTTCCTCCGGAAAGTGCGCTCTTCTGGCATTTACGCGCAAACCCATGACGAATTACAGAGTGTCAATTAATGGTCAAAATATACCATATTGTGGATCTCACAAATTTCTGGGCGTCGTAATCGACAGAGACATATCATGGAGCCCTGATGTGTCGTATTTGAAAAAGCGATTGATGGGCATATGTCATATTTTCAAGTTTATCGCTAGAATGACTTAGGGAATGCAGCCCAATGCTATGTTACAACTATACAGTGTGCTTTTCCTTGGCTCTATACGATACAGTCTGCCCGCATTATCAAACGCCAGCCAAACAGGTCGACGCATGATACAAAACGTTCAGGCACAGGCGCTTAGAATCTGTCTAGGTCTGCCTCAGGCTGCCTCAACAGTGACGACTATAGCATTAGCCAAAGACCACCTCGTGCAGACCCATATTGAAATTGAAGCTCTGAGAACACACATAAGGCATGTGGCCCGGACTGCCCGTCACACCTAGCCTCTCTACCAGCGGATAGGCCTCATACTTCCTTTTTTCGAACAGTAACTGCACATGGTGACTCTCTACCAACTGGTTTTGCGCCCACGGCGAGACCTTTAGTTTCTCCATGGTGCTTCAAACAGCCAGTCATCAACCTGACAATACTAGGAATACAGATAAAACGAGATTTGTCATTACCAGCCTTCAAGCAGCTCGCCTTACGTCTGCTGTACGAGAAGTACCAAGGACTGCACCCGCGTCTACACCAACGGCTCCGTCCTGCCAAACAGCTCAACAGTGGCGGTGGTTATTACAACGCAGGCCACAACCATCAAATTCAGGACAGCTAATGCATCCACACCAACGGCTGCAGAGCTTGCAGCGCTTGGCGCTGCGTTGCATTTCATTAACGACCAAAGCACGCAACCGTGGACGAACTTCTGCGACTGCAAGGCGGCACTACAGTCACTTCTGCGAAATCTATGCCGTGGTTCACATGAGCAGTTGGTATTCGAGACAGCAGAAATGCTACACCATGTAATATAGAAAGGGCACCAGGTTATATTTCATCGGTTGCCAAGCCACTGTGAAATTATCGGTAATGAACGGGCTGATAAAGCTGCCCGTTCAGCCTATACAGAAGACAACCATCAGTCAATACCTCTCTTTAGGACGGGCGCTGGTAGGAGGTCCCGCATGCTTGCTCGCCAACGCTCCTTGTCACTTGGGAATGAGCCTCTTTTTCCGCATGCAAGATTACGATCCCTCGATCCTACGTTAATCTCGCAGCTTCCAACAAAACTTCGACGAGGTGACGCTAGTGCTCTGTGCAGACTATGGTTGCGAGTCGCGTTTACCCATGCATACAAATTCCGCATGGCGATGGCCGACACCGCCATCTGTGCACACTGCGGAGATGAAGAGACAATATGACACGTCCTGTGTGACTGCCCGGAATATAACCTAAATAGACAATACCTTTCTCATGCGCTAACCAAGTTAGTTGATCAGCCGCTGTCAGAAGAAAGTATACTGCGCCATCGCCATGACTCATCATCACAGAAGGCCGTGCAAGCACTACTGGGCTTTTTGTGAACTACTGACATGTCGGAACGTTTCTCAGTGAACTGATTTTCTGTGTGCGTGTGTGTCCAGGTTCTTCTCTTATTTATACTTAACTCTCTTTCTTTCAACCCCCTAATCTCCGACCCCAGTCTAGGATAGCATACCGGATACTAGTATCTGGTTAACCTTCCTGCCTTCCTTTTTTCTCGTTTCTCTCCTTTACTTAAGTAAACAGATGAAATCGTTCAAGTCAGCGGGCAAGGTAACATTTCTCTTCAATATGTTAATGTGTTAAGAGTATAAATGATACTGGCGCTAATTGTCGCATTACCGCAGAGTTTTATGACCATCTTCAGTATTTACATTTTTTTGGTGGCTGTGAACCCGACGAACAGTTCCGGACGCATTCTAAGCAAGAATGTGCAGTTGGAGAAGGGCTGATTTCCTCTCTGTCAAGCGTGAACAGGGGTGTCCTCAGACCAGTTGGGCACTAAGAAAACGCACGAGAAAGTTAAAGCCATGGTGACCTTGGCTCCATCCAAGTTAGAAAAGCTTTCCGGTCAAACAAGGAAAGTAGACGGTGCGCCATGCTTCCTCAAGGGCTGCAGAAGAAAGGTAGATGCTGCGCCATGCTCCGATGAAGGCTGCAAAAATTAGGCGCCTTTTGCTTCCTCTAACCACAACCACCACCAACCAAAAGCTATTGTGATATTTGCGGTTGAGCACGGGGGTGGGAAGGGGGGGGGCAGCATTTAAACTAAACCGGTTGCAGCTGCACCTTTCGAGGAGAGCGAAATCCCAGATATGTGCAGTTGTTAAAGAGTAACTTCTAGCAAACTACGAGGAATTAGTAGATCGCTTGTCATTCCCTCTCTTCATTGTAGCGGCTAGATGGGGTGGTATGTTTGGTGATAAACCTGTGAGGCTGCTACATTGTTCTACCCGAATGCAGGCAGTCAAGTGTAGCACATGTACCGGAATATGAGAGGCGGTCTTTTCGAACATCACCCTACTTGCCGGCAGAGTTCTTGGAAACCCAGATCAGCTAGGATCTTCGGACGTGCGCGAAAGCTTGGCGTCATGTGCAAAGCCTTGGTGCAGTGCACTCATAGTTATATTTGGGCATCATTTATATTGTGCCTTCTCGAAATGCGCGGTGCCCATGGTTTCTTTCTCCGCCTTTGTTGGTGGACCACCAAGACCATCGAGCGCCCTATCGGCTGAAGCTGTGGATAATGCGCCCAGGGTTGGCAAAGGGCGCTATCTAAGTGGAAAATCTTTTGCATATTTCCAGTTCTGCAGTTCTTCAACGAGCTCTTTCTTTCTCATAACATTATCACCTCATGTCCACTTCTCAGTTCCCAACCATGTAAATAAATCTTCGTCTTTCTTACGAGCGCCTCATCTGACGTGTTGGACGAGGAGTCCTTCGACGAGAGCCCGCTACTAAAATGAGACCCACTGGACCCGGAGTCGCAACAAAAGTGACATCATTTAAAGAGTCTTCCTCGTCAAACTATTCGCCACCCTTCTACGAATATAGTAAAAGGAGCCATGCAACACTTTTCCAAGCAGTCGTGGAACGAATTCATTACAGCAGCTTACTGTCTCAGGAATTCGCCGCTACAATTTGTCCATCCCTCTAGCCGGACATTGATTTGGGCGAGTTTGTACATTGTTATCTGGGAAAAAAGAGCACAAAAAGGACGAGGAAACAGAAACACAGTACTTATACGAAAGCACTGGAGAGGAAATGAAGAGGTGACGCGAGATTTCATAGTATTTCAGGAAGATGATAGTTTTGCTGAACGCTACGCGACGCAGCAAAAATCCTACCCTGCCCTACCGTTAAAACACACCAATTCGTATTGTCCCATTTTTCTCTCCTCCTCACCCTGACTTTCCTTTTTCACCTCTTTGCTTTGTTATACTATGCAAAGTTATGCTATGCTTTCTTTCTATCTTGTTCTGTTTTTTTTCTTTGTACTCATTTCTTTATGTTTTCTTTTGTAGCCCCCCCCCCCCCCTACGGTGATGCTGCTCGACTGCTGAGCTGTAACCCACGAGCCTCAATCCCAGTCCTGCAGCGGCTGCATTTCCGATGGAGGCGGAAATATTGTAGGCCCGTGTGCTCAGATTTGGGTGCACGTTAAAGAATCCCAGGTGCTCGAAATTTCCGGAGCCCTCCACTACGGCGTCTCTCATAATCATATGGTGGTTTTGGGACGTTAAACCCTATAAATCAATCAATCAATCCCAGTCGTAGCGGCCGCATTATATATAGATTGAGGCGGAAATGTTCGAGCCCCGTGTACTTTGATTGAGGCGAACGTTAAAGACCACCTGCTGGTCGAAATTTCTGGAGCCCTACACTACAGAGTCTGATAATAATATCTTGGTTTACCGGATGTTATATCCCATCATTTACATATTATCTTTTCTCTTTTTTTCTTTCATTTTCACTCTCTCTGTTTCTCTCTTTGTCTCGCTCTCTCTCTTCTTTCTTTACCTCTTTATGTCTGTTTCTCTCTGTACTTGTCTCAATGTTAAGCCTATAACAACGTGATCATATAGTACCCTAAATGCTTCTTCTGCAAGCTTGGCAGGACAGCCTAATGGCTATAGGGATTGCCTTGCGACACTCGGCACATGGTTTTGAATCCCACCCCACCAAGAAGTTTTGTTTTCATTCCTTCAGTTCTCCTCTCCTCTTCCGTTGTCCTCTCCACCTGCTTTTTTAGGGGCGAAGCTCCTCTTAGTCTAACCATGTCCTGCGTGTGGCGTGACCAAGAGAAGAAGAGACGAGAAAAAAATTGGCCTCATATCTGCATGTTACACTGCAAATGTCGTTGAAACAGAATAGTCTTGCGTCTTGAGAGAGTGAACAAAACGTTTGTTTGATGTTCTGCGCAAGAAAATCGGTGAACGGTATTCTGGAGGCACTGCGTTAGAGTGCCTCGAGCGTGCAGCGGAGGCGAACAAGCGCATCAAGTCACGTCACACGAGAGACTTGAGTGCTATCTGGCAGTTATTATGGAAAACGAAGCGCGCACGCTCTGCACGCCCGTCTCGGAGGTGATAAGGTGTAGAACGCCAGGCGACGGGTAGGTGCCACCACTTGTGTCAGTCTTACCAAAGCGTTGAAAACACTTGCCTTTTCGTGCAAGCGTTGCCTGGTCAGCGCAGTGTGATGAACGCTATGGTCCCTAACATTACTTTGCAAGCATTTTCTAGTAAAAGATACGCATACGGAATATTCACGTTTTAATGGTGCCTCAGATATGCGCAATATTTGCTTTTTAATTGACAATCGCACAAGTATGAAGGCTGAATCTTGAGCAATATTGGTGGAAGCTGCGTATGGGGTCAGCCGTTCGGAGTATCGTATGGTCACTTTGGTGCCGTTTGGGGTACGGTCAAGGGCAAACAAACAGACAAGCGTACAGACAGACAGACAGACAGACAGACCAAAATTTCTGCGTTGAAAGTCCCCAAGAAAGACTATCATCTTTAAAAAATGGCAGTGGCTTAGCTCAGCTATGCCAGGATATACGTAGTGTTAGCAAAGGTTCAGCTGATTATTCTTAGCTTTCTAGATATCATGCTTACAGCTGTTCCAATGACACACACACGGTATACATATTATGTGGCACATGTATATTTCCTTTCCTGGGCAACTACTTCGGGATCCGATGAGTTGAGCTTCTCCGCTCTACTGCACTGTTGAGCAGCATGTGCACTCTCCTTCTCTATGGCTATACCAAAGTGGGAACGCGCCTCAGAGGCACTATCAAGCGGCTCCAGCGCAGTGTCAGATGGCGGCTGCACAGGGAAGGCGCGCACGTCGGCGTCCGTATGTCTTACCAAGGCTATGACGGCACTCCTCTGGAAAGCGCACACCGGCGGCAGCGAGTCGCACGCGGCCGCGGCCGAGTGCGAGGGAGGTGCCGGCTCAGGTGCGTGACACCACTGATCGTCTGCGAAGCGCATCGAATTGGGCGCACACCAGCGGTGAGCTGCACGCGGCGGCGGCGGAGTATCATTGCGCATGCGCATACCAGTGCCTCGCCAAATTGGCTCAGCGAGGCCAGTGTAGCTGACGCTACAAAAGGACGGCAGTATCACTCGAACAGCATAATAGACAGCGCTGTTTAATAGAAGTACATACAAACTGCAGTTGCGTAAGGATATTCCAGATGGTGCTGTACCGCTACTCTCCGATTGGCTGCTGCGCTGGTTGTGCCCAGGTGCACGAGGAAGAAGTACCTCCCTCAGTCTCCTCGATATAGTCGCCGCATGTGGTGGATCGTTGGTGGGACATGGACGAACTAGAGCGGCGGGCGCGTTGAAGACGCTTGCGCTCGGCTTCCTCGGCTCGTGTCTCATCGGTATTACCTGCGTACCATCTGCGTTCTCGAACGCGATCGGACGCATTGACGCATGCACGGACGAATGAACGCACGGACGGATGGACAGATGGACACTTCGCCCCACTCAGCATCATTCACTTCTTCGATATGCTGTGATTTTTTTTTACTATCGCGTTGTAAGGTGACGCTAGATTTTAGGGGCTTTCATGAAGATGAAAGATTTCAGAAATGCTACGTGACGTAGCAGAAATCCTAAACTGCCCCCCCCCCATTAAAACGCACCGATGCGTATTGTATCCACGTGTTCACAATCGCTTTGTAGTATTCCCGGTACAGTGAAGGAAGGGCACAAAAAACGCTTTTTTTTATTGCGGTGTCGTGGTTTTGTTCCGAATAAAAAAAGCAGTTTTGAACTCCCTGACCCGATTTGAACGGGTAGCCCTAAAAGCTTAAGGCGGTGTATTAGGTTCCACTGCTCAACATTTACTGATTGTCGTTTTGGGACAAAGCAGCTTCAAGCCACGCGAAGCCCAACGGACCCGAAATTACGAAGATTAGGCAAACAAATGTAATACTTAACATCCCCACGCTCGCTGAAACAACATGCTTTGCAGCTCCCATAGACACTAGCGCCACAGTTTTGCTCTAATGTATTTATAGAAAACTTTGTGGTTTCACACGAATAAAACATCGTGCTGGGCAACGAAATACGGCGTGTTTGGAAGTTTGGGCTCAAGTTTACTATCCAACCCAAAAACTAAGTACTTCGTCAATGACACGAAAAACTTTAGGGCAAGATCCTGATGCAGCGGTTAGATGGTGCGCGTGACAGAAATGTTTCGCTGAACACTGGCGCAAAGTACTTCAGAACGTACAAGTGGCATTAGGATTCCTGGCAGAGGAGCACAACAGATTTCTGATTTCGCGCGAATGAGGGGACGATACGAAAATTTGCTTATTGTTTGCCCTGCTTTCTGTATTTTTATGTGCTTAGTGCTGTCTACTGAAAACGTTCAACGCTTCGCCTTAAGAAGCTCTGAAGAGGCTTTATTTTGGACGAAATCACCGAGAACTACATACTTCAGGATTACTTTCATCCAGCTCTTAAGCACGATGTTGAATCTCCCAGCCCCTTCATTGTATCGGTTCAAGGTTTAAGGGCTTTAACGCTTAAAAGCGACCTCAAGCTATCAGACGAACTAAAGTGGAGGGCCTCGGATAATTTCGGCTACCTTAGGTGAGATGCTCTCATATGCACCGACACAGCATCAGCAGATCATAGATAACGATGCTATCGACATACGAGTTGCTGTAGAGAGCGAGGGATGTCTGTGTCAACGCAGTTCGTGCTAAGTACACAGATTTCCGTAAGAGCACCTGTAGAATTCCGCTCTTCGCATGGTATCGGACCTTCAATTGTCCACCAAAGTTCTGTATTGAATGCCGCTAAGCTTCGATTATGCTCATGCAGATGAAATTCATTGGGCATAAATTTTCCCATCTGGTACACTCTCACAAGCAAGCTTTTAAAGCAGGAATTGCAGCCATGTCTGCAGTAAACTTCTTTCCGTGTAGCAGCCGTTGCGCAAATCGGTTCGTGGGTGGAGGTTGCATCAGTTGCTCACATATGAATGGTACTTGTATAGATTCTATTTCATATATAGAATGGTCATATTGGTTCATCATCGTCATTTTGACAATGTTAGGTTTTTCAGTGCTCCGCTCGCTCCTCCAAATGCCGTTTCATTCATTTCGATGGTGTGCTTCCATTGTCAAAGACACCTATAATAAATCTCGACTTATGTTGGTTTATCAGCCACGTTCGAAACATCTGTAGCAGAATTATGTTATCAGTATTTTGCGATGACAACTTGTTCATTTGGACATACAGGCTAGGGATCTTTAATTCATTTGAGCACTGCTTCTTAGCGTATTCGGGGTCACCAAGAACCATTGCGTGTCTTTGGTTACACTTAGAGCGCATCAGATGGCGACGGCATTCTTCATAGCGATGTCTCTTGCTGGTGCACTTGAAACATCTGACGACCTTGCCTAAGCTGATCTTTTTCTCGTCTATGCTACCGTAGGAAGGGACTTGACTTTGTCACGTGCTGCTCAAGAAAGGAAAAAAAAGCAGGTACCTTTCCGATTCTTCTCGTGCCTACTCTGAGCAGATGCCGTAGGTGAAGTGCTGTGAAACGTGCCTTGTCGGTGACATAGAACACCACTACCACCGGCGTTCACAAAGGCAATTCTCTCACAAGCCTCCACCTGCAAGCGCACGTAATCGAGTAGCACTCGAAGTTTCGTCTGTGACCTTGGAAACGCCTCGAAGTTAGTCTGTCGGCTCTGTTAATTGATGTACTCTACCGAGGTATCTTTGGGCATCGCTTTGGTGAGGACCTCGACAAGCATGGAAACACAGGAGAGCTCCGGGCATCCGAGCGCCTTAAGTCCTTTGATATTGGTGTGGAAGGTGTCCAATAGGTTGCAAAACGAAGCTACATCACTGAATGACATTACCGTATAAAGTGTTCGTAGGTTCGCCAAGTACTGTAGTTTGATGATCTTTTAAACGCGGAGCATTTCTTAGCGAACTTCAGCAAGCTTGAGCGAGCGAGCAAGCAATCCGTTCATCCGTCCATCCGTCCATTCATCCATCCCATCCATCCATCCCTCCGTCCGTCCGTCCGTCCGTCCGTCCGTCCGTCCGTCCATCCGTCCGTCCGTCCGTCCGTCCGTCCATCCGTCCATCCGTCCATCCATCCATCCATCCATCCATCCATCCATCCATCCATCCATCCATCCATCCATCCGTCCCATCCGTCCCATCCAATCCATCCAACCCATCCAACCCATCCATCCATCCATCCCAGTTCATTTCATTCCATCCATCCATCCATTCATCCATCTATCCAGCCACGCCTACGACTTTTAGCGCTCCTGGCCGTTTTGATAATGGTATCGATACCAAAATTGGTGTGGCATAACATGACTGCATGACGAACATAAGTGAATAGTCATAACATGAAAATGATGACATATATGTCATGAATGTTATGATTTACATTTCATGGTTTTGCTGCTCTTGCGGTGATTTCGTTCACATGACATGTTGCAAAACCTGTATAGTGTGACATGACTGTCTGGAGAACACAAGCAAAATACCCTAATATGAAAATCATGACATGTGTGTCATGTAAGAACTTGGTAGCATACCACGTCTATGATGCGCTCACGGCCGCTTTGCCAGCTTCACATATACCGAATTTGGTATTACGTGACGTGATTGGACGACAAACGTAAATGACTTGTCCAAACACGATAATCGTGGCATGCGTGTCATGTAATATATGACTACATGCTACGCTCATAGTGCGCTCACGGCCGTTTCGCTAGTTCCACATATACCAAGCTTGGTACTATGTCACGTGAATGGACGACGAAGGTAAAGGATACGTCCAATATGCGCTGGTACCATAATTGTATATGGAGACTTTTACTGCTCACGAGGCTCAACATGTGCGATGCTTGTAGGAGCTGCATAGTATCTAAAGACGCCATTTGGCTCATAGGTTATGTACATTTCACCAGCAAAACTGAAACAGTAGGGACAAAGGGTAGATATACAAGGACGACACTGTCCACAACACAGCGATGTTACCTCGCCTTTTTGCCGTGTTGTCTAGCTTCTCTGGGTTAATTTGCATTTGCTGAACGAGCACTTCGGAACAACAGCACAAACGCTCATGCTCATGCGCAGAGGCAGCGAGTACGCAAATTCCACTGCCAGTAAATCCCATTCTGTTAGGAGGATAAATTAGAACGTCGACAAGACTGGTTCAAGTTCTACAAAAAGTGAAAAAAGAAAAGTGTCGCATTGCTTAGTCACATTAAAATGTAGGAAGGAGCTCATTAAGCACAGAGCACTAACAAATTGGTACGTTGATTCAGGCGAAATGTTTTGAGCGTTAACTATAGACCATGAAGGGCACCTTTAACGCTGACGGGGAGAAAACGTTTTTCTGCGCGTGGGACTGTACGTGGGGTGACGAATCTTCTCATAAAAGATACAAACCCATCTCAACACGGACATCCGCCGTTTAGTAGCCCCGTTCGTTAGTAGCCGATTCGCCTCCTCATCCGCGCACTGCTGCAATCTGGCTCTCCGCTTGCATAAATTGGTGCTTATACAAAAAGAGTAGCACGTGCGGAAGCTGAAACACAGAACGCGAGCGGGCGCTGGAGGATGGCCCCTAAAAACAAAGAGCATCGAGATCAGGCTCGCTGTAGTCTCTCTCACGCTTTCGTGGAACACAAAAGCAGACACCACGAGCGGCGCACAGATACCCCCTTCGTCCTACAAGCTTTCGTCTTTGAATTTGAATAATTGACAAGCGCCCGACGCACTGACTCGGGTTTCTGTCGACAGTGAGCGATACGCCGCACAACACACAGCTGCCGTTGAAATGGAGGCTTATGCACGCCTGATCTTCGTCTCCGAGCAGCGGCATGCGAATGAGCGCTCACGTGCGCCGTAGAAGAAAGACAGACAGATAGTAAAGAGGGCCAAATGAATAAATGAAGTAGAAAGCCTATGATGGAATGAGTTCCAGGCCTGTCTACGCATTCGTGCTCCTATCAGGAAGATTTGCTAACGCCCTCGTTGAGCTCGCTAGTAATATTAGGCGAGCCGGGGCTGCAGAAGCATGGCGGCGTAACAGCAAGTGCGGCGAGTGTCATAGTTACGGCGTGACTAGGCAGAGTCGATGTACAGCGCAAAAGTGACATCATCAATAAAAAGGACGGTCGGCTGGAGATTGCAAGTTCAGGTACACGTTGCACGTGAGAATCATATGCTCCAATTATTGTAGCCATATGAGAACATCACCGGTACTCGCTAAAGCTCTCCAAGTTCGTGTCTTGTTTCGTTGGTTCGTCTGCATTTCGTGAATCGTAACGTTAAATTTTCATGGCGGTGTACACACGCGTTATTGCACAACCACGCTTTCGCGTGACTTTCATTTACAAGTACGGCGATTGGATCACGTACAAGTCCGATTCTGGCGGGGGCGTAATCTGTGATGCACTTGCGAAATGTATGACCGAGCCGTTAGTGAACTATGTTAGCTGCACATTTAGAAGGTTAGCAAGCTTTGCTTTCGACGACAAGCTTCGGGTAATCTAAGCGATGAAATAAAGGCCGGACCACGCGCACCCATTGTAGAGCGTCAGTACGCGATTTCTCGACGTGGCGCCGCGCCCTCTCCCCATGAAGAAAGAGGGTGCCAAGCTACGCGATGTAATGCGCCCTCTCTCTCTCCGTATGAAGAGGCCGCGGCACCGCGTCAAGAAAGTCACGCGCTGACGCGCTGCAATGGGCGCGTGTGGTCAGGGCTTAGGGGCCGCTTCGGCTTCACGCTAGTGGTGTCAAGCCTGAAGGAAATGCGTAGCCAGGCGACCTGTTTTGTCTGTTTTTTAACTTTCTCTTTCCTTATATATCTTTCTTTCACTATTTCTAATAGCGTTTGCCCCCTTCTTCACTCTCTCCCCCACATTTCCCTCCTCATCATGTCTCCTTCCCGATTTTACACTATACTATACTATACTGTACTATACTATACAATGCTCTGCTGGCGGGCCTCAGTATTGGAGGGATTGATTAGGACGTTAATGTCCGGATTGCGCGTGCGCAGCTTTCGAGATACGCCTCAAAGCAAATCTACCAATCTTTTTTTTTCCTTTTTCAGTGCTCTCTTTCTCTCTCTGGTACTCGTTGTCCATCAGAGTTATTGCATCCCGCGCCAGTCCGATCAGCGCACGTTCTGTGGAAGCGAATCAAAATATACTGAAGAAGACGAAGAGGAAAAGAAGGTCGAAGACAGCACGTTGTCTTTGATGTGGGTGATCATTTCTCTTCAACCATCGCAGACCAAAGGCGAGCTTTCGCACTTACGCCTTTAGAAAGGTGTTGATTTTAGGCCCTACACTCAGTATCCTGGCGCATGGACAGAGGATCCATTTTTGGCTGTTCGCTAGCCATTTTTGATGGACATGAGATACAATCTAAATTAAAACATGCCGTGCACGCTTAGATGGAAAAGATCAGCTGTCGTGTTACTATTAGCTATGAGTTGCATGTGTATGTTACAAACGAGATAGCAATTGCCGTGAGGAAAGGTAGTGTTTGTAGTAGTTGCCAACTGCTAATTTTAGTGGTAGGACAAGAACGACAAGAGAGAAGGCGGGGAGGTTAACCAGGCACATGCCTGGTTTGCTACCCTACACTGGGGGAATGGGGAGGGCTATAAATATGAGAGAAAGAGAAAGAGGAAAGGGAAGAGAAGAGAAAAAAAAGACTGTCAGTCAATGGACAGGCGCGTATGCAGCGGTGGCACTACACACAAGTTAAAGGTGTTCACCTAGGCCTGTAGTCCTCAAAAAGCACAAGACGGCTTTGACTGCTGCTAATTATAGTAACGTTCGGAAATGTCAAGGCGCCAATTCCCAAGATACGGACGCGAGATCGACTCTAGATGGCATTTTGTTAAGGGAAAAATGCAAGCACATCTAATCCAGGGTGCCCCACAACGGCATACTTCATTATCATCTCGTGGTCTGCAGCATGCAAATCACCACGAACTTTTAAAATTATTACAGTTTTTATCAGTTTATTCGAGGACATATGATCCATTTTGATTTCTTGAAGTTTCTTGGCGTGCCCGTAAAGAAGATAAGTTTCCGGCCTCTCTAGAAATATCTCGTAATCAAGTGAAGCGACAGTAAATGTTATCCAGCTTTCATATATCATGACGCCAGCTATGAAAAATGGAATTCTTTTATCACATCGAGCGTTTTTATAGAGTCATAGGCATTGAGAGCAGACTGCATCCGATTTTCAACAATCGCTTGGGCAGCCTGTAATACCGCGAAGAGCTCAACTATCGTACAGAGTGAGAGCTCTAGTTAGTTAAGTCGGTGACAAGGCTCTATTTGATACGCAGAAAAAATAGCGCCAAGCCTGCGCGCAACGCGCAGCACAGTCACAGCGAAAGCTGCAAGAGCGGCCCTTCAGAGCCTTTTTTAAAATATACTTTTTGGGTAACTGCTACAAGCGCACTTGCAGGGTACCCACTGCGCCATAAATCATTATGATTTTGTGTAGTAGGCAGGCATTCACTATGCTTTCCATTGTCATTTTTCAGAGAAGAGTGGTACGCGCTACACACTTGCAAAGAATCTTGTGCAGTTTTTGATGCTGTGGCTGATGACTATGAATAATTATACTTCAAGCTTTAGTAATGGGTTGGAGCATTCTACCACCCAATCGCTGCGCGATTCAAGTTGTTTGGTGCCTTAGTGTTCCTTGGCTGTTATAAAACACTTTATTACTCATATTAACGCGATTCATTATCTGACATCTAGCCTGCCTGTGGTCAGTTTGCAAAGGGGTTTCAAACACCAGCGTGGTTCAGTGGTAGAACAGTTGGCTGGCACGCGCGAGACCCGGGTTTCGAATCCCATCTTGACCTTAGTGTTTTTTACTCTCTTAGTCTTTGTTCTCATTTCGCACGGCAGTCGTTACGGACACCAGCGGCGGACAGCTACGGCGCACGTGACTCTTTTTGTGACCTCATAACAGCTTTCGCAGTAATAAAGACGGAGGTGCGCTATAAATCGGCAAGGTACGTCTCCTGTTATGACATTTCAGATATCAAAAGCCGCAGTTACACTAGCCTTTGCTGCGCATTCGTGTTTGAATAGTAACGTGTCGCCAACGTGAAGTCGGTGCATTCCCCGAAGCGTAAAAATTTTCCTTCCAAAGTAGCATTGTGCAGCTTCCCCCTCCCCCATTTCTTGGGTTTTTAATGTCTCATGATGCGGACGTGCAGTGCACGTGCTGTTCATGTATATTTTTATGAGTGTCAGTTATTCTCTTTTCACCTCCTAACAGAGCGAAGTTAGAATTCCTTATGTTGATGGCTCTCCGCATGCCCACTGGGCTCGACCGAAGAGGCTGAAGGCTGAAAGTTTACCTCTTTGTGTACGAGTGCTGGTTTTGAGTAGGGCCTGCAGGTATGGAATATCGCATATTTGTAATAGTAAAGAAGATAAGAAAAACATGCGGCATTGTTCCACAGACAAGGCTGTCTTCATCAATGTTATGGCTGATTTCTCTAGAAGATTGGAGTAAACAATTTTTGTTCTCTATTTTTCCGCCCTCAGATCGCACACTGGAGTGTTTTGATTCGATTCGGTGGCACTGATACAGCGACAGAGACGTGACTTCGGCGGCCTTTAACGCTAGTCTCGCTGGAAGCCCGTATGCCGGTCTTCGTTCACTGAAAGTGATTCTCTTTCGGGGACTGTACACAACGGCATATAGTGCTGGATGGCTGCTCAAGGAAGAGACGGATACATACGAGGAAACGCGGGGAACGAAAGCAAATAGGGAAAAAAAGGCAGTCTCTGCTTCCCGTCCGCGTTGCGACAGTGTTGACGTCAAATTGTGTTAGCTGGAGCACAAAAGGATCCAATCGCGAAAGGAAAAGGGGCCGAACCCGGGCCACTCTCTTCCGGAAATCTCAGCTTTGCTCGGCCCGCACACAGTGGCGTGCCTCAGCAGCAGCAGCAGCGTATACACGCGTGCAGATGCACCCTCGCGACTGCAATTTGTTCCCGAGTCGTCGTCAGTGTTCGCGCCATTGGCCTTTCCACCTCTCCGAGTCGGCGTTCGTTCGCTGCCCGGTTCGGTGTTTTCCTTGCGATACGGGAGATGCGGACAGGAGGAAATGTTTCGGTTCACCTGCATCGCTCATGCGAGATGCAATAGGAAGAAAAGGGGGAATCGCGGATCGCCGGAAAGCACACGCGGTTAGCCGACCGTAATTTCTGTGCCAGTGATTACAGGTGTATTGGGTACACACATCAAAAAGTTTCAGCATTAACTACGCTTTTTTTCCTGTAAAAAATCACATGTACATGAGACAAGTTGGATGACGTCCTTGTGGACACCAAGAATTTCCGAGTTGTGAGGGTGGGGTTCCGATTTTTTTACCTACCACTATAGCCGAAACATTTTGATTCCCTACGTTGTATGCTTCCCGCATACCGGAGCACTGCCATTAACAATGGAATTGGTAACCTGCTTCTTTCGCGAGGACATCTGCTGGTTGCCACTTACAACCACGCTTTAGCTGACTTTTCGCTGAACACTTTCAGTCGTGGTGGTCGAAAGGACATACGAACACCGTTTAGGGAATCTTAATCACCAAACTACAATCTAAAAAAATGGGAGTCATATCTTTTCACTAAGTCATGGCTTGCCACATCTGCGGGCGCCAATTATGACGCACTATCTACAAATGCGGCAAATTCTCATATTGCAATGCCAATGCACTTTATATTGCATTCCAAGAAATAAGATGAGCTAACGTGCTGTATTTGTTAGTCTCAGGAGTTAATTGTAATTAGCATGTAATCTAATAGTCTATTGTTCCGCAGTGAGTCATGTTTCATTTTGACATAAAAAGAATGCAATCATGGACTCATAATGTTGGTGCAATGAGTGTTCGGTTGAATTCATTTCGAGAAAAAAATTAGAAATACATCTACACTCGTTCTGAAATGCGGCACGTCTAGCGACCCCTGGAACATCGTATTGTCTTCATCAATGTTATCCGGCTACAGCTGTACACAACACACTGAGGTAAGTCAAGACGCAGTGCCTATGCAGAAGGTTCAATTCGTCTAATGAAAAATGTATATTGCTCTCTCTTGGCCACTACTCGACACAACTAGAGAAAACAAGTTGCGTACAAAAACTTAGTCATCCACGACTA
The DNA here is from genome assembly GCF_013339725.1 of Rhipicephalus microplus. NCBI lineage: Eukaryota > Metazoa > Arthropoda > Arachnida > Ixodida > Ixodidae > Rhipicephalus > Rhipicephalus microplus. The sequence goes on from NC_051173.1 coordinate 7,028,895, forward strand.
GAAGAAATTAAACTTTTTCTAAATAGGCACGGTAACTCATTTTGGAGATATGTACTTTTCGCAGAGTAGTGGCAAGGGCGACTCTGCAGAAAAACGTTAACATGTTTAGTATTACAGAGTCTCAGATGTGGCAGGTCAGGGTCCATTAAAGATGTAACGAGAACGTTTTTAGAGCGTAATGACATTGTTCAGCAAGGTACTCTCCACATTCACGTTCTCTTGGAGCAAACCCTCAATGTCGGCGCTCCCATGAACGCCACTGTGCAATGCAAATGAAATATTTGCTGGTATGTACATTTCACAAGATGGTAAATCCACCGACCTATTGGTGGTAACTGTCCGATGCTGTCCAAATCACAGGCCAAATTCTGTTTAGGTTTTGGCTGTTATTTATTTTGAGCCGATCGGAGAGGCTGTGGCACCAAGACGACCAACTAAGGTTATTGCAGGTTCAACAAATGGACTGTTGTTTTGTGGCGGGTTCGCCTCTTCTGTCGGGAGAACCTTTGAACGCACAAGCTATTCTACACGAAACCATGCCGCAGGCGGCAGGGATGCCGATGACTCCGCCTATTTATCCGAAAACTGCAGTTAGCGTCCTTACAATCAGGACTCTGTGATTCATTTTCTTCTTTAATTTTTACAAGGCAGTAAGAAAGTTCATATTGTTGAGGGGTGGCGAGTGAGTGAATACGAATAATGTACATGTAGATGCTTTAGGACGCCAGAGGCAGCTAAGGTGAATAAATAACAAATACACGCAACGTCCGGGCAATCATAGTCTTGCTCTGTTTCTTCCATGTAACAACTAAGAAAATTTAAATTGATAATTTCAGATGAAGTTCCTCAGTTTTATTTTATGTCAGGTCCTGTGGTTCCAGTCGAAAATTAGTTGGCGAGCTAGGAGAGTGATGCCAATGCCGTACTTGTATGTTTTCAGAGGGAAATGCATCGCCAAATGGCTTGTAGCATTCGTACTATGTAATGTTAGTCTAAAGTAAGCGGCGATGGCGTAGTGGTTAAAGCATCCGCCTCGCATGCAAAAGGTCCGTGGTTCGAATCTCGGTGCCGCGCAGTTCCCAACCGGATAAAGAAATCCGCGTGATGGGACTACATGCATTAAGAGGCCTGGGGTGCGGACTTACCGGTAACCACCGCCGATAACGCACTCCCTCACCAGAGAAGGATTGGCCACCCTAGTGCAGTATCTAGCCACTACCTCCCACATGCATACGTGAATTAACTATTTGTCGAGCAAATAAAAATATGTATACATAATGTGCTATTCCTATCGTTGCCCATAGGCTGCCCACAGGCTTAAGCTTAATGTAAGATTATGCTGGACAGATATGCGTTGTCACTGATTATAACTGCTTAGTACAATCAAACGACCATCGAATACATTTAGCGGATTTAAGCTTCTTCAGACGAAGGCAAATCCTCGCACTCAAGCATTCCTCAATATTCTTGCCTGTGTGTGTGCGTGGGTGGACGGAGGACTTGCGTTTAAAGGAACGCTGAGGAGGTTTCAAAATTCGGTAAAACTTCGGGGGTAGCAAGGATCGAGATTATTGTCGACAAGAGCTTTAGAATGCGCAAAAAAACGTTTTCTTGCTCCTCCCACAAGAATGCACTGAAAGTGAGTACCTGAAAACCTATGCATCTTCGGTTCCCCTGTCGCGGAGCTGTGCTGCACTCCAACGGATGATTCCCGTCGCGCACTCATCCTACCTGCGACAGCGCTGCCTGCGTGACAAAGGTTCAAGTAAGTATAGCGAAGCTGAAAGTTCTACATCTAGATTACGACATCTAGGAATAACGACAAAATACAGCCGAGAGCTGCGTGAACAAGCGTCTCTCGTGCCTTCAACCATGGCCTCGGTGAATACCTCTTCACGTGCCGTTGTCGGACCTAATCAACGAGGCCATGCTTCAAGCAGTGCTGCTGTTCATAACGCAAAACACTGAAGATGGCGTCACTACATTCGCTCAGCCTCTCAAGAAGCCCGGTGGGCACAGCCTCGGGTTTTCGCCATAAAGGGGCTATTTCCATCCGCTTTCGAGAACTGTAGCATCATTTTTTTTTAATTCAGCAGGGATCAAACTGTCCCGACACACTAGAAAGTCTGTTTTCTTTTTGTTGTTTAGAAGTGCTTCAGCTTTCCTTTAAGTTGGACACTCTTTATAAATCCCTCGCAACATTCCCTTACCTTACGTCACTGCGAATTAAGTACAAGTTACTCTGTTGCGCTTGCCACACCGCAGAGCTCGGCTTGCGTTGCAACCACCTGTGTGACGTAACAGGGTGGTGTAAAATTAAGTCTGGGATACCGTGCGATGAAACCTCTGGTGTCTGATGCGTCAATCACTAGTGGATTCACTCGCTTGTTACGAAGAACGCCAAGTGACGTTCACTTTCTAGCAAAAAGGGAAAGTGAAGACAGATTCACTTTACGTCTCTCCACAGCCTCACAAATATTTAACAAACCAGCAATGCTCTGTGGTGCCGCAGCCAAAGTAAATCAAGATGTACTAGTGAAGGGGCACATTGATGGCACTTAAGAGTTTTCCCAAAGTACCTTATGAAGTTCGAGCTCACTCTAGGCACTAACTGGATCTGATCTTGTAGCAATGCTTGTACTTAGACGCATATTATAGTCAACATGTTTCTGTTGGTTCGAGTAGCGATGTCACAGGTTTGGAATTGCTACATGTCTAGGCTTCGGGCTTCTGTGATTTTGCGTTTTGAGGACCAAGTATGCCATTTACACAATTTATTTATTTATTTATTTATTTATTTATTTATTTATTTATTTATTTATTTATTTATTTATTTAATAGGTACCTGCATCACCATTAGCAGGCAGTATAACAGGGTGCTTTATGCACCACAAAGTGAACAATCATTCGTTTCAACACACAAATCGTCCTAAAAGTCTTTCTTACATTGCATTTTTACAATGTCTGACAGAACAGTGTTCCACTCGCTCGTGTTTCTACAAAAGGATGGACAACAAAAATTGTCACCTTTAAAAGGAAATGTGTTTATTTTCAAGGAATGGTTTCTTCTACGCGAAAAATATGATAACAGCGAGATGTATTTCTTCTTTTCTTTCTTTCTTCCTTTTATTATTTTCTTTCTTTCTTTCTTTCTTTCTCTTGCTTTATTTATTACTGCAGACCATACAGGTCCAAGCACGGTGGAGGAAGAAAAAAACAACAAAACAAATCAAACAAAAATATAGTTAATACAATTAGCAATGATCCCATATTGATTAAATGCTACATTGAATCATTTAGGTCTGTTACGGTGCGTGGGAAAAAAGAAAGGTTAAATAAATCTGTTCTCGTAAAATAAGGTGTCCAAGAATTAGGATGATGGTGGCGAGTAAGTCTTGATGTAAAGGATGAAAAATAGAGGGAGAGGTTAATTGCTAGTTTCCGACTCCAAAGGAGGTAAGAAAATTCTAAACGTGCAGCTTTCCCTCTCAGTGCAAGGTATGAAATGTTGTTAGCCTGCATTAGTAGAATGGGTGAGTTATACGTAGAAGCTTTGGAATAAATAAACCTGACTGCCCTTCTTTGCACATTCTCTAGGTGAGTATTGTTGGTTTTAATAAAGGAGTGTCACACTACATATGAATATTCAGTTTTGGCTAATTAGTGTGTTATACGCAAGTACTTTTACAGCTGGAGGAGACTGTTTGAGCTGATGTCTTAAAAGTATAAATAGTGGTACGCAGAAGGACAAATAGTATATATATGTGTGTGTATTCCATGATAAGGTATTAGTAATAGTTACACCTAAGTACTTCTATAACGTTTCCTCAGGCAATGGTAATCAGCCTAGCCTGTATTCAAAGAAAAGAGGAGCTTTTCAACGAGAGAAACGAAGATAGACTGTCTTATCAATATCAAGTTCATGTCCCCATGCGTTACACCATTTGGAAATGTTAGTAAGAGCAGAGTTAAGAACTGGTGCTGATCCCTAGGTGAAGTGATTTCATGGAACAACAAGTAGTCATCTGCAAACAATCTAATTTCCCTGCTCGGATCAATGACAGTAACGATATCATTATAGTACTAGCAGAAACGACAATCAGGGGCATAGCCAGGGGGTGGCACACCAGGGCACGTGCCCCCCCACCCTAAATTTTTTTCGCCATAGCATGGAAAGCAGAAAAGGCCCATTTTCAGGAGGTGCACCCCCTCCCACGAAATCAATGTGCTACACCCCCCTCCGAATAAAATTTTCTGGCGACTGCGCCTGACAACAATGGTCCTCATACACTCCCTTGAGGGACCCAGAGCCAACCGGAAGATAGTCAACCACCGCTCGTTAACAACCGCACACTGGGATCCAATTAGTCAAATAACTCCTAATCCATGTGATCAAAATTTCAGGAAGTTAATTTTTGTGTGTTTTAGGGTTAGTTTGTCGTGCGGAATCCTATCAAAGGCCTTCCTAAAATCTATAAATACTGCATCAATTTCACCATTTTTATCGAAACATGAAGCGAGTGCATGAATAATTGTAACTGAGTGCGTAACTGTCGAGTGGCCTTTTATAAATCCATGTTAGTAATTAAGAGGACTGAATGCTCATTCAAACATTCATTTATTTGATTCGCCATAATGTGTTCGATTAAGTTTACAACAGGATGATGTAAGTGATATCGGTCGATAATTTTCTATTAAAGATTGATCACCTTTCTTGTGTATGGACACGACTCTGGCTACCCTCCAGTCATCCGGTAGCTTACCAAGAAGTAAGGAATTACGGTAAATTATAACAAGAAACTTTGCAATAGACTCAGCATGTCGCTTCAGAAACATGTTAGGAAGGTTGTCAGGACCACATGAAGATTTAGTTTTTTAGGTTCAGTAGCATAGAAACCACGCCCGGGTAAGAAATAAATCTGACATCAGAGGGATGAAACCTTGTGTCACTGGCTGGACAAATACCAGACTTTGTAAAAACGCTCTGAAAATACTCATTCAAATGGCATGCGATGTCACTATGATCAGTAACAATTGAACCATTATTAAAAGTTTGAGACGCTAGCTTCTTTTTTTTTCGCTTATATAATTCCAAAGCTATTTAGGATTTCCTGAAATAACGTTTGGTAGCACTGTCTCAAAATAAGTTATATTTCGAAGAGCATACCGCACGTGCAAGATTTCTTTCATTTTTTTAGATTACCAATAGATATGCACCATTTTTAATCTCTCTATTTTTCGCTTCAGGCGGATGATTTCATGCTTCATCCATGGTGTCTGCCTACTAATTATAAAGTTTTTGTTTGGTTGATACAAACGTATCCTATACAGTAACGACACATATTTTTGAAGCGGCACCAAAGTGAGCTGACAGCAGTGTCGGTAAAATCAGTTAGACATGTTTCCAAATCGTCTAGTATAGATGCATCGTCTGCGCATGAGCAGTCTTTGAAAGAGCGCTTCACAGAATTATTTGATTTCACTGCAGGAACAACGTGTAAGCAAACACTGGCAAGACGGTTATTAGAAATAGCTTTTACAACTGAACTGTGCACTCTGATAACAGTCTGGGTAAAAAAAATCAAATTCAGTACGGATTTGTTGTATTCGTTCCTGCCTATGCCTGTTCTTGGATAATAAACACTGTGAAAGAAATTGAGTCAGTCTCAGGGCCTTTGTTCTGTTTTTTTAAAATCCTGCCAGTGAAGTGCGCACTTTTTGTGATATTGAAGCTGCTGTCGTAAAAATCTTAAGACAAAGTGGGCAGCCCTATTCTGAATTCTTCTAGTAGGACGACTACCTGACGAGTAAGAGGATATCAGCTTATACTGAACGTACACGTAAGTGAAATACAGCCAATATTCATATGAATAGGCCCAAAATGTCGATGTAGGAAGCCTAATTTACGTGCTGCTCTTTTTCTTATCTCCTGTAGATGCCTATTTTACCTTAAATTCGAGGTAAGTCATGCACCTAATTATTACCAATCTCTTATCTTACGTACAGTAACCTTATTTATTCTGTACTCAAATGCCTTATGCGTGTGTTTCTAGTAAAGATGATGTTTAAACACTTACAAACGTAAATGCAATTTCACATTTTGGGCACCAGGTTGAAAATTTGCTTAAATCGCTTCTAAGCGCATAACAACCAGAAGCACTATCATTAACTCTATACACACGCAGCCATCTGCAAACATCCCGAAATATGTCGCAATGCCGCTAGTGATATCATTTATATACAAAAAAAATAGGCGAAGCCCCAAGAGCGAGCCTTGAGACATTGCAGAGGTCACTGCAGTGACTTCAGAGGAGGTACCAGTTGAGTACCACATACTGTTGTCTGTGTGAAATGTATTCCGATATCTATGCAATCACTTTTTTGTACAGTTTGTAGGAATGTAACTTGCTAATAATATGTCATGTCCCAGAACGTCAAACGCTTTACGGAAATTAGAAAGACGCTATCAATTACCGGTATTTTGTCTATCGCTAGAGCGAAATCGAAAGTGAATTCCATTAGTTGCATATACAATAAAATACTCACCTAAGGTCATGTTGCTTTCCCTTTCATAAAATGTGCTTAACAAGATGTGACGTAATAGCTATATGACGTGTTTCATTACTTTGCATTTAACACTGGTCAAGGACACTGGCTTGTAGTTCTCAACGCAGTTTTTAGGTACACTTTTGTATACAGCCACGACATTTGCTAATTTGCAGTCAATGGGGACGGCACCCGTATGTAAACACTGTTTTAACAGACTGCAAAAATTGAGGCATAGAGAATCAGAGCTACTACTGATAATCAATTGCAGCTGATGTATCATCTCGACCAGTTGCTTTTCCGGGAGAAATCTTTGCCAAGAGTTCACTTACACATTCCAAGGCAAACTCAACATGTAGGATTGCTTCATTACATAACGAAACGTCCACACACAACTTGGGCCTGATGATCACTAAATACAGAAGAAAATTACCTATTAAATACTTCAACTTTGCGCTTGTCTTCTGTAACGTTGCTTAAGTACTTAATATGAAAAACGGTGTTATCGTTCTGAGCATTACACCATATTTATATATATATTTCCAAAACATCCTCGTATAACTTACCCGTCTTTCCCCAATCTGCACGAAAGAGCTTTTCTTAGTCTATTTGGTTAAGGTATCAAAATCAAACACCGACCTCCTTAGTTCTGATAGTTTTTACGGGGAGCTGTGTTATTTATACTTTAAGTACTTCCTCCCCACCGTGCGCAGCAAGAGGCGCGGTTGCTGAATAAACCATGGTTTGTCCTCAACTTCTTATCACGTTTGGATTAAAGCATCTCCGCCGGAGAGAACGTATCTCGAAAGTAGAAAAACTTTTCTTGAAGGTAGTTCAGTAACTTCTTAACGCTCAAATTATCCTCTAATGCATCAAACGTTGGAAAGTAAAAATCCAATGATCGAATAATAAAGCGATGATCAGCCTGTACTATATAAGAATACTTTTCTCGGCGGTTTCTTCACTACAGATTACCAGCAGAATTTTTTAACACTGGCATTAGTAACAGGGTTATGGTCACTTGAACGCGGCAAAGCATGAACATCTGATACAATACTAGAACCATTACACAATAACAAGTCCGTGACATGGCAGTACCATCATCGCGCGTTGTATTAAGGACGTATTGTTCAAACGCATGACTGTCCGTAAGATCAAAAAAGAGGAGCAAAAAAACAGTAACAACATTTCTGGAAGTTTCGCATGTCTACTCAATTTTCGGCAGGTATAAGGGACACTCAAAAGCAATACTTTTTCTCTCATATTAAGTAAAGGACAGTTTCACAATTCCAAAAGATCCTCTATTACTGCGCCACATCGCTTGGTAAGCGAGAAGACGCGCAAAACTAAAATGTGGGTTGAGACACAACTCAAAATTCTATCATAAATGAATGTGACGTCACACACTTCGAAGGCGTCTACTGGGTTTCACAAAGCTTCTAATTGATAAAAATAAAGATTATTCCATCTGTGGGTGCAAAAGACATAGCGCACGAAGGCTCAAAAACTTTCATTGAGCCAATGTCGCAAAAATAACAAATACATCTTAAAATTTTTGTCGTCAAGCGTTGAAACTTAGACGCGAAATTTAAAAATGGAACTCCGAATTCGAGTTTCTTCATAAGTTCGATAATAACTTATAGTGAAACACACAGCATTAGAGTTCACCGAGTGCATTTTGTCAACCTAAATCGAGTCAGTGTTTCTCTGTAGAGTGTCCTTAACGTGACCTTCGATTAAGACACGGTAATTAATAAATATTCTACAAGGTCGACAGGCTTAATAAACTGCTCATACGACGGGCTCAGTGGGCAATAGTAGAAGCCCATTACCATGCTCCTTCCGTTTGCCAGCCGCACCCTAAATAGAAAAAAGCTGTTTCTACATCAGGAAGTGGGCACTGCCAGTAAATGAAAAGTATGCTATCCATCAGCAGAACAAGGACTCCTCCACCGCGAAAGTTTCTATAGCATGGAAACGAGTGGTAGTTCGTCGGAAAGATTTTGGAATGAAAAGCGGAAGAATCTAACCATGACTCAGTATAGCACAATTGTCGTCTGGAAATTAGGCAACAAACATTGAAACTTGGCAACTTATTTTTTATGCTTTGACAGTTTATCAATGAATCCCTGAAAGGCAGCGCCGTAGTACGCTTATCGGCCGTCGCAGCTGAACCACGCTGACTCATCTAGCTGAAGGCACACTTTTCCCGTAGATAAAGCAAATCATACTTCGCGTAGTCCCATGGTTTATTACTTCTTTCCCTGGCCGTGTGTGAGAAATCTTCACTTATGTTGTAACTGGTGCCTTCAGTTTGTAGGCATTCGAAAGTATCGATTCACGGTATTTATAAGAAGAGAATTAACCCTATGCGATGCGCACGCTTTATGCTGAAGCCTATAGAGACACCAAGCTAACATCGGCACGATTCTAATATAGGTTTTTCAGATTCGGCACCTGTCTCGTTCGTAAAAGAATGGTCCAAGCCACGGAAGACCAGACTATTGCTTCTTTGCCTGTTCTCGATATTACCAATCATTTGACTAAGAGCCGTCATTGCCACGCGAACATCCTGCTGTTGGTCTGCCCCTGTTGCATCAATATCGTGTACGTCATCAACTTTGCCAGTCTGAGGCCGGTGACGTCTAGAGTGAGTTAATTTTGTTTTTATTCAATAAAATTCAATTTCGCCATCATTTTACTTTGCCCATCGCGGACCTTAGAAAGTTGCGTATCGGTTGGCCCTGGGTTAACTTCCATATTCCCGCTACATAACAGCAAAAGTAACAAAGTACTGAAGTTCGAAAAATGACGAAGTGCCATTTCGGTAGCGTCGTAGATGGACTTACCAAGGAAACATGAATAAGAGCATTCGGGGTACTGGAGTGGCGAAAAGTAGTTTCTGCGAAAAAAAAAATCAAAAGCACCAACCTGCGTGAGCAGTAAAACACCCAGGAGTGCTTCCGTCATGCTGTCGATTCCACGTCGCACCGTTCAAATGCCCGGGGGGACTCTATTTGTACCAATAAGTGACAGCCATAACTACTGGGTGCACATTGTTGTGGACCTGAGTGGTGAAAAACGTGCAATGCCGTCTGTAGGAAGCATATTTAAAGTGTTGCCGGAAAGAAGTCAGGCAGTGCATGATTGGGAGGCGGCACCAGACGCACTGCATCGTAACATGGATGCCAGTGGCACCACTGAAGAAACATCCGCCAAGATCTTCGGTTGTGCACAGACACCGCAAATGAATGCCGCGAGCGCTGCTGCAGAGACACCATGCTCCCAGACAGCCTGCGTTAGCAGAATAAAACCAATTAGTGCTTCCGCCATGCTGCCGGTTCCACGCCGGTATAACCTTCATTAAAGTAACACTAAAGGCAAATAACAATATGCGTCAGAGTAAAAGATCAATGTTTGCGAATGTCTGAAAAGGCAGTATTATCAACAGCAGTACTCTACTAATTCAGAAATAAAATAGTTGTACGACACCACACGCGCTACGAGTGAGACATTTTGGAAATGATTCAAATGACGTCAAAGCGTCCGACTACGATTAATCACTCGTAATCAAACCAGCTTCGGTAAAAGAAGAATCTAGCGGGCATTCACAACACTTAACGAAATGATGCTTGCTCAATTCTCTTTTATTCGCGGAATAGCGAACCGCTTTGCGTTACTACAGGAAAAGGCGCGAGTGCTTCATTAGATCCGTTTTCACCTGGTTTGGTTGGATATGTGGTGCCATCTAGCGGAGCCCAGTTGATCCAAGCAAGCAAAAAACTTTTGCTCTGCGGCCGCTAGTGTCGGTAGCCGCGCAGTAAAGGCGGGTGAAAATGGGTAGGGCAACTTCTACGCCAGGAGGTCTGTTTTCAGGCGAGTGATTTGGAGTTTGTTAATGCCATGCGAACCAATAAAACTAGACTTTATTTCAAGATAAGCATTTCATTCGCACGAAAGTAGCACTATGATATTTCTGGACCGCTATTTTTCCATCGATATCAACTTAATATTTGCCTTTAGTGTCTTTTTGAGTAAGTCTATGAGGTGTAACTTTAGGTACGTCTATATGATTGTTTTTATCTCTATCTTCTTGAATTTTCTGCGAAAATGAGCAGCCGGTGCCCTATAAAAGTGTCAGGATTTGTTTAAAAAGCGGTCATTTACGAAAATGCACGCCGGGACAAGTCGTGGTTCTGCTTCATAAGGGACCCCCTGGATTTCACTGCCGCAAGCCCAGGTCGTATACCTTCTTCCAGGTCCTCGGACAAGCGCTTGGCGTTCAACGCGTTGACGGGGTCTTCGGTTACATTTTTCTTGCGGGCCAGGCTTTCTCCGAGGGTGATGTATTTATGCGTCTAGATGTATGTACGTGTCTACACGTATGTGTCTAGATTCCATGGGAATTCGAGGATCAAGTGCCCGAAAGTGCCCCGGTACACCGCACTTTAGGCAAAGGTTTTCTAGTAGAGTTAGGTTTTGGGTGTAGTCTGTACATCAGCATTTCATAGATATAACTGTTGCCTTTTAATCTTTCCGGTACGGTACCTTCTTGTTTGTTGAGCTATTAGTGGATTAGTGGGCGCACTGAACGTCCGGGCTTTTACTGACTTTTTATAGTGTGTGTACAGTCCAAGTCGGTGAATCTGCGACTAGGGTGCTCTGCTGCTGGCACGAAGGTAGTAGGTTAGATTTGGGCAGAGGAAGTCACATTTTGGAGGAGGCGAAGTGGTAGAGGCTCGCGTACTATGCGATGACAGTGCACGCTCATGAACACCAAGTGGCCGAAATTTCTGGAACCTTCCACTACGGCTTCTCATATTCATATCGTGGCTTTGGGAAGGAAGACCCCATTTTAGCCCAATAAGAGCTTGGAACGAGCGGTTAACCTGCCACTTGCAAGGAAGCCAGCAGTGAGCACTTGATACAGCAATTTAAGTAGATTATGTACTAATAATAATTTCACGTGTTAAACGTCTCTGAAACTTTGTTTGTGGGAAAGTATAAGGAAAAAAGCACTATCTTTATAGTGTCTTACAACTCTGTTTTTATCTCTGCTTCTCCGTAAAGTGAGGACCACTTACAGAATGCAGACAGAATATTTTGAAGACAATGAAGCGCCAAACGCAGCCATTTCATTTCTTTGTTTCTGGTTTTTAATTTCATAGCTTACCTACCATAGCATTTAACAGCCTCAACGTTGCATTCCTGGCCAATCCCCTAAAGCGCGTTCGTCCCATTTACCTAGGGAAACAAACAAACAAACAAAGCGGCCCCTGATTTGCCATCGGCCAATTTATTCGCAATTCAGCGAACTGACAAGATGCAGTCAGCAGGGCCAGCTTGTGCGTCGCTGCAGAAAAATTCTAGCAAGCGGAGAGCGCTCGAACGTCAGAAGAAAGGGAAGAGACATTAAACAGTTGATGACGCTAATCAACGACGCCGCAGAGCCTCGCAACTTCGCTAGAATGCGAAAACGAGCAAACAATGAAATAAAGAAGCGGGTAAAGCGACAGATTCTTAAGCACGAGTTTCGTGCGTGCGCTCCAATTTAAACCGGTGGCACGGAATTATTCCAGTAAAAGTGCTGGCGTCTACCCTTCCACGCTCTTTCATCTCTAATTAATGACAGGCGCTTTCTTAATTAATTACAAGGCGAAAATGCCAGGTACGGGGCATTGAGAGAGCAGCATTTTCGCTTTCTGCCAGTTTGGTACCGTCGGTTTTTTAAGCACACAAACACACACACACGCACTCTTTCTCTCTCTCTCTCTATCGCCGAATTGCCTTTCCTTTCCACGTGACACCCTCTCTCGGCACTGCATCGTTCTGCTTACCGTTCAACTAGGGGCGCAATTCACGTCGGCCACCACGAAACCCGGTAGTGACAAATTAGCGGGCCAAAGTAAAACGAGATGGGACACTGCTGATTTCCTGCTTAGGCTTGCAACAGCGGAGAGCTCCCCCATTCAGTACCACGTCAGTAGCGACAGCGTCTAACTCATCCTCTGGCTCGCTTTGCGTCCTGTCTTCCGCTACTCTTGCTGCTCTCTCTCTCTCCCTATCTCTCTACAACGAGCAATACGAGCGTACTTTAACGTGACGAGTTTCAGTGGCTGAAAAAAAAATTGCCGCTACGTGTAACAACGATTGCTCTAAACACTACACTGGGCATCGGCAACTCCGTGTGTCGAATCAAGATTATACGCTCAAACGAAATTATTCAAACGTGTACGTATTGATAACGTATGGAGCTGCACAGCGCAGTATACAAGGCGAAACACTTGAAGAAGCGCACAAGGGCATCAGCAAACAGGGAAGTGTTTCGTTCTGTATTCTGCGCTGTGCAATTGCATACGTTATCAATCAAGACCAACTATCCTGACTTTTCCTTTGTTGTCTGAACGAGTGCGTTTTAGTCAACTACACGTGGCGTGCTTTTATACATAGTTAACAGGCTACCAACTAGAAGCAAAAGTGCTTACGACTTCGACTTGCGCTCGCCTATCATTTTTTTCTGCGTGAAATTGTTTATGGATTGTCGGGAAACAGATACACACATTGTAAATACAAATCTGTCACTTGGACGAACTTTCAATGTTCACGAGGTTGCCTTATACTCAAAGTTCCTTTTACTGAGTTGGGAGATGAATAACTTGCTTACTGAAATGTAATATTATTTGTTACTTTCACAGAAATGTCTGATGCTTTAAAGAAACGTGCTTGCCACATTCCGCAGATGCAACATTCCATAATATATATACATGTTTGTATGTGTGTATGTATCTCTGCACGCGCGCAATTTTGTGTGTGTTCGAGTGCTTGTGTGTGTGGGTGTGTGTGTTGTGTGTGTGTGTTAGGCATCCATTAGGCATCCAGCACTCGGCTACTCACCGGAAGTTCACTACCGGCCTCCGCAGTCGCATTTCGATGGAGGCGAAATTGTATAGGCCCGTGTACTGTGTGATGTTAATGAACGGTATTAAAGAAAACATGACAGTGGCAAAATTAGTGAAACCCCTCCATAGGCGGCCAGGTGGTATTCGACAGTGCTAAGATAGTGACCAGAACTCCCTTGAGATAGAGCAGGACTCTAGCATGCCATTACAAACGTAGGATCGAATGTCGATGCCAGACCATTCCCAATCGTATATTTACCTTATACACGTTATGAAGGAATCGCTTTAAAAAAATGAAAAAAAAATCTACGGTGCGGCCTCACTGGCGACCACCTTCCGGTAATGCCCTTACTCCACAGAGCAGGATTGGCCACCGTGGTACAGCGCTTGGTCACTACCCCCCTTGAATGCAGCAATTACTGCTTATATCCCTCAGTCCCCAGCGGCTGTGAAGCAACTGTCCAAGACGGTGGTCAGACCTCCGGCGCAGCGAAGGGTGCTAAGAATGTTTGGGTCTGGACAGGCCGCCATTGGAATCTGAAGTTGTCCACGATCAATGCTAGAACGCAATCTTTAGTTAGGCTAATCTAGCTGTTCTATATTCGAGGAATATGGGGGTTTAAATGGGATGCAATAGGGCTCAGCGAAGTTAGGACGACACGTGAGGCTTATACAGTACCAGAAAAGGCACGTCCTATTACTACCATGGATTAGCTCACTGAAGAGAACAATAGGGTACCCTAGGATTTATACACAATAATATCGCGGGCGACATAGAAGAATACTATATAGGTCGTGGGATTTATTCCCGGCTGCGGCGGCTGTATTTTCGATGGAGGCGAGATTGCTGTAGGCCCGTTTGCTCAGATTTGGGTGCGTGTTAAAGAATCCCAGACGGTCTTTATTTCCGGAGCCCTCCACACTGGCGTCTCTGGTGTTTTGGAACGTTCAACGCCACATCGGCGATACTAGAGATTTATTAAAAGGGTGGCAAGTATAATGATAAGAAGTATCACTACCAGGAAAAACAAGGGAAGCGCGGGTAGAGAATGAAGACGACGTTGCCTTCACTGCGATCCCTCTGAGTGGGTACGAGCCATGGCGGTGGAGATCGTCATCATCATACGGTGATCGCAGACTGAGCGCCCATTAAAAACCCCCATTAAGTTACCTTGCCTTGTGTAACAATTTGGTAAAGGTGCTGGGTAGGACGAACCCAAAGACGGGAGCTTCACTACCAGGACTTCGTCGCAGCCGCCACCTCGCCGGACTTCCATCTTCGCCGATCGTAATGGCCCAAGAGCAGCCATCCAACGCTTCGAGGCCAACTCCGATGGGTTCTGTGCCGTACTACAGAGTGCCGCCAAACTTCGGCGGAACCTCAGGAGAAGACGTCGACGTGTGGCTCAAGAACTACAAGCGGGTGAGCAGAAGCAATGGCTGGGACTCGAACGAACAGCTCAATCATGTCGTATTCTCGTTAACTGACACCGCCCTCATATGGTACGAAAACCACGAGGACATGTTCACGACTTGGGAACGTTTTGTTGAAGAAGTGCAGAAGTGTTTCGGTGATTCGGATGCAAAAAAAAACGCGCCAAGCAGACATTGTCTCAGAGGGCACAGCTTCCAGGAGAGACATGTACGACATACATTGAAGAAATATTGAAGCTGTGCAAGATCGTGAACGGGAGGATGTCTGAAGATGACAAAGTTGGACACGTTCTCAAGGATATAGCCGAAGACGTGCACAATTTCTTAATTGGGAAAGACTGCTTGAACTCCGTGTGCGACGTGATGAAGCACTGTCGTACCTTTGAATCCCTTAAGATGCGACGAATTTCTCCGAAATTCGGCCGCCTGTCCAACGTCCCCACTGTGGATAGTGTTGAAACAGTGCCGCCTAACGACCTTGCTTTGACTATACGGCAGATCGTCAGAGAAGAGCTGCTTCGATGTCAGCAGACCTATCATCGCCCCAGCGATTTTCAGGATGTGTACGTAAACGAACCAGAACGTGTGCGGACTCCTGTTTCTCTTCCACGATGGCAACCATCGATCAACGCAGCAGATGCTTATGAATATCAAGGCACACGGCAAGCTGCATTCCCACGTCAACCACCTCCAAACTACGAACGAAGTTTTCGCCCGCCTGTTTACTCAACATCGACTGCCTACAGTGCCCCTGAAGTGCGGCGCCACTATCCCAAGCCTTCCGAAAGGAGTCGCTACTCTGAGCAGCCACGCGCCCCTCGACCAATTTTCGATGGAGGCGAGAATGCTGTAGGCCCATTTGCTCAGTTTTGGGTGCATGTTAAAGAACCCCAGGCGGTCTTTATTTCCGAAGCCCTCCACGACGGCGTCTCTAATAATCATATGGTGCTTTTGGAACGTTAAACGCCACATCGGGGATACTATAGATTTATTGAGAGGGTGGCAAGTATCGTAATTAGGTTTAACAAAAGGTACAAGACAAAGTGCCTACGTGCCTACGTCGAGCCATCATGATCATGTCACTGAACGCCACTACGAAGACGTGGAGTCGTCAATTAATAAAGACACAGTACACTATACTGACAGGCGACTTTAATCCCAAAGTAGGCAACAAACCGGCCGGAAGCAATGCAGTGGGGCAATATGGCATCGACTCTAGAAATGTCACGGAGAGTTATTAGTAGACTTCGCAGAACGTAGCAAGTTACGGATTTTGAATACTTTCTTCAGAAAATGGGCTAACCATAAGTGGACGTGGCGGAGTCTTAATGGCGAAACTAAAAATGAAATAGACCTAATTCTGTGTGCACACCCAGGCATCGCACAGAATGTAGAAGTAGTTGGCAAGATCTGATGCAGTGATCATCGAACGGTACAAACACCTATTCACCTAGATTTAAAGAAAGCAAATGCATAAACAAATGCAAAAGAAGCCAATAATAAGCTAGCGATCAGAGGGAAGCTACTGTAATTCAAAGTTTCGCTTCAGAATAGATTGACGGCTCTAAACTAGGTAACCGACGTTGTAGTCGCCGCAATGAACGATAATTTTACCAGTATCATTAAATAGTGTGCAATGAAAGTCGTAGGTACCGTTACTAGACTGAACAATGGCAAACTATCCTAGGAGACAAAAAATCTCATTACGATACGACAAACCACGAAAGCCTCAAATGCGACCGACAAAATTGGGCTAGTGGAGCTATCGAAGTTGATTAATGGGCGTAAGACTGCCGGCGTCAGAAGATATAACATGCAAATAATCGAGCAGGCTGTGTAAAGTGGCAGAAGCCTAAAAGGTACGAAGGCAAACTTGTGCATAGGCGAAAATCGAATGTATGCATTAAAATACAACGATGGCAACGTCATAACCAATATGCATAGCATAGTTAAGGTGGCAGAATAGTTCTACAGAGAGCTGTGCAGAAGGTGAAACAACCGGGATAATATCGTAAGAAACAATAATAGCCCAGAGGAATCCAACATGTTACGAGTAACTCAGCGGAAGTAGGCAAAGCCCTACAAAAATACAAAGAAGCAAGGCCGCTGGTGAGAATAAGATAACGACGGACTTACTGAAAGATAGCGGTAAAATTCTGTTAGACAAACTATATAGCCACCTTATATACGAACGGTCTCTTCACGGGAAGGGTACAAAATTGACTTGACGGGACAAAATCTTGGAAGAACACCAACATCATCTCAATCGATAAGAAAACAGACGTCAATGACTTCAAAAATTAAAGACCGGTCAGCTCACGGTCCGTTTTCCACAAATTATTTACAAGAACAATAACCTACATAATTAGGGCGACAATAGAGTTCAATCAAGCAAAGGCCCAAGCAGGATTTTGTACAGCCTACTCTACAGTAATCATATTGATGCTATAATCAGTTGATAGAGAAATGCGCGGAGTATAACCAACTTCTACACATATAGCCTTCATAGATTACAAAACGGTGTTTGACTCAGTCGAGGCATCAGCAGTGATGCAGACACTACGGAATCAGGGCATTGACGAACCCTTCATAAACAAACTGGAAGATAGTGCCACAAGGCAGTAGTGGGATTGGGGCATAAAGCGGTAGAGGGTCCCTGGCTAAAAGAGAAGACTACGAAGTGGATATAGACTGGTTCCAGCCCGCCAGTGCGCCAGGCATTGTCATCGCGTGTAATCGTTGTAAATATCTGTAAATATACGTTTTCTTGTAAGATTATTGGTGGAGGTGCTGGGTACGCCTACCTGGCTTTTCCGGCAAACCAACACGGAACTTCGGAGTGGTCGCCACCTTCATTTTTCTGCAATGGCTCAACAGGCCCACCCACAAGAGCAACAGCAGCCGCAGCTGCAGCACCAGCACCAGCAGCAGCACCAGCACCAGCAGCACCAGCACCAGCAGCAGCAGCTGCCTCCTCTGATTCTCCTGCCTCCACGAGACCCCGGAACCTTCTCGGGCACAGGCAAGGACAAGGTGAATGTTGAAGATTGGGTCGCTTTGTACGAGCGCGTGAGCGAATACTATAGGTGGGACCCTACGTTGATGCTGGCCAACGTTGTATTTTACTTGCGGGATACGGCGCTCACCTGGTATGAGACGCATGAGTCGGAGTTGACCAGCTGGGACGTTTGCAAACTGAAGCTTCTCGAGTTATTCAGCAGGCCATTTGGGCGACAGCAGGCCGCGAGGAAAGACCTGGAATGTCGCGTGCAGACATCGACAGAATCGTATGTATCTTACATACAGGACGTATTGGGCCTCTGTCGAAAGGTGGACGAGAACATGAGCGAAACTGACAAAATCGCTCACATATTGAAGGGAATTGCCGATGACGCGTTCAATCTGTTGATCGTTAAAGATTGCGCCACCGTCGACGCGGTTGTGAAGGAGTGTCAGCGCTTCGAGCACGCCAAGAACCGTCGCATAACCCGCCAGTTTGCGCGTCTGCCTAATACTGCAGCCACTTCGACCTGTGAAGACAGCCCCAAGTTCACGCAGGCTACATCGTCCGAAAATGTCACCCGAATCGTTCGTCGCGAACTCGAAGCAATGGCTCCTGCAGCCATCGCCTCTGACGGTCCTCAAGACAACGCATCCACCGTCTCCCTCATCCAAGCCGTCGTTCGCCAAGAAATAGCAAATCTCGGTATCACACCTGTTTGCGCTGTTCGCACCACCGAGAGCTCGGCTTCTGTTAACCAGATTCCGGTGTACCCTTCACGCTACCCTTCCCGCTACCGGAACCCTGCTGAATGGAGAACGTCGGATGATAGACCAATCTGCTTTCACTGCTCTCGCGCCGGCCACATTGCACGCTACTGTCGCAATCGTTGGTCATCCAATTCATCTTGGAACACTGGGACATGGCGTCGCTTTGAAGGCAGTTCTCGCCGCTTTTCTACTCCGTACGATCCACAGCCTGCTCCTACTAACGTTCAGGGCCGAAGGTTCAGCCGGTCGCCATCACCCCAAGGCCGCCGATCTCTCTCGCCGATGATTTCTCGATCCAGGTCCCCTGCACGACCTGGGCCCTCAACCTCGGGAAACTAGACCATGCAGCTCCCGGAGGTGACGCTGCATTAACGACCCATTCTGCAAATCCTCTGTTGACGATTCCTACACGCCGCAATATTTTGGACCTTTTGGTGGATGACGTTACCGTTACAGCCCTGATAGACACTGGTGCACAAATTTCAGTCATGAGCGCTGCTCTCTGTACTAAACTGCGAAAAGTGATCACGCCTCCTATTAAGTGTGCAGTAATGCTTGCCGATGGGAGCACATCTGCCGTTCTCGGCATGTGTACCTCTCGCGTATGTATTGCTGGGCGCCAGACCGTCGTATTGTTCACCGTGCTTGAGCAGTGCCCACATGACGTGATTCTTGGCCTCGACTTTCTCTCTGCGCACTCCGCCCTTATCGACTGCTCGACAGGTCTTCTTCAGTTGGAACTGCCTTTTGACGCCGCTGTTGCCCATGACGCTCAAAGTCGCCTTTGTGCCACCGAGTTCCTGCATCTTCCGCCGCAAGCCGTGACTTACGTGCAGCTCGTGTGTGATCCGCCTGTGCGCGATGGTGAATATGTCGTTTCACCTATTACCGACGTTGTGCTAAAGCACTCCATTGCTGTCCCGCACACCGTGGTGAGAGTATGCCACAATCAGACCCATCTGTCTCTTTTGAACTTTGGTTTCTCCACGCATGTGCGGCCTGCTGGTATTAAACTAGGCGTCATGTCGTCGCTGCAAGAGTGTGATATTTCTGAACTGTCGGCTCAGCAACCTACTCCGCATGTCAACTTGCTCACTGCGCCCAACCTGTCAAGCATTGACATTGCCAAAATGATAGCGCCAGATCTTTCGCCCTCCGAAGCACAAGACCTCCACCGTCTGTTGACATCCTATGCGGACATATTCGATCTTGACAACCGCCCTTTAGGCCAGACATCAGTTGTGACCCATCACATCAACACCGGCGATGCCAACCCAATTCATCGCCGCCCTTACCGCGTCTCCGCCGCCGAACGCTCTGTCATCCAGAAAGAGGTCGAGAAAATGCTCGCCAAAGGCGTCGTCGAACACTCATCTAGTCCGTGGGCATCCCCGGTAGTGCTTGTCAAGAAGAAGGACAACACATGGCGGTTTTGCGTCGACTATAGACATCTCAACAAGGTCACTAAGAAGGACGTTTACCCTTTACCAAGAATAGATGACGCCCTTGACTGCCTTCATGGCGCAAAGTTTTTCTCGTCCATTGACCTTCGATTTGGTTATTGGCAGATCGCTGTTGACCCACGGGACCGAGAAAAAACAGCATTTGTAACCCCCGATGGGTTATATCAATTTAAAGTAATGCCGTTTGGGCTTTGTAATGCGCCGGCCACCTTTGAGCGCATGATGGACTCCCTTCTGCGCGGCTTCAAATGGTCCACTTGCTTATGCTACTTGGATGATATAATTGTTTTTTCACCGACGTTCGCAAGCCATCTAGAGCGACTGTCCAGTATTCTCCAAGTATTTCGCAACGCTGGTCTCCAGCTGAACTCTTCCAAATGCCGTTTCGGCCGTCGCGAAATAACTGTACTTGGTCACCTCGTTAACGCATCTGGGGTACAGCCCGATCCGGACAAAATTCGCGCATTGACTCAATTTCCCGTGCCCTCTTCTCATAAGGATGTCCGGAGCTTCCTTGGTTTGTGCTCCTATTTTCGCCGCTTCATCCGAAATTTCGCCGATATTGCGCGGCCTCTCACCGAGCTTCTTAAAAAAGACGTCCCATTTACTTGGAATTCGCCTCAGAGTGCTGCATTTTCGGCGCTCATTGCAGCCCTCACGACTACGCCAATATTAGCCCACTTCGATCAGACTGCCCCGACAGAAGTTCGTACGGACGCGAGTGGCCACGGAATTGGTGCTGTTTTAGCTCAGCGTCAGCATGGACGTGACTGTGTCATCGCCTACGCCAGCCGCCTTTTATCCCCTGCCGAGAGGAACTATTCAATCACCGAAAGAGAGTGTCTTGCTCTTGTTTGGGCTGTCGCTAAATTTCGCCCGTACCTCTTCGGCCGCAGTTTTACTGTTGTAACTGATCACCATGCACTCTGCTGGCTTTCCTCGCTAAAGGATCCCACGGGACGTCTCGGTCGTTGGTCTCTACGCCTCCAAGAATACACCTTCTCGGTCGTGTATAAATCTGGTCACCTCCATCAAGACGCCGACTGCCTGTCACGGTATCCAGTGGATCCACCAGACGCCACAGAGAGAGCTACGGAGGCTTGCGTCTTATCAATATCAGACTTTCTTGATATCGCTTCTGAGCAACGCCGCGACCCGGATTTACTTCCCATCATAGAAAGCCTGAGTTCCGCTACTCCACCCACTTCTCTGAACTTGTATTTCCTTCATGAAGGAGTTCTCTACCGCCACAACATGCGCCCTAACGGCCCTGACCGCCTTCTCGTCGTGCCTTCCCATTTGCGTGTAGATGTTCTCCGACAGCTTCACGATGAACCTGCCGCTGGTCACCTGGGAGTCACTCGCACTTATGATCGCGTCCGGCGCCGTTTTTTCTGGCCACGCCTATATCGCTCTGTGCAAAAGTATGTTGCCAGCTGCGACCTTTGTCAACGTCGAAAACGACCAACATCGCTTCCAGCTGGCCTTCTTAACCCTATTGAGATCCCTGCTGAACCATTCTACCGCGTAGGGCTCGACCTTCTCGGGCCATTTCCCACTTCTGCATCCGGGAACAAATGGGTTGCCGTGGCGACCGACTACGCGACACGTTATGCGATCACCCGCGCTCTTCCAACCAGCTGCGCTACCGATGTCGCCGACTTTCTGCTACATGACATCATATTGCATCACGGCGCTCCTCGACAGCTTGTTACTGACCAAGGCCGATACTTTTTATCTCGCGTCGTCCAGGATATCGTACGTTCCTGTTCCACGAACCACAAGTTCACAACGGCATACCATCCACAAACTAATGGACTTACAGAGCGCCTGAATCGCACTATCACGGACATGTTGTCAATGTATGTTTCTCCAGACCACCGTGACTGGGACGCAACGTTACCCTACGTCACCTTCGCTTACAACTCCTCCAGGCATGACACCGCAGGCTATTCCCCGTTCTACCTTCTTTATGGACGGCAACCCTCTCTGCCTCTTGATACACTCCTTCCCGCTGGTTCAAGCTCCCCTGTCACATACGTCCGCGATGCCATAGAGCGAGCCGACGCAGCACGACAGATTGCCCGAGAACGACTCATGCTTTCTCAAGCCTCTCAGAAAGATCGATACGATCGTCACCACCGTGAAGTTTCGTATGCACCAGGTTCTCTCGTACTCTTGTGGACCCCATGTCGTCACATCGGCCTCTCCGAAAAACTTTTATTTCGCTATGACGGACCATACAAAGTCCTTCGCAAGATCAGCAACCTCACCTACGAGATACAGCGAGTCGTCGACGAAGCGCACTCAATGCCACCACCATCCACTGTTGTGCACGTCGTAAGACTGAAGCCTTATGTGTCACCCAACACTCCCCTTTCGTGAAAAGCGCCGGGTCGGCGCTTTAACGCCGCGGGGTAGTGCCACAAGGCAGTAGTGGGATTGGGGCATAAAGCGGTAGAGGGTCCCTGGCTAAAAGAGAAGACTACGAAGTGGATATAGATTGGTTCCAGCCCGCCAGTGCGCCAGGCATTGTCATCGCGTGTAATCGTTGTAAATATCTGTAAATATACGTTTTCTTGTAAGATTATCTACAGCAAACACACAACCACGATAGTTCTCCAAAAAGAAAGCGACAGAATCTCAATAAAGGGTGTAAGGCACCTCCCTGTCCTTCCTTTTTCCTTCCTTCCTCTATCTTAACAACCTTCGATTCGCTGATGACCTTGCCTTGATGAGTACCTACGGGGACGAATTACAGCTCATTATTACTGAACTGGTCACGGATAGCAGAAGAGTAGGTCTGAAAATTATTATGCGCAAAACTGAAGTGGTGTGCAACATTTTTAGCAGAAAGCAACGCTTTGCGATAGTTGGAGATGCGCTGGTAGTTGTAGATGATTATGGCTGTTTAGGCCAGGTAGTAGCCATGGATCCGAACCTTGAGAATGAAATACGTTTACTACAATCACGTTAACCAAGCATTCTCAAATCATGAGTGGTAATGTACCACTCACCTTCGCGAGAAAGTTATATAACAGCAGCATCTTGCATACTTACCCATGCAGCAGAAATCTGGAGGCTTGCAACGAGGGTTAAGTTTAAATTGAGGGCGACGCAGCTAGAAATGGAAAGCCAAACGATAGGTGTAACATTAAGAAAGAAGAAGAGGAAAAAGTGGGTCAGGGAACAAACAGGGGTCAAGGATATCATAGTTGAAATCAAAAAGAAGAAATGGACATGGGCCGGTCACAAAGCACGTAACCGCTGGTCATCACTGATAGCTGACTAGATTTTCAGAGAAAGCAAACACATGAAAGGGGTACAGAAAGTTAGATGGGGTCAACTCCCTGAAATATTTAAAAACGTGGTATACTTCATATCTTCCGTTTTCCTCGTAGTTTTGTATATTATGCCCGTATGACCGATTAGCGTAAAATTACATTTTGTTTTCAAGTGAAACATTTTCAAACCAAGAAAAAATCGAGAAGCATCGCCAAATGACGATGGTCATTTTATGAAGAGTGCGTTTTCGTGAATTTACTATCATGCTAACAGCAACGCAAACCATATATCGCAAGTATTTTTCTGTGTAGCACAAGTACAAGTAATGTAGAAACAGCTCACTTGACTATCTCGGATTCTGGGCAATTAAGGAATTTCGAAAAGTTCTCGAAAAGCGCTATTCGTCATAGGTTGTTGATATTTACAGCACTGATAGTCCGTTTTGCGAACAAGTGTCCTCTGCATTTTCATTTGTCTAGTAATTTCCGAAGTAATCAATTTTGTTTTTCTAATCATCGAAACAAACTGTTGGTCAAATTAAAAAGCTTCAATAAAAGAAAATCCGCTCTCAATTTTGCTCAAATATTTTTATATTCTTCTCGGAGGACTGTAATATTATATTGGGAAAGAGAAAACACGTTCTATAATTTTGTTTACAAGAAGTTTACAAATTTTCAAACATTGTATTTTCAGAGAATTTTCGTTTCAGAGCCTGACATCTCTTAGCAAGCAAATACAAAACACGCTGCATTTCTTTGATTTTGCGAAATAAAAGTAATAAGAGTAAAAGAGTAATAAGAGAAATAAGAGTAAGAGTAATAAGAGTAATAAAAGTAATAAGAGTAAAAAGTGTTCTCTTAAAAAAAACAACGACCTCTCGAATGTAACGCATTTAAATATACTTTTTGGTTGTGCACAAAAAATAAGACACGGCTTTGCCGCAAAGGTCACTTGCAGAATGGCAAGCAGATAGAAACGTTCCTCGTGTTTCTCACACACAAACAACGCACGAAACGTACTCACAGGTACAGATTAACGCGAATAAGCGTCTCGGCTGTTACTTCGATGTGTCTTAAAAGCACGCCCTTTTTGCAAACGGGGGCTGTGCAACGATTACAGCGACCTTTGTGCGCCCAGTAACTGCAACAGAATCGTACCGACGAAACTCAAAGGCTAGCCAAGACATACGATTCTCCCCACTGCAAGATAAGGGCACGCGATCGAACGTACACCCCTCTATTCTCTATGTGAGCCAAAGTACGCGTGAGAAATGAGAGCCACCACGCGCTCACTGTGCCATCTTGCTGATAATGCTGAAACACGATACCCGCCCCCCCCCCCCCAAGATGCCCGCCAACGGCGGTAAGTAGTAGATATGAATAGCTGCCATTCAAACTTTGAAGGCGGTACCTCTCGGTGGCTCAGTGGTTAACGCCTCGCATTCTCGATGCGGAGGACCCACGTTCTATTCCACGCGCCGGAGTCTGTTCTTCTAGATTTTTCTTGCCTTTTTATACAGAGAGATACGTACACATATACGTTGCATGACGCCGCCGCTGCCGTAAAATTGAGCTGAGAGTGTCCATATATTTGCTATCACATTACAAGAACGGGGGACAGGAAGAAGCAAGATAAACACGAGCACCACTGAGAATCCTTGTGTGGCTACTTTGTATGCCCATGTTTTTGCACAAACTCGTTAACATGAAAGTTTGTCCAACTAGGCCAACGCGCAGTTTTGTTTCATTGCCTTTTAATTGTTCGCGACATTATTCTAGTGCTCGTAGCGTGCGGCACGCACCTTTTCGTGTCTATATGTATGCCCCTTTTTTTGTAAATGTGCTAATAAAAAACAATGAAGCATCACGCAAAATAGCTGACCCTTATTAGCACATTTACCGAAAAATTGGTATAACACCTACAAATTAAGAACCCGCCAATGGCGACAGCGTCGACCGAAGAGCAACAATATGCAACCTGAGGACCACAGCCCCTCGCTTCGCCCAGCTTTGCCTGGATGGATGTGGGGTTTAACGTTCCAAAACCACTATATGAATATGAGAGACGCCGTAGTGGAGGGCTCCGGAAATTTTGACCACCTGGGGTTCTTTAACGTGTACCCAAATCTGAGCACACGAGCCTACAACATTTCCGCCTCCATCGGAAATGCAGCCGGCCCAGCTTTGCATCTCTGCAAATCATAATACTGTGATATAGCTTGCGTAAATTATATACTACATTTCCCCTTGGTCATCGCAGCCCGACCAGTTCCCTGGATATGCGCCGTATATATACGGGTCGTGTGCGAGATCCAGTGGTCCACGCTCTGTGCCTTACTGCATAAGTAGAATAGTGTGCATTGTGCGGGCGTGCGTAATGCACGGTGGCCTAATAATGTCAGCATTTGTGCAATTACAAAGCAAGTTGAAGAAAACTGATATAATCAATGAATCTACCTGCGAGATTGAGTGGTTGGGAAAATAAAAAAAAATAAGTAGTGAAAACTTTTCACTCCTGTTAAGGGCATCCTGTAACGGTATTTTTGCCAATCTAAACCAGGCGAAATCCACACAAAGCATGCCTCGTTCGTTGCTAGGACTACTGCCACCTAGATTAGAATAACTCACACTTTCTCAACACTGCTAATAGCATATGGTTTCATGGTGTGCAATTTCGTGCCAGCAAAACTTAACCTCTTGACGACTGCATTCTTGAAGCTAGTTTCTTTTGCGGAAGAGAACTTGTGTTTTGCACCAACCTTTTCAATTTGGGGGCCGCATGACTCATGATAAAGAACGTATTGAGAAAGTTCACTGATTAACACCTAATTTATTCATTCCATTCCAGCCACAAAAGAACAGAACAAGAAGGCACGACTGCAGAGGCTGCCTTTGGAATGAGAGATAACGAACACAAGCGAAGTCGCAAAAATGCATTTCATTCGAGATGTCCTCTGGACGGCCATGGTTTTTAAGTAGCGGCTATGCAAGAGCGTTTCCCATCTGTGCCCGCTGAAGGCGGCGCCGATGGCTTCACAGTCCCACAACACATAGTTGAATGTTTCTGATAGTCCACAGGCAGGGCAGTCCGCACTGGCCGCCAAGCTCGGTTGGGCAGTCCCTACATGGAATGAGCGAGGTGGCGTGGGCACTCCCCTGAGTCTTCTCAAGACTAAAATAGAGTTTTAATCATCATCATCTTTCTTCTCCTCCTCGTCCTCATCATTAACATCATCATCATCAACATCTTTATCATAGCAGAGGTTGTTGTTTTTTATTTATTTTTTTTTAACTGGCCCAGAAGAAATGTAGTGTTGTCACTAACCGAAGCACACGCTAAACTGGGCGTCGCTCGGGTGTGACTCACGTAGCGTCTTACCTAATAATTGCTCAATTTCGCACCTCATGATTGATATGTAGAGTTTAACGTCCCAAAACCACCATATGATTATGAGAGACGCCGTAGTGGAGGACTCCGGAAATTTCGACTACCTGGGGTTCTGATCTGTTCTGTTTTAACTGTTTTGCTGTGGAGAAGTTGAGGTGCCTATTGCCTTGGCTACTCCATATCACAAAGTTCTGCAGCGAAAAATAAAATAATAATACAGAACGGTACCCAAAAATTAACAATACGGAAAAGAAAAAACACCTAATAGCACACTGAAACCAGTTCAAATAACATGCCAATACACAGTTTTCTTCACGCAGTTCACACAGTCATAAACTACTTACACGCACACCTTACTAATCTGATGCCAGTATATACATGACCACATTTTACATAACACCCATCTCTGGCTGTCAGTCATAGGCGCTTGTCCAGTTTGGTCTCCACTAAAAAGTCTGTCAGGAAGATTATTGCCTTTTTCTGGAGATGTTCTCAGGCCACGGTCCAAGTAGTTTCTTTATTGTGAGGGGCCGTCTGTCCAAACTTGCTAATTTGTTCTTTAATTTTTCTCTTTCCTTCGTGTATTTAACGCATTCCAAAAGAATATGGCGAACATTTTTTTCTGCATGACCACAATGGCATTCCGGTGAGTTGGATCGATGTATCTTGTGCAGGAAGCTGTTTGTGTATGCTACTTCCAATCTAAGTCGGTGGATCAATGTCTCTAGGTGTCGTGGGAGGTCTGTCGCTATGGAAAATTTTCTCTGTGGATCAACTTCATAAAGTACCGTTCCCTTTGATTTAGGGATCTCAAACCACTTCTCCATCAAACAATGGTTAGCTCCTTGCGATATAATATGTCGAATATCCGCCCCAGACATAGGGATTGTGCAATCTCGTCCTTCCTTCAATGCTTTCTTCACGAGACTATCAGAATCTTCATTTCCCTTTATTCCAATGTGGCTGGGTATCCATTGGAACACGATGTTGTGACCCTGCGATGAGGCATATTCCACAGTTTCCGCGATACATTGTGCTATTTTACCATTTTTGTAAGGTGATCTCACATTTCTGATTAGCTGAAGAGCAGGTTTGCTATCAGTGCATATCACCCATTTTCGTGGCTCGGAATTCTCGCAGATAAGCTTAACTGCTTCAAAGATAGCCACCAATTCTGCTGTCGTCGATGAAGATTTGTTCGATAATTTGTACATCTTCTTTTTCTGAATTTCGGGTATAAAGACTGGGGTCCTTTAACGTGTACCCAAATCTGAGAACACGAGCCTACAAGATTTCCACCTCTATCGGAAATGCAGCCGCCACAGCCGGGATTCGATCCCACGACCTGCGAGTCAGCAGCCGAGTACCTTAGCCACTAGACCAACGCGGCGGGGCAAAAGTTTCACACCTCGAGCAGACACCTATATAGAGCATAATGTAGCAATATCAGCTCACTCCTTAATTTGCAACACTCCTTTAATCACACGAACGCTCACTCGTCTCGCTTTAATATGATTTCGTAACATCCACGCAGAATATACGCGAGGATCGAACACCTCGTCGCTTCGCTTCATCGTTTAAAATGTCTTTAAGTGCTCCCCCTCTTCATCGTTAGCACACACAGATAGAGTTACTCAAAGTGATGAAGCAGCTTGCGCTACCTAATGCGTTCATGTGTTTTTTTTTTTCGCTAGGTGAAACACATATCTCAACACCATCGGTCTCTTGGCGCCGGCAGCCGTTCTCAAGTTTCAAGTGCAGCCGGCTGCCACGCGGCCGCTCTATTTTAAGAGCTCGAGTGTTTTCTTGGCAATGGAGGTTTTTACTGTTTTTTTTTCGCTACTAAGCTCCTACCTAGCTTTCCCTCTTTCTCCTTCTCTTCCGTCCTGCTCTTGCTTGATTTATCGCTTACAGAGCAAGGTGGTGAGCTTGCTTGGTTTCGGGTTACCCTTCCTCGATGCGCCTTCACTTTTTGCCCGATATTAAATACGCCTCCAAGCGGCCGTAGCCTATTCTCCGCGGAACATGGGGAGCTTTTAATAATCTCTACGAGCAAAGTGGAGCTTTTGTCTATCGGATGAAACAAAAATTAGAAGGCAGTAGAGCCTTCGACGGCGTCACCTGTGCGGGGTCTTTCCGAGTAATACAATTCTGTCGTAATCTGGGCGCGCCCCTCGCCAAGGTTTCCACGCGACCAAGGCGGCGGATGGCTCATTTTCAACACAGCTGTGACAATTCTCACATACGAGAGCGCGAGAGCTAAGCTCAGCCGAGGGATCTAATTATGCGCGTTCCTTGAACGCACGGTGTGGCGACCATTCCAAGCTGACTCGTATATCAGAACACTCGAAGTGGCGGACTTTGAGCGAACGCGAAATAAGAAACGTCGACGAGTAGCCGACGAACGAAATTAGGAAACCAGGAGCAAGAAAATGGTGCGTAGGCACCACTACGGGACTCCACTTCACGTGATCAGGCAGTGTCGGGTGGCGTTTCATCGAGAAGGACGGTGCGTGTCGTGTTACCCGTGACAAATCCTGCGAGGAGGGATTAGATTTGAAGCGCGATTTCGGGATGGCCGATGAAGAAGCAGGGAATCGAAGCGCGCCTCTAATACAAGAGGGTGTGTGCGAGACCTCGTTGCTCTGTGTTTGAAAATGTTTGTCGCGCTAAAAAGGCAGGCAGCATTGTTGCCCTTATTCCATGTGTATAGAGTAATTTCATTTCCGTTAAGGCCGTGTTATACGAGACGCCTGGATTTTCGGCGAGAAAACCAGAAATGCGAAAAACAGGAGCACTCTGAAAGGACGCCCAGACGGTCGTCCGATGATCTTGTTCATTTCCAAGGTGTTGTGTTCACCCATGGTTTTTTTTGTTTTTAATTCTAAAAAGTAAATAGCAAAGAAACATCAGGGAATCAAAATAACAAGTTTACCATGTCACCCATTACATTTTTTTATTTCTACTCGTCGGCAAGTCTTAGCTCATCTCAATACGCTAATCATGCTGCCGATTAAAGATGTGAAGGGTCAACTTGTCGGCTAGTTGGCTTAACATTTCGTAAAGAAACGGCGTAAAACACCACTATAATGAAGGCGCACACAAACGAACGCACAGCCCTTCATGTGGTTGTGAGTGTGCCGCTATTGTCCTGGTATTTCGCGCTCTTTTCCTAAGAATACAGATAATTCATATTTCACTTATGATCAGTGAAGTACCCTGATCAGATTCTTCCTGGTCCAGTCTGCACAAATAGCGTTGTTATTGTAGTACACATATAACGTGTCGAGCGTGACATTATGGTGTTTGCCGGAAGTAACGTCTTTTCAAAGTCACGTTTGGTGTGTGTACATACATGATCAGCGAGTAGTGGTTTTACTTTCAACTGTGTTTCCTGATAAGCCAACCTGGTCACATGGTAATTATGGGAAGACCAGAAAGCGTGATTTGGAGGGCACGCTCCTATTGAAGAACATGCCTCCATGGCTGAAATCCCGTAAGAATATCCCGTACTACATGACGCCACAATCAGTAATAAGGAGCATTCTAAAATCACCACTGTGGCATCAGTTCGCGCTGACCGAAGCCCTGTGTTTAAATATATACCCTACACAGTGGATAAGAAAATGACCGCTGCCGTAGGTCAGTGGTAAAGCATCGGACGCTTTATTCGAAGGTCACAGGTTTGGATACTGCGACATTGGTGAGAAGACAGACAGACAGACAGATAGATAGATAGATAGATAGATAGATAGATAGATAGATAGATAGATAGATAGATAGATAGATAGATAGATAGATAGATAGATAGATAGATAGATAGATAGACTCAAAGTCGCCGAAGTTCGCTAAGAAATGCTTCGCATTTAAAACAGTGGCGCATAACCAGGGGTGGGTATGTGTCAGTGGCATGTGGGTATGTGCCACAGGTATTTCACAGTTTATATCTACCTTGGAACAGTGAGCACAACATGAGTAATTAGAACGCTTCATCGTTAGAAAAAGTGGACATTATCAGGGTTGACTGGACAAATGCAAAGCATAAATGTCATTGTTCCAGAGGGAATCGAACCTTACCTTTCTGCGTGCCAATCAAGTATTCTACCACAGAGCCACGCCAGGTTTCGAAACTACCTTTTAAATAGACCCTAATATTCGTCAAACGCCATTAGTGGTTGCAGTGCGGGCTCTCAAATTGCATAAACATTACACATGTACTCCAACGATGCAGCCGCCACATCGGGTTAACGTCACTTGTAGTCAGGTGTCATCCGCTTAAGTTAATTTATGTAGCTGTATTCAGGGCTACGATTTTGGTGTCAATATTCTTGTTGCTGTTGGCATCGTTACACCACTGCAAACAAGAGGGCAATATAAAACCTATGCGGCTGTTTAACGTGCGTCTGTGCGTGCATTTGTACTTATCTTTAGCGCAACTTCGTAGGATTTTGCTCAATAAAAAATTACAACACAGTCAGCTTGCATGAGCATGCTTCGCATACCATCAATTCCCAAAGGTACGTGGGATCTGCCAAAACATTTCTCGCTCACTAGATTTGAAATAAGCTGGCTGGTTGGTCTTGATTAACCTCCTTACCGCTCTCAGTAGGCAATGCACTATTCCAAGAAACAGGTGACCTAATCGTGACGGAGTACGCTTGCCAAGTCGTGAACTAAATGATGCACGCGCTGACCTGTTTCTATCTGAAAGTACTCATATCAGCCTCAACCATGCATCTTTCCTAACGCGCTTACCAAATTCAATATGAGTGAACCACCCAGAATTAGCCATCGTATGAAATATTTTCTTAACGGCAAGCACGAAGCGGCATTCAATGGAACGCATTCCAGCTGACTTAGTAACATGCAGGAGATACTTATCTGGACGAACCCTGTACATAATTTTGCCGCCCTCGCAGACGCACACAGCCATTTCATTCCTTCGTGGCCTCTAATTTGACGCACGCAACCAGAAGAGGCAGCATAATTAAACTTCTATTAGCAATTTTATTCCTATCTTCTCATAACGATAAGATTCCCCAACCGTTCTTTAAGTTAACAAGCAAATACATGTGTGAGTAGTGTAGTTACATTTTTTTTCACTATATACACTCTCGGGCTCATGATCTCCTAATGAGGAGATCCATTTTCTTCATGACGACGCACTCGAGCGTGACCGTATTCGAAGCACGCGATGCGCGGCAGTTTTGGCACCACGCACCTATGCATAAAACGAAGCAAAGACCTCACCAACGCCTAGAAGACCTGCAAAAGAACTGCTTTTTTTTTTTGCGACGCGAGCAACACCCAAAAGAAGTGTGTGCATCTTGCAGAGGTACCCTTAGAAGAAATAGCCCAGCGAGAGATTCGAGCAAGCTGTCGAGATAAAATAAGAATATAGAAATGAAAGCGAAAATCTCTCCCGAAGAATAATAGCCGTCTAATTAAAACGAATGAAAGTAGTGGGAAGAAAAGCCGTCGCTCGAGTCTTCCTCCCCTTAATCACTGAGCCATTCACGGCGGTTCCCTCTCTCGCTGCAGAAACCTGCCATCAATCTGCTAGCGGAGACATTCATGTGGGCTTTACGACCTGAGGTTTTTCCGCGTCTTCCTTTCTTTTACCCGAAATATTAGGTCTCTTGAAAAGTGACTTCAGTGGAATTTCCTTATGTATATATAAGTGCACTCTACAGGTTACCTGTGAACAAGAATAACGCAACAAATTTATAGATGCATATTGTGTGTTTGTGTGTGCTGTGTGTGCGTGTGTGTGCGTGTGTGTGTAAAAAACAGGGCTTCCGAGAAAAATCAAGAAAACATCATCAAAAATAAGCTGTCAGGTGCGAAGGTTTTCGGCAGAAGTAGAAATTACTCTAATTAGGAAATGAATAACCAATACGCCGCAATTACTTTTTTATTACTTATTCCGTGACACGAATCGCAATATCAACTGTAGCCGGTAAGTTGGCAGGGTACTAGAGTAACTTAGTCTTTTCTACTTAGGTATCTTCATGTTATTGGCTTGATGAACCACAGCGCAATCATAGCACTTCTAAAAATTTCTCGTAGAATACTCAAATAATAAGTACGTATCCTCGAAGGAGGTCTGCAAGTTCACCGAAACATATAAGAAACCGCCCTATATACGAAACAACACGTCCCATTTTTCGGGCTATAGTATCGATTCTCCGTGTTTAATTGGCCACATGCAAACATTGTAAAAGTTGGCTTCCCTCTCTAATTATGTTCTAATTAATCTCTAATCAGTGTTGTGGCTTCCCTGTAAGTTATTTTCCAACGAAAGAGCTCTCATTACCAGGCTACCAATTAAGATAAATTTCTTTGGTGGAGAGCATGGGCATCGTGTACATACATATATATATATCTTTCTTTTGCATGGGTTCTCTTCATTGATAGTATTTATATGTGCGGAGAGCACTTGACAGGCCCGGGCTGTCTTCATCGTACGCTGTCATCATCAGACGTCACTTGGCGTCACTCAAGCGAAACCAAGTATAGCCTAGCCCTGTATAAAGCGTGGTATAGCAAAGGGTGCGAAAGTGGGAAGTGAGAGTGCAAAGGAAGAGGGAAGGGAGCTGGTAAGGAAAAGCATAGCAACGTACGGCGTCACGAAGAAAAAACCGTGCAGAGCATCGCTACGAGTAATATGGCATCGAGTTGAGGACGATAACCATCATGAGCCATTGGCTTGTTTGTTGTTTAACAAGTTGACATGATAGACATGTTCATGCGTCAGTAACGTCCCGCTACACTTACTGACCCTCTCTTTCTGACGACAAGTCAATTGGACTTGAAGAAAAGAAGGCGATCTATCCTATCCTACAAAATTTGTCCTTCGTCAAATGCCGTAGTTACGCTATGTAAAACAGATATGCGAAAGTGCTGTGCACTCCAGATGCTCTGACACAAAGCCGCGTGGGCGATATACAATGCAAGCGTCACAAATTTGTAGAGCTAAGGGCGTGGCCTTCGTCGTAGTTTCTGTAGAAAATACAAACGAAAGCTAATTACAGGAAGCTTTACGACTAATCATTCGATTTGCCATATCCAGGCTCAGCCTCCTTTAATCTCAACTGAGCCACTAATAAGTTTATATCGTGCTCGTATCATCTTGTATTTCAAGCATTTTGGAAAAGCAAAAAATGCTTCAGTCCGAGACCTACACAGACTGTTTAAGAAAGATCTGCCCCCCGCCCCCCCAAAGAAAAACGGGGGGCATTGCCTTCACCTTCGAATTATTCGTTTTTAATTTTGTGCAGATAAGATTCTCATTTTCTCTCCACAAAGAGGGATAATCTAAGTACGCCGTCGTTTACAAAGCTCTTGTGCCACATTATTTGTAGCTTTTGGCACCCGAGTGTACTTCCTATATTCGGCCTCTTCACAAACATCCCCAAGACTGAATAGCGACCGATTATTCTCGAGTTAATGAGTGTCATTCAATTCGAGCATGCTGCAACGTTTCGCTAGTCAGAAGAGCCAGCTGCAGCACCGAAAACGCATGTCCATTAGCCGGGCTTCTTCTGAAAGACGTTTTACTTTGAATGAATTTTACGTAATGCCTGTTTTCTTATCGTCTCTCGGTTCTTTGTTCGTCGTGTCATCGTCTCATTCTAAGCACTTTCTTAATGCGTCCCACTAAAATTCTGGCTTTGCCAGCGGCCTCGCCTTGTCATGGAAGGCTCACAATGAGGCCACACTCAGATGGGTCTCTCAGCCTTGGAGAAAATCTTCGCATTCAACAACTACTCCGCCGTCATAACAAAGCGCTGCTGCGCGCCGCCGAAGACACAGCTCTACGTCGTAGCTGTTCGAATTTTCTTTTCGCATTGTTTTTTATTATTGATTTGATTCATTGCTTTTCTTAATCAAGTCTGGTTCTTTATCTCTCTCTTTACATTTTTAATTTTATTTTACCATGTAAAGGGGCACCCCGTAATACCGAATACTTATTGGACGGCACGCACATAGCAGGCCACGGCAAGCATGAACCAACGGCGCAAGAGAGCGCGTAAAAGAAAATCGATTGTTGAAGAAAAGGAAACGACTTTATTCCCTTCGAAACACTAAAGTTTGCTTGTCTAAGTTCATTATTCGAAGTTTGTGCTTTTGCCATCACTGTATCTCGGCGTGTTCCGAATCCTCATATTTGACCCGACACGTACGGCATCGAGTCATGGCTAGGAGAGCGCTATAGACGTGCTTCGCTTGCTTATTCAATAAGGCGGCGAAGTTTGTACACATACGAATAGCGCAGCGATATCGTTTTAAGTTAAAATAAGTTCGTCCCCCCCCACCCCTCGACGTACCCTGTTCTGGACAAAAGTTCCCCGGCTTATAACTCACGCTTATTTTGATTTCTCTTTTTCATCTTTCGGCAGACATGATTCCATCAGTGCTCCAGCTTTAGTGAAGCGAAGCAACTCAGTTGGAAAAGGCCTTATTCGCACGACGTCATCTAATACACATTAGTGGAGCAATAACATGACAAGTGCTCATATTAAATTATTCAAGCCCATTAGAGCAGAACTGATTCCATTCTTCAACGCCAATTCTAGTTTTCTAGTGATCTAAAAACTATATTGCTTGCTTCTTACGTGAAAACAATAATTTAGGAGGCAAATCGATGCCCAGAATATTGAGATTAAGCAGATATTACTAGCAGATGTATATCCAGCATATTTATTTCGTAATCAACGCTGTACCACACTCGCGCACGTCTGTGTGTTTGTGTGTGCGTATGTGGGTGTGTGAGAGAGTGTTCTCTGTGCGCGTGCATGTGCGTTCGTGCGTGGCTGCGTACATCACAGACTGCTATGTAATCTCCACGATAAGTCTATTGCTAAGTTAACCGAGGAACTAAATCTTCTCTTACCAGAATGCCACATGCAGGAGGCCTAGAGAACCACCTCGGTGGTACTCATTCCAAAGCCGGGCAAGGCACTCGCCGAAGGAGAACGTCCGTCCCATCTCACACACCTTGCGTGGGGAAGGTGATGGAGCATGCGGTACACAACAGGATCTCTCAGTACAGCGAGAATAAAGAGTTCTTTCTACAGGACATGTTAGGTTTCCGGCCAGGCCTCTCCACCCAAGATGTGATGCTTCTGATTAAGAGGCAAATTATCGACTCGAGATGTTCGAAGACCCTTGATCTCGCCAAAGCATTTGATACAATTTTACGTAAGTTTGTTCTGGAGGTGGCTGAGAGCATGGGGTTGGCACCAAAGTTGCATGCCTATGGCACCACAAAGCAACCATAAAGATTGGGGAAAAATATCAGGACCTTGGGTGCGAGCGGTACGCCTCAGGGAGCTTTCATTTTCCATCTCTTGTTCAACAAAGCCACGAAAGGCCTAATACCGACCACGCCTTATATGCCGACGACATTACTGTCTGATGCATGGAGGTTCGGATGCTGAGGTGGAGGAAGCGCTGCAGTCGGCACTGACATTCACAGAAAGCTTTCTGGAGGGTTCTGGGCTTCGGGTCTCCCCCTCCAAATCGGAGTTGCTTCTCTACAGACCGGGTCAGGCCTGGGCGCAGATTCCTGCTGATCGCTTGATCGGGTACAGATTATGCCGACCATAAGGGACGTGCAGTCCATTCCTGAAGTCAACTGTATTCGGGTGCTATGCTTTCTTCTTGAATCCAATGGCAGAAACTCACAGGTTTTGGCCCGCATCACCTCCAACACCGAGAACATGCTCAGGAGTTTCAATTTACAAGGGGGCTGAGGCAAATCAGTTTCTTTCGGCTCTACTATGCATTCCTCATGAGCCGCAATAATTACGTACCATCATCGCCATTTGGTCAAAACTCGAGGAGAATAAACTCGACACTTTAATGCAGAAAAGCATCAAAATAGGGCTAAGACTTCCATGAGCACCGGCACAGACAGGCTTATGAGCCTAGGCATGCACAAAAACATCTTAAGGGGCCCTGCAACACTTTTCGAGCATGGTCAGAAAACGCTGCCGATCGGTAGTAGAGGCTCCCGAAAACACGCGAGCCATATATTATAGCGCCGCACGCGGTCTGGAATTCACAACAAATTATTAAAGTCAGCTAAAAATTGTTTCTCTTCTCTTGACAAATCACGCAATACGGCCAAAAATCACGCGTAGCAAGCCCATCTGTCAGCCATTGGCTGATTTGAACATGGCGTGCTCACTCGTTACAGAGATCGCCGTGGGAGGCCGATACTTGTCCACGTGTGCGCGCGTGATCACACTTAAAAAGCTGCGCATTTGAAGGGAAAAGGAAGTGTTCAAGGTCACGAGGCGCGCTTGACGTTTTTCCGTCGCCCTGCCATCCCTCCCTGCTTAGCTTCTAGCGCTTTCGTCCGGACGAGAGAAGAGAGAATGCAATTGCAGCATGCAACAAACCTTTGTACTCCACTCGCACTGGACGGACTCTTAACATTTTTGCGGATTTGAATTTGGAGGCAATAAGCTCTTCCAGTGAATTCATTTCATGGTTACTTGAAAAAGTGTTTCAGGGCCCCGGCGGTTGAGGGACAAACACTAGCTCAGGTCACGGGGCTCTCCCCCACGAAGGCTGGACAGCATCTAGCTCCTACAGTCGCTGGGGTGCCATCAGACGGGCTATGCAGAACAGAATATCGTCTTATCACAAATAGTGAAGAGTACGTACGAGGTGGCACCCTTCCCTCGTAACGTTCATCCGCAGTACACTGTTGTCCATCAAAAGGCACTGTTGAAATCTCTGCTTGATTTTGTAGCTTAATGTCCTGTAAAAGAGTTTTTCATCAATGCGGCGTGTTATGGCCGCTCCGACAGCTTTACAGCCGTCGTGGTTGATCATAGCGGTCTTGCACTCAACTCTGCTTCCGTCAAGAAGGAGTCTGCTTCCGTTGCATAGGTAGCAATGGCTCTGGCGACTAAGAACCATTCGCGTCCTGGGATATTTATGGACTCTAGGACTGCAATCTGTGCGTTTGCCTCGGGAAAGATCCCCAGGTAGACTGCTCTATTCTTAGGTCAAGGAGTGTAGGAGGCTTTCACGCAATCATCTGGTTCCCGGTTCACATGGTCTCAGGGGTCCATCCAACTGTTCCAAACGTCAGTGAACTTGTCGTACATTGTGCTTTTACTCTGGCGTAAATCGTTATTTGACTTTAGTGTCTATAATAATGTTTATATGAGCGGAGAGCACTTCACAGGCCCGGGCTGTCTTCATTGTGTGCTGTCATCATCTGGTGTCATTTGTGGTCACTCGAGGAAAACCCTAACTGTGCGCGAAAAATCACGAGCCGTGGCTCTGCTGGCGGGTTTGGAGTTGAGTTCGCAGAGAACTTCAGGGATCCACTTTAATTAAAGTACTTCACACTACCACCTGTCAAGGGGTAAAAGAGATAACTGGGCGAGTTGGTATGTATCCACGATATATCTTTCTTAGCGCGCACAAAAAAACAGGACAAGAAAGAGACTGACTAGCACTCGCCTGTCTCTTTCTTGTCCTGTTCGTTTGTGGGCGCTAAAAAAGTTATGTCGAGGCGGAGGTACCCATTCCTGCATTTCAAGCTCAACCGCAGTCGTCGGCTATCGAATGCTGCAGGCAGTTTTATTCCCGTCTAATAGCACGTTAAGTCACTTTGCTGAAGGTACAAACCCAGCGTGCCCTAGCTGTGGGGCAGATACTTGCACACTCGCTCACATGCTCCGGAAGTGCCCGGAGTTAACCAGCGCAAAGTTCAGCACAGAACAGAACTGGGAGAGGGCCCTTGAAAGCTCCGAGCTCTCAGTCCAGCTCTCGGCAGTCAAGGACGCTAGCAAACGGTCAGAGGGCCATGGTCTCCCGGTACCGGCGTAGGCGTGGCCAGCAACTGCACGGACGCCCGCCCCATCAGGGTGTGTGTGATCGGGTTCCCGAGAATCAATCAAAGCTTTTTACACCTCACTTGTTCTTCCTTTCGGCACAGAATGGTTAACAGTTCATCGTTTTCTTCAAAATTTTAACGAGCTAGAGTTGGAGAGTTCGTTTTACAGGAATTCAGGCGTCGGCGTCATTGGTTAGAAGCGAAAAATTGTCGTTTTTTGGGAGTGAAAACTTTTATATAAATGCAAATAAAAATAAATAAAACCTTTGGTTCAACTGATAAAGCAGCTGTTCTAACACTGAGCCCCCCCCCCACTATTGGTCGAAATCACTTCGAGGAGAAAAAACTATATGAATGTCACGCTGTGTGAAAAGCGTCATTAAAACATGTCATAGTTTATGGCACAAGCGTATAATCAGAGCAGGTGGCAAGCCATGTGAATAGCGAAACGACTGGTTGGCTTTAAGACTAATCAATTACGAATCACACAAACACAATAATTACCATTACGAACAAACATTAACAACGTGCTCAGCTGCATGTGTTGCATTATGGAGCCGTACTGAATATATTGCTAACTCGCAAAAGAAAGAATTATGTCGGCGAGCGTTTCTCAACTGTACTTGCAGTAGGCATATAGGATAGCTTGTAAGGGCCGATTTTCCTTGCGGAATTCTCTACGAGTCCACCGAGTAGAGAAGCCATGGTAGCAATTAGGAAAGTGGAGCAAACAGGATCCACTAACACCATCGCGTTCTGCTTTTGATGCTGAAGCGTCCTCCAAGTTTTTAACAGCGAACGTGTTTTATGCCAAGTCCACCACAGCTCGCTGGCGTATTTCTGTCACAGATATGACGTTGTATATTACCTTTTAATAGATTGCAAAAAAGCGAAGAAAAAGCAACATCACTAGGCGTCGAACCTATGACCTCTCGCTCCGCTGCGCGCGGCGCGATACCACTTAGCCACAGAGCGTACGTTGCCTAGCTCGCTATTTATATATACCATATACATTTGGCGATCCGCAGAGCTCAGCCACTTCAGCGAGTTTTCAACACCAGTAGCGACATGGCACGAATTATCTTCACCTATTCAAATACCAAGTAAAATGACGGCGCACTTCGCTCCATAATTTCAACAGTACTAATTGTTATAAATTGTACTTGTTTCAAAATTCATTAGAAGCGCGTACAAGCTGTCAATGGCATACGATATCACGTGTTAAAATGTAGAGATATAATTACGACTGCTAAGTGATTGTTAAGTGAAAGTATATGGGCTGTGTAACAAAGGCCGCTTAATGCTTCGCTCCCCTTCTTTCACTTCTTTTTCTAAGCTTGGAGGTCTCACAAAAGATTGCTAAATTTCGTGCTACCTTTCTCTCCCATTGCGCTCTTTCGATCTCACCCATTCCGTTCTCCCGTTTCGGGTAATAGATCGGTCACCTTCGACTGGTTAACCTGCCTGTCTTTCCTTCTCTACCATTTCTTCTTTCTTTTTTATGCAGAGTATCTGCTGTTATGTTGTCAAAGTATCTGCGGAAAACTTCAGACCACGAGGCTAAGAACTCGACAGTTTATAGGCTATACAGGGTGCCTTATTATCTTTAGCGAGAGTTTAAAAATATGCCGATACGCGCAATTACAATGTGACCAAATGCATCTTGCTGACCATTGCTGAAGTTTGTCAGTCTATTTTTGTGTTTTAAAATATTGTTTAATTAGATCTATTTAATCAACTAACTTTTGAAGGAACGAAGATGGATAAAATATTTTAATAAGAAAGTTGTAGATCGCTTTGCAAAACGTCCCATTACACAGTTTTGAATATTACATCTGTTAAGTATTAATGTTTTCTGCTAACTACAAATTCCCGCGAAATACAAAAAATACCACAAGACAAACCCGCTCGCGGGCAAATGCGCACGATGATTCTACTGCTCCCCTACGTTCCGCGTTCGTATGATACGCCTCCCACGCACCGGTTCATGACAGCGATAAGCAGTCACAGAGCTTATCGCTTTTGTGGCCGATAGCAAAACGTGTTCACCACAAAGCCACCACCATCATTGCGGCCCTGTCGATACAGAACAATGGAGCAAATGCTATGGTCGTTCATACGCGGAACGTTTGGGAGCACTAGAATTATTGTGCGCGCTGGCGCGCGAGCGGGTTCGTCACGTGGTATTTTTTCGTAATTGGCGGCCATTTTTAGTTAGCAAAAAACACTAATACTTGACAGATAAAAAGGTCAGAACTGTCTAATCTGACATATTCAAACTGATCTACAAATTTTTCATTGAAATTTTTTATCCACCTTCGTTCCTTCAAATGTTACTCAATTAAACAGATGTAATTAAAATATTTTAGAATACAAAAATAGTCTGACTAACTCCAGGCAATAGTCAGCAACATGCATTTGGTCGAGTCGTGATTGCCTGTGTCGGCATGTTTTTAAACTTTGGCTAAAGTTAGCTGGGGCACCCTGTTTAAGGAAAATAAATAATTATACAAGAGCGCCGGTCCAACAACGCAGTAAAGTAATGAATAGCTTCTAAATGTTTTCGTAACAAAGAGAATACGTACAGGCTTTCTCCTCCCCCCCCCCCCAAGTGCATAATCTGCTGCCTAAACAATATATTTCGTTTATCTAGGTTCCTCGTCTTATTCGCCTGCAAAGTCGAAAAACGCAGCCAGCGATATCAACACCGTGGTGTGCGCTTCGGCGTGCCACGGTTTTGTATAAAAACTATCGCGTTCATGTTTCACACGCTTACACAAGAAATAAATTGCAATTGGAATTGTGATTGTAGTTGTAAGCCGATCGAAAGGGGTAAGAAACCCGCACCATTGATTCGATTTGGTTTACCTCGTGCTTGTCTGGTGTGTATCTGCTTTTTTCTTTCTTTGTTTTTCGGGTTCTGCTCTTTCGTTTATCTGACGTTTTCTCTTTTCTGTTCTGCTCATGTGATATGATAATTTTTTTCATCTTCAAATTTTCATTGTCCCTATCTGATTTCTTTTGCGATTATCTATTTCTTTTCGATGGCCTCCTTTGTACTCTTTCTACTGCTTTCTTGCTGCTCCGAGAGTGGTGCGTTGAACACCTAGCCGCTGGCGTTTCGCCCTGTTCTCTCTTTCGTTGATTTGTGTCCAGCTACAGACGATGGCGTTTAGCGTGATTGGAGAGACGAATTAGCTCCTTCCTTGGCGACGGTAGCGTTCATGAGAAAGCAAACACTCGCGTACCAAACGTGATTGACTCGGCTTTGTCAATCAGACGTGAGACCAGCGTGGCATCAAAGAGGACCTGAGTCGATGACCTCAAACTGCTCCGCTGTTGACAGGTTGTGGTGAGCATTATCCAAACGTGCAGCTACTCCGTATGTTACAGAGGGAATCGACAGCGACTATATCAAAACATCGGCGGTCAAAGAGAGCCTGGACGCTCGACATCTTTCCGTTTCTCAACGTACGAGTGGGCCCCACCAGCTTGTCGTGGGTTGGCATCGTCTCGAGCTGCAAGAATTCACTTAAAGAGATGAACCTTATTAACAGGAGGTGGCATTGGAGTGAACGTTTTGACAAACGATAACGTATACAACAAAATAACAAGCTGTCTTGAATATTGCCCACTTCATGAGTGCAAGACCACCTGTTTGAATATCGGCTCTAGCGACAATTCACGTTGAAGAGTATTCATCTCTTCAAGCTTTTAACTTCTCCCGAATTAATGCTGCGTAACTATTCCCTTCGTACTCCTCAAAGTATCGCTCTTCAAAACGATGCCCTAGTATCGGTGTTTACGTATCTCAGTCCAACCATAATGGTATAGACAGAATAAATAACTCCGCAATATATGAGAAGACTGCAACAGGTATCATGTGCTAGATTTCAAGGGTTTTCCAAATAAGTGGCTTAAAGCCCATCTAATTCCCTCTATAAGTCACGTTCTCACGTTTTTCATTCATTTCTGACAATATTTAATTGGGCTAAGTGCAGAAAGGTAGAAAAGGAAAGGATTTTAGTTCATACCCACCTCAGCTGAGGTCTGTCCTCGCACGTCTGGCACCAACGACCTCACGTTTCGGGAATGACCGGCAAAGCTCCCTGTTAGGACCACATATTCTGCACAGCTTTTTTGCGCTTTTTTTCGAACTCGAATGTCCAGCGTATTGATTCCGTAAAGACAGGAAAAGAAGTATAGGAAATAAACAGCGGTGCAGGCACTTAACGTGGGCCCGTTCTCCTTGCAAGCACTCTGCACACGCCATTTTTTATATATATTTCAGTCAGGTACGTTTATGAGATCCTTCCTTTTAAATCTCTCGATTCTGGCTCGCCGTGGAAATGAAGGGTCGTAAATGTGGAGCTCACTTGATTTTGCTGCAAAGCGGCCGGGACATTCAGGGTCGTGAATTCATTATATTGGGCAAGAGCGCGTTAAATGTGATAAGAAGAGGCCCTCTGTCAAGTCTTCTTTATGCTCAGTCCAGTGAAATGAAAAGAGAACAAAGAAATCCTTATTCTCAAGCTCGCATGAGGCCATCCCTAAAGCATTCATGCAGGTCCGCTTCGCGGACACCAATGAAAAAGCGCAGCTGACGGCCTTTCCTTCGAGAGGCTAACGCATTTCCAAGTTTCGCAAGTCTTTCAAATGTGTTCCATCATTGCTCCTTATGAAACACTAGTTGTTAAGCTTTGAGATGGCAGAATACATTTAATGTATCTTGTCCGCACCACTCTTCTACACAGGTTTACAAATAAGCCTATGTTGTATCACTGCTCGTCGTTAAACACATTTTGCTAGCTTTGAGGTGGGCGTATAGCCACCAACATCTATAACTACGAAGTATCACATGACGGTGGTGTGACTGCGGTAATGCGCAAGCCGTTTGTCGGGCTCAGTGTTGCCTTCTTTCTTTTGAGACGCGAATCAGCTCTGATCGGAAACAGCGCCGGATCGGACGGGAATCGGTAGAACTTGCGCCAATTAGATGCGAAGCAGCTCTTTGACTCAAGTTTGTAACGCCGTACGTACGTGCGTCCGTACGAAAGCGCCGCAACGCGTTCCTCTCGCCGCAGGTGTTGGAGTGGTGCCAAGTAGATCCACACTGCACGTGGTCGTTGACATCACGCTCCCTTCGCACGCATTCCTCGCAGGTGCACGCTGACGTCACTTTTTTCCCTCACCCGCACCACGCCCGCCGCAGCGCCCGCAGCTGCCGGCTCTTCTTGACGCTCGCAACGCACTTCTAGCTCGCTTCACCCTCTCCGCCTCCCGCAACGCTCAACCACACGTCGAGTGAAAACACTCTTTCGGCTAGTTTATCTACGTTGAAACATACACGAAACCAAACCTGCCTTTCGCATCTTTCCGTTTCGAACAAACGTTTATCGAGTAAACGCTCTAAACCGAGTTTCGCTTCAAACCATTCTTCCAGCACCCACGTCGACACCAATTCCAACCGGGTCAACGCCGTGCGCACCGTGCACTGTTGCTTCGCATCTCATCAAGGTTTCCTTCGGGGAGATAATCCATAATTTTTGGTGGAAGTCGGGTGTTGTGAGATTTGCCCAATTTCTGTGGCACGTACGCGTATATGATTATGATAGTTTCTTAA
Organism: Rhipicephalus microplus; assembly: GCF_013339725.1. Classification (NCBI taxonomy): domain Eukaryota; kingdom Metazoa; phylum Arthropoda; class Arachnida; order Ixodida; family Ixodidae; genus Rhipicephalus; species Rhipicephalus microplus. Next base: position 7,073,166 of record NC_051173.1, read on the forward strand.
TGGGCCGCATAAATTTTTGTGGCACGAAGCCAGTTGTTAAGCTAACCGCTGCTTTCTTCACTTTTAGTGGATCAGTGCTGAGTATTGCAATTTACCCAACGTCTGTGGCGCATATCTGTTTATGACGCCCACAAGCGTTACCGCGGATGCCGGACATGAAATACAAGGCCAAGAACGACTTCGCTGTGAAATGCGCACAAAATTTTTTTGCATTCATCGTATTCATACTAGCCTCAGCCCACTTGACGGCTGATAAACAGAGGACTGTCATCATTCATCAATATGATTCATTTTGTTTTGTCTTTGAGCTCGTTTGAGACCATATAATCTATTGTATGCGTAAGTCCGCTTTGATTGTGCAATGGTTACAGCGTTCTGCTGACGACGTGAAAATAGCGGGTTCAATACCGGCTCCGGCAATCGCACTTCGATGGAGGCGAGATTCTAAAAGCCCGTGTGTATTTCAGTGTCAGTGAACGTTAAATAACGTCAGATTACCGAATATTTCGTGGCCTTCTACTATAGCGCGCCTCATAAGAATATCGCGGTTTGGGTGAGTAAAACCGCCATTATTATTATTATTATTATTATTATTATTATTATTATTATTATTATTATTATTATTATTATTATTATTATTATTATTATTATGAGTGAACCTTAACCACAATACATAAGAGCGGCACAGTACGAACGAGCACCATTTTATGATAAAATGAGTGACTTGAGGCTAAGCCGCGTTGCGAGAATGCTCTAGCCATCTAATGCCAACTCCTTAACTCAAGTCAAGCGGCCCTGCAGTCATGCGGCACCACTAGGCAAGAGTGGATGAACAGAGCTAGCAAGATGAAGAGTGCTCTTTTTTTTTCCACGAGCTTGCTCAGTTCGTTGCGAGGCACGTAGGGTATATTCGTCAATCGTCTTTTTTTTTTTACCACTTACACACACACCGTTCAATTTCTAGCTGTCAGTGTCTCAAAAAGTATCAGAGTATCTACGTTCCTCCAAAATCTCCTCGGCTTCACGCAAGTCTTTCGCTCAACGAGCTTCTCGAAGCACGCTGGTGCAACTCCGGCTCTTCCAATCAATCAACCCGCTTGCATCGTTCTACTTCTTCACGCCGAGAAAAAAAAACGTCCACGCGGGCCGCAACCTTTTCGCTGCTATGCTTAGGAGACGTGGTCGCACATGGCTCTAGAATATCTGCCTTCACCGTGGTACTCGCACTTGCACAGCGCACCGCGAAAGTCACGTGCACGTAAGAGGGGGATACATTTGCCGGTTTGCCGTCACTGCTTACTCCTTCACACACCGCGCCATTTAGTTAGGCTGCCTTTTTGCAGCTCTCTGCCTTCGGCCCCGACCTATTGCCCCTGTATGTTCACTTTCTTCTCATTTCTTTTTTTTTCTCGCGCTGCCTAAGCGCCCGCAGGAAGATCCGCTTTCATCACCTCTCCACAGCAGGTTGCCACTCCAACCCAAGGTATCATCATGGCGTCCGGGGATTATGACGAGCCCACTTAATCAGCGCACCGTACACAGCGCACGCCCCAGCCCGACCGAAAGGTCTCCGGTCTGAGGAATCGGTGTCGATTTATCTCTCGTCGGGGCCCTTCTGGCACACTCGAACAGAATGAGGATAGCGCTATGCCCGACCCTTCCTCTTCCTGCACTCTCGCTGCTCCCTATTTTTGCTCCTTCCTTCTCGTCTTGAAGAGCGGGACTTGCCAAGAGCCTGTCTTCGATTTCCAACGCGGGATGATCTTTTCCCGGCTCCTAAGCCGAATTTGGCCGCCTCCAATTATCGAAAGCGCTCGGCCAGAGACACAAAGAAGACTCAGCTCAGGGGCACGGATTTTCACCCCACCCCCGCCCGCCTGCAGTTTGTGTTGCTTTTGCACCGGCTACAGCGGCGGCTCGCTGTTCTTGGAAAGCAGCTTTGCGCGCCGTGTTTTCGTTAGTGCGTATATGGAGGATGGGGAATTGCCGGCACGACGCCGCCGCTGTTGCTTTCATTTCTTCTCCTTTCCCCATTATTTGGTTATATCGGAATGCGCTTACGAAGCTAGTTCGCTTATAAGCACGTACGTGCGTGCCTGCTTGCGCCACTATAGTCTCGTAAATCAAAACAAAAACAAGCACTGTAAAGAATTAGACCAATTCTTCCCGGGATTTGACGTGAAACGCGATTTGGTTCAATTAGATGACATTCAGGGGGTCGCTGCGCAACCGGCTCGGAGGGAGCGAGCATTGCACTGTCGGCATACTGCCTCTCGGTGAGAGTTTGACATAGACGGCTCCTTATTTGTCTATCTGTTGGTCTGGCAGAGTAGAAGAAAAAAACTAACAAGGAAAAAGTATAAGCTTCTGTTTCCTAATATTGCGCACTCCGAAATGCAGCGTCTTGAAGGCAAGAAATGTACTGGGATCAAGAATGTATAGCGGAATATCGCTTGCTGCTACATGTGTTGTCCTCCCTGCAGCATGCCGCTTGTCTTCGCACGTGGCAACAAAGCGCAGCGTGAAAGTACTAGGAGAGGGAGGATGAGGCAACACATTCACACACGCACACGCGCGGACGGAGACATAAACCCCGGAAAGTGGATGGGTACTAAGTCACCTAAAAAAATGAGGCTATGGAGAGATTTGCGCACGCAGTAGCTTTTACCGCGCCTACCTAGGAGGTCCCTAACTGCTAGCTGTTACAGAGTACAGTTCGGCTGCGTCTGTCCTAGATAAAGTAGACTGCAATCCATGATGTCAGTGAAGGCTTCCAATGATTGGTCGTTGTCTCTTTCTTTATTTCTTTCTCTTCATTTTCTTTTCCTCCCCCGTCCCCCGGTAAAGTAACTAACCTGGTGCAACCTGGTTAACCACTTTGCTTTTTGATTTGCATTTCTCTCTCTCTCTTCTCTCTCTCTCTCTCTCTAGAAAGAGATTCGCCTTGCAGTGTAGTCTGTTGTGCTGCTCGGTATAGGTATATCTATATAACGACGAAAGATTGGATACCCCCAACGTGTGACTTATGCAGAATATAAGCAATAAGTGCCTCTACAGAAAACAGTCTGAAGGTATTTCTATGAAACTAGTGTCCCCGGGAAAGTTCATGAGTGATTTCATTTCATGAGTCGAAGAGGTTGTGTTAGTCCGAAAGCCGAGAATGCCTTCTGCTCTCAAAAGAGAGAGAGAATTGTTAAGTGGAAGGCAGGGAGGATAAGCAGAAGAAAATTTTCCGGTTTGCCATCCTCAAGAGACGACAGTTTACGGCGAGTAGGTGACAGTGATCGTGTATAAGTCGTCAGTGTACAGCCCACTCCAGTGGAGAGAAGTGACGCGTGGTAGAGTTAACTCTCAGACACACAGCGCCGACCAGCAGCATGAAGCAATGTGTCCTTCCTTCATATTGCTGTTAAAAAATATTTGTAACAAATTTGTTCCTGTATAATATTTCGGCAGTCAAATGAGACAACAGCTAGCTTATTTTCCTCGTTTTGTTATTTATTAGTTTTAAATAGCTATGTACGAAAGTTCTGTTGAACTGTGAATATAGACGCGTTCAACGAGAAGAAAGTGTTTTAATGTTATCAGTTGTCTGTCGGTCCTTCTAGACAAGGTGCGTAGATGATTCGCTAGCGAAAGCAACACGGAAAACATTCGCCGCTATTCCACCCTGAAAGACTGAATTTCTAGTGAAGCTGTGTTTAAAACACGCATGCTGGTGGAGGTAGAGGGGGGGGGGTTGCTCTATTATTTATTCAGAGTATGGTAGTGAAAGTCGCTTTGTGGTCGCTATGGCAGGCCGGGATTGATTCTGCGACCATTTTCAGCAAGAAGAACTTGTTCCTTTCATCAAGCATTGTATTGACACTATTCTTATGGCACCTTTCATTTCCGTGGTCTACCCATGCCAGTCCTTAGTGTTCTCTCCTAAGCCTCCCTGTCTCCAGTCTTCATATAGTCTGGTGTCTATTTTGTTTCGTAGTCCACTTGAAAGCTCGCTGCAGCGCACGGCGAGTCAAGGAAGTTTAGATCATGGGATCAGCTTTGTAAGAACCGCCGTGCATCGCGGGAAATCTTACATTTGTTCGTGGCTTCCTGCGACGCTAAGCTTTATCGGATACTCAAACGTTGAAAGGTTCTTGTGGGTAAGGTAATCGTCCGAATCGATTCCGTGTCTGCTTTGCTGCTCCTACAAAGAGAATTTATGAAAACTTAATACCACTTATTCTAGGTTTGACGAAAATTTTACAAGGTCCTGCAGCACGAACGAAACACGTTCGTTTCTCTGAATACATTGTTTACCTTGGTAATTCAAGAGGCATTCAAGAAATATTCCGACAGATCAAACAATGGGGCCCGTATTCATGATAGCGTCTTACGCTAAAAAGTTTCGTTAGAAAATATTTAGGCCAATCTCTATGGGTGGCACATCGCTACTGAAGCCGGTTGGCCAATGAGAAAATGCAGTTACGGCACAGAAGTATTCTCAATCTAACGTCTGACTTTACAGATTTTGTTGTTGTTGTTGTTGTCTTGTCTCACTAAAATATTTAGTGTGCGTTTAGTGCACGCTGTTCGTGAATGTGTAGTAGGCAAAAATTGTGGGGAAAATGTTTTAGAGGGCCGTTTGGTTAGCAGCTTGACGCTTAAGCATTAAGAAAACCCCGTTTTTTCATCCTCTGGATTAAGTTGCGCGGGCATGGCCCTCTGGTTCACGCAATGCACAGTGGGCCGTCGCTTCCTCGTCTTCCGCACACCGTACTTGACCGCACATATTTTTAATCTTTTAAAGATATAGTGACAGTGGGGAGTTTTCGAATAGGGGCCCCAAAAGTTTGGGACCACAAAGCTTTTTGCGTATGGAAGCTTTGGGTCAAGCAGGAGCAATTAGTTTTCGAATATGGTCTGCGGCGCTTTGGACACAACCCCTATTCTATGTCACTCTAGTCTTGGCCGAGAGCCGTCCCTTCAGTGAATGCCGTCACGTTTGTCTGACCCAAAACTTTCGGGGCAGGCTTTGGGCTCCCACTAAATTCGAGAAAGAGCGTATCGAACCCAATACCCAAACGCGGTTTTGGATTGAAGACCCAACCCGAAACCGCGTTTTGCACATGCGCCGTGGCCTTGACGTTATTTCTTTGAGGCCCCTATTTTGGGGCCCCTAAGTTTTGGGGCCCCTATTCGAAAACTGTTTACTGTTTTTTTATCAGTACGATAGTCTTTCTTGGGATAATTCAAAAAAAACTTTTGGTCTATCTGTCTGCCCGTCTGTCTGTCGGTCGATTGACTTGTCTGTGTGTCAACAGAAACGGATAAAGTTCAACCAGATCCACAGCACTCAACAATATGTTTCTGGTTTTTACGTTCATACCTGTCCATATTATCGTTTGAAAAGCAAATATTGTACTTATTTGAGGCATACCATCAACACGTCATATTCAGTAGCGTGCTTCTTTACACTAAAGAAGGCATACGTAAGTAATTTTAAGGACCGTCGCGTTTATTACTCTGCGCTTACCATGCAACGCTATGCAGAAAAAGGTGGGTGTTCCATGCGCTTTGCTAAGACGATATAGTGGTGGCACCTACTCGTGGCCTTGCATTCTACAAATTATGGCCTCTGAGATGGCACGTGCACGCCACGCGCTCGCTACATCGGAGGCCATCCTTTCGTTTTTCAAGATTACTGCCAGATAGCGCTCATGTTTCACGCAGCGCCTCCAGAATACCATTCACCGATTTTCTCACGCAGAACATCAAATAAACGTTTTATTCGCTCTCTTCAGACGGAAGACTATCGTGTTTCGACGAAATTTGCAGTGAAACATGCTGATGCGGAGGCAATTTTTCTACTTCCGTGTACCTTCTGGAGGCGGAAATGTTGTAGGCCCGTGTGCTCAGATTTTGGTGCACGTTAAAGAACCCCAGGTGGTCGAAATTTCCGGAGCCCTCCACTACGGCGTCTCTCATAATCATATGGTGGTTTTGGGACGTTAAACCCGAAAAATTAATCACATCATTCCGTGTACCTTCTGTTATGATGGCAGTTAATGCACTGAATTGAACTTGAATTGAAACAACAATGATGATACGTTCTAATTTTTTTAGCTTATTCATTTAGCGGTCGACATCATGACCGAACTAAGCCAACTCACCGTCTTGGCACTAACGTTTTCGTCAAGTGAATAATCACGCACGCACCTGAATGGAACAACGTGACTGGCGGGCCACTCAACCTTCCCTGTAACCTTTCTGTCTCCACTGACATATCAAAAAGCTACTTCTAGTTTTGAGGTATCAAATAATTAGTGCACCTAACCCACAAAAAATATTTTTGGAAACGTTACAATGTGTGCGACGTAGTCATCATCATCAGCAGCAGCCTGACTACGTGTACTGGAAGGCGAAGACCACTTTTAAGTTTCCCCGATTAAGAGTAGCCAGGAGCACATTTCATCGCGCTTTGCTGGACCAAATAAAACTCTATTCACTCACTCACCCGGAGCCCCGTGCGGCCATATTATCCCCGCCAATTTCTCCATCTCCCTAACCTGTCGTTATGTCGTCCAATATCTCGTTATCCTATTGTTTCACCAATGTCTCGTGCTTGCTGTTCGTTATGTAATATTTCTGAGGCCCTATATGATTACATTCAGAGTTATTTTCTTATATATGTGTACGTTTTCTTTGTGCCTTAAACCAGAATGTGGAGTTGACAAAGTTGAGAGGATTTGAAAGGAGCACTGGCATCAAATTTCAAGATCGAGATGTGCCCATCATTCGATCAGTTGGTATGCATAGGTCTTCTTGGCCAGATTTTAATGGCATCCGTCGAGTGGAGGTTATTTTATTTCTATGTCAAACAGCGTAGAAAAGCGAAGGAGAAAACATGGAAAATAGACTACCCTGCGACATCGACACTAGTGCTACGTGTTCGGTGTGATACATTTCACAAATACCATTCTGAGTGACGATACGCTAGTAACAATGACGTCGACAGTCTATGTGTGTTTTTGCCCCGCCGTGGTGGCCTATAGTAGCTAAGGTACACGGCTGTTTACCCGCAGGTCACGGGATTGAATCCCGGGTGCGGCGGCTGCATTTCCGATGGAGGCGGGAATGTTGTAAGCCCGTGTGCTCAGATTTGGGTGCAGGGTAAAGAACCCCAGGTCGTCGAAATTTTCGGAGCCCTGCACTACGACATCTCTCATAATCATATCGTGGTTTTGGGACGTTAAACCCAACAAATCAACCAATCAATTAATCAATCTAAGTGTGTTTGGATCCGGCTCCCGACCATGCTGTCACTCATGGAGGAAGGAACAAGTTTTTCTTTCCTCCACGCTCTCACTAATGGCTCTCCTTGCTGTGTTGAAGCGTGCATGCGATTCATCGTGCCGCATCGACTGATGACATGTGCTCCACATTGTGAGTACGATCATTCAGAGTGACAATACGTGCCAGAATGTCAGGGACAGGTTGCGCAATGAGAATCTGCACGTCTAGGCACGGAAAAAGCGAAAATTGCGTGGCGTTTCGTGCCTTTCCAAGTCACGGACCTAAACGCAGCCAGTCGGTTGACTTCGTACGCGCCGATGGCCAGATAGACTGGATGCCTGAGAAGAACAGCCGCATTTGCTCGCTTCACTTTGCGCCGAGCTGCTCCAGGGTAAATCCTGCGTTGGCGAACGAGTTTGGTTTCACTGGCAGTACGAGGCCCCTTCTCGGGGTCGGGGCTAAAGGGAGAGGAGAAGAACGAGTTGGCGCTACTTAACTTAGCCGGCGGAAAACTCATGGAGGGGCTTTAGTCTACATCATCAGAGACACAGCTGGACTGACTGTACGTGCGCTCCTAGCAGACGAAATGCCAGTGTGCGTGACGTCACCATATTTTGTGGAAGCAGCATCAGCTGAGCAGCTGCCTCAACGTGACCGCGAGGTAGCGCTGACAGCACCACAGTTTGGTAGGCTTTCGACACATTTCGAACCACGTTTCATAGCGGATATATAATTCAATATTACAGATATTCATTCGTACATCAGGTTCGCTTTATGTCGCGAATTGCTGCTACGGGGTCAATAGCTACTCGTTGACGCAAAAATCTTGACAAGAGTAAATTTGATGCCGGTGCTCCCTGAATGCGAAACTTACACCGCTATACACCAGAACACAGCGAGCTAAGTGCTTGCTGCCATATTTAAAAGCGCGTGGCGCCGTTTGTTGTAAACGCGCCCAAGCAACACTTTCAACTGCCAGGCGAGCAGACGCTCTGCAAATCAAAAGCGAAACTTCACAACTCTAGTCCGGCTGTAAGCATGTTTCGCGCTGTTACTCTGCGGGAATTGTATGCTGATTTTGTGTAAAACGTCGAGGAGACCTTCCTCGACAGTCCGGAATGTCTGCAGCACGTGCATTGCAGACTACGGAAGCAGCTTCATCAGGTACGTACTATTGCGATTGAAAGAAACGCGAACAGCGGAAAGCGTTGCTTTCGACTCGGCCGAAGTGCGGCGTGCCTTGGCTGTGACAAGGCAGAATTTGTGCTGTAAGCCGGCGTCAACGTAGCGCTAGAATCTGGCTCCAACTTACGCTCATGCACCGCATGTGTATCAATTACCAGTCCAGCCGGGCACTTGGAACACACACGCGCTGCAAAAGTGCCAGCCAGAACAAGATATTAAAATGCTACGGTGAAGCCGGCCGAAAGCATGTGTAGATTCGCCTAGTGACAGTCATGGCAAGTCGCAGTTCAACCGAGCCGAAAGTCATGCTTTCCGCGCCGTTCACGCATCGCGATAGTAGGCCGTTGCAGTTGTACTAAACTTGCGCGGTGCGTGCATCCACGCGTGAGTCGTAATACGTATATCCTTTTATTGACATGCGGCCTGCGAAAGAGTACGGCAATAGTTTTCTGCCCCATACTACAGGCATACTGCACGCAAATCGCTGCTGTCAAGTGATACAGCTTGAGCCGCGCTTGACTAAACACAATAAGTATACTTTCCTGTACACTTCACTGGGCTCGCAGTTTTTCCTCCTGATTGCGATTGCAGTTTTTCCTGCGATTGCGATTCCTAAGGAAGCGGAGCTCGGCGTTTTTTCGTTGTGGACGGGAATCTGTGCAATCGCAAAACACCGCACCGGCACGATTCCAGCGATGCGCTGTGAACTTGACAGGCAGTGCTCAGCAATATCCTACTCTTGCGCTGGTTGTTGTCGCATCAGACGACAGCGCAGTGGTAACCGGATGACGTTTCATAAGCGGGCGCAGCGTGAACAGGCGCTTTTTCGCATTTTAAACTCCCAGAGCCACTGCAATCCACGCTAGCGAGGCGCGCCTTGGCAGTTGCAAACAAATTATGGCGTCTCTGGAGGCGAGGGTATACCGCCGAAGGCGCCTGGGTGCGAGGTTGGCGTGCTCTCGTCTATAGTTACGCCACCTTAGTTATATGTATAAATACGATGCAGGCTGCTCTGCTGTCCAAACAAGATGGCGGTTTAGCGAATCGCTCAAATAGATCGGATCTCGCCGGAATGGTCGTCTGCACACAAACAGACGCTTCTGTGGACACTCAATGTGGGTAATGTTTAGTTTAGTTTTTTTTTTAGATTTCAACACGAAAGAATCGAGAAAATACAACAGCTACGTTTGTTTATTTCAGCTTTCTCTTCTCGATGCGAGGTGGTGCCTTGTCGCATATAAGCCATCCAGACATGTTCCATTTCTCGGACAGCACGGGCTCGGAGCTGTCTTCTAAGCTCTCTGCGTAGACTGTCTACGTGCTGTCTAAGAATTCGAACACAACCTTTGAAGGGGAGAAGTTATGCATACTTTACTATTTCAATTGAGTTTTTTTTCCTTCGATAGCCGCATAACATCAGTCTAAAAAGTGTAAGGGATCAAAAGATAACGATATTTTCGCTCTATTAAGGAAGCGAGGGGGATTTTGTGCAAGACGCAGTTCGATGGTTGCCTGCAGCGTATTCCATGCAATGCAGTCGGTGATAGATCAGCGTGTGTAAGACTCCGTGCATCATATAAAGATCGCACATGATCCCGATCACAAAAAAACATGCTCAATTTGACACATCATTTTACTCATGCCTTCATTTTCGATCCTCTATACTGTGAGAGTTAACCATAGTTGTGCTTATAAATGTCATTAAGGACCAGCTCTTAAGAGCGCACTCGCTATCGTGTACAAATGTGCAACTTACTTTATACTTATTATACTGGCTTTTTGGTGAGACTTTACTTTTCACAAATACATTTATAAGTTTCAGAGCATCAGCGCTGTCTTCAATATATCTTGTTCCTCACATGATGGTAAGCGAAATTGGAATACACTTCGAAAGCCCATATCTCAGCTTGTCTTTCACGTGATTTATGTCTTTTTTTCTTTATTTCTCATGAATGACGTCAGTTCAAAGTTCTAAACTGCTTCGACTGTACCAAGCTATCAGGGAAGGGCGTTCGGGAACTTCGTTTTACGTCGCTTTTCTTTCTTACGCCGGTTCTTTTCTCCACGTCCTATTGCTTCATTCCAAACGCCACTTGGCGCGATTTAGGAGCGAGTACTTTGAACCTGACTGGCGAGTCAATCATGGAAAAAAAAAATAACGGTAAACTCCCATCCATGCTTGCGAACATCGCGTACCAACGCACTCTGAAACAGCTTTTTGCTGGATTAATCGTCTAGCGTTTTGCTTATGCAGTTGTTGCGCCAAGAGAGTTGCTTACGCAAGTCGAATCGAGCGATGGCGCTTCAAAAAAAGAAACAAAAATATGAGACTGAGTGGTGGGAAAAAAAAGGAAAAAATGAAGGCGGGAAAGATATTCGGATCTGACTTCAGTGAAGAGGGCAGGAGTTACCCTCAACGTCAAAGCGGCGAGGCTTCATACAAGGTTGTGCCTTTCGTCTAGGGGCTATCAATACGCCGGCAAGTGACAGGTCGTTTATTACCGAAAGATAATAGGACCGCCCAAGGCAGGTCGGATCTGGGGTCCTTCGCTGGGCGCATTAAGAGGGGCCCGAGCAGAGGGCACGGCGTAATGGACGAAGGGAGCTTCAACGAACATACCACAGGGTATGGCAGCGTTGCGGCAAAGCGCCATCTGGCCATCGATCAACGAAACGCAACAGTTCTCCCTGATGACACTTCACGGCGCCACGAACGCTGTGACATCGTAGAAAAGAAGATCGCGCTTTATTTAATTGAGGTACTATATTTCATTTTGCTCCTTCTATAAATGACTTATGGCCTTTACTTCTCTCAAGTATGTATCACGTTTTTGCAGCAGCCAACGCCTGCATACTCTTTCTTCGGGCAACCCCTGTGCACCGTTGTATGCAGCCTTATTTAAGAGCCATCGAAAAAACTAACACAGTACGGCGGCTCAAGCGCCGACATTAGTCGCCAGTATCTTACGGAGTTCCCGTAAGCTGTGCCAACAAAGTAATCGCTTCTAGTCTAGTAAAGATCAAAAGTAACACTGCGCTTGAAAAAGTGTTAGTGACCTACTAACGGCAGCAACATAAACTGAGCTCTTCCGCGGTAATTTTAACTTCATAATGTGTTCTCCAAACACCCTAGCAGCACTTGACTGTAAGTACACTTGCCTTCACTGAACACCGGCGCCGAATTCCTGTGCTCCTGAGATATTCTGAACTTAACACGTACGCTCTTACCAGGTCATGGGCAAAGTACTAGGTGTAGCTATGAGACTAAGCCAAGAAGCCTGGTTTACCTGATATAACAAGCGCTTTACACAGCACCTGGTCAAGAGCGATCACTTATGCGTGCTACGCACCTTCTCAGCTTAACAATACATACGAGCACAATGCATGCGCTCCGCAAAGATTGTAAGCTTCGAAACACCACCCTGTGCATTGTACAGATTACGAGCGGAACAGTCTGAGTATAAAATTCACCCGGTACGTCGGCTGAAGTGAAGCGCTGCGTCGAGGTCTCCTAAATCATTTTTACCAACGTCGCTCTTTCACACCAGCATTTTTCCGATACAGGTAAAGAAATATCATCATCATATTCCGGCACGCGTTCTCTCAGTCCTCTCTCTCTTATGCTTCACTCCCAGAAGATGGCCTCTTATTTGACCGGCGTGGTATGCGATAACTCTGATGGGTGACAGAACGAGTACGAATAAAGATAAAGGAATTAACAGATACAGAGAAGAAGAAACAGAAATTTCTCGGCGGAAATTTTCTTGGCAATAGTATGACTTCAACCCAACGTACCCATGATACCAAGGCGAGTGTTGCAACCATAGCCTTGCGTAGACTAGTATAGCACATAGGTGGGAGGAGGAGGAATAAATTAGGAAGGACAGGGAGGTTAGCCAGTTCTCTGGCTAACCTCCCTGGTAGGAAATAGAATTGATGGTAAGGAGGAGAAATTGGTGAAAGAAATTAGTAAAGCATAGTACAGTTAAATAAAAAAGAAAAAGACAGAAAGAAATAGAAAGAGATTCTAATCAATAAAGAGAGGCAGTTACGTGTCTGAACTATCGAATTATTAGTCTTTATTATGCTCTACTCAACTAATCCGTTAGGAACTGTGTTATTTGTGCACAGAAAGGGGGGTGGAGCGGGAGTCAAAAGTTTAAAGGTTACTGTCTTACTTATTCTTATGACAGCGTGGCCCGGTATATTTTGAGACCCCACGTACAAGCCCACATGTATATAGGCCTGTGTGCGTATGCATTTTTTCTTATTTATCTTGCACTTGTCCGCTGTTGTCTGCTGTGCTCGAAGTACCAGGAGCGTAGCCAGCTAGGCGTGTATAAACACGCGTTTTGCTCCGGCACCATGGCGATTCATGCCGTATGTTATGTGAGAACTGTAAATAAACCTCAAACTTAAAGTCATAAACAGAAAGAGAGAGAAAGAGAAGGCAGAAACAGAAAGAAGGACAGAAAGAGCAACAATGAGAAAGAAATGAGTACAGAGAAAAATAAAGCAATTGAAATAAACAAAGAAACCTGGGAGAAGAGGGAAAAAAGAAAAAAAGAAAGAAAAAAAAAGAAAGAAAGAACCTTTACAGTGAAGCTGTGTAAAAAGAGAAAAGAGAAAGAAGAATGACAGAGAGGTTGACCAGATGCTATGATCCGGTGTGCTACCCTGCATTAGGGTTTGCGAATAAGGGGTGAAATATTATATATATATATATATATATATATATATATATATATATATATATATATATATATATATATATATATATATATATATATGTTGTGCTCCGTCGAGCGAAACTTTTCAGATTTGTATGCCCCACAGGAATGTTTAACTAAAACTCTGCGTGGCGAAGGGGAACACTAGAAAGAGAGAGAGATAGGAAATAATAGAAAGAAAGAGAAAAATGAAATAGAGAGATAAAGCAAGAAACGAAAGAGGGACATAAGGTGATTGGAAGAAATAGAAAGAGAAAAATGGCTAACCTTGTACTACCTTCTCCAGAGGAAACGCAAAACAACACACGGGTCGGAAAAAAAAAACACGACGCAATCGTAGTTTCGTAGTTCCTACGAATATGGATCATTTCCAACCAGCCCGATCTGTGTGTTTATTCAGTTTTTACTGCTTCGTACAAGGCTAATGGGCTTGAAGCAGCCTTGCGAGGAAAATGCAAACAGTTATCTGCGGCCAACTTCGGTGCGACTTCATTATCTAAATTTACAACGCGGCAACATTGCTGTGGCTGCTAAATCTGAACCATCGAAAACTATAAAGTTTAGTCCATTTTGTATGGGAACGAATATTTTTGTCGTGTTATTTGAACCACGCAAGTTTACATAGTTTGTGGCGCACATGAAAGCAGTGTTATTAGCTGCTGAAAAAAATTAATACTACAGATGGCCGGGTATTTCCTTTGTGCGCTGTACTTCCGATCCCAGATTATAACGCAGAAAACATCCATACTAATGCAAAGTATAACAGGCCTGCAGTCAGAAATTTATTGAGGGGGGACGGGGGACGGATACCTATTGAAGGCTTTTAAAACACGTATTTTTATTAGTTGTCATTGGTAAAACACCCCCTTCCATCTGCTTTTCCGAAAAGAGGGTCTCCTCCACCCTCACCCATTGGCTACGGGCCCGGTAGAACATATAGGATGTCGTACAAAACAATCTACGAGTTTAGATATGCGACTCCATCCCTGCTGCTTTTTTTAGTGTATAGTTTTGGTGGTAACATGCCATGTAATACTTATTAGTGCTATTCTAGTGTTGGCTAATACAGCCTAATTATTTGATTATGCTGCCTATCCCACATAACCGAGCTATAAAATGTGAAATCCTACAAGACCTATCCAACTAGATCGGAACGCGTGAAAGACTGCTTCTATGAATCACGAAAGAAAATGCTCCTGCACTATCAAAGTTCGCCTAAAGAAATATTCGCCTCATTTTTTTCATATGCGTGAGCATATCTGAGTGGTCGCAATTGAGAGATTTTTTGCTGTTATTTATTCATGAATGTTCCTTACTAAATCTTTTTTTCGTGGTAACGTAGCCTGCTCGATATTGGCTAAGATATAAAGAATGCGAGATTATTCTAGAAAACACTTCTCCTAAAATGCACGTTGCAATCTCCATTTCCCTCATTTCATTCCACGCGTGACGTCAATCGAGTAACTTGATTGATCGGCTTTCATCTACATCATTTTCATAAGCTTTTTTTTGTTTTTTTCTGCAGATGCCTTCTGTTCTTTCCGACTGAGGCGGCTCTAAATTTATTCATTTGCCTGCGTAAGTAATATTACCAGAGTAAGAAAATCACCTGCAGAATTTTTTTTTACTTTTAATATCACTTCTTTTTGACGCTGGTGCAGACGCGTTTTATTGGACGGGGCGTCATATGAAGTGAGATTAATAGAATTAACTATGAAGAGTGCCTCTTTCATCCTCTCGTTAGGTTCACAGTAGGAAGATTGATAAGGCATGGCTTACGAGTTCTCTCGAAACTACGCTACCGACGCTGTAACGTCTCCTTCTAATTTTGTGGAAAAAAAAATTCTTCTGGTCATGGCTGTTTTAGACTTTCCGCATATAATTGCTATGGTAACCTTTTTCCCTTTCTTTTTTTTATGCTGTGATGCAAATGAACCTGCAAGAGAGGGTGCAACAACAGTACTGCACGGCTTTCGCCTTTGAGAACTCTTCGACCACCAAATGATGTAACAAAAAAGTAACATTCTCATGAATGAGCCGCAATTGTTTAGCGCCACCAACAATAAAATGTAATGAATACTACTATTTCGCTTCGAATAGTCGTTATTTTCAGATGTTTTTACACTCTACCTGTTGAAGTTTCATAAGCTTGTCGTTGGTAGGTTGTCGTTTCAGTGCAACAAATAGTAATAGTTACAAATACCTAGAAGTTCTGCATACTTCTATAAATCTTGTCTCATTGTCACTTTACATTTTTGACGCTCTTGTAAGCGCAGAAACATCAAGTGAGAAGTTATTTAGGGAAAGAAATGAATATTATTGACCGGCAAAGCTGGGAAGGATGGTTCCTGTGTTTGACTCGCTTTAACGCGGGACCGTTTCACTTTCTCAATCTGAATGACAAGTGACGTCGTGCAGCACACTTCACTGAGGTTACACTGAATTTCACTGAACCGTACACATAACTTTTATAAGGTTGTTCAATACAACCTTATGATGCTGCAGCAGATCGTTGAGAGCCAGACGCTGTACATGCAAACCCTATGTGAAAGCGTTAACGTAATAAAAAGCCCATTTAGGTTCAGTCAGCGACAAAGGACCACTTCTAGCTATTTTTTTTTCTTCTAGCGGGTATTATTGATGCTCAAAATAGCGATATTCTACCACCGAATTTTCTGTCCTCACGAACATGCCCGGCTTTGCACAAATTTTTATATGATACCGCAATGTTTTTTGTGCTCTGCGTTTGTCAAACATTCACGTGGTGCCAGAAAAACCTCGAGCTCGCTAGTTTAAAAATTTATTTCTTTAGGAGCCAGCGCTAACACGTGTGCGCTCTTATTTTCGCTAGACAGAAACTTGACTTTGTCGGTGGATTCCACCGCTACTCCCAGATCCCGCGGGCAAATTGACACTAACTCTCCATATGCGTTTCCATGGCGATGTACGTACAAACAGTCGGTAATGACGCGCTTCCACTGCAAACACGGCGGGAATGACCACGCGTCATCAAGACCATGACCTTGCGGCATCTGAATATTGTCACACCACTTCTACCACGGCGCGCTTTGCTCCGCGAAAGCTCAGACGTCGAAGGACTCTTACCCGACATGAAGAAACGTATTCAGGTCAAGCCCGCGTCGACGAAATCGGCTCACCGAGAGGACGTATTCAGAGAAATACGAGTGGCTTTAAATATCAGCGGGTTTCTTTGGGACAATAAGACGCGCCTGAAGTTATGCTTCAACGTTTTGATGATGACATCGTTGATCGCAGCGCACGTGTACCTGTTGAAGTGCGCCGTCAACTACGAGACCCTTGATTTTGTTCTCTACGGTACTCGAATCGTTGCCTCGAGCGCAACCTGCTTCGTCACGGCTTTGAACAACGACAGATTCCGGCAAGTCGTCGAGGCCCTGAACGAAGATGCCCACAATATACTGCCTCAGAGACGCGTAGCGAGGATTCGCAAGCTATGCCGACTATTAACTGGCGTCTCCTTGACGATCGTACTGAGCTTCTTAACGCCACCCACGTACATAACCTTCTTCACTGACAGCAGAACCACGGCGCCACTCCTCGAACGCTGCCTCAAGTACTCGGAAGATCTGCTGTTTGTAGTGGCAATATGGTATCAGCTTTGCTTCCTACCCTCCCTCTTCGTTACGGTCAGCCACACGATCCGCGAGTTGCTGTCAGCGCACAACGATTCCCTGCCCAGACTATTCTCTCGGCCTGCCGACTCGGTCACATCCTCACCGGTACCACCCCTTTGTCAGCAACTACGCACCGGCAGATACGCAGGGACCAGATTCGAAAGACCTTTCTCGAATGCCGAACACTGTATGCGCCTTGCCTTTTCTTCTGGTATGGCATGACATTCCTGGGATTCTGCGCCGAGTTGAGCACCTTCACGAGACAGGCCGAATCGTGGGTGCAGTGCTACTACAAGATCCTCAGCTGCACCCACAGCTGGCTCACATTCTGGGGCGTCTCCCTGGCTGCGAACTTTGTGTACGTTGAAGGTCGCAAAACGTGGGTGGTTTTGCAAGAGGCCAGCCTTCGGCTTCCACCCGTCGACCACGCCGCTGAGCCTACCGGAGAATTTTCGATGCTCAAGGAAGACGTCAAAGAGATATCTCTGGCGTTTACCATCGCGGGTTTCTACAAGCTCACGTTGAAGGCAGCGTTCTCAGTATTCAGTTGCATGCTCACTTACGCCTTTGTGTGGTACCAGATTGGACCAGCGAGTAATAGAGAAGGGACATAGGAGCGTGTCGTTTTGATCTACAGGCAATGTCTCTGAAAAACGTTTTTGGTTGGTGTGGTTGAATGAGTTTGGTACCAATAGCTGAGCGAATTATAATCGGAGCGCGACAGCAATACACGTTGAGGCGATGAGGTAATGAAGCAGCAGACTGTGTAAAGTATGTATGAAGCGACCCATCAAATGCAATCATTCCCATTATTGCCAATTCTCTCTGCTGCGATTCCTCTACACTGTCCTCTACGTGCGTATTTCAATTTCTTATAATAAATAACACTTTCTTTCATTAAACAGCTTTTAAGGAATGTCATGATGGTGAAAATAATATTTTCAACTGTGCATGCAGTTCCAAAAAGAAACTGTACTTTCCTGAACTTTACGATCAAGGTCTCTTGAAATATCACCTTCTAAAGCACGAAGCTCCTGTTATTTACCTATTTTTGACCTGGCCACCATATGTGAGGTATAAAATTATTTGAAAATATAATGGTTTTGAAGGTTCGTCATGACTATAGCAATGCCGCTTTCAAGAAGTTCAATTTACAGCCGATAATAAAATTGATTACTCCGAATAATCATTGAGTGATTTATCAATTACGGCGTTCCCAAATCAAAGCAGATGCTCTGAATGATGTGGTGGTTGGTTGCGGTAGGTGGAAAGTTATAAAGATGTTCGTTTTTAGCGTGCATCCGGATAAAAAAACATCACACCCCTGTCAACATGAGGCCGATACGGCCAGGGATCATGCCCCCGATCTTCTGAATAATACGCGACTACCATAAAAACTCATTTATCACTACGTTTGGACAAAAAATTCGGGCCTACGCTTAACACGCGGTACAGTCACAAAGAAAGCTGGAATATTTTCCTTTCTAGGGCCTGTTAAGAAATCTCTTAAGGCAATTATTATTGCTACACGCGTTTCTTGCTTTACAGTGATTTACTCGGGTGTCACCTAGAAAAACTGCCAGAAATGCTCGGCGAAGACCCCACTGAAACATTAGGGAGTCTCCGCGACTGTTAGAGATGATTCTGTTACGACTGCGTGCAGGACAGGAATAGTCAAGGTTATTCGAGAGCTTACGCGAGCACCAGTGAAAACACTGGTAGTTTCCATCCCTGGTGTACAAGTGGCGACGCGTTCCACAGGTTCTGAAACTACTCGATGGCTGATGGCAGTATACTCGCCGATATCGGCGTCCAACATAAATGGCTTGTACAGTCGCAGACCTCTGCAGTGCGTGGCAAGGAGTATTGTGACGCCTTCCGATGGCTGCTTGTGAAGCTCGCGCACTGCGCACGCGCGTCCTTGTTTACTTGCCTGCCTGCTCGTTCACTCGCTTGAACGGCGCGCACCTTGTAACTTCGTGCAACACGCGCAATTTATTTTTACTCGGGCAAATCACTCGTTGCTTCTACAGTAATTGCAGAAGTGGCACCTTCCACTTTATATGACATTCCAGTGAGCACGCAGTTGAAGCGAGCGAACAAGCAGGCCGACAGGTAAACAAGCAAGCGCTTGCGCCGTGCGCGCTCGTCACCCTAATGAGAAGCCGTTAGAAAGCACTGCGGCACTCTTTGGCACGCGCTCCAACGGTCTTCAAAATTTTGACCACAACTATATTCTTACGTTTCATTTTTCCAGGCACAAGTTCGCTCATTTACGAGCTCCGTATTTCCCAGACTTTCTACAGCTTTCTTTGCCGTCGGAACCACGTGTTGCCTGAGGATTCCACTTTTAGGGGCGAGCCCCGCCGAGGTGGTCTAGTGGCTAAGGTACTCGGCTGCTGACCCGCAGGTCGCGGGATCAAATCCCGGCGGCGGCGCCGGCGGCTGCATTTTCGATAGAGGTGAAAATGGTGTAGGCCCGTGTGCTCAGAATTAGGTGCACGTTAAATAACCACCAGGTGGTCGAAATTTCCGGAGCCCTCCACTACGGCATCTCTCATAATCATATGATGGTTTCGGGACGTTAAACCCCACATATGAATCATCAGTTTTAGGGGCGAATTCCCTTTAGGGTCTCAGCTTGCCCGCCCGTCATGTCGTCGTCCTGGTCTGTCATAAACTGGTATGCGTGATAAAAATTGGGTCAATTCCACTACTTGCCACCGGTGCACTAAAAATGAAGAAAGCTCACGTTGTCACTACAGCAACTTGCGAACGACGTATGAAAATTCAATTGCAATAATTCAATAAATTTTGTTTCTAACTGATGGCAGTCGTGATGCGATGGCCACTGTGGCCGAGGTAACACCTCGGTCTGCTTGGATAGTATATGTCCGCATCCATGGGTAGCATTTAACCAACAGAACCCAAAGCTAACTGCCTCTGCGCGTCAATTAAACCATTTCAGGACAAGCTATAGAGCGTTCTAGTTAAGCTTGCTGACGACTCTACGTAAGACATCACGTGCACTTCGTTCAAGATGCAGTCAATGATGATGAATTATGGCTTAATTCTTTGAAATAAGCTGGAAGCATTAAACGACCCACTCGGTATTCAATTCACATATTTCGAGACCTGCTTTTTTTATTATTATTGTGGCCCACTTAACCGCAACATTACATACGTTAACGCGATTATCCGCCGGACGTGACACCTGTGTACGGTCTTTTCGCGATTAGTTTCAAACACCTAAGTGGCTATGTGGTGCGATATTGAACTACCACGCATGGGGATTGGGATTCATGTCCCAGTCGATTGATTGATATGTGGGGTTTAACGTCCCAAAACCACCACTTGATTATGAGAGACGCCGTAGTGGAGGGCTCCGGAAATTTCGACCACCTGGGGTTCTTTAACGTGCACCCATGTCCCAGTCGATCTTGGATAGTTTTTGTCATTACGTTTTTGCTACGATTGCGATTTTTTTAACAGCGAAGCGAAGCTGTTAATCAAATCGTTTGTTGTAAGTCGATCCAGAAAGCTATAATCATCGTAGACGGTTATGTGCTACCGAAATTGAATAAATTCTACTAATCATAAATCGTCCACTTAAAATCGAGCAGGCAACAGATCAAATTCGAAGCATTCATTTGCGTAAAGCACTTTTGGCAGCTATCTAGGTATCTGTCTAGCCGCCTACGTCTCGGTGCTCTCGTGATCACCCTCTTAGTTTGGGGTAAAAAAATAGTATGGGAGCGCAAGATAGTTTGATGCATGCGACTCACTGGTCATGATATGATTAATACCATAATCCCATCGCGTAAGTCATCAAAGAAGTTCAGCCAGACAGTGGCACATACCCTGGGCGGGTATGTGCCACTGTTATGCGGGTATGTGCCACAGGTGATTGATAGTTTATATCAACCTAGGGACGGCGAATAGTTTAAAGTAAGCAGCGAAGTCATTTTAGAAGTAAGCATTAGTAAAAAGCTGATATCGGTGACATTGACCCAACGAATGCCAACAAAAAACGTCAAGGTACCAGCATAAATTGAACTTCAGCATTTGCATGGCAATAAATTATTCTACCACGGAGCCACGCCACGTCTCGCAACAGCATTTGAAATAAACCGTAATTTTCATGAAGCGTCGATTGGAGATGCAGTGATGTGTAACCAATTTTGTAAACATTACATTTGTACTCCTACGATACAGCCAACGCGTCCGTTTAGGATGGAACATACTTAAGTGCAATGCATTGAATGTGACTGACAGTTTATATCAACCAAGGAACGGCGCAAACAGACATTGCCCATTTTGATTCGAGAGCGTTAAGAAAACTTAGTGCATCTCCACGAAGTACATGACGACGAGTAGGCGAAACTGTAGGTACTACCCCCAAATGTAGAGATGTTACTCGGCTCGCGCCTTCGACTTGACTTGAGTAAGTCGGCGTGAAGCAAGCAGCGGACTTCAAAACGCCCAAGTCAGCTTTCGCGTTTCATAGATGCTCAGGCTGTTTTGCTTGATTAAGAACGAGCTTCAAAGTCAAGAACGAACATTAAAGCAGAAACACATTGCTCGCCTGGTAACGACGTTAAAATGAAGTTGTTAGCGTAAGGCCCGTGTTACAGCAAAAAAAGATCGTACATTTCAAAATAACTCTAAAAACAAAGTGCCACAAGCATATTTTCGCCATTTTACGGCTATCGAGTGGCAGGGTACCCGCAACCACAGCAATGCGCACTGTTGCTTTTGTAAAGCGTCTGTTGCCCGTTGGTTTTAGTGGCCACCCAAAGGCAGCGCGTTTCTTGATGCTTGCATTGCAAAAAACTTTATTCAGAAATTGAAATAGAAATAGCTACTAAACAAATTGAGGAAGTAATCACGGAGGATAATAAGACAGTGTGGACATACACGAATCTAATTAGACTCTTTGAGCTAGAGCTTGCTAAGACGCGTGACAAGTCACCCCGGAAAAGAAGACACAAACCCAAAAGTTGGTGGGATGAGGAAGTTAAGAAAGCCATAGCAAAACGTCAGGAAGCCTCTAGGGAACACAGACATGCTAAGCAGCGGGGTGAACCGACAGATGATGTTGAAAGAAAATGGGAAATCTTTCTAAGCTGTAGAAGGGATGCATCCCTTCTGATCAATGAAAATATTAGAAGAAAGGGAGCTCAGCGGCTGGCAGAAGTACATAAAAAAGATAGAAAGGCAGCTGCAAAATTTTGGAACCATCTAAACTACCTAAGAAATGAAACGAGCCTATAGCAGAGGTTTATAACTACAGCTCAAGGTGCTAGGCTAGAAGGGGACGAAGCTATTGAATATATAAGAACAAGGGTGACAGAAAATTTTCAACAGAGAAGTGCTTTATGCACCACAATAGACATGGATGAATCAAGTGGCGCAATGGCTCCATTTTCATAACTAGAGTGGGAAAGGGCTGAGAAGAGGGTTCCTAGTAGTACATCAACAGGTCCAGATGGCATTCCAATTATGCCGATAAAGACATTGGGTCCGAAGTCTAAACAGACTTTGAGAGAGGCAGTGAGCAAAACAATACTCGATGGTGGAGTCCCCGATGGATGGAAACTTAGCAGGATGAGCATAATCTACAAAGAAAAGGGGGACACAGCTGGCATAAATAACCACCGTCCTATAACAGTGACATCAGTGGTCTACAGGCTGGCAATGCAGATTATAGAGGAAAGACTGCAGGCATTGATAGAGGGTGAAGGGGTGCTGGGGGAACTGCAGAATGGATTTCGAAAACACAGGAGGTTGGAAGACAATCTGTTCTCACTGACGCATTGCATCGAAATAGCAAAAAAGGAACACAGGACCCTGCTAGCATTTTTGGATATTAAGGGAGCGTACGATAACGTGGTTCAAGAGGACTTGTGGGGAATACTGGACACACTAGGTGTAGAAGATGGAGTCACTAATCTTTTAAAGGATATCTATCAAAGTAATAAGGTAGTTATAAAGTAGAAAAAACAGGTATCCAAGCCCACAGAGGTAAAACAGGGGCTTAGGCAGGGGTGTCCTCTGTCGCCCTTGTTATTCATGATGCACCTACAAGGATTAGAGGCCAAATTAGAGGGAAGTGGACTTGGTTTCAGCCTCTCTTTCGTCAAACGAGGAAAACTCATTGAACAGGCACTACCAGCATTGGTGTACGCAGATGATATACTGCTAATAGCCGACAACAAGGAAGATTTGCAGAGATTGATGGACATCTGCGGTAATGAGGAAGATGGGTTAGATTTATTTCAGTAAGGAAAAATTAGCACTCATGATTTTTAATGATAATGAAGGCAGTGAGCTTAGGATACAGGAGGTCACGCCAGAGATGACAGATAAATACAAATATCTGGGCGTATGGATAAGCAATGGGACCGAGCATCTAAGGGAACACGACATATGCGTAACGACTAAAGGTAACAGGAATGCAGCAGTGATGAAAAATAGGGAACTGTGGAATTACGATAGGTATGATGTTGTGAGAGGAATATGAAAAGAAGTCATGGTTCCTAGTCTGGCGTTCGGCAATGCGGTCTTGTGCATGAGATCAGAAGTTCAAGCAAGGTTAGAAATTAAGTAACGTGGAATAGGTAGACTTGGTTTAGGAGCTCACGGGAAAACACCAAACCAGGGAGTACGTGGTAAATGGGATGGACATCATTTGAGGGCAGGGAACCTAGTAGCACGATAAAACTTCAGAAGCGATTGAGAGAAATGGGGGAGGAGCGTTGGGCTAGGAAGGTTTTCAGCTACTTGTACATGAAAAATGGTGATACGAAATGGAGGAAGCAAACCATAAAATTGACGGGTAAATACTTAGAAAATAGCAGGGGGCCAAACCAAAAAGAACTATCAGTTAAGAAGAAAGTCAAGGAAACGGAGACTGATTGATATGTGGGGTTTAACGTCCCAAAACCACCATATGATTATGAGAGACGCCGTAGTGGAGGGCTCCGGAAATTTCGACCACCTGGGGTTCTTTAACGTGCACCCAAATCTGAGCACACGGGCCTACAACATTACCACCTGCATCGGAAATGCAGCCGCCGCAGCTGGGATCCGAACCCGCGACCTGCGGGTCAGCAGCCGAGTACCTTAGCCACTAGACCACCACGGCGGGGCAAGAAAACGGAGACTGGCATGTGGAGAATTGGCATGATTAAGAAGTCCGCACTAGAGATCTATCGAACTTTTCAGCATGAAATTGCCAAAGAAAGGATCTATGATAATACTCGGGGTAGTTCTGTACTGTTTGAGTCCAGGACAGGAGTATTGCCAACCAAGACATATCGGGCCAAATACGAAGGGTTAGACACGGTATGCAGTGCATGCAGAGAGGAGGAGGAAACTGCCGAACACTTGATAATGTTCTGTAAAGGGCTTCACCCTAGAGTTCAGGATGATGGAGCAGAGTTTTTTCAAAGCACTGGGGTTTAGAGATAGGGAGGGCAAAATAGACTTTACGCCGGTAGAATTAACTAGAAGGAGGTTATCTGATTGGTGGCTAAAGTCAAGGCACGAGTGAAAATTGAACCATTCACTGCAAAGTACCAGTCCTATACTGCGCTATTTAAAGAGAAAAAAAGATAAATCTAGTTGGTTGTTCATTAGGTATTACGGCTAGGTGGCGTTAGCCGCCGCCCGATCTTAAGGGTACAGCCACATCAATCCATTCATCCATCCATCGCATGTTTGGAGGCGGAACAAGCATCACGTTGGGTTCTTTCGCCGTCTTTTTTTTTTATCGAAGGCCACGGCGTGTATTTGTGCTGACCTGGCTCGCGAGGTAACGCGATTTTTAAGGTATTCGTCTTTCTATTCCCCTGTGGACATGCTTGAAGCGGGCTAGGTTACAGCTATGTATAAAAAAAAACAAGTTCTGGGAACAAAAGTGATTCGTATCCTTTTGTTGAGCTTGGTAAACAAGATAAAAAGGCGGGTTTCAGAACATTGTCCTCAGCGGAATTTTGTCTTGCGGGGTGAAGAGGGAGGCACATGGTCAGAAAACCCATCACAGGGGCATTTTTTTTGTGGAATTTTGCGTATAGCGTTGTGCTCCAAACAATGCCTGTCTGAGTGAGAAACAGCGTCCTAGACTGGACGAAAGGATAGACGAGGCACACAGACACAGCGCTGAGTCAAATTTGTACCGAAAGAGACCGAAACGACGGCAAATGTCGTCGTGTTTTAGAAAAACAGAAATAACCTTTGCGGTTACGGAACACTTCGGCGTCGTCACCACCGGGACTATTATTAAGCATGTCTGTGCAGTCGACACATCCTATAACGCCAGAAAACTCAGCCACTTAACAAAAGTCCCGCCTAATTCATAGGAAGTGCCGCCAGCTGCGGAAAGCACACCAGCATCGCGTACAGGTGCTTTGCGATGAGTAGCGTAACTTTTCAGACTGCACGGCACACTGTCGACTACGAAATGCGGACGAGATTCCCGGTGACTGTTTGGAATGTGCCAGCGCCGTAAAACATGAGCGCCATCAGTAGCTTTAACACTGGAGGCACAGGCCGTCTTCGGTTGGCCCCACTTTCACGGAGCGGCAACATAGCCAGCAACTGCCGCACGGCGTTCTTCGTGAACCTGTACCGAGCGTGGAACTGTTGCTCGTCGTACAACTCCATCGCATTTCCTCGGTCACGTAAAGTGGGTCGAGGAATCTTTGGCAAACAGTGCGCCTCAGAAAATACTACGCTTATGGCGAGGCAAGCAAACTCAAAAGCGGCCACTTTCCGCGCGACGTTCATTCGAGAAGTGGCCATGTTGGAATAACGCATGAAGTAGCTTTCAAGCTAGCCCCGCCACTTACTTGAAACTTGTCCCGACTTCAACCGTACCAAGTCGCCTTCAAATCATTCGCAAGTTTGAGAACGATTTATGGCGACCAGCAAAAGTGTCTTGAGTCAAGAACAAGTCAAGTACGAGTCAAGTAACATCTCTGCATTCAGGGGTAAGGTTCATAATGTCTACGTTGAAGTCGCCGACTAGTACAAAGGACGAACAGATGGATGCACGGATGTACGGATGGCTAGATGGGTGGTTGACTAGATGTATGGACGTTCGCGTGAAGTCTTACATGTATACAACAGCTTCATTCAAGTTTTTCCGTCTTGATTGGCACTGGTTTGAGAATCGCATTGCGCTTTAAATTCATTGGTGATCTATTTGTAAGCATTTGTTATTCTATCTAGAAGCAAAAATAAAGAAAAAAAATTCGGCAGATCCCACGTACCTGGGAATTCTCGTTATGCGAAGCATGCGGAAAAAAGGTGACCGTCTTGCAGTTTTTTTATTGAGCGACACGTCAAGAAATGACGCCAAATTAATGCACAAATGTCGCACACACAGACATAACTTGAAGAGCTGCAGATGTTTATATAACCAGTTGTTTGCACTTGTGCAACGATGCCAATAGGAACATGCGTAATGCAACACCAAAAGCTGATATGAAGCGCTGATGTTCGCGCGAAGATTCTTGCTCTGGACACTGCTACATAAATCAACTTCAGCGCATGGAAACTTACCACATCTGACGTTAACCCGACGTGACGGCTGTATCAAAATAGTACATATGTAATGTTTATACAATTGGGTAGGCAGCACTGAAAGCGCTATTGCCATTTGATGAAGATTAGCGTTTATTTGAAAAGTAGTTCCGAGACGTGGCGTAGCTCTGTGGTAAAATGCTTCATTAGCACCCAGAATGCTTGGGTTCCATTCCAGCTGGGACTTGTCAGGTCGGCGCTGCCGACGTCAGGTATTTTTTAACAATCGCGCGTTGAAATTGCCCATGTGTGTTCTCGTCGTTCCTGAGCAGATACCAAGTGTCAATCACCTGTGGCACATACCAGAATACCAGCAGCACATACCCGCCAGTAGGTATGTGCCACTGTCTGGCGGGAAGTGTTTGACAATGCACGTGACGGGATTCTGACATTAATCATGTCTTGACATGCGCGTCGTATTCATCAAACCATTTTCAAACCAATTATCATGCTAATTTTGGTTCACGCCAAGCAAATGGCGGGACCACGAGAGCACCCAAACGCAAACGGATAGATAGATAGATAGATAGATAGATAGATAGATAGATAGATAGATAGATAGATAGATAGATAGATAGATAGATAGATAGATAGATAGATAGATAGATAGATAGATAGATAGATAGATAGATAGATAGATAGATAGATAGATAGATAGATAGATAGATAGATAGATAGATAGATAGATAGATAGATAGATAGATAGATAGATAGATAGATAGATAGATAGATAGATAGATAGATAGATAGATAGATAGATAGATAGATAGATAGATAGATAGATAGATATAGACCACTCAATGTCGCCGAAGTTTGTTAAGAAATGCTTCGCATTTAATATTGTGCACTACCGAACACGTGACCGATTTATAAGAGCAAAGTTTGGTGGCCCAAGAAAGAGGCAAAGTATGTAAGGTATATCTTATTAGTTTTGATTTACACACACACACACACACACACACACACACACACAGTCTAGAAGATGCAAACAAAGTGTTCCTATCACTTTGCTAAGCTTCTGCAGTTTTCTCTGCTGAATGAGTGCGTTTGCTGTGTTGAGTATGTTTGTGGATCGGTGTACTTGGTCATCATCAGCCTGACTACGTCCACTGCAGGACAAAGGCCTCTCCCATGTTCCGCCAGTTAACCCGGTCCTGTGCTTGCTGCTGCCAATTTATACCCGCAAACTTCTTAATCTCATCTGCCCACCTAACCTTCTGTCTCCCCCTAGCCCGCTTGCCTTCTCTGATAATCCAGTTAGTTACCCTTAACGACCAGCGGTTATCCTGTCTACGCGCTACATGCCCAGCCCATGTCCATTTCTTCTTCTTGATTTCTGCTATGATATCCTTAACCCCCGTTTGTTCCCTAATCCACTCTGCTCTCGTCTCTTAAGTTTACACCTACCATTTTTCTTTCCATTGCTCGCTGCGTCGTCCTCAATTTAAGCTGAACCCTCTTTGTAAGTCTACAGGTTTCTGCTCCGTAGCTAAGTACCGGCAAAATACAGCTGTTATATACCTTTCTCTTGAGGGATAGTGGCAATTTACCTGTCATAATTTGAGAGTGCTTGCCAAATGTGCTCCACCCCATTCTTATTTTTCTAGTTACTTCAATCTCGTGGTTCGGCTCCACGTTTATGACCTGCCCTAAGTAGACATAGTCTTTTACAACTTGAAGTGCATTATTACCTATCTCGAAGCGCTGCTCTTTTCCGAGGTTGTTGTACATTACTTTCGTTTTCTGCAGATTCATTTTAAGACCCACCTTTCTGCTCTCCTTGTCTAACTCTGTAATCATGAGTTGCAATTCGTCCCCTGAGTTACTCAGCAATGCAATGTCATCGGCGAAGCGCAGGTTACTAAGGTACTCTCCATTAACTCTTATCCCTAGCTGTTCCCATCCTAGGCTTCTGAAACCCTCCTGTAAGCACGCGGTAAATAGCATTGGGGAGATGTGTCCCCCTGCCTTACATCCTTGTTGATTGGTATTCTGTTGCTTTCTTTATGAAGCACTATGGTAGCAGTTGATCCCCTGTAGATTTCTTCCAGGATGTTTATATATACTTCATCGACGCTGTATGACGGATGATATTTCTACTGAATCAAACGCCTTCTCGTAATCTATGAAGGCTATGTATAGTGGTTGGTTATATTCTGAGCATTGCTCTATTACCTGATTGATAGTATGAATGTGGTCGATTGTTGAGTAGCCTGTTCGAAATCCTGCTTGTTCCTTTGGTTGATTGAATTCTAATGTTTTCTTTACTCTGTTAGCAATTACCTTTGTAAATAGCTTGTATACTACAGAGAGCAAGCTAATCGGCCTGTAATTCTTCAAGTCCTTGTCATCTCCTTTCTTATGTATTAAGATGATGTTAGCGTTCTTCCAAGACTCTGGTACTCTTCTCATCAGGAGACACCTCGTAAACAGGGTGGCTGGATTTTCTAACACAATCTGTCCTCCATCTTTCAGCAGACCTGATGTTACCTGATCCTCACCAGCAGCTTTGCCTCTTTGCATGCTCTCCAAAGGAATCGAACCTACGACCTTCGAATAAAGCGTTACATGCTCTAACCACTGAGCTATCACAGCGGCCTAAAAAAAACTTTTCTGACTTCTTCTATCATTACTAATGGGGTGTCATCTGGGTTACTGCTAGTTCTTATAGTATTAAAGTCGTGGTTGTCCCTGCTTGGTAGTCGTCCTCAAGTACTTCGGCTTGACATGAAGCTCCCACACAGGAAAAAAAAAACATTCAAGAAAGCGTTTACACAGGCTTTCTGCTACACATGCGGCTTATCGAGAAGCTAAAGAACAGGAAAATCTTTTAGGTATGTACAGGAACCTAATTCCTTTGAAGAGCAGCAGCGCATACTTGAGGGACAATAATTTAGGTAAATGTACTAGAGAGACTGGTGCATAATTACAAAAACGCCAGGCCTGCGCGGTAGGCACAGCAGAGCGAAAGCTAGGAGAGCGACTTTTCAGAGCCTTTTCAAAACACTCAATACTGCAAGTACACTTGCTTGGTACCGACTAGGGCATAAATAATAAACTTTTGGGTAGTAGGCCAGCATTCGCTATGCTATTTTTCATCATTCTTCTGAAAAACGTGGTATCCACTAAACACTTGCAAGGAAGATATTTCAGCGCGCGAACAAAGGAAAAGAGGCAAGGTAGACAGAAAGAGCGCTCTTTCTGTCTACCCTGTCCCTTTTCCTTTGTTCGCGCGCTGAAACATCTTGCAAATATGACTACGCACCAACTAGCCCAAGCTTCCACTCTTGTGACTTGCAAGGAATTTTGTACCAATTGTCCTTGCAGTGACTGACGACGATGAGGAATTATGGCTGAAGAGGGTATGCGCCACAGTTAATAGGGAAACAAGAACAAGCTTTTGTTGTGGGTTGGAGCATTTGACGGCCCACTCGTTACGCTAATCACATTGTGCGACGACTGGTTGTTCTTTCGCCGTTGTAAAACGCTTTATAAGTCGTATTAACACGATTGCTTTCCCGGCAGCAAGCCTGCCTAAAGCAAGTTCGACAACAAGTTACAAGCACCGGCGTAACTCGGTGGTAGAATATTGGTCTGGCACCCAGCGAACCCGGGTTAAAACCCGAAGGGCAAGGTTGTTGTTTTTTTTTTTTTTTGCGCGATGTGGTTGCGGACACCGGCGGCGGTGGCGGACAACATGCAACTGAGCGTAACTCGAGTTCTGATCTCATAACAGCTTCCGCCGTAATCAAGTGAAGCCAAAGAATGATCGGAGCAGCGGTAAGAAATACTACGTTGTATAAGAAACAGATGCACAACACCACACACTCCTTCCCTTATCCAAACAAAGGGGCCGGAGGTATTACAATAAGCCCGAGGTGCTATGCGCGAAACGTTTACCTAGCCAGGAAGAATAACGCCTGTTCTGAGAATACATCGCCACGTGTGATTATTGATTTATTTTGATGTGCTTGCGGAGCTTGCAGCGGAACATAAAACTCAGCCGGTTGAGCGCAGAGGGAAGCTGCGTCTACTTCATTTTGCCGTCATTTTCACACATAGATACCGCACCTCGGCAAATGCGCTCGTCAGAAACGCGAAATCTGTGCAGTTCCTAGCACTGTCTCGGGACTATATATACGTTATCGCGGGGGTGAGTGCCAGCACCGCTCATCTAAAAGTGTCCGAGGTCAAGGCTTCCGCTATAGCAGGTCAGAAGTGTAGACGACATAACTTTACAGCAAGAATTGAACGTGCTAAAGGCGGTGCCTTTAAGACAACCCAAAAGCAAGTAGTATAGACACACACATACCTTGGAATCACGGAGAAAGAGCATATGAGTGCCATTCCGATGAACGGCACGCTCTCATTTAGCTTTTCGGTCGTCTGTTGCGATTGAAAACACTGAAACCCTCGGCACAATGTCAATATCGGTGACAGCTGGGCCCGCAGCACTGCGCCACTGCAAGAGCTTGCATGTAGGTGTACACTGCCCGAAGATTCAGTGTACGAATCACTTCACGTCACTTCGCAGCACTTCACAAAAGCAGAAAAACACGTTCATCTTCACGCAGTCGCCAAAAGAAACACAAGCCCACCCCGACAGGCTTCGTCAGGCTTAGCGATCCTGCTATCTCGAACGGCGGGAGAACGCATGCGCACATCCACTCGGCAGGAGACGAGTGTCAAAACTGACTGACGTCAGAGGCCATGCCCGGAGAAGTGAGCAGGCCTGAATTATTATTTTTCTAAATGGCATTGACAGGACGCATCTATTTAACTTTCTAAATGTGCACGCTTTGCATCAAAGTAATTTCTTGTAATCGTCACAAAATCGCTCAAGGAAAAGGGTTGATCGTATCATTTAAAACTTGCTCATCTTTTACCAGTGCACATGTGTGGCAAAATTAACGTCCCGTCCTATATCAGTAACTCGCAACATTTCTTTTTAATATCTTTCATTCCCCTCACCCCTTTCCCCAGCACAGGGTAGCCAGCCGGTCTAAGAACTGGCTAACCTCCCTGTCTTTCCGCTTAAACTTTCTTCCTCCTCCTCCTCTTCCTGAATCAGACGTAAAAATTTCGAACATACTCTTTTTACGAATATTACAAACCTTCGAAAAGTTGCTCATTATTATTGCTCCAGCAACACGAATTCTGCCCTGGCGTGTCTCGTTGTTGCACAGTTGATTAATTCTTCCCAGATTGGACCAGTGCACCTAATTAAAGATTTTATGTCAACTGCTCGTACATGGACTTCAGGAAATTCTTTGCTTTAGTTTTTCGATTGATGTGTGGTGTTTAACATCTCTAAACAACCATATGATTATGGAAGACGCTAGCCTTAGTTTCTCTTTTTTTTTACTTAGAACAGACCTGTTAAAACATAAATTGCTTAGATATTGTATTGATGAAAATTATTAAACTTTAGACGTCAAATGATTATTTTAAATAAATTGTAGTTCATTTTAGCACAGACAAGCCGCAAAGGTGAGTGCTGCGATCGATTACTTTCTAATAATATGAATCACATATGCACTTACGGATCGCAATCGTGCTTCCCGACTAAAATTTTTATTTCAACTTATCAATAAACAGTACAATATAAAGATATTTGATAAAGTTACTTTTTCTTCTGGTTATGCCACAAGACAGAGGCATCGCCTAACAATCACGCCATTCAGCGTAAAAAACAACTGCTTCAAATATTCGTTTTTTCCAAGAACGGTGACTGAATGGAATAACCTGACAAATACCCAAGTTACACAACCTTCACTGTCTTCATTTGCTGCAAACATCTGTTAATTATTTTTCAATATGGCCTGTATCGAAGGCCACGGCGTATATTTGTGCTGACCTGGCTCACGAGGTAACGCGATTTTCAAGGTATTTGATTTTCAAGGTATTCCTTCATAACATGTGTTTCTTTTTGCCGAGTTTTTGATTATTTAGTTGATGTTTTGTATAGGGCCTGTCTTTGTACGCGCAATAGCCTAAAACAATGTATTCGTTCACGTAACATGTATTTGTTGTACCCTGTTTTGTTTTGTTGCCTGCATTTGTTCGATAATATGCTGTATTTCCACCCTGATAAAATATCTCTATGGGGATTGCAGTATTCGTAAATACATAAAATAAATAAAATGTGTTTCGGCGTTTTTCTCAAACTATGGTCTGTTTGTAGACGATTGTGTATTCCAGAGAGTCATTCATAGTGCACACTAGTCAGATCACACTGGCCTACAGAAATATTCTAATTTCATTGTGAATTAGTGTAACTTCTGATGCATTGACGCAAACGCGAAGAAATTTGTGTGTACGTGTTTTCCTAGAACCAAGGGCTGACATGATATTTGTAATGGCATTATTGCAGAAAAATTTGTAAAATTGTATGTACATAGGATTCCCGTACAAGGCTCCTAGAGTAGCAGGTTTTCTTAGAAAAGAAAAAATTAACAGCATATCCACGGCGTGCATGATAATGAGTGGGGCGATGCGTTCGTCCGCCTGTCTGTCTGTTGATATGCTGTGCTGGCTGTGCCAGAGGGATGAAGTGCCCAAGACCACAAGAAACTTCGTTCCTAGAAATGCAAGAAATTCCCCGCTTGCCATAAAAAGAAAACCTGTTGCATAAAACCAACGTTAGACTAACACACGAATGCGCTCGTTGTATTTAGTTTCCTCACCCCTTCCCCAGTGCAGGGTAGCATGCCTGGCTCAGCGCTGGTTAGCCTCCCTGTCTTTGTACTGTTCTTATTATCTCTCTTTTTAAGAGATTAAGAGCCTCGAGAATTTGGCAGTGAGATTTGTTCATGCTGATTGTGTTTGTAACTTTAGTGTGTCTGACGCAAAACAACGCCTTCGATGGGAACCACTGAAGCCGCGATTAGCAATTCTTCGAATTAAAATTTTTTCAATGTATATTTCGTATTAGGACCGCTATTAACTGTGATCATTGTCAATAGTCCTGGCTATTGTGATCAAGGCTTAACCATGTCTATTTACTAAAAGGGATAGCATGCAGCGCAAACTTTTTCAACATGGCGTTTTTCCTCTACAATATTTCCAAGAAAAATGGCATTGCGCCCGTTAAAATGTTGTTTCTTTCTCTTTACACAACTCATACTGTTATTAGACCTCGTTTCCCTAATATGCTTGTGTTTGATAGTGCATTCTTCACACTATATCTGATTTTCGGTTTTGCTGTTTTTTGTGTGTGGCTACTTCTCGTTACGTTCGTTTTAACTGCTTTTGGTTGACTATGTTAGCGAAGTGCTACAGCCCCCGCCCCGCCCCTGTAATGCCATAAGATGATGTAAGTATTGTGATGAATAGATAAACAAATTATAAATAAAAAGATAAAGGCATAGTCACTGACCTCCTCCTCTAGCACAGCCACTCTAGTTCCATGCTCCCACGACATGCTATATAATGCACTGACGAAATAGCGTCCTAGTAATAAGATACTTTAGGACAGCCGAAGCTTCTTCGTACAACTCCAGTAACCACGTCTTGTATTCCAAATTGATCACTCTCTGCAGCACTTTCACGTTATGCAATGTGCACCAAGAAAACGTCTTTGTAACGGTGGTCATTCTTTGACGAAGTGTCGTCAATGAAAGTCGTTTTTCTTCTTGCTTTCCTGTTAATGCACTCGAGAAATGCAAGTGACACAAAAGATAACCCACACGAAAAGCGATGCCACCCACAACCTTCTTTCTTCGTGTACCCCATCCTCCGCATTAGCCCAACGACCCACTTGGAAAGAGGCGGTGCGAATACAGATACGCATTTATTTTCGCAGATGCTCTCTGTAAAAAGAACGTTAGCAATGCGTCATCGAAAAAAGGAAAGGGAGGAGGCGTCCTGGCATAAAGGTCCAGTCATCTATCTAGAGCAACCCAGGGACGACGACTGCTCTCCATCGATAATGCTTTTCACCCGAGCTCTCCGCTTTCTACGAAACTCAGGGCTTTTTACCTCCACGCTTTCTACGAAGCTTGTGGTAACTATCTCTTCTTTGGCGTCATGGTAGCCTCAGCAGACGCTCAGGAACACTAAATATAGGCCTAGTGAAGGTAAAAGTGGCTTTCACGCCCTGATTTTACAGCGAAGCGTTTAAATCCATTATGTTGTCTCATGGTCCTAAATACAGTGTTTCTATGCCATATTATACCATACCATCATCGTCGTCGTCGTCGTCGTCGTAGTAGTAATAGTAGTAGTAGTAGTAGTAGTAGTAGTAGTAGTAGTAGTAGTAGTAGTAGTGCAGTTGTAGGCATAACGCAGTTCACGTTGCCAGAGTGGGATTCATAAAGAAATTAAAAAAACACGCCATATCCACGACACGAATGATGATAGATGGGCGAAGCTCGATAGGGGGAGATCATAGGTAATCCATAACTCCCCCGTGAAAAGTTAGCCTATTACATCCTAGGAAAGACGTTAGGCTATGTGTACATTATACAAATCTACCTTTTCTTCGTTCTTCTTCGTTTGTTATTTCGCTTCTTGTTCTTTTCATTTCTTTGTTGTCATGGCGGCTGGATTGCGTGGTCCCTTCATTATTGCGGCTTTATGGTCCGTGAAATGAAGTGAGAGAGGTTCTTGTACTGGCTGCAGAGGGAATTTCGCAAGCACTAAGTGTATGCACGTCTCTCGGATCGTGGTAAGTTGCATATAGATGCGTCTGAGTGCGTACTTGCAAAGCATGTGCTGCACGATGCAGTCATTTGCAATGAGGTCCATACATCCGTGCGTTCGTCCGTCTGTACGTCTGTTACACCATCTACCGCTAAAGGGGACCACGAGGTGATGCGAAGCAGCGCGGGAGGTGCTAGCCACGTTTGCATTCATCTGACTAGGTGTTTCTGTTAATGTTTTTGTTAATGTTACATATTTAGTGTTATCCTTTGTGTGTTATGTTGTTAGCGTAGGCACCTAGTCAAATTGATGCAAACGCGGTGTGCACCCTCGTGCTAGTCTACTTGTGCTACTTCGTATCGTCTCATGATCCCCTTTAGCAGAAGATGGTGTAACTTTATTCTAGTTCACACCGTCGAAGTGCCCTGGTGTTGAAGTTGTCAGCGAAGAGTTCTGCACGGGTGATGGATTCGCGTCGTCTGTCTGCAGCCGACGCGTTGTCTAGACACTGACGCTTGGCTTCGACGACGGCGTTGCGTACGGAGGTGGGTGGTTCACGGTTCGCTTGGTGTCGCTGTCGTTGCGTTTGGGCTAGGGAGCCGTCATGTGCACGCATCTACATGAAGGTTACTCTGTTTCACCATTTTGGTTCAGCACTACCGAAGCTACGGCGTGTAAGAACGCCACATGCTTACGCAATGAAACATAGTCCCAAATATAAGTGCCTTGAAGTGAGCAGGGTTGTCTTAAATGGACGTTTGTTTGGTGTGTGTTACGCCGTATCGATACGTGATATGTTTTGATTCGTCGCACCTATTTTCTACGCATTTAATTATTTTGGGTTGGTTACCGGCGATAACTATAGTGACAAATCAATGTGGAAGCACCCATGTAGAAGCAACCACACATTTCGATCCGAACTTGCTTCTGCTAATCGCCCACTGCCCTAGCAGCAACAAATAGTGGTGAAATTAGTCAAATGTTTTATTCATCTTACTCTGTTCGATGAAGCATCACGTACGTTTTTTTTTGTTATTAGCGAGATATGCTACTTGCATAACCGTATCTCATAAGTCTAACGCACCGAGGCCATGGCTTGGGCTGTGTCAACACAAAAAGAACGATGCATCTCCAAATATCGGGCAAGCAGCCTTGCATATCGTTCCGCTCACGTATGATACCCTTTCGGTGATAGAAAAAAAAAGGGAGCATATCCACGGAGTGAATGATAGAGAGTGGGGCGAAGCATTCGTCCGTTTATTCGTTCTTGCTTCCGTCCGTCCATGCGTCCGTCTATGTGACCATCCATGTGTCTACCCGCCTGTCCGTGCGTACGTCCGTCCCTGCGTTCGTCCATGCATCCGCCCCTGCGTCCGTTCATGCGTTCATCCAAGCATCTGTCTGTGTGTCCGTTCGTCCTTCTATTCAACACTCCAAGTACCACCATCTCGCATCTTTTCGGCATATATTCCCCTTATAGAAGCACCGCCATCCAGCGGACATTCCAAGGACCAAACGAGAGGTGGCACACGCACACTTTCTTACGGCTTGCGCTTCGGGTCCACTTCCCACCTTTAACCACCTCGAGTTCATGGTATACACTAGTTCACTGTATTCATGGCACTGCGGCCGAACGCTCGCTAAACCTTCCGAAAACCAAGGAGCTTACGCCTTCCGAAAACCAAGGAGCTAAACCTTTCTAACTAAGGAGGTTACACCCAGCGAGTATAACGTAGCAACCCTTTCTTGTCACATAGTACTCAATCTACATGCCAATGGCTGCTAGTGGGGATCGCAGCGTGCGCGTTAACTAAAATCCGAATGCTCATTTCTCTCATTCCCCGTTAGCAGCCCTTGGCATGTACACTGAGCCCTAATTTTTATTGTTCAACAACGCGCAGAAGAAATCTCTCACAGGCACCACCTTGGAGGTCAAAATGTTATACTTGTTACACACCACTACAACGGCTACGAGAGACGAACGGGCGCCGCTATAGGGAGCTTCGGCGTTCCAGTCTTCAACGCGGTCAGTGTTCCGGCAGTGTTGCTGCCAGGTGTCCACTCGACTTTGCCAGCCAGCTTTTTTTGAGGCCTGAACCCATCGTCGTCGGCCCCTGCCGAGACCAGCGAGGATGACGTCAAGGCCTGTGGCGCTCCCCCTCAAGGAGCACTGCTTCAACTTCACCGTCCCGGAGGGGATAGCGTCCGTCCACGAGATTATCTATGGCCTCGAAGACGTCAAGGGGAGTGAAGGGGTGCTGTTCCTGCAACACCTCGGAGCTCCGAAGTTCCTAGTTGCGGCTCGGACGGCTGCACAAGCAATCAAGTTGATGGTATGCCAAGGATTCAAGTTACAAAGTCTCAAGGTACAAGTTGAAGCAGTCGGGGCGCCAAGCGTACAAGTCAGTGTGTTCCGCCTACCGCCGCACATGTCATATGACGCAGTTGTTTCAGCTCTTCAGCCATACGGAAAAGTGAAGGGTATCACTTTTGTTATCTTGCAAAGGCATCAATCAACGTATACTGGTACCCGCAACCTCCGATTCGAGATGGCCAAGCCCGCCCCTAATTTCCTATCGAATTAAGGTCACCGCGTGATGCTCGGGTATCGCGGTATGCGCAGAGTGTGCGCACGGTGCAGCAGAGAAGGTCATGTTGCGGCTACTTGCACAACACCCTTCTGTCAACGATGTGGCACCTTCGGCCATACATCTGAGGATTGTGTGTCCAAGTGTAAGCGCTCTAATAGGGACCACGCGACGAAAGATTGCTTCCGTCCCAAGTCATACGCAGACGCAGCACAGAGCACCTCACAGTCACTGAAAAAATTCCCACAACTTGGAGAGTCTGCTTCGAAGAGAACAACCCAAATTGGAACCTCCAGGCACATGGAAGTTTTGCAACGCAAAACTAAGCCATGGCAACAGAAGATTCCAGATTATTGGGATGAAGACAGCGCAACCGACACAGAATTTCATGACGCCAGGACAAAAGACGCCAGTGGCGTTGATGCCGCGTCACCATGCACAACGAGTGACAACGACGTTTCTCGCTGACTGGGGACACCGCAGTGTTGTCATCTCCCACAACATCATCAGAGGAGCCCAGCAACGCTGTGGAGGAGGAGGGGGAGAAAAACTTTATTTATCCCAAGAGGGAAAGGTGCAGTGGTGGAGTGTCAGAGGAGCCTACCCAGCGTAGGTCTCCGCTACCCTCTTGGCACAATCCAAGATCAGGTCCTGGACCTCCGGTGCCAAGCTGCACATAGCAACCTCCCACTGCTCCTTACTATTAATGTGTAGAGAATTGGGTGGTGGGTTTCGAGTACACCCGTGCGTCTGCTACGTCTTCAACAGAGGAACTCAAGGCCAAAAAAAACGAACAATCCTCGAACGCATCCCCGCTGGAGGAAGCGTCCCAAGCATTTCAGGGCGCTGGCCAACCGGGAAAATTGCTCCGACCTTCCGAGGCAACAAGTGCAAGTGACGAGCTCCATGAACGGCCACCTGTGGGCCTGAAAGGTAGCCTCAAGACGACGCCCACGAAAGAAGTAAAGACCACGTTTTCAAGGAAACCTGAAACGCCTCGCACACACGCTGTACAGGCCCAAGAAGAAGCGTCCGACAAGACATCCAGACATCGTAGAAGCCGGTCACCATCACGAAAATTAAGGAGTGACAGATTTCCTCAAGCCTCATGATCGGTATCTTTGTCTTCTGAAAATACGTGTTTTCGCGACAAGTTGTCTAGAGCAACAAACTCTCAGCGTCGCACCAAGCCCGGTAGCTCAAGCACTGGAAGTGATGTCACCACTTCCGGAACATCTAAAAAGCCCCGAGTGGATTTGCCAAACCGAGATCCATCACCTGATGTGGGTGAGGACTCCATGTTTTTTTTTTATTTTGTGCTGCACACATCCATTCTTTCCGCTTCCTGTTGCCTGTATCATCGCAATGCATGCTTCCCAGCCGTACAACCACTATGCATTTGTTGTCTCTGATGCATGCAAACTGTTTAGTATTGCATATGTTACTGTCATTCACAATGGAACTTTCATGTGCCAATTTGTGAGTTCTTTGCTGTGGGGGCTATGCCCTGTTATAGTAATTGCATAATGTGAGTTACGTTGCATGCTGCGTGTACTATGTTATCATTGTAGTTGCTTACTGGGTCCGTTCTATGTGTGCGCGTGAGTAAATCTCAGCGCCAGTCCTTCGAGTATCATCACGTTGACTTCATCTACTGCCGCATCTACTGCCTACAGGAGAGGTCGTGCCGTCTCTTTACTCATCGCTGTTAAAAAAAAGGAAAAAACGATTGTTTAATTTCCCCCTAAATTTTTTTAACGAATAGGCTATCTTTCATGACTTTCAATGTTCGTGGATTCAAAGATTTCGTAAAACAACAGGAGATAATCAACCTTCTGCGCTCACTTGAGGTCGACGTGCTTTTTCTGCAAGACACCAACTTTCGAACACGCCACGACGTCATGACCTTCCGTACTAGATTTTCGGTTGAAGCCTTCTTCTCCTTAACGCAGATGAAGTCGCGTGGCACCGGTGTCGTGTTTCTCGATCCGAGGTTCAGGCGGGTTGCGCATTGCCTCTCCAATGCAGAAGGCCGTGTAATTGCGGTGGACATGTGTATAAACGACCAGAAAATACGATTCACCAACTTTTATGCGCACGTGGATAGGTCCCTTGTCAATCATTATGTTTTAGAAATGCTAGGTCATCCCTTCTAAATTCCGCACCATGCGGGTTGTTAGGTGATTTAAACTCTGTTTTCGACTCAATTCTAGATGTCTGAGGCCCTCGTCAAGGACAAAGCACATACCATTCGAAAGAGTTGCAGAAAATATGTAGAGAGTTGAAGCTGGTCGATGCATCGACGACGCTTCACGGGAACACCTTTCAAGCCACGCGCGCTCAGGGCCCGTCTCAGAACAGGATTGACAGAGTCTATATCCCTAACAAGCTCGTTGCAAGTTTAGAGACATGCGATGTCATTTCTTTAGCACCTGGGCAACGCAAGCTCAGCGACCACATGCCAGTGCTGTTCACCTTGAAGGCTCAGCTGGGAAGGCATTGCTCCAAGTTGTGGCGAATGGGTTCATCAACTTTAAATGATGAAGTTTCGGTATCTGAAATGCGCATAAATATCTATGAGTCTTTGAAGGACACACAGCAAATTACGCCGAAAGCATGGGATCTCTTGAAGGCCAGATGGCGTGTGATTGCACAGGAGGCCAGGAAAATGCGCCATGCACGTCTAACATCACAAATGAATGAAATATTGAGGCGTATTCAAATCGTTGAGCGAGCAGGTAATATTGTCACGTGCTTGTCAAAAAGGAAGACAATGACAGTTGTGCATGTGCCATGAAGCACTATGAAATGGATGAAAAATAAGAACTCTCTTGCGCGTTCTATTAAAAGAACCTACCTGCTTCTGGTGTCTCAGTTTATGCCGCAAGACCTCTGTTTCGACGTCGGGACACTGGTGGAGGTGCTGGAGCCTACACCCTGATGCAGGACAGTCTTACTCAGACCCGTTCACCTAGTCCAGAGACTCAGCCCCTCGTCACGACTCCAGTGCACCGATTCAGTCGGCGCCTACTAGGCCTAAGTCCAGAGTCCGCACCTGTTCCGCCTCTTTCCAGCATGGCAGCTCCTACGACATCCACGGTTATCCCGCCATCGCAGACCACTCTTCTCTCGCAGGTAACTCTTGAACATCCTCGCGTTCCTGAAGTTTTCCGTGGGGAAGAGTACGAGGATGTCGAAGACTGGCTCGAACAGTTCGAACGGGTCGTTGTATCCAACAACTGGAGCAAACAGCACAAACTTGGCCGTGCATATTTCGCACTGGAAGATAGCGCTCGCACGTGGTATGAGAACCGCGAGGCTACATTCTAATCTTGGGAAGACTTCCGACGAAAGCTCCTCGCTACATTTTTGAACTCGGACCGACGGGATCGCGCACAGCAAGTGATTGAGGCACGCGTGCAAAAACCCAATG
Organism: Rhipicephalus microplus; assembly: GCF_013339725.1. Classification (NCBI taxonomy): domain Eukaryota; kingdom Metazoa; phylum Arthropoda; class Arachnida; order Ixodida; family Ixodidae; genus Rhipicephalus; species Rhipicephalus microplus. The sequence goes on from NC_051173.1 coordinate 7,114,267, forward strand.
AAACAGCCGCCAGGTACGCAGAGGGTATGATCCGTCTGTTTCGACGAGCTGACCCTGACATGCCCGAAGCGAAGAAGGTGCGTCACCTAATGCAGGGTGTTAAGGAACAAGTGTTTGCGGGCCTCGTAAGAAATCCACCTACAACTGTAGGTGAATTCATAAGAGAGGCGACAGTCATCGAGCGCACACTGCAACAACGACGCCGGCACTTTGACCGCCTGCAGAACCACACGGCAGTAAGTGCTGCCGCTCAGAACACTGCCGTATGCGAAAGTTCCCTGCGGCAAATGATTAGAGAAATACTGCGTGAGGAACTTCGGGCCCTCTGCGTTCCCCCTGCCCAACCGCCAGTCGCATCTGTTGCCGAAAGTGTCCGCCAGGAGTTGAGGCAAGCCATTACACCACCCGCGCCAAATCTTCAGCCACATCCAGTGAGCTACGCCGATGTAGTCCGTCGTCCTCCACCGACATTTGTGGCGACGCCCTTCCAGCCACAACCCACTGCCGTACCTTGATGGCAACGAGATTCTACGAGACGACCACCAGTTCGCCGAACTGACTTGTGGCGCATGGCCGACCGTCGACCTATTTTCTACCGCTGCGGAGAACCCGGTCACATTGCCCGCTATTGCCGTCACGGCGATTCTGGGTTCGGGAACTTTTCTCGTCCCGCTTCTTTCCGCTCCGAAGACCGTCGTGCCCACGATGCCGATCAACTATCGCCTGCTCAAGCAACCCCACCGCGTCGCAGGCGATCTCCATCACCTGCGCGTCACCGTGACTTCCCTCAGAGCTACGCGGACGTCACCAGAGGCCGTTCGCCTAGCCCGCGCCGGGGAAACTAACTGATGCGACCTCGGGGGGCAAGGTTGCCAATCGTCGACACACTGAAAAGTTCCCCCAATCATCGCAAGAAGGTATGACGACAACGACGATGAATACGACGACGAATAATAATGCTGAAGAAGTTGTACGTGCCGATCTGAGCGTTCTCATTGACGGACATCACGTTACAGCACTGGTCGACACTGGCGCCGACTTCTCAATCATGCGACAAGAGCTCGCCGACCACCTCAGAAAGGTCAAGACACCGTGGACAGGGCCGCACATAAGGAGTGCTGGTGGTCAGCTGATGACACCCACGGGTAAATGCACCACTAGACTTCGCATCGGAGATTCTAGCTTCGTGGCCACTTTCGTCCTGTTGCCAGACTGCTGTAAAGAGTTAATTTTGGGCATGGATTTTCTTCAAGATCATGGCGCTGTTATCAACATTCCTCAACGTATGGTGACGTTTTGCGCTCATCCTTATGCCGACAACAGCAGTGAAGAACCACGCGGCCGTTTGCGAATAGCCGACGATGTGACACTACCACCGAGATCCTGCTGCCTTGTGTCGGTGTCCAGTGGGTGTCCTTGCTATAAAGATGTGATAGCGGAGCACATAGTCACTCTTTTGCTCACGCAAGGCATTTCCATCGCGAGGGGCATCCTGGCGCTTACTGGTGGACAGGCGGAATTGCTGCTCACAAACTTCAGCAACGAGCGCCGTCAAATCCAGAAGGGTACCGCAATTGCCTACTACGACGATGTAGACCAAGCAGGGGATTGTTTTACCTTGCAACCTGATGATGCGGCTGTCCCCGCCTCGACAACTTTGTCGGTGGACATCTGCTCTACGCTACCGCCCTCTGATAGGAAGTGCCTGCTTGAACTTATACACCAATTCGAAGACTGCTTTTCGCGTACGTCAAAGGTACAGCAAACACCATTGACCAAGCACCGCATCATTACTGAAGACAACACGCGACGAATTTGGCAAAACCCCTACCGTGTGTCTCCGAAAGAGCGCGAGGAGATTCAGAAGCAAGTACACAAGATGCTCGCGGATGACGTCATACAACCTTCGAAAAGTATTTGGGCGTCCCCCGTGGTTTTGGTCAAGAAAAAAGACGGCAGCTTGCGCTTCTGTATTGATTATCGCAAGTTGAACCAAGTCACGAAGAAAGACGTCTATCCACTGCCCCGCATAGACGATTCACTCGATCGGCTGCGTCATGCGCGCTATTTCTCTTGAATGGACCTCCGAAGCGGCTACTGGCAGATAGAAGTCGACGAAAGAGATCGTGAAAAAACGGCCTTCGTGACGCCCGACGGCCTCTACGAATTTAAGGTGCTTCCTTTTGGGTTGTGCTTGGTGCCAGTCACTTTTCAACGTCTCATGGACACCGTACTATTAGGCCTGAAGTGGCAAACATGCTTGGTCTATCTCGACGATGTTATTGTATTCTCAGCAACATTCGAGGAACATCTCAGCCGTTTATTCACCGTCCTCCAAGCCATACGTTCGGCCGGCCTTACTTTAAAACCGGAAAAATGTCATTTTGGTTTTAACGAACTCAACTTCCTAGGCCACGTCGTCAGTCACGAGGGTGTTCGACCTGACCCGGCCAAAATAGATGCCGTAGCGCAATTTCCTGCACCATCCGACAAAAAGGCCGTGAGACGCTTTTTAGGGTTGTGTGCCTATTACCGGCGATTTATTGAGGACTTTTCGTCTATTGCGGCGCCATTGACACGACTCACACGTGAGGACGTCCCCTTCTTTTGGGGTGAACAACAGCAAATGGTGTTCATTGAACTACAACAACGCCTGCAAACACCTCCAGTCCTCGCGCACTTCGACCAGGAAGCCCCTACAGCACTTCACACTGACGCCAGCAATGTAGGTCTGGGTGCCGTTCTGGTGCAGTAGCAAGACGGCTGTGAAAGAGTAATAGCCTACGCCAGCAGAACTCTCTCTCGCACGGAGGAGAACTACTCGACTACCGAGAAGAAGTGTCTCGCCGTGGTGTGGGCGGTCATCAAATTTCGTCCATATTTGTACGGCCGCTCCTTCAAGGTTGTTAGCGACCATCACTCTTTGTGCTGGCTCACCAACCTTAAAGATTCATCTGGCCGTTTGGCACCCTGGAGCCTAAGACTGCAAGAGTTCGACATGACCATCGTCTATAAATCTGGGAAGCGGCACACCGACGCCGACTGTCTCTCACGGTCGCCAGTGGAGACTGTCGGTCGTGATGACGAAAACATCGACGCGGCATTCTTGGGAGTCGTCAACACGGCCACTATTGCACAGGAGCAGCGCAGTGACCCCGAGCTGTTACCACTCATTGAATATTTAGAAGGACGACGTAAGGACGTGCCGCGGTTATTTGCCAGAGGACTGCCATCTTTTTGCTTGAGAAATGATGTTCTCTATAAGAGAAACTTCTCACCAACCGGCAACCCGCACTTGCTCGTCGTGCCTGCCTTTCTTCGAAAGGAAATTATGGAAGCGTGCCATGATGAAGCAACTTCTGGTCATCTAGGCTACACCCGAACATTGTGCCGACTGCGATGCAAGTACTACTGGCCAAAGTTACCCGCTGATGTTAACCATCACGTGTGAACTTGCACCGACTGCCAAAGACGCAAAGCACCTCTTAGCAAGCCAGCCGGTCTCTTACATCCAGTCCTAGCACCAGCGAAGCCGTTCACTCTGATTGGAATGGATTTCCTGGGCCCCTTTCCAACTTCCACAACAGGTAACAGATGGATAATCGTGGCCACAGATTACCCCTCCCGTTATGCGGAGACTAAAGCTATGCAGCGCGGCACAGCAGCAGAGGCCGCTCAGTTCTTCATCGAAAACATCGTCCTTCGGCATGGCGCTCCGACAGCAGTGATCACAGACAGAGGACCTGCCTTCACCGCAGAACTTTTGGAGTCGGTTCTCAGACTCAGCGGTACAGCTCACCGGAAAACAACGGCTTACCATCCGCAGACAAACGGACTGACAGAGCGCCTCAATAGAACCCTCACAGACGTGATCAGCATGTACGTTGACACAGAGCATAAAAACTGGGATCAGATATTGCCGTACGTGACCTTTGCCTATAATACCGCTCGACAAGAAACCACTGGAATGACGCCGTTCAGTCTGATCTATGGTCGCGAAGTCACGACAACGTTGGACGCCATGTTGCCGCATGAGTGTGACGACATGCATGTGGACGCCGAAGAGTTCACTCAGCGTGCCGAGGAAGCCAGACAGCTCGCACGTGTGCGCATCTGTCATCAACAGCATCAAGATGCACAACAGTACGACCCCCGACACAAGTTTATTAGCTACACACCAGGCGACAAGGTCTGGGTCTGGATTCCGATACGTCGACGTGGACTGTCGGAAAAACTGCTAAGACGATACTTTGGCCCATACAGCGTCACGCGGCGCTTGAACGACGTGAACTATGAAGTTGTTCCTGACACTGACTGTAGTTCTAAGCGTCAAAATCATTTACCCGAAGTCGTACACGTCGTGCGTATGAAACCGTATTTATCCAGTTGACGCGACCACTTCATACGCCTGGTAGAGCGCCTAGGTTGCGCATCGGGACGATGCCTCTTTCGGAGGGAGGCAAATGTCACGTGCTTGTCAAAAAGAAAGACAATGACAGTTGTGCATGTGCCATGAAGTACTATGAAATGGATGAAAAAGAAGAACTCTCTTGCGCGTTCTATTAAAAGAACCTACCTGCTTCTGGTGTCTCAGTTTCTGCCGTAAGACCTCTGTTTCGACCTCTGTTTCGGGACAATATAACCGGCCCAATTCAAGAATACATTGGGGCCAAAAAGGCTCTTGTTGCCTTGCCCTCAACAAGGACCTCTTGTTGAGGGCAAGGTCTGAGGCTTTTAAACGCGAAGAGGAACTGCACCTGCCTACGGATGAACTAGGTAACTTGGCATACGCACAGCGAGTAGGGGTAAGATAACACCAGCCCAGTATTATCGCTGCAGCACGGACAGAGTGTGGGAGCATCGTCAGAGATATCAAATCAATCGAGGAAGTCTTTAGGACGCATTTTGAAAGGCTCTGTTCTGCAGATCATCGTTCCAAAGACAACGACCAGCATCAAAGAATCGCCGACTTTTGTGAAGGCTTGCCCACGCTGTGCCCTGAGGCGTCTGATATGCTCTGCGCTGAGGCGACAAAAGATGAAGTTTTGCAAGCCTTGAGGAAAATGAACACTACCACGGCTCCAGGTCGAGACGGAATACTGACGGGGTTTTATATAAATTTCTTCAACGTCCTGGGCTGCGCACTTACTGACATGCATGGTTAACGGGTTTATTGTTGATGGGAAAAAACCGAGGTCCTTCAGTGAGGGCCGTGTAGTCTTGCTGCCAAATGAGGGCTTGGATTCTGACAGTCGACGGTCATGGAGGCCGATTACCCTCCTTAACACGGACTACAAACTTCTAGCTACGATCTTTGGCTTGAGGCTAGAACCTTTTCTGCTCGATATAGTGTCACCCATGCAAACGTGTGCAGTGCCGGGTAAGTCAATTTTTCAATCACTTACTCTGGTAAGAGATTTGTTCTACTATACCAACCCCAAAAACGTTACCGGTGCTATCGTGTTATTCGATCAAGCTAAGGCCTTCGACAGGGTCAAACATGACTACCTATACTGCGTACTTAGAATGTTTTGTTTGCCTGAGCAGTACGTTCGCTGTATAAAGCTTCTATACACCAACACGACCAGCCGAATTCTCATCAACGTCGTGGAGACAGCAGGCTTTCCAGTAACAAGAGGTGTTCGCCAGAGATGTCCAATCGCACCGGTGCTCTTTGTTCTTTCCATAGAACCTCTCCTTAGGAAAGTGGCAAAGTGTCCTAGTATTCGAAGTTTTCCATTGACAGGTCTGGAGTCAGCATCACCGCTTGTGCGGATGACATCTCTGTGTTCGTGCGAAACCAAGCCAGTTACCGCGCTTTCTTGGAGCTATTCAAAAAAATATGCCAGTTTATCAGGTGCTTTCCTGAATGCGGAGAAAAACAAAGCCCTTCGTTTCGATGGCTTCCACGGCTCTTTGCCGGGTGGTATTCAATACGTGGATGCCGTAAAAGTCCTCGGGGTATACTTCCAAGACAAGGAGGTGGCCAAAAGAAATTGGGAGGACGCCGTACATAGAGCCACGCAGGTCTTTGCGTATGCCACTGACTTCAATTTGTTACTTGACGCCAAAGTGACAGTGGTGAAAACGAAAGCATGCGCATATGCTTTTTATATCGGGCACATTACACTCATATCCAAACTTTTTGCGAGCCGCCCTGCGTCATTGGCTGGAGCCTTCCTATGGGATGGAAAGATACCGAAAGTTCAACAAAATTTCCTGAAGCTCCCAAAAGTTATGGAGGACTCAGTCTGCCAGATGTTGCGACATTCACAAAAGCACTTGCCGCTAAAACAGTTCACAAATTGTTTCAGGACAATGACTATCCTGTCCGTAGCTTATTGCTATAATGTACCCGGACTCTTGGAGCCGCATTCACGACGGAAAGGTACCAGGGACCTCAAGCAGAACACCCAAATGCCTTTTATAAAGCAGCAGAGGGCCTCAAGCGTTCGGTTAACGCCGAAGCCGCCGAAGAATGCATTGCAAAGCTCGCCCCCCACGCATTAGCGAAATGTTAATGGCTTCCACTCGATTACTGACGAGGAAAAACGGAGATGGAGCTTCGGCAAGTGAAAGAAATAGCAGGACAACCACGTACCGGAAATAGTTAAAAAATTTGATTGGCTGCGGCGATGGGACGCGTTGCCCACTCGTCAGAGACTGTCAAAGTGGTGCGTCGTTCCCAATGACCACTGCCACAACTGCGGGAAAAGAGAAACAATCCGCCACACGATGTTTGAATGCGTAGTGGCCAAAGGCATGTGGCACGTCGTGCGTCGTCAATTCCGACTGTCAATTCCTTCGAGCCAAAGGCGCAGAAGGGGCTTATTTTATTAGAACAACTCGTACTGTACGTCACAATGTTTGTCTTGTGGCGTCGCCGCTGTATGGCCGAAGCACGGCGACGACCCCAACGAGCTGCATACCCAGCGTTGCAGAGGATTAGAATGATCATAGTTCGGTACCTTACCGAACAGGTTGAAACTCAGGGTGAAGAAGCCTTTTGGAGGCGGAAATGTTGTAGGCCCCTGTGCTCAGATATGGGTGCACGTTAAAGAACCCCAGGTGGTCGAAATTTCCGGAGCCCTCCACTACGGCGTCTCTCATAATCAAATGGTGGTTTTGGAACGTTAAACCCCACATATCGATCGATCGAAGAAGCCTTTATCAGAAAGTGGCATACTTTTTTGGAGATCGGAATGGGAATAATAAACTTTCTTTACTGCCGTTTTTACTCGGAAAAATTGCTTCTCGTCGCACATATTATGTGAATGTGTTCCAACTTACTGCTTTTTTGCGTTTCTTTTCTTTTTGTTTTCTTGAGTGATTCGTGATCTGTGAGAATATTGAAGTGCTGTGTGTTACATCCTGTCTATGTTCCCTTGTTTGTACACGCCACTGAAGTGATTTTGTTACACCAGACGGTTGTACTCGCCTGAAATGTGGTTACCAGTTTGCAATAAACTTCCCTGTTTCACTCCCGAAAAGTTAGAAAGGAAGTATTGCACGAGATACGATATGGAACGCGTCGACAATGAAGCAGTCATGCCAGAGCTCCGAACAGCGTTGGAGAGCGACAAAGTGAAGTTATCCGCCGGCATACGACAAATCATATTAACAAGACGCAAAACTTCCTCAGGTTGAAGTGTAATGGTTTGTTTGACAGCTTTACTTATTTTTTTAGGTTAACAAAGTAGCCATGTTGCATGCAATGAGCGTGCAAGGAAAATTCAGCGAGCAGACGCCGTGAAGATGGTGGGCAGATGACACGGCACGGATGAATACATGAGGAGGGGCTAATCACCTTTTTTATTGGCTGGAGGACCTATAGCCTCCACAGTGCTGAAAGGAACTTCTGAAACAGATCATAGTTTGGGCCATTTCGGGCATGTCAATCCCGCGTTTCATCCGTAGTAGTTTCCCGCCGACGCTGCCGTGTAGTGTGAGGAGCGGAGGCCGCGCTCACGACATCCCTTTGCCCCGCTCCCGCGAGTGAAGGTTCCTCCCACTTCCTCGGGCTCTCGACAGAGGGGGGAGGAGAGAGTAGGCGCATGCGTAGTGGAGCGCGGGCGCTCTCGGGTAAAGCTCGCTCATGGAGGAAGGAATAAGCTTATGAGCTCTCATGAGCTGCTTCGCATCTAAAACGAAGCTTACTTACTTGGCGCGGCGGAGTTTCAAAGCAGGTTCTCACAGTCCGAAGGCCGGCGTCAACCACTGGACCACGCACACGCGCCTTCCAAATCTAGCGGCAGATCGAAGATGGCGCATATTCTTGCTAGCCAATCACATACACCCGCCCTCTTACAGCATTGCTGTCTGGCATTTCGCGCGAAAGTGGCTGATTTTTTTTATTCACGTCCTCGCAGCAGTTTTGCGAAGAAAATATTATTCTGAAGGCTGCGTCAGCAGTACACTGCCAGTAGTTCGGCATGTTGTAAATGCGCTTGGGAACTTAAGACACCATCGCTGCAACTACACAAAATGCGTCAGTATAAACATCTGCGCGCATCACGTCGTCAATAATCTCATGGATCAGCAGCCCACCCTCTCTTGAAAGGGATAATTTTTGACATCCGCACGAACAGTGAATGATAATGTGGCTGCCAGGAAATCGGGACTCTTCAGAGCGAATTCAAGGCAACCAAGCGATTAGCTTGTGAAGGCATTCATCTCTCACCGTAATGAAACGCCGTAACTTGCTTCCTCGTCCGTTTTTAACTGGTGCAATAACGTCAACGTACATCTATTGTTCAAGTTTATTTAGAGCTTGGTGAAAAATTTTTAATTGAATTAATGCCATCGGTCGTCACGTAAGTTCGCCTGCAATGCTAGCACATGAGAACGCGCTGTTACACCTCGCACAGTGTGATAATACAACTCCCCTCAGCCCAGTCTATCAAAACTCACAATTGCACAGGCCGCAAAGTGCCACTGAATGCCCGAGCAAAACACAGCATTTTAACAATGGAAGAGCTTCTTAGTAGATTTACGAAGGGCACGCGAGCTTCCATTCGACTCACTTACGATCGACGTGCTACTCACACGAAGTAATATTCGCTAATGTGGTGCTCTTCGCATATCGCGCTCGTTCTCATTTCGAAGTTGACAGTTATCTACGTGATCGCTGATTTCATGTCCACGTTATTCTGGCACATCAAGCAATGCCTGAAAAAGAGAGCATGGTCAGAATATTGGCACTCACTAATGAATAATGAGCCACTCGCCTTCGCGTTTCATTATCCGACTACCCATGAGTCAGCCTCGTAAATGAGTGAGCGATTTGCCCTTTGGTAATTGTTGGTGAGCCGTTTCATTTAATGTAATCATCAAGTGCAGAGCATGGCCACCGCGCAACGAAGAGTGTGAATGATGCGTCGACGCTGCAGTCCCAATGACGCCTGCAGTGCGGAGTGAAAGGAACTGGTTCTTTCAGATGCTGTGGCCCCTCTCTATTCGCAACTTCCAGGTACCGTGGCGCCGCTTAGCGGTGACGTCCGGAAGCTCTGTTGTGATGCTTAAAGTTTTGAACCTCCTTCAAACAGCAGACGCTGCTGCTTGTTTTTACGCATTTCTGGTCGTTTTTCAACGTTGTTAGCGGTCTTGATATTACCGTGACCCTTTGAGTTTTTGAAGTTAAAGGGAAAGAAGAAAGAAAAAAGAAAAGGCCGACTGATTTCACTGTGAGCCTCGATACTCGTAGTTTATATACACCGGGAGGAAAATTAAGCATCCCGTTCAAATTAGCGCCTCAAAAAGTCATCGGGGCTTAAAAGGGTTAAACTTAGCAAGCAAGTAACCAAGACCCGTGAATGTATGCACCACCCATTTTTTGAAATGGTACAGAAACTTCCAGGTTTGAAGTTCTCGCGCTGAGTTCGTCTGCTCGATACGATACAATTTTGCGCATATTTATCGTCCTAATATGCCACCCGGCATTTATTTACTTAAGATAGTATGTTAGTACTCCCATACTTTCTCAAACACATAAATCCAAGGGCCACCGAAGCGCGAATAACTGCAGTCTTCGCCAAGAGTGTACTTTCCGGTATCGTCTCTTTCGGGGCGATCATCTCAACTACCACCATGCTGGATGTATAGTCGCCCCACCAATATGACGTGAAAGTTGCTAATTCTGGGAACAGAATAAGCTGCCCGTTAAGGATACCTATTACTGGTAACAATATTTTGCTAGCCACATGCGCTATTACAGTGTGGTCCAAATCACAGCGTCCCTTGCATAGCATCATTTGTACGCTACCTATTTTTGTCACCTAAATCGGAACCACCGTAGAAAGCCGAAAAGTTCAAATGACGTTGTTCGCTTACGTCATGCATCAAACGAACGAAATAACAAGTAAATATGTAACAAATATGCAACAAATAATATGTAACAGTGTAACATGTAATATGTTACAACTATGAAACAGATGTCAATCAAGCCTCAACCAAAAATTAGCCATTACGCTGCTGAGACATTCTATCATACATTTTTTTTAATGAGAGCTGTTACTTCTTGCCCAGCTTACACATCCTTTTCTTGTTTTCTTTTTCCTGGTCAAATGTTTACAGTGAAATATTGTGCGTATTTTTATCTGGTTATTACTGCTAGTAGCATTGATGCCAAACGGGCAAAAGATTAAAATAAAAGCTAACTGAATTTAAAATGTAGAAAAGAAGTCATGTTTACCACTAAAACACTTAGTCGGACTTTATGTAAAATTTTGATTGCTATTGAGAGAGACGAACAATTCTCCCATTGGTGAGCTTAAATTGGGCCATTCGAAACCATGCCATCACCACACATCTTTCACGACATGTCAGGGCTTCTGTTTCTTTTATGGAAAACTATTTCACTCGGGAACATTTCATTTACTTAAAACATTTGGCACGCAGTTTTTCCTCATTTTCATTCACTTTGAACTGTGTGACAGTAAAAGTAATTCATTCATCCTTTCATTCATTCCTTATTCATTCATTCATTTTATTGTCTCAAAGGTCCTGGTCGGGATAAATTGAGGGGAGGGGGGAATAAACAGCAAGAGGGAAGGCAGGGAGGTTAACCAGGCACATGCCCGGTTCGCTACCCTACGCTGGGGAAATAGGAAGGGGGCATAAAGATGAAAGAGAGAAGAACGAGAAGAGAAAGAGAGAAAGAAAAAACAAAAAAAGAGGATTGTCAGTCAATCGGCTGGCGCGTATGCAGCGGTGGCACTACACAAAAGTTAAAGGTGGTCACGTAGGCCTGTAGTCCTCAAAAAGCACAAGACAGCTTTGACTGCTTTTTGAGCCGACGAAAGGCGATGACGGTGTTCCAGTAGCATCTGCACAGAGAGTGGCCGATCGTCCAATTGTCGCAATGCGTCCGAAAGCTTCTGTCTTTCAGAGGCCAATCGAGGGCAATGGCATATCAGATGGTCGATGTCTTCTTTGGTGCAGCAGACGTCGAATTCCGCATTGTCGGTCAATCCGATGAGGGTTCTATATGCTTTTATGAAGGCAACCCCCAACCAAAGGCGACAAAGAAGTGAAGCTTCACGTCGACAAAGTCCGGATGGAGGTCTAAGTTCCAGTCGAGGTTTTATTTGGTATAGTCTCGTATGTCTTATGCTTGGAATGTTCCACTCCTGCAGACTCAGACTACGTGCCATGTGACGAAGTTGCTTTGCAGCGTCAGTCCTTGACAAAGGAATCGGAAGGGTGTGTTCTTCTTGGTGCGAAGTGCGAGCCACGTTGTCTGCGGAATCATTGCCACTGATCCAACAATGGCCAGGAAGCCACTGAAACTTGACCTCGTGGCCTGTTTCTGTGACGTGGTGAACAAGCTTGACAACTTTGTAAGTTAATTGTTGATGGCAACCTCGTCGAAGGACTGACTTTCATGCTCTGTAGGGCTGGTTTTGAGTCGGAAAACACAGCCCATTTACTCGGTCTTTGGGATTTGATGTACTATATGGCGCCACGCAAAGCCGCAAGTTCTGCCGCCGTAGACGTAATGACATATGACAGTTTGATTCACAGAGTGATTCCTCTAGCTGGAATCACCCCCGCACCACCAGAAGCAGACGCTGTGGTTGAACCATCGGTGTATATGTGCACGTGGTTGTTGTACATTTCGTGCAGATAGCTCAAGCTCAATTGTTTTAGGGCTGATGAAGGCAAATTTGATTTTTTCTGTATTCCTGGAATTAAAACACGTACTTGTGGAAGTGTCAGGCACCACGGAGGATACACCAGTTTCTCAGCAGGCGTAAAACCTGACGTAAACAACGCACGATGAGCACAGACAATTACACTAAATTTCGTGCAGGGCCTCTCAGTAGCGAGGGTTGCCAAGTGGTGGGAAGGATTCCTAGCATGTTGCCTGAGGTACGTACGCATCGTTTCAATGGTGATGTGTGTCATGGTCGAGTAGTCCTGTGCAATGGCAATTGTTTCAGCTGTCGATGCGCAGAGGGGTAAACCAAGGCATATCCTAAGCGCTTGGGCTTGAATATTTTGGATTGTGCGCAGGTTCGTTTTGCACATGTTAGATATAACAGGTAGGCTATACCGCAGGAATAGAGTAAATAATACCTTGTACAGCTGTAACATAGACTCGACTGACATTCTCCAACTTTTCCCAGCAAGAAACCTGAATAAGTGACAAATGGCAGTCAGCCACTTTTTCACGTAGTTTACGTGGGGTGTCCAAGACAGGTTTCGGTCGATTACGACTCCCAAGAACCTGTGACTCCAGCTGCATGACACCAACTGCCCGTTAATTGATATGCCGTAAGCGGACATTGGTTTTCTGGTGAAAGCCACGACTGCACACTTCTCACTTGCGATTTCAAGCCCTTGTTTGCGTAAGTGGTACGATGTCACTGATGCTGCCTTCTGAAGTCGAGCGCGAAGTTGAATTCGAGTCACACCTGATGTCCACACACAGATGTCATCAACATAAATGGAAAGTCGTACACTGCTTGGTTGCTTGCCAACTAGTTCAATGAGTGTTAGGTTGAACAGCGTCGGGCTTAGCACTCCGCCTTGCGGGACTCCTCGGCTGCAGTAATATTCGGGTGTCGGGCCATTCTCTGTCTGCACGTGAAATGATCTATTCTGTAGGTAGCTCTGAATTCACGTATATATCCTGCCACCAAGTCCCACTCCTTCTAGTGCGCTGAGAATGGCTTCGTGGGTGACATTGTCGTAAGCCTCTTTAACGTCAAGAAACAGAGCAGCAGATAACCGTTTGCAGGCATTCTGGTGTTCTACATATGTCACCAAGTCAACTACATTGTCAATTGACGAGCGGCCTCGTCTGAACCCGGACTTGGCATCTGGATATATTTCGTAGAACTCTAAGTACCATTCCAGACGCGTTAAAATAATCCTTTCTATAACTTTTTCCACACAGCTCGCGAGGGCAATCGGGCGGTAAGAGGAAATGTCTAAGGGTGACCTGCCGGCTTTGAGAAGTGGAATCAGGTGACATGACCTCCATTCCTGTGGAACCATGCCAGTTTGCCAGGAGTCATTGTTCAGCTGCAAGGGTGCCTTCCGAGCTTGATCTCCTAGGTGACACAGAGCGCGGTAAGTGATGCCGTCAGGTCTTGGCGCTGAAGAACGTCTACACAAAGCAAGCGCAGCCTTTAGTTCGTCCATTAGAAACGAAATCTCCATTCGGGAAGCACGTGAGGATACAAAAAAGTCGGGCGTCTTTGTCCCAGTTGTATTTGAGCCGCTGGCAATCCTTCGACAGAAAGAGTCTGCGACATCCATCTCTTCGCATCGTAAGCGAAGTGCCAGAGATTTTAATGGGTAGCGCTGAGTAATGGTTTTACGAAGACCACGGACAGTTCTTCAGATTAGTGACAGAGGCTTTCTGGGATCCAAAGACTCGCAAAAAGATACCCATCGTTGCTGGTCCAACTTGTCCATGTGACGCTGTATTTTTTTTTGTGTGTGCGTCTGGCCACTCTCATATCATCAAGTGACCTCGTCGTTCTGCACGACGCACCTCGTCGTTCTGCATAACGTCGTTCTGCACGACGACGAATCGCTCGGAGTTTCTCAAGATGATTGTCCATATCAGTGCGAGATGAGCTCACCGGAAGCGAACGCATCGTTGACTGTAGGGCACTCTTTATTGCGTCCTCTAGATTGAAAGGTGGGGCGCCAACATAGTCTTCCATGATTAACTTGTATTTTTGCCAATCGGTGCACTGGATGGCTCTGGAGGACTTGAGACTTGGAAAGCCATCAATCTTCATGTATGTTGCGATGTGGTAACTACCCCTTGTTTCCAAATCTGAAACCCAGTGCACTCTGCGTGTGAACGAGCGTGAGACGAAAGTGAGGTCCAGGCAACTGCTATAGACCGATCCGCGCAGATAAGTAAGGCTGCCGTCATTCACGAGGATAAGTTCAAATTCAGAAGTGAAAGACACTAACTGTCTACCTCTAGTGTTGACCCTGGAGCTTCCCCATAAGTAGCGGTGGGCATTGAAGTCACCAGTTATCACCCATGGCTGGAGAGTTGAATTCAAAATTCCGCGCAAGCGCTCACGGTCTAGACGACTTGATGGATGTAAGTAGGCTCCGATGATGGTGAATGTGGTCTTCCTGTTTTTTTACTGTTAGGCAAACGTACTGGTTTTCTTCGTCAGGGGGCACAGGGTGATGAACGTAAGTTAAGTCGCGCCGTATAAACATAACGACCTTGCTGCGCTCTCCGTGGGTAGAAGATATGAAGCACTCATATCCAGACAGTCTCATCTGAGCTGAGAGGTTTGATTCACAAATCACAATTATGGAGAACTGGTTCGTGAATACATATTGCCGGAACTCGGACATACGCGCCCTAAGTCCTCTGGCATTCCACTGAAGGACAGATGCGTTCTTGACCTCCTCTCGAAAGGATAACATGTTGCGGGCCATCGTTTTACCTTAGAGTTGCAAGCACCGGACTCAAAGCGTCCAGCACTTCGACTGCGCTCTGTGCTGATAAGGGTGTTCATGTTGCTTAGGAGCATGCGCATTGTGCTCATAAGGGTTTGCAACATGTTGATGACCTGGCGATCCTCAGTTGTCTTTTCATCAGTGGTTCGTGATGGCCTCGAGGTTGGCGGGGATTGATGCACCTCTGAAACAGGCTGTGTTCGTGGAAGTGACAGCCACTCTTCACAAGGTGGGAGTCTTGACCCTGATTCTGTTTTAGGTGTATCCGTCTTCGCAGAGCTTGACAATGGGGGGTCAGTTCTTGTTGCTTGAGATGACGAGTCTATATCGGCAGATGTCACGTTGCGTGATGATCTTCTGTGGTGACGCCGACGTCGCCTGACAGTTGCAGCGGCTTCCCTGTGCGTTGAATTGTCGCGCACTATGCGTTTTAGCACCGCGCGTTCATTTCTCACTTGTGGGCAATGTTTATACAACGCTTTATGAGCGCCGTGGCAATTGGAGCATTTGAACGCAGTTGCATGGCAGGTGTCTTCTGAATGAGGTTCAGCACACCGCGGGCACACAACATTGCTGGTACATACTCCTTTGACATGTCCCATCTTGAAGCATCTGAAGCATTGTAGGGGCTTCGGTATGTATGGACGGACCTGGTAGCGAATGTGGGCAACTTTGACGTGTTGGCGAAGACTGTCTCCCTCAAAAACAATCTTCAGGCATCGTGACTGACCAAGCCTTGCGATGTGCTTGATGAGGATGTCGTCTGTAGTGGGCTTTATCAAGGTTGGGAAATCGTCAGCGGGAATGGAAATGTCCACGTCATAAATGACGCCAACACTGCCCTTACAGTCAGTGGGGATCACTGATTTAACTGTGACTCTGTCGATTTCCGAGATGTTCTGTAGGCTTTGCAGCGCACCATGGTTCAGAACATCAACTGGATGAGGGAGTGTCTGATAAAAAGGCTATCAATATATTGGTAGTTATGATGGCATGGTTTCTAGGAGCCGCGTGAGTGCTTGGATGTTGATGATGGTGGCTACTTTGGAGGGCAGGTCATCCTAGTCTCGGGCTGTGCGCAAGAAAAGAATAGAATATCCACGGGGTGAATGATGGAGAGTGGGGCGAAGCACCTGTTCGTTCTTGCTTCCGTTTGTCCATGCGTCCGTCTGTGTGACCGACCGTGCGTCCATCTGCTCGTCCGTGCATGCGTCTGTTCGTGCGTCCACACGTCCATCCGTGCGTCCATCCGTGCGTCTATCCCTGCGTTCGTCAATGCATCCGCCCCTGCGTCCGTCCATTCGTCCGTGCAGCCATCCGTGCTTCCGCCCATGCATCTGTCTGTGTGTCTGTTCATCCATCTATTCAACACTCCATGTACCACCATCTCGCATCTTTTCACCATATATTCCGCATAAAGAAGCACCGCCATCCAGCGGACATTTCAAGGACTAAACGAGAAGTGGCACACGCTCACTTTCTTACGGCTTGCGCTTCGTGTCTACTTCCCACCTTTAACCACCTCAAGTTCATGGTATATACAAGTTCGCTGTATTTATCACACTGTGGCCCAACGCTCACTAAACCTTTCTTAAACTAAGGTGGTTACGCCCGGCGAGTATAACGTAGCAACCCTTTGTTGTCAGATAGTGCTCAATGTACATGCCAATGGCTGCTAATGGGGAATAAGAGACAGGAGAATTCGGCTTTCAGTTAACGCGTTAACGCGCACACTGCGAATTCTTTATTGTTCAACAACGCACAGGAGAAATCTCCCACCAGCTTCACCTTGCAGGTCATAGCGTAAGACATGTTACGTACTACGACGGCGGACGAACGGGTGCCGCCTTAAGGAGCTTGGCCCCTAAAACGATTGGTGAAAGCTGACGGTATGGGCTTGCATCAGATAGCATTCTAGTGACTGTGGCGGGACGAGGGCTCTTATGATGTATGAGTTATCTAAATGCAAAAAAAATGGAATAATTTATGATAACGGTTAAGACTTCAGATTTTGTGGCTTTAGCCAGATAGGATAAGTTTATCTTTGCTCTTAGTGGCGATATGCTTAAGATCTATGAATAGTTGACAGTATGAATCGCGCCGCACGGTTCTGGACAGAATCCAGAGCAGTATTGAGGCTATTGTGTTGAGGATCAAAAACCGCATGCGCATACTGTAGCTTTGGCCTGTAAAAAGTTTTGAAGGCAACTTTTTTACCAGAAGGAAGAGTGAACGAAAGATTACGGCATAAGTACCCTAGGGTACGTTTAGCTGAATTTATGATGTGGGTAATATGACAGGTCCACGTTAGGTGACGCCAGATCCTCACATTAAAGTACTTAAATGAATCAACTGTACAAATCTGGTTGCTATTGATTTTGTAGTTATAAACAACGTGACTATGACGATGGTGGATAGACAGCAACACAGTTTTAGAAACATTCAAGGACATGATCCAAGATTTACACCAGTTCTGTGTGTGAGTACGATCACATTGTAATATGGAATGATTTGATGGGTTAGTAATTGCGCGGTAGACAACACAATCATCGGAAAATCGATGGATGTGAGAAGAAACGTTTGAAGGGAGGTCATCATTGTAGATTAAGAAGAGGAGGGGACCAAGTACCGTGCCTTGCGGTACATCTGAAAGAACGGGTGTTAGAGATGAAGTGTATGAGGTGGCATGAAAGAATTGTTGGCAGTTGGTTGAAAAGCCTCGAATTCAGTTTAAAACAAAGGGGTGGTTGTTAATACGGGATAGTTTTAACAAGAGACAACTATAAAAATCTTGTCTAATGCCTTTTTGAAATCTACAAATATCGCGTCAGTCGGAATGTTACGGTCTAGGTTATTGCGTAAATCATGCAGGAAAAGGGCAAGTTGAACGTCACAGGAACAATTTCTGTGAAAACCATGCTGACTTGAGTGAAAGAAATTTACAGATGTTAAGAAGTTTTCATTATGAGAGTGTATAATATGCTCCAATACTTTACTAAGTGACGCTTGTTATGAAAATGGGACGGTAGTTACTCGGCGATGCTCTGTTTCCTTTCTTGAAGACTGGGAAGGCCTTGCCCACCTCCTAGTGATGGGGAAGCCGAGTGATTCCTGAAACATGAGTGATAAAAACAGGCTACACTCGTTTTTAGTAATTCGAAGCACTGCAGCGTTGACACCGTCCACTGCTGTGGATGACGACTTATTCCATGAGTCAATGACTTTAACAATACCGCACTAATCAAATGGGATGTTTTGCATCAGCGGATACGCCGAAAATGGAAGATCGGACAAACTGTCGGGTGCCTCATTAATTAAAACAGTGCTACACACTGTGTTAAGGCGATTAGCAACTTCGTTATCAGGAATAGAAAGTCCAGAGCTGTAATGAAGTGAAATTTCAATAAAGTGAGATGGATTAATTGTTTTCCACAAACGCTCAAAGTTAGCCTGCAACATGGCTTGTCGTGTGTTTAAAAAAAACTCACGCCTAGTTTCAATGCTTAGCTGATGGGTAATATTATTTCTCCGCGGCGTAATACTTCTGCCAAGTGTGAACACAGTAAAGTCATCTGGCGGCTTGAAATACACGCTTTTTTTATTATTCAACTTTTTAAAGGATACATTGAACCATGGGGGTTTTATTTTTTCTGTTATTGTAATGATCAGGATTTAAATTTATAGGTTTAGGTTTTATCAGGACAACACTATAAAAACATGCGAGCATTCCAAGCGCACGTGCAACTTTTCAGACCAGCCGTGGAGCTGTGTCTTCCGCAAACCGATTCATTACTACCCAGGTTGCTTCCATGCGTTATGCACCGCTTAAGCCTCAGCTATTAAACATATTTAAATCTTTCTACCAGTTTCAGTTGTTTATCGCTTTCCATTTCAGTATACGTTTAACATTATCGCCCACTAGCGTTTTTTTTTTCTTCGTCAGAAAGAATTTGACGCAACATAGCGTTTTCTCGAGAGTTTGGGAAACTGTGCTAACGACAGCCGTAAAACACGCTTTAAGGCTTGAAATTTTTGTGGGAAGAGTTTTGTTTGATTCAGACGTATTTCCTTTCGTTGATTGATATGTGGGGTTTAACGTCCCAAAACCACCATTTGAGTATGAGATACGCCGTATCTCATTTCGTGCAGCAGAAACAGGCCAAACGCATATGAAGCAATTTTACCCACGTCATACGCAGTTCCCGGTCGGGGTGATTTCATTTAATTATTTTACTTGATAGCGCTAGAAAAAACGGTTTCCATTGACAAGAATTACATAGACGCAAACGCGGTTGAACACACGTCCGTTTACTCTGACCATGCAAGTAACTTTTCATAGTAATAGCACACTGCTTTGTTATTGTGTTTTGTAGGTGTCAATACTCCACTGCACCGCCTTTAAAAAGTGGTGTACTCTAAGCATGCATCTGGGTCTTTGGAGGCTAAAACTTCATTATAATAACTCATTGCAAACGCAGAATTGACCTAAATTACTTGAAACGTTCTCCCTAGTGGTTATAAAAAGATGCCATTTATGACCTGCTGTAATAAATTAGGCGAACTGTCAAGCTCACTGCATACACTGATGGAACTGCGAAAATCCATCAAAATGCAAAAAAAAAAGAACAAGAGCTCAGCAAATATTTCAAGTGCTCAATGAAGCTAGATACGGAAAATTTTAACCTATACGCCTACTCTTTTCATTAAAGTTCAAGCACATTTTTTTCTGCTGTTGCTCCTAAACTCTGAAACCATTGCGCACGATGGTAAAGATGCATTCTGTAAACCTTTAAGAAATAATCTTGAAAAGTGTGTTCATAAACACTCATAGTAAAAAAAAAACAGTGCGAAACAACGAGTGCAAGCAAACGCAAAAAAGACTAGTGGTTGGTATTACAGCGACAGTCCTGTTTGCTTCTTCTCATTTGTGCTGTTTCGCGCTGTTTTGTTACAATTAAAAATATTTTATCCTATACATACTGAACCGTTTTCACTCGTAAATGATGATATTCTTCATACTTGAACGAAATGTGAATAGTGCACATCGCGGAGTTCACCGAGAAGACCAGAAAAGAAATACTTGCCTTTATTAACTAATAACGCCTAGTTATTAAAAAATTTAAAAAATGAATAGTCTATATCTATCATTTAGGCTCACGCGGAACATACACACTGAAAAATAACAATAAACATTATTTACAGAATATCCGTAATTATTTTTATTTCTAAGAAATCACCCATTTTTTTTGTTTTTTCGCAGAAGCAGACGCAATTTCGTGAGCATTTCGTACAACCCCTCTAAACAAGCGGCTACTGAGAGTTAACGAGTTTTATTTTAATGCGAATCAGCAAGCACGCCCAGTTCTGATATTCATATAAAATTGAGATCCTCTAAATTTCCTGCCAAAACAGTTAGAAAAAAAACAGGCGTAAAGTGCTTCCCAACTCCCTTTATCGAATATAAAAGTTCCGCTGAAAAACACAAAAGTACACATGAAACCCACAACCCCCTCCCGAACTCGGCTTTTTTTTTTTTATCGGAAAGCGCAGGGTATATCTTTCTCGCCGCCATAATTTTGTATCATTGATTATCCTTGGAACATATCTCGGTATTCGGCCTACTCACAGTTCCATAAAAGATGACTCGTAAGAGAAGAATGTCGCCGCATTTTTTACCATGTTACGGCGTTCACAGGGCTTTTGACAATGAAGCGACGGACGTAACCCCATCCTTATACCCTAAAAATAAATCTCTTTGCGTATATCACGCGCGCAGTTTCCCGCAGATTCGCTGCTAAATTTGGACACGCACGGGTTGCTGCACGTTGCCACCTATTTGCGCAACTACACGCTGAGGATCAGCTTGGTTGGCAACAGTGGTTCACCGGGGAGCAAGAAGCACCACAAATTCAGTAATGCCAGATCTAGAGCGAAAATATATTAATTGCACGATACACTGCTAGGATGAATCAGATGAGCCAGCTTAAGCTGATACGAAATATTTTATTAACGCTTCGTTATGTAAAAGCATGTGAGGGGTCTGGAAGAAAATGTTTCTGCGGCCACGTGAAACTGCTGCGAAACAGTTCATATAGCTATTCCGGTATACTGGGAACACACACGTTATCTCCAGCAATTAAGATTAAATATGCTGATTTAATATTTGTCTCATCTTGTCGGATGAATGGAACTGTCAATCCTACAGTAGTCATGTAATATTAATGACTCTCTCAAACGCACCAAGCATACTGCAAGGAAAACCTGAAGATTAACAAACAGTGTAACTGATCATTTTTTACTTGTGCGCATCAGCAAACGTCGCAATTTCAAACGTATAATCGGTCAGAACACCTTGTTTTCTTTCACTCATGTCAATATTGTTACTACTCTTACTTGTAGTAGTAGTAGTAGTAGTAGGAGGAGGAGGAGGAGGAGGAGAGCCCACGGACACACAAAGCGCAACACCTGTTTGTTCCTCATTTCTAAACTTTTGCTGCCATCTATTTTCGCTTTGCAAGCTCCTTTAACATCATGCACCATATAACCGCTCATGGTACGAAAGTTAGCTGACGGCAGAAGCATTTTGCCAGTCGTGAGAAGGCAGCATCAACCACATTTTATTCCCTGCGCTGTTGCAGCCCCTGTGCAGAGTTTAGCGTAGTACAGAACGCGCAACCGCACTTGTTTCTACCCGAGCCTGATACATCAGTAGTAACGGTGGCTTGACATTGTGATCACGTAATGGCACAGCCTAACATACAAACGCTAATTTGTATTTTTCATCCGTGAGCGTCTCTTTCTCTCTTCGCAGAAAAACCCCAAGTGCACCGACGTCGTTACAGAAGTTCCGGGGCCGTGCTTCGATAAACAAGTCTCTTTAGCACGCGCCTCTTATTGCTCCTTCAGCGTACCCTTACACAATCGCTCCCAACTGGAACACAGTGTTGTCTGTCTCGTCTCAATCAATCGCAGCGGGTAACTTCACATCCACCCGACAGTTGCGCGGGACGGTGTGCTGCGGTGCCTCGCTCCTGTTTGTTCGATCGACCTCCTTTCCTAATAAGAGCTAATTCACTGGAGCATCCGAGCCAAGCGCAGAAAGTGACACCCGGGTGCCGCCCCGTTGTAGAACCCCTTCTCCGTCACGGCGCCGGTCGCCATGGAGACGCGTAGCGTCACGTGCGCTCATCTGTAGGAGCTTCCACGTGAGACACGGGGAACACGCAGCCGCTGTCGGTGAGGGGATTACGGGGAGCGAGAAAAGGGAATGAGGTGAAAGCGGGAAGGGGAGAAGGGGTTGGTCGCGAGTCGACTGGACGGGAGACACCAGTTGCTTCGTCGACATGAGACAGGAACAGGCTCGGCTCCCAGCTCAGCACCTCGACAGCGGGCTGTGTTTTGCAAGAGTAGTCTGGCCGTCGGCGTGCACCGGCTAAAGAAGTCAGGAGGACCCGCTGTTCCCGAAACGGAAACCACCGCTGACACCTGTTGAATCCACATTGGTATTCGGTCAGTCTTCATTTGGCTTTTGTTGCTAAATTTGCGTATACGGTTGTTCAGTCTAAACGCAAAAAAAAGTGCTTCGGGTTCATCGAGGCCACCATTTCATGGAACAACTGCGGTTCAACGTCAACACAGCAGCTGTCGAAACCTCGTGGAGGTCTACCTCATTGAGCATCAATCAAGTGAGTAGTACTTGCTGCCAATCAATAATGATTTCCTTTTTGATGCGTCAACAATACGACAAGACCTGTAGGTACAGTCTCTTATCACTTACACGATAACGAAAAAATGAAGTGCACTAAAAAGTACATAACGGACGATTTCAACTTTCGCATGGTTATTACTTCTCAAACTTATACGTTTTGACTGTTCTTCGGATAAGACACAGGGGATGTTCATGCGACGGTGGGTTATAAAACAAATCGCTTTCAAACACTGCTAACTCAAATTAGATAAGACAGATCCATCTCTTTATTAATTGCGTGCGTGCGTGTAGTCATGTTTATTCGGGCTACTTTTCGCATCCACGGCGCATTCAGTTGCTAGGGAAAAATTGAGATACAGCCCCATGGAGTAAAGTGTGAGAGGCATAAGTCATGATAAATCAAATTAATCCAACGCAGTAGCGTGTTGACAGTTAGCTAGGTAAAGTTAATGAAGCACGCACTTCTATTCGGGTTTCTTCCAGAGTGGATTACATAGTCTCGAGACTTCATGAATAACAAATGCCAAGGCCAACTAGAAACCCTAGTGTAGCTCCATCCACGTGCAATGTTTTTTTACCAAAAATTATGTTAAAATTTGGCTTTAAATGTGTAACTGACTCTTACAGTGTAGAGAGCTGGTTGACCAAATTTTCCAGTTTCATTGATGTGTTCAAATTTCCTCCACGTACGCCTTGAAAACTCAGGAAGATGTCAAACATTCTCGATTTTTCGCTCACGGCAGCACTCAAGTTAAATGGGTGGTCTATCCTGTAGAAAAAAACTATTCGTTCACTTGCGGTCAAAGAAAGCAAATCACACTGTTAGTGCATTCGGGAGACTTTCTGCTACATAAAACTGCTTTTGCGGACCATCTTTCGTACCAATGGTTTATGAGCACAGTAACTGTTGACCTATTTCTAAAAAGAACAGTGATTAGCCATGTCTCCTTAGGTCATCATATTCAGGATACCAGACAGAGATATAAGAACTGCCTTGTGACTTCCTCTTTTTTGGGGGGGGAGGCTTTCTATGAAGTCCATCGGACACAGTACTGCATTTTAATTTGGCGGTACTGCCCAGGTACCTAAATACAATAGGGCACTAAACTGCTGTCTTTTTCACAGCTGTTGCAGTGCACTAACATATTTCTCGTCTTGCACCACCAGTCTTCCACCGGTACAAATGACTCAATTCGTTGCTGCTGCATGGCGCAGACAAATTTCAATACGTCCTAATAGCATGCATTGCCAATGTAGTCACCATAAGAACCCCATGACAGTCTATGCGCTCCTTTTTCTCAAAGCAATCGGACAAAACTTCAGAAGCTAAAGATTTTCTTGCACTAAATTCGTCAGCACGCGCCTGTATATCTACGTGATATACAACACTACTTGATTGATTGATGTGTGGGGCTTAACGTCTCAAAACCACTATATGATTATGAGAGACGCCGTAGTGGAGGACTCCGGAAATTTGGACCACCTGGTGTTCTTTAACGTGCACCCAAACCTGAGCACATGGGGCCTACAGCATTTTCGCCTCCATCGAAAATGCAGCCGCCGCTGCTGAGATTCAATCCCACGACCTGCAGGTACAACACTACTTGCGCAGTCACGTGCGTCACCATGTCTGCTTTGTTGCACTTGTCATTTGTATTAACAATAATGCTCCGTGACGGCACTGCGTAAAGTGGCTTTGAAGTACAAGAGATATGCTGCTTCATTGTGATGCATTTATCAATATAGGCTTCTTGCCCCACGAGCAAC
Source organism: Rhipicephalus microplus (assembly GCF_013339725.1). Lineage (NCBI taxonomy): Eukaryota > Metazoa > Arthropoda > Arachnida > Ixodida > Ixodidae > Rhipicephalus > Rhipicephalus microplus. The sequence continues at coordinate 7,138,685 of NC_051173.1, forward strand.
CAGTGTCTTCTTTTAGAGAGGGCTGAAAAGCTGTGCGGCAAACACAAAAAATAACACTCCTTGGCAACTATCTACGCAACGTGTCGAACTAGCGATGAGTTTGTGTAGCCACCCCATTAAGCCTTGCAAAGATCGCTTTTAAAGCCGCATCACGTTTATTGAGAAATGACCTCATGCAATCATATTCGCCTGTTACTTCTCCTGGAAAATCAGAAAATAATGAACCAGGTATCAATATAGCTTTACAAAGTTGAAAAGCGCATACTTGCCGGACCGTGATAGCGAAGCTGCGTCATGACTAGTTGGAAGAGCATAGGAACCAATACGCTGCCCTTTGGCATTTCTGGACTACTTTTTAGACTTCCGAACTATATCATGTGTGACCAGGAAAACTTAACGCTCTTATAAATCTCCACAATCTAACGCAATCTTTTATCCCCAAGTCTTTGCGAAGCCAGCCCGTCCAGCACATTAGCTGAAAGAAGCAAGACCCGTTTTATACCTATGAATAAGGTGGCAAGGTAGTTTTTTCTGCTCTTCGGTCCTCCATAGAAGTCATTAAGTAAGAAAACATTCTCTATCATGCATTTGCTCCTTTTTAAAGCACATATGATATCTCACAATAGTGATCTTCTTTACGACATAACACTCTTTCTTTAAGATATTTTGTTTTCTTTTGAAACACGTCAGGAGAAGCCTGCGGGTTAGAAAGACATATCGAGCGCTTCCCTAATTTCAACTACAACACTACTGCTGAAGCCTCACTTACCACTGAGATTATTTGAAGAAACTTGAGACCTATCTACACTATACAAGTGTCATTTGTGTCCTTCACGTGGTTTTACATGCCGCGTGATCTCACCAACAGACCACTAAGTCTCCTAAAACAACCACATCATAGCGATGCACCGGTGAAGAGCTGTCGGTCTTTGCGGAACTGAAGATGTTAATCTCAACACTATTGTAGCAAAACAGTCTTTAATTTCGTATGATACAGAAATGGAACATTACACAATGATACATTACGCAGCGATACATTGCCTAGTGATAGGACGATGTCCTGTTTATCGAGAAATCAATTCATGTGGTCGAGTTCATCTACCAACTGTTGTAGTAAAACTGAAAATAACCGGCCAGATATCAGTACGTTTATACAGTATGTATACAATTAAAAGCTTGCATTTGGCAGAAAGCACTGAGAAAGCGGCGTCATGACTGTGTAAAGAGCGTAGAGCCTCTCGCAATACCTGGGGGCATTTCTAGGCTGCCATGCTCCGACGTCGAACTAGCATGTGTAACCAGGAAAATTCTACTCTTCTCCAAATATTTGGCAATCTGACGCAATATCTTATCCTTAAATTCATTCAAAGTGAGAACCTCCAAGTCATTCGCTAGCGGAATCAAATTCCCGTTTCTGTTTATCACAGAGCTGACAAAGAAGTTCCCTTATACTCATTGGTCCTTCATCACAGTCGTTAAATAAAAAAACATCATTCGCGCACAGAAGGATACAAAAAGAGGCACTTATGTGAAGGGCGCAAACACAAGCGCTGTACTGTAACTAATGATTAATATCTGAACGACCTTGCTTCTCAAACGTGTTTTCGAACATAAGCCGGGTCATCCAACAATAAATTATGAGTTGCAGTACAGCGCTCGTGTTTGCTTCATTTATATGTGCATGTTTTTGTACCCTTCTGTGCACTGCTTCTTCAAAATCATGGCTTACCAACTACGGCACATCAGTACATATTAAGCCATCTTATCAGCAATCTTTATCTTTTGAAATAGTTATTTCTCACAATACATTGTAACATTCCTCACGCCACAGCATTATTTTATATCAACTCATCTTTTTTTAAACACGTCCGGTGAAACATGGGGCTTAGTGACAGTATACTTTGATGCACCACTTGCCTAGTTTCAACAACAACCCTTACTCCTGAACTTTTACCAGCGAAAAATAATTATATCATACTGGTGTAACAATGCCGTATAGGATGTTGCAGTCATTCATGTTTGAAAACACTGCACGTTATCACCACAAAATATGTTTTAGTTTTCAGAATGTGCAAATCAAAGAATTTTAACATTTTATTAATTAAACATTTTTCGCTTCAATACATTTTGCCATTTAAGATCTTTAATATCTGACAAAATGCACTATACTGTTTCTAATTTGGTTAAATTGTCACAAGCACAAGTTTTGTGTTTCTGTGTCCTGTAAAGTTTAGTAGAGCCAGTAAACACAGCCAGAATACGCCACATATTTCGGAACGCCGAAAGCATCTCATGGAAGGTTACCTATTTATGGCCTTTCATCTGCACGTGCTGTGAAGATTGCAACAAAAACCCATCGGTCAAGCCTGCGTTTTTGTTGCACAAATATTCTTTGCTTTACGTAACCGAGCGATTTTTCGAGTAACCGATCAGATATACATATACTCGAGCCGTGGTATTTTAAGAGGGGCCACAATTATTTGAGCTTGAAAGATGTGAGATTGCGAGGGCATTGTCTCACGCAGTGCCCGCCTGTTGTTTTTCAACATTGCGCCTTCTACCATCGCCTTCATGTACCATGGATTGGTCTTCGAGTGTAGCTCAACAATACTAGCTTCCCGACCGAAGACGATACTTATGTCATAGGAGTAGTGCCCTTTGATGAAGTTTTGAACGCGTATTGGTTATATATGAACGAAAGATCGTTTTTCAGTGACCTTACCCACAGTGTCCAAGGCATTTTAGCCATTTCTTCTTGCTCCCCTGACAACTATGAGCTTCAGGAAAGGCCTTATGCATCAAAAAGAAAGTATACACTTATGGAGACTTTTACAGTATACCTGCACATATAGCTAAGCCATTCCTAACTGCGCGACCAATTATGCCCATTCAACAGAAAACTTTCGTCGTGATGAACGTCATTTACCTTCCAGTTAAGAAAGTAAAAGCCGTTTTACCCCGATTAAGTTGAAGCGGCAGTTGGCGAACAAGGCAAATCCGTTGACGTGACTACTATCTCTTCAGTGATAATAAACATTAAACAATTGGCAGATGCCACGTATAGTGGCAATCGATGATATGCAAAGAACCAATCAGAAAAATCCTGATATGTCATGTTAACACCAGGACAACTTTACGAGATGTAGGTAAATGACGTCGTACATGACTTCCGTGTCATGATTACCACGTCGGAATATGTCGTTTACCTTCGTCATCTATTCATGTCACGTGATACCAAATTTAGTATATGTGGAGCTAGTGAAACGACCGCGAACACGCTACGAGCTTGGTATGTTGTCATGTTTCTTTCATGACACGCCTGTCAGGATTATCAAGTTTGCACCATTCATATAGTATCGTCATTCATTGACATCACCTAATACCAATTTTGGTATATGTGGAGCTAGCTAAACGGCCGCGAGCGCATCATGAAGGGCCGAATACATTCCATTGTAGCGTTGACACGCGCGCACGCTGGGCACAGCGGCGCTACGTTAGCAAAACGCGAGCACTTTTTAGTCTGACGCCAGGCGTGACTGGTGTGACCAGCCTCCTACGGCGCGGCCCGACGGCAACCGGTGCGAAATGTGACATGCTGCATTTCGCGCCGATGCGTTACCCAGACAACACAGTGTCTCCCTCTTTTCATCACGGAGGGACGGACACCGGGCGCGCCAAAACGCTCATGCATCAAAGCAACGCTGCGCGGCACGCGCCCGCGAGTATATCGCAGGACCGGCGCCTGGCGTCGCAACGCCGGCTTGACGCGACGAAATGAACGCCGGCGAGCACACGCACCCCGTCACGTGGAATTGTATTGGCACCTTGACTGTGGCGTGAAGTCATGTTTTCACATGACACACATGTCATGATTATCATGTTTGCACCAGTCGCATATCTTCGTCATGCATAGACGTCGCTTAATACCAAATATGGCATGTGTAAAACGGCCGCGAGCACATCCTGAGTGTAACATGTAGTCATGTTGTTACACGACAGGCATGTCGTGATTATCATATTTGTATGTGTCAATCACCTATGTCATCCGTTCGTGTGGCGTAATAGCGAGCTTGGTACATGTGAAGCTAGCGAAACGGCCGCGAGCCCATCATGGGCGTAGCATCCAGTTAAGATGTTACATGACACGCATCTCATGTTTATGATGGTTGCACCAGTATCATACCTTCGTCATTAATTAACGTCCTGTAAACTAAATTTGTTATAAGTGAAGCTAGCGAAACAGCCGGGAGCACATCATGAGCTTGGCAAGTATTCATGTTGTTACATGACACGCATGTCATGATTTTCATGTTAGGGTCTGTCGCTTGTGTTCTCCCTGCAATAATGTCATACCATACCAGTTTTGCAACATGAAATGTGAACAAAACCACCGCAAGAGCTGCAGGACCATGAAATGTAAATAATGACATTCATGACATCAATGTCATCATTTTCATGTTATGAGTAGTCAAATGTGTTCTTCATATAGTCATGTTATGCCATACCAAGTTTGGTATTGATACCATCATCGAAACGGCCAGGAGAGCTAATAGTCGTAGGCAGCTAGCTAGCTAGCCAAGAATGGTATTGATACCATCATCGAAACGGCCAGGAGAGCTAATAGTCGTAGGCAGCTAGCTAGCTAGCTAGCTAGCTAGGTGCCTACGACTATTAGCTCTCCTGGCCGTTTCGATGATGGTATCAATACCAAACTTGGTACCTATGTCATCTGTTCGCCTGGCGTAATAGCGTAATGGCGTAACACACAGACAGACAGACAGACAGACAGACAGACAGACAGACAGACAGACAGACAGACAGACAGACAGACAGACAGACAGAGATAGATAGATAGATAGATAGATAGATAGATAGATAGATAGATAGATAGATAGATAGATAGATAGATAGATAGATAGATAGATAGATAGATAGATAGATAGATAGATAGATAGATAGACAGATAGACAGACAGACAGACAGACAGACAGACAGACAGACAGACAGACAGACAGACAGACAGGCAGACAGACAGACAGACAGACAGACAGACAGACAGACAGACAGACAGACAGACAGACAGACAGACAGACAGATAGATAGATAGATAGATAGATAGATAGATAGATAGATAGATAGATAGATAGATAGATAGATAGATAGATAGATAGATAGATAGATAGATAGATAGATAGATAGATAGATAGATACGCTGAAAGTCGCTGAAGTTCACTAAGAAATTCTTAGCATTTAAAATGGGTCTTCTCCCCATTATGAGATGCGAAGCAGCAGCGGTGTGCACGGGGTTGACCTGGTTGAAACAGGTGTCGACGCGGGTGCTGGAAGAACGGTTTGAAGCGAAACTCTGTGTAGCGTTTACGCGAGTAAACGTTTGTTTTAAACGCAAAAACACGAAGGCGGGTAAGGTTTGGTGTATGTTTCGTCACAGATAAACCAGCAGAAGGAGCTGACAGATTTAGTCACACATCCGCAGCCGCCGAACAGACGCAGCCGTCTAGCCATTGCAGGCCATGTCCGAATGGCTGCTACGGACGCGCAACTAAATCTGTCTAGTGTTTCCACGCGACGTGTGGGCGAGCGTTGTGGGCAGGTGGAGAAGGGTGAAGCGAGAAAGAAGTGTGTTGCGAGCAGGCGGAGGAGCCGGCAGCTACTGCGGGTGAGAGAGAAAGAGAGAGAGTGACGTCAACGCGCAGCTGCGGTATGACCTACTTGGCACCGCTCTAACACCTGTGGCGAGAGGGTTGGTGCAAATGAACGGGACAGCGTTACACAGGCTTGTCAAAGAGCTGTTTCAATCTAAATACCGTAACTGCACGAACAGTTGCCTTAACAACCGTTAATACCTACTCTACGAAAAACTTCTGGTAGCCATATTCCACAAAGTGGAGAGGCGGCGAAAGGCGGACTAGCCAGCACATAACTTAAAAAATGAAAAGAAAAAAAAACAGCGCGATGTCAGGACGAAGGAAGTTCTTCCTTTCTTGGACGAGCCTTTGTACTGTTCTTTTTTTTCATAAGATTTCAGTTATATGCCACGGAATGCGGCTGAGCTTCACAACACACCACTGGTCCTCTAAATATGGCCGCGAAGAATATCAATCAATAAATAAACGTACATACCATTAAATCAATTTTATCGGCTGCAACTATGAATTCACGTTTAGTGTTAAGGACAGCTTGAATAGGCAGCGTTTGAATAGGCAGTTACTAAGTACACGCAGAAAAAACAACATCACATTAGAAATGCTTTTCAAACTTTTTTTTCATGGCATGATGAAAATAGATTATTAATTTTACCTTTTTTACCTCCTCATTTCTTATCTAACCGAAGCTACCCCTGCATAAAATCAGAGAAAGTTCTTGCCCAACATACGTCTACTAACAGCCGTTTTTTCGACACACAATCGTTAACAAACTGTTAAAGGTTAAGGGTGTTATTGGCATCCTACTATGGAAGAGCTGTTTAGAAAAAAATTATTGTCACAAACGTCAATAACACTCAACAGAACATTTCCTTCATAGACACACTCTAAGGATGATGACAAAACAGACGTCATTTACATGAACATGTATATGAGATGACGTTGAAAGAACATGTAAATTCGATGGTTCACACAAACACAACCACAAAAATATTTCAAGGTAAACAAGAGATACAAATAAAACATGAATATGTACATTTTGCATATTTATATGTTGGCATGCCATTTCTGCCGGCGCATCGACACATCAGCCTACCAATACCAGGCCGGCCGAAAGACAAGTTTAACTCGTCCGTCACAGACCGAAACAAAAGGGCAAGACCAGTGCCGAAAAAATTCCTCTTCACCGAGGAAGAAGAGCTTCTCTGACAAAACAGACAGCAGCTCCGAGTACAATCGCTCTAGGATTGGGTAGAGCGCGCGGCGGCCCACTGCAACCACCTCGCAGCGGTTGCGCCAGAGGAAGAAAGGGCCCGCAACTATGAGAAGACAAGCGAAGCGGCCTCGCAACGAACGCCCAGAAGAAACGAAGCGATTTACTCTGAGGCAGCGAAATCCGGCATGTACGTATCTCCAAAAAACGCGAGCAATGACACAACGCCTCAGAAAATGCTGACTTGTTTCCCGAAGGGAGCAGTTCAGACATGTTGCTGACTGGTACATTCTCCACCTTTCGAGGCAGTCGAGAGTGGGAAGCACACCCCATCCCAGGCGCCACATGAAGTCCCGGAGGTGTCCAGGCAGAAAAGAAGCCGTTAACGTCCTCCAAGACACCCGTCTAGAGCGAACACGGCGGGCTGAGGGGACCAATGGAAGCAACAAAGCAGCAGTTGTCTCAACTATGTGGTTGTTCAAAACATCTATGATCCAGGACAGCTCCACTTGACATGGCGAAAAAATGCCACAGTTGTTGCATAAAACGCAGGAATGTTACTGACTACGGCCCCCTGTTAAGTTGCACATTAGGCATCAAATGCCGAAGGTGAGTACCCAGAAGGTAATATGCAAGCATTCGTGCGAGAGATTCCTCCCCTTGCACTAGGGGCAAAAGGAAGCGCAGTGCCAACCGCCGACAGCGTATGGACACTGACAGGAAAGCAAAGCCTCCCTGAGAACGCTGCTGTGCCAGTGCCGCGCGAGAGGCCAACTCGGTGCCGCCTGACCAAAAAAAAAGGAACACAAAGCAGACTGCAGTGATCGCACGATACGTAAAGATGGTTGAACGACGTGAGAAAGGTACCAAATGCGACCGCAAAATACACTCTGCGCCAGGTACCTCCGCTCAAAAAGCAAGAAGTCAAAATCCCGTGCATCCTGCATTTTCAGTCTTACTTCTTCGAGAGCGTTTAACCAAACGGATTCGCAAATGCCGTAGTGGTTGTATTAAATATCTAAAATACGAAATGAAGCGGCCGGCTGAATAGAAAAACCGGCGCTAAGCCTGGAGTTTAGAGAGACAATGAAGAAATACCGGGACTTAGAGATGTTCAACACTGCACCTGAAATGTCGCCATACTGGGAAAATACACGCAGGCTGCGTGAAAGGCTATCTTCACCTGAAAGATACAAGGTTATATCATCAGCGAAAGCTGTGACTTTCACGACACCAGGAAGCGCAAGACCCCGGACACGTGAATGCACGTCAAGAGCACGCAAATATGGCTCAAGGCTGAGGACAAATAACACAGGAGACAGTGGATATCCCTGACGGACCCGACGTGTTATGGAAAAGGCAGCACTTTCCCAGCCATCCAGAACTAGTGTACTTTTCAGACCAGTGTAGGTATTTCTAATCATTTCCGCAAACGAAAGAGAAAAGCCGAAGGCTGTGAGCACATTAAAGATATACGCGTGCTCTGGTCGGTCAAACGCTTTTTCCTGGTCCGAAGACACAAGAATACCACGCGCAAATTGCGACAAAGTATGGGCTATGATATGACGTGTGGTAAATGACACGCTGTGTATTTCTCGTCCAAGAACTGATGAAGTCTGGTGATGACCTACCAGGGTGTTCAACAGACCCGTCACACGTTGAACGGCTACCACCGCGAATATCTTATATAGTCAACGTTGAGGAGCGTGATAGGTCTCCACTCTTCAGGATTAGCAGAGGAAGCATCATCATTTGGAATAAGCACAATGCGTCCATCTTGAAAACTGGATGAAAAAACACCATCCTCGTAGCATCGCCGGATAACCACGGTAATGGTAGCACCAATCCCATTCCAAAATGTCAAGTAAAACTCAAAAGTAAAACCGTCTGGCCCAGGGGCCGTTCCACGTTTCATAGATATCAGTGCCACCTTTACCTCTTCAGCCGACGGAGGGATGCGCAGGCAATCCGCAGGCTCTTGAGGAATACACCTTAAGGCAAAAACGTGCTAAAAGGGTGTGTGGTTCGTCATTTTGGGGACTAATGAGGCTGCCACAACCAATGACCCCTTTAAGAACTAACGGCACCAGGTCTAACGTTAGTCCCCACAGACGAGCTCAAGAGACTATCATTAAGTCCTCAGATTTACACTTTAGTGAGTAACCATTAGTTTCACAATTCACCTCAAAGGACTAACATTTAGTCCTCACATTTGCATCTTATAAAGCAACTGTTAATCCCCACATTTACACCTTACCGGGCAACCACTAGTCCTCACAATTGCACTTTGCCGGACGGACGGTTGATCCACTCAGATACTCCAATCGTATGAACTTTTTGTCCCTAGTTCAAACATTGTTTTGTGTTTATTTTCCACCAGGCCTAATACTTTTTCAGTCTGTTTTTCAGCGCAGTGAGCAACAAATTGCGCAGAAAAGAACACGCGAAAAAGTAGTTAGGCACCTATGTGTAACTGTTTTCGCAGCCACGGCAACAACGAAAGACAAAAGTGAGACATCAATTTTTTTTTAATTTTTCTACATACACATAAAGTTTCTCCATTCTTTTAAGTGAATTCATTGTGAAGTGTACAAGTCCAGTCTCGTTGTCAAATCTCGTTCAATCCTTGGGGAGCTCCCACGACGGAAGCGATAGATGACAGGCACTGCAGACGCCAGCGCACGCAGCCTTCTGCCTGTTGTGTTCCCACGGCTACACGTACAATAATATAGTAAATATAGTTTGACACACGTTACAGAGGATGAATATGCACGCATATGACAAGTACGTGCACGTTATTATAAAAACAAGCTTTAAAATATCACACACAAATAACGTTACCTTCACATCTCACACAGTCCTTCTGAAGCTGCTATGAAGAAAGAGATAGATTACGTGCATCGCACACGCCAGCGCACAGTCTTCAGCACGGTGTGTGCCCACGGCTGCACAATAAGTATGTAAAATAGTGAGTCACATGTGACAGAGGATGAATACAAATGCATATGAGAAATACGTGCAAGGTGAAATGAAAACATACGTGAGACATGACATGCTAATAATTTCACCGTGATGTCACACATCGTCAAAGACTCATTTCGATCCCCGTAGCGCAACAGTTTAGGAGCGGCGGCCGCAGCCACAACTCCGCGAACCACCGTGCCGCTAACAAGTCGGCGAGTCCTAAGCGAGCGACGTCGTTCAGCTCGAGCAAGCTAACGCGAGACCAAGCACGGCAATGAACGCGGAGTGTCTGCCGCCAGCGAACTTCGAACAGGAAAGCGAGCGTACGCTTGGACGCCGCCACGAACAGCGCCGAGCTGATTTGGAGCTAGCGCCGAAGAAATCCTCGGTAATGCGGCTCTTTTCCATAAACTCGAGTGAGTGCAGCACGCAAACGCGAGTCCGCCGCCGCGGCCAATGGACGGCCCCGAGCTGCTTGCGATCGACTGACGGGAAAGTCAACTATTATCGCGACCAATTTTCAGTGAGTTCCGACGCTAGCGAAAGCCCTGCCAGCCCGTGCTGGTGAGCTTACAACACGCGACATACTACAACCAAGCTCTTTACGAGAACCTGCAACGTGTTTTCGATGACTCCCAATACAGCGATGAGGTCTCAGCCCAATATCGTCAGCCCGGAGTTCATCGCGGCGGCGAAGACAGGCGAGCACTCGACGAACGAGCGTACGGGAGGCCGACGGCAATGGCGGCCGATTTCCAGGCGGTCGCAAAGCACAGGCGAACTGTAGACGCCGAAGCTGACCTTCGCGAGGCATTTCGTGCGTGCGATATACAACACGACCGAGCCCGTTGCCGGCAAGCGCGATCCGTATCGCACACACGACAAGTAGAGTAGAATAAAGAATGATAACCTACTTGCCTTAGAATCCAGGGCTGTTTTCTGCCCTGAGTCGGACTGAAGTATATATCCAATAGGCCTGTTGTCTTCTCGGCCGCCATACTTGCCTTCCCATCTGTTGCTGTCGTGTGTTGGTCGTGACTATCTTGAAGCCAGAAATATACAGCGCGGCGTGGTGACGTGTCGAGACTTGCTCCAGGCTTCATGGGTTCAGAAAAACGCAAAAGCAGCAGCCCGCGCTCATCCAAGCGTACACACACGCACCCCGTCGTAATTCTTAGATCGTCGAATCAAGGCGGCCGTGGTCGAGCACTCCGAGCGCGACGCAACGCGAACCGTCGCCGGCGAAATACGGAGAAAGACTGAGCCAGCAGAGGAGGAGAAGGAGGGCTGGTCACCTTGGCAACACTTTTCGCGCTGCCTGCAATTCCCAGGCGGTTCATCCCTTTGGAGCGTGTTTCGAGACTAAGTGGTTTCGTGCGGCACGCTTCTCTCTGTGGTTACTCCTCAACGGTCTATCCGTTCATCGCACGCGCCTGTTGGGCTCCGTTACTCCTTTTTCGGGTAATTTTGTCTTAGAGTGTACGGGGCAAACTTCTAAGCATTGGCGGTGTTTCATCACAGTTAGTCTGCATGGCCGAACACGACATTGCTTCAAAATGCGCCAAGAAAACAGGTCGGTCACGCGTAGGAAGCGGCTGCGCAGGTGGTATTTGTGCTGTCATAGAGGCAGATGACTGTGATTGTCCAAAAAAAGAATGTCTCGCGTAGCGCAGCACCTTGGGATGTGCATATGGGTTGTGTCTACAGTGCCATGCTGCTGCCGCCAGGGACGAAGCAGCAGTCAAGCGCTGAAAGCGTTCACGCAGTTTACGCTGCCAAGCTCGCATCAGAGGAGAAGGCGTTTCGGTGCGCAAAGCAATGCGTAACTTCATCGCAGTATCAGCAAGCTTTTCAGAAACGCGTCGATGAAGCGAACGCCCCTCTACTTCGCAGTGCAGGCGCCCCTGTGTTTTAAGCGCATCCCAATCTTCAGGACCAGACGCCGTAAGTGACACACGTATTTCGCGTGACAAATTTGATATTGAGCGTGCGTCTTGCAGGACGCGAACATGAAGACGCCATGGCTTTTCCGAAAAAGAAAATGGAACTTCAAGCTTCAAGACAATAGACCGATGATCAGATACGTACACAGGAGAAGGTGGGAAGGACGGAACGCATAAATCGGAGACAAACGCCTCTAACGCACATGAGATATAAGCCCGGTCGAGCCTGCTGGAGGATCGTCCACGTCACCATGTCCAAACAAAGGTATTTCCGTGCACTACATTGTGCGCGTCCAGTAATGAAAAGTGGTGGACAAGGCGTCGCAGCTCTCGTGAATTCCAAGCAGACCGGCCCCAGCCAGGACCTTGTACATCAATTCGCGTATTTAGAATGCAGTTGACGTCGCCAATCAGAATGACATCACGACCATCAAGAAAAAACACATCCAGGTCTCTAAAAAAGTCATTAGACTGCCCAACTTGTGATGGCCCGTACACACACAGTATTCTTAATCTGAAAGAAGAGTAGCTACAGTCTAAAGCCAAAACCCTGCCCACGCCATCGTAAAAAGCATGATAATCCCGTAATAGAGCCCAATAAAAAATAATAATACCAACTCCCGTAAAACGAAATGTAGCGAAAGAGAAATAACAATCTAGGTTGAACTTTCGTTTAAAAACATGCACGTCGGATAGCGAGAAGCAATTTGTTCCCTGGAGGCACAAAACATCACAATTTGCCACACGGGCGACACTAATCACTTTAGCCTGCTTTGCTGGACTGCGAAAACTCTGAACGTTCAATGAAATAATATGCAGTGTAGTAGTAATATTGAAAAGTAAAGACTAACCTAGACGCATAGTTCTAGGCGGTGTCCTGTAAAGTGTCCAGGGGACACTTCCTTAACCAAATCACAACGCACTGTTCGACCTTCCAGAAAAGAGTAGAGGTTTTTTGGACCGTTGGTATTTACCACGGCCATCACTGCGTTCACCGGAGCAAGAGCTGGAAGTGTGTCCTCGCTTGGTTTCACGTGGAGATCCCATGTCCACGTCAAAGTCGGCAAGGCTAGACAGTCCGATGTTACTATCCAGCTGCAGGCTCCCCAAAGAACTCTTCACGCGATATCTCTTATGTCCGTCATCGACATAATCATCCGTCACTTAGTAGCCTTTATCCCACTACTGCCACAATGACGCCTCAGCGTTGAAACAGTGTGACTTGTAAGATATAAATATCCAGGTAACGGCAACGTGGATCCATAAGTTACCGTTGCCAGTACATTGCCTGTAGGTGGGAAATTTTTTTAATGTCAATTGAGACTTCTCGCAACTACCTCTATTACTATGCTCATTATTCGGCGTAAGTTCGAACATCCAACTTGGGAGAGCTTATCAAAATGTGCCCTCCCAAAAAAGAACGCTAGGTTAGCTTAGAAGGTGCAACACATTCACAGCGAAAGCTAGAATAGCGGCCTTTCAGAACCTTTTCTAAACACTCGTCGGCTATTTGCTACCGCACACTTGCTGGGTACCAACTATGGCATTAATTATATTCATTTCTGGGTAGCACACCGGAATTCGCTATGCTATCCTTTGTCATTTTTCTGAGAAGCGTGGTACCCGCTACACACTTGCAAGGGATTTTGTGCCAATTGTTCAGGCAGTGGCTGACGACGATGAGGAATTATGCCTGAAGTGGGTATGCGCCACAGTTAATAGATAATCAAGAACAAGCTTTTGTAAATGGTTGGAGCATTAGACGACCCACTCGTTACGCTATCCGTATTGTGTGACGCCTTGATTTTTTTTTTATGTTCTAAAACGTTGTATCACTCATATTAACACGATTCCTTTCCCGAAATCAAGCCTGTCTAAGGCAAGTTTGCGAACAAGTTCATGGCACTGACACTGGTTAGTAGTAGAATACTGGGCTGGCACGCAGCGAGCCCGGGTTCGAGTCCCACTGTTTCTTTGGTAATAAGTTTTTGAAGCGAAGCTACCTAAGCTGCGGTTCGTACGTCCACGATGTATGTATAGTAGTAGTAGTAGTAGTAGTAGTAGTAGTAGTAGTAGTAGTACTAGTAGTACATAGCCACCTCCACGGCCGGACTAGAGGAGCGGCATGCGCACATCTTTTCAAATCAAATAAAACCAAATTTTATTTCATCCTTTGAGAGGAAAGGGGGGAGGGAAGATAGGAGCTGTCGCAGAAAGCTACTACAATGAGTAGCTTGACGAGTCGATAGTCCTTCTTAGTAGGACAGCAGCAGGCGTTACGTTACTCGGGAACTGAATTGAGGAGGAAACACGCGCATATTAACCATAAATAAAAAGTTGTCGTTTCTGATGAAATAACCTATACAGACGAGTATTGACGACTTAGTCTCCAATAAAATTTGCCTTGAATTTGATGCTTATCAAAAAACTAGGATTAGAAGGACGCACTTTGAGCACTATCTGACCAGAAAGGGTTGTTACGTTGAACTCACTGGGCGTAACCTCTTTGGTTTTAGCAAGGTTTAGCGAGGATTGGGCCACAGTGCCGTGAATATAGTGAACTAGTATATAGCCATTAACTAGAGGTGGTGAAAGGTGGGAAGTAGACACGAAGCGCAGGCTGTAAGAAAGTGCGCGAGTGCCACCTCTTGCTTAGTCCGTGGAATGTCTGCTAGATGGCGGTGCCTCTATATGATGAATATATGATGAAAAGATGCGAGATGGCGGTACTTAGAGTGTTCATTAGATAGACGGACGGATGGACAGACAGATGCACTGTCGTACGCAAGGGTAGATGTACGGATGGACGCATGGATGGACGGACGCATGGACGAATGCACGGGCGGACGGATGGACGCATGGACAGGTGGATGGACGCACAAGCGGTCGCACAGACGAACACACGGATGGATGAATGGACGCTTCACCACACTCATCATCATGCACTCCGAGTATATGCTGTGATTTTTTGTTTTGTTCTTATTTCGTGGGATAGTGGTTACGGAGATCGACGGCGGCGGACAACTACAGCGCCGCGCGTCACCAAAGTTGTGATCTCATAACAGCTTTCGTTGTAAAGCGAACGAGCGTAGTTGGAGGCCTAGTCTACAAGATTACTTGAACCTTCACTTCCAGTCAATGTACTTTCAGAAAGGCACAAGCTGTGGCACACCCCATCAATAAAATCACAAATAAGAATGATTTGACAACTTCCTGAAGAGAGTGGATAACCATTTGCGAGAATTGGCCAACCGGCAGAACACATGTCGCAGAAACGCCGCGTAGAATAGAAACCACATACTTGTTTACTGAGGTAAGCCTCACGAAATTTTATTGTTTCTTTTCACACCATCTGCCAACTTTTACCACGAGGACCCAAACAAATTTTTACACAAGCAATGCGAAAACTTTAATTAGACATGGCATACCGATGGTTGTTCTTCGGCGCATCAATAAATTAAGGTGTATATAGTAGTGACATACAAGTAACGCACAGCGTTCGATTCCTTCTTTCCCTTTACACCAAATCAGGGAGTACAAGGTGATATGGGATGGACATCATTCGAGGGCAGGGAAGCTAGCAGCAAGATAAAATTTGAGAAGCGATTGAGAGAAATGGGGGAGGAGCGTTGGGCTAGGAAGGTTTTCAGCTACTTGTACATGAAGAATGTCGATACAAAATGGAGGAAGCGAACCAGGAAATTGACTGGTAAATACTTAGAAAACATCACGTGGCCAAACCAGAAAGAACTATCGGTTAAGAAGAAAGTGAAGGAAACGGAGACTGACATGTGGAGAATGAGCATGATTAAGAAGTCCGCACTAGAGATCTATCGAACTTTTAAGCAGGAAATTGCCAAGGAAAGGATCTATGATAATACTCGGGGTAGTTCTCTACTGCTTGAGGCCAGGACGGGAGTACTGCGAACCAAGACATATCGGGCCAAATACGAAAGAGTAGACACAGTATGCAGTGCGTGTGGAGAGGAAGAAGAAACTGCCGAACACTTGATAATGTTCTGTAGAGGGCTTCACCCTATAGTTCAGGATGATGGCGCAGAGTTTTTCAAAGCACTGGGGTTTAGGGACCGGGAGGGCAAAATAGACTTTAAGCGGGTAGACTTAACTAGAAGGAGGTTATCTGATTGGTGGCTAAAGTCAAGGCACGAGTGAAAATTAAACTCTTCACTGCAAAGTACGAATCCTCAAACTCACATTTAAAGAAAAAAAATAAATCTAGTTTTTGGTTCATTAAGTATTACGGCTTGGTGGCGCAAGCCACCGCCCGATCTAAAGGGTACAGCCATATCCATCCATCCATCCATCCATCCATCCATCCGAATATATGATGAAAAGATGCGAGATGACGGTACTTAGAGTGTTCATTAGATAGACGGACGGATGGACAGACAGGTGCACTGACGGACGCATGGGTAGATGTACGGATGGACGCATGGATGGACGGACGCATGGACGAATGCACGGGCGGACGGAAGGGCGCAAAGGCGGATGGAGGCACGGACAGGTGCATGGACGTACAAACGGTCGCACAGACGAACGCACGGATGGATGAATGGACGCTTCACCACACTCATCATCATGCACTCCGGGGATATGCTGTGATTTTTTGTTTTGTTCTTCTTTCGTGGGATAGTGGTTACGGAGATCGACGGCGGCGGGCAACTACAGTGCCATGCGTGACCCGAGTGGTGATCTCATAACAGCTTTCGCTGTAAAGCGAACGAGCGCAGTTGGAGGCCTAGTCTACATGATTACTAGAAGCTTCGCTTCCAGTCAATGTACTTTCAGAAGGGCACAAGCTGTGGCACACCCCAACAATAAAATCACAAATAAGAATGATTTGACAACTTCCTGAAGAGAGTGGATAACCATTTGCGAGAATTGGCCAACCGGCAGAACACATGTCGCAGAAACGCCGCGTAGAATAGAAACCACATACTTGTTTACTGAGGTAAGCCTCACGAAATTTTATTGTTTCTTTTCACACCATCTGCCAACTTTTACCACGAGGACCCAAACAAATTTTTACACAAGCAATGCGAAAACTTTAATTAGACATGGCATACCGATGGTTGTTCTTCGGCGCATCAATAAATTAAGGTGTATATAGTAGTGACATACAAGTAACGCACAGCGTTCGATTCCTTCTTTCCCTTTACCATTTTTTTCATCGTACCTTCCTACATACGCCTGGGTAGTAAAGCGGTTACGGTACTCGGGAACTGACCCTGAAGTCACTTATTCAGTTCCGGCCACCCTGGCCACACTTCAATAGAGGTGACATGCTAGAGGCACACATACTTTGCGATGCCAGTGCATGTTGATGGAAACCATGTGATCGAGATATTCCGAGTCATCCACGATGGCGTGCCTCTTGATCATATCATGGTTTAAGCACCTAAAACCACAGATATAATTGGGATATACCACTGCCATTATGCACCGAAGCCGGACGTGGCTTAAGTGTAGCATTCCAATTTCTTTTCAATCATCTACCTATCTATCTATCTATCTATCTATCTATCTATCTATCTATCTATCTATCTATCTATCTATCTACCTGTCTGTCTGTCTGTCTGTCTGTCTGTCTGTCTGTCTGTCTGTCTGTCTGTCTGTCTGTCTGTCTGTCTGTCTGTCTGTGTTTAAATGCGAAGCATTTCTAAGCGAACTTCGGCGACTTTGAGCATATCTATCTATCTATCTATCTATCTATCTATCTATCTATCTATCTATCCGCCTACGACGTTTAGCTGTCCTGGCCGTTTGGATAATGGTATCAATACCAAACTTGGTACGGCATAACATGACTGTATGAAGAACATATTTGACTAGTCATGACATGAAAATCATGACATGTATGTCATGAATGTCGTGATTTACATTTCATGGTCCTGCAGCTCTTGCGGCAGTTTCGTTCACATGGCATGCTGCGAAACTGGTATGGTATGACATGATTGCATTGCGAACACAAGTGACAGACCATAACATGAAAATCATGACATGCGTGTCATGTAACAACATGACTACGTTCCACGCTCATGATGTGCTTGCGGCCGTTTCGCAGGCGTCATATATACAAAATTCGGTATTACGGTATGTGAATGGATGACGAAGGTATGTGACAGCTGCATGAGATGCGTGTCATGCAACAACATGACTACATGTTACGCTCATGATGCGCTCGCGGCCGTTTCGCTAGCTTCACATGTACCAAACTTAGTATTACATGACGCCAATGGATGACGAAGGTATCTGACTTGGTGCAAACACGATAATCATGAGATGCGTGTCATGTGATAACATGACTACATGCCACAGTCAAGGCGCCAATACATTTCTACGTGACGCGGTGCGCGTGCTCGCCGGTGTTCATTTCGTCGCGTCATGCTGGCGTCGCGTCATGCCACGCCAGGCGCCATTCCTGCCATATACTCACAGACACGTGCCACGCTGCGTTGCTTTGACGCATGCGCGTTTCAGCGTGTCCGGCGTCCCTCCGTCACGAAAAGAGGGAGACGCAGTGTTGTCTGGGTAACACATCGGCGCGAAATGCAGCATGTCGCTTTGCACGCCGATTGCAGTCGGGCCGCGCTGACGGACCCTGGTCGTGCCTGGCGTCAGACTATAGAGTGCTCGCGGTTCGCTAACGTAGCGTCGCTGTGCCCAGCGTGCGCGCGCATCAACGCTACATTGCAGTATATTGGGCCCTTCACGATGCGCTCGCGGCCGTTTTGCTAGCTCCACATATACCAAATTTGCTGTTACGTGACGTCAATGGATGACGAAATATATGACTGGTGCAAACATGATAATTCTCACACGCGTGTCACGTACGAACATGACAACATACTACGCTCATAGTGTGCCCGCGGCCGTTTCGCTAGCTCCACATATACTAAATTTGGTATCACGTGACGTGAATAGGTGACAAAGGTAAACGACACATCCAAACATTATATTCATGACACGTAAGTCATGTACGGCATTTTACCTCCACCTCGTAACGTCGTACTAACTTTAAAGTGACATATCAACATTTCTCATTCGTGCTTCGCATATCATCGATTCACACCGTACGAGGGATCTGGCAATTTTTTTTTCTAAGCCCAAAGGAGACCTTTTATAGAATCAGGCTATGAGAGAGACAAATTAAGAGCGTTAAAGTGATACAGTCAAGAGACAAAAAAGTTAACATGAGAAATCTTTAGTTGCCTACCTGGAAATAGGGCATGGGAAAAGAGCTTAGAAACGTAGTGAATTGGCCGTTTTCTGTGTTCACTCTAGGCATCGAGAACAGCCCTACTGCTCCCATCACTGAAGACAGCGGAGCAATTCGGAAAGCCGAAATTTTCAGCTCCAGCAGTCCTTGCACTATCAGTGAAGGCGAAAAAGCGGGAGCGACCTTTTTCAGGCGGAACTGATGGCATAAGTTCCGCTTGATGTAATAAGCCATGGAATCAGTTCTTCTTGCCTATGCAGGCCGAAGAGCGTGCCGCCAAGTGGGCAATAGAAGAAAATAAGCTGCGCAAGAGCTCGTCTATCTCTATAAAAAGTGTAATGAGACGCATAAATGCCCACTGGGAGCTCTGAAGTTATATCACGTGTCAAGGTAAAGTAAGACCTGAATACGAGGGATCTAACTTTTGTATACATTTCGCATTTGATTACCTTGTTAGTAATGTTACTCAAATGGTCTAGCGCATGCGTCCGTCAATACCTATTCATACTTTGTGCTTAGAAGCATGCCTATTATTGCTTCCTTCCCCACAAATAAAGCAGCAGCAAATAAAGCCATAGCAGACTGATTCATGATCACACAAAATGTACCAAGAGCGTTGCCGTAAGTGTACAAGCGATTGCCATAACACTTCCTGGAGTACTTCGGCTCACTTTTTCAACAGCACCGGTGAATTAACACGATCACTGCAACAGATGAGTAAACAAGAAATTGTGATTTATAAGAGTCAGTTACGACAATTTCCTAGTTGTGCATTGCTCCGAAAGCAAGAGCTTAATTTTAGTAGACGTGCGTCATTGCTCGCAGTTGTCACAAACTCTAAAATTGGGAACATTAATACAGCACCGGAGATGGATTGAGCATTTGTCAGTGTTTTTCTAGGGCTTGTTGAAATTGCACATAATCAAAACGCTCAGCCTATCTCGCGTGCATCAATGCCCTCAAAATGTGAATCTCTCACTTTCACTCGTAGCAGCTTATGATCTCTTTCCGATTCTTGTCTTCCGTATACTTTTCACTCTCCCCTACTGCAATGTATCAAAAAGGATAGGGTTAACCTGCGCATCTTTCCGCATTACAGTTATCTCTCTTTCTTTCTCATGATCAGTACTTATATGCACTGGTTGGACCCCCCTAACTTGTGTCTATGTAAGCTTTTCTCAGATTTTTTTGAAGAATATATTAGGCATAAATGATGGAGTTCACGATGTCACAATTGCATTATGTATCGTTCGAAACCATGCCGACGGCCGGCCGAGTGCATTTCTTGAAATGGGTCTAGCAGCTAACATTTTGCAAACGGATAACTCACTGTAAATCAGCGGGAAATGGTTTTAGAAATGCTTTGGGAAATGAAGCTATCCAAGGGCTGCTTAAGCGGCCAACTGAACCAGCCCCACGAGCAGACCCTCACCTAATCTAGCTGCAATTGTGAACAAATCACAAACTGCTTTCAGAAAGCGGTTTAGACAATAAACTAGAAGAGGGTATTAAGTGACGCACCCTGCTATAGAAAGAGCGAAAACATGCCGTTTTTTTTTTCTTGATCTACCTTCTCAGCACGTTTCTTTGAAGACTAAGCGTAGATAGCGTTTAGGTTCTGATATGTTTTAATCTGCGTGCATTTATTCGCCCACCCAGCCGCAGCTCTGCCTGCAGAACTACAGCGCTAAAAGCAGACGCGCATTTAAGCAAGCCGATGGGTCTTGCCTGTTGGTCCCATACGTTCCACTTTAGTTTCCTTGCGCAATGCCCACTGCTGTTTCGTACAGCACGTCTGACAACTCAACCATTGCCCTTTTCGTACTCAATTCCAAGCTGGTCAGTCACGGTAGGGACTATGCATCTCTAGGGACGCATTGTGTAAGGCGTGCCGCCTCCTCTCAAGTGCGAGCTTGGCGAACAGAACCGAGCTCTCTGTATACAATTCAGCCCATCTGACCTTTCAAACCCTCATGGTGTGAGGATGCATGGCAGTGTTTTGTTCTCCCCAGAGTTTTCCTCGTTTCATTGCATGTAAAAGCAAAAAATTAGCCAGCGCCTCTCCGAGGCGGCATCACACTGTGTGCACTTAACATTTCTATAAAGCACAACCTTACGGTTCGTGATAATAAAGTCACCCATTCTATCGACAACAAACATTCCGCTTTTTTATCTCTGTTTTCGTCATTTCTCCAAGTGAATATTTAAATCAGTGATTGCTCCCAAGAGTGCCATGAACATAACGTTTGCTCGCTTATGAGTGAACGTTTCTGACGTTACAAAACTCCAAAGATGAATGAACTGTAACACTCACTAAATACAGTAGTACAAAGTAAAAGAAAGCAATGACCTTACTGTGGGATTTGTAAAGCGTGGAAACTTGGGCAAATTGGTAGGACATAACTGAATATACGAACAGCGCAACTTATAAGTAGTTACAGTGTAACTACAGAAGCGAGGAAATAAGGACAGAAAAGAGCGTTTTCTTTCAAGAATGATTTATAGTGAAGTGGTGTACATATATAGGCGAAACAAGAAGGGGGGGGGGGGGGGGAGTGGTTATGTTTAGAAGAAGGAAAAGAAAAGTGAGCCCCACAACTGTCTGCATCAGGGTGCGACACCTCAGCAGTAGCTCACAAGGTATGGGGGTGAGGAGGGATTAAAAGGATAGGAATAAAGGTGTAGTGAGAGAGATGAGGAAAGCCAGAGAAAGCGACGACAAATCGAGGGGATAGAAGAGATAGGAAAGGTGGAAACACGGTCACAGGAGTCCGAGGACGCGGCGCCACTTGCGAGAGCTCTTGTCGACGTCAGGAGATGGCGTAGAGCAAGTCCAGTCGGTCAGAGCTGCACTGTCGTCGGAGGTCGGCGCCAGGAGATGACGTAGGGCGAGCCCAGTTGGCCAGAGCTACGCTGACGCCGGGGATCGCGAGCGCACAACCGGTCGGCACGGAATCCAGCAAGCGAGTCCGCGAAACAAGTAGATTGATTGATTGATTTGTGAGGTTTAACATCTCAAAACCATCATTTGATTATGAGAGACGCCGTAGTGGAGGGCTCCTGAAATTTTGACCACCTGGGGTTCTTTAACGTGCACCCAAATCTGAGCACACGGGCCTACAACATGCGAAACAAGAAGAGAATGGGCATGCGTAGAAGGGTGCAGTTTACAACCACTGTGAAACAGTGTCAGCAAAACTCTTGCCTTTTGTTGATTGAACAAATACATGGCCTAAAAATGATCGAGGTACGTAATCTCTTTATGCAATAGCAAAACTGATGGTTAACTCACACTTGTACCTTCAAATTTATCTTGATCATTTTAGGCCATGTATTTGTTCAATTAACAAGATACAAGAGTTTCGTTTACACATTTTTGAAGTGGTTGTAAACTGCGCCCTTTTACGCATGCCCATCCTCTTCTTTTTTCCGCCTATATATGTACACCACTCCGCTATTACATTATTGTTGAAAGTAAGCGCTCTTTTCTGTCCTTATTTCTATGTGTCTATGGTTACCTTGTAACTACTTTTAAGTTACGCTGTTCGTATATTCAGTGGTGTGACTTGTGACGAAGAAGAATTCTCGTATGGTTGTCGAGCGTAGACTTAATTACACTCCGATATGTTTAACAATGTTAGAGGAAGGCCACTTGATTTTGTGTTATAAAACTTTGCCGCGTGGAAACGGAAGACAAGGCAAGAGGTAGACGACACTATAATTGTGCTTGTATGTGCCACTGCCCTCTTTTCTTGCCGAATTATTTCCGCTATTTGAAAATTTATCCTGCAGTGCTCACGTTAACCAGCATTTATGACAGTTATAATACAAACCATTAGATAATTAAGCTTCACGTGGTACACGTGCTATGTGACGCCCCCCGGTAAAAAAAGTGTGCCACACTTGCCGTCAAGGCTATATGAGCGGCGCTGACCAACACTCCCAGTGTTGGCATGCACATAAGTACCTGATAAGTGGATCAGAAGAAGACCGCCACTGTATCTAAGTTTGTAAGAACTTTGGGCACCTAATACGAAGGTCACAGGTTTGATTCCTGCCAATGGCAAGTTTAAGTTTCCTTTTCGCCCGCAATACTTTTTCTCGCCTCTAAAGCACAATAATTACAATAACCTAAAAAAGGCACAATTAACGTTTCCTATACCTTCCTCATGGCTTCATTATCTGCTGATTTTCATTAGGTCTCTGCGAAAAAAAAATGAGTCATTGAAAATTTCCTTCCTTCGTTAATTTATGTCAACCAGAAATTTGAAGATCGTTGAACTTCGATGTAATTAATTTCACTGTAACCAAATCATGTCGGTCGCAATTAGGCACCTCTAGAATGAAACGTGCAAATTACAGGATTTAACGCAATTGCCCCCTCTATGCAAAGAATTATTTCACTCCATTCTTTCCTTGAGTTTTCTTTCGACACAATAGCGTCTACGTGAATCATTCCGAAGATTAAGCCTTTGGAATGTACCTCTCGGATGGTGTCTCGCGGAAATTTCAGGAGGACACCCACAGAGGCCCGTCAAGTCTGAGCGATGCAACACGCATGAGAACATGGATGACATGTACAATGTAAAAGAAGAAACGTTATATGACTGTCGCTGAAAACAGGCACATCACCGAGTCGGCGCAGTAAGGTCGATGAAATTACACAAGTGATTGACACGTGCAAGAGTGGGAAGCGTTACAGTTCCATCGATATCGTTGTAGACACGTCCACAAGGAACACTGGTATTACGCTCTTTGTTTTAGGGGCGAAGCTTGTCAAAGTGGAGACTTGTTCATTGTCCGGCGTTGGCATGCGCCATAGCGGTAGCCGCCGCTGATGATGACGGTGATGCTGATGTCAATAAAGAACAAGCGCCTACCAGACAACACGTTCTCTTTTTGGCATCACAGACAGCACAGCACTTGAAAGGTACCGACTATGTGCCATGACGATGACGATGATGCTGACAACAATGAAGGTGATAACGATGATCACGAACAATGTGCGGCATATGGCGTCTAGATATGTTCTACGATGCATTTCGTACGGCTGGAAACAACCAACAACTACCAGGGGAACGTGCCCAGATCTCGTCTTCGCAAATTTCAGGCTAGATTCCTAACCACGAGGCAGTAATAATGAAGGCAACACGAAATTCACGACACAACATACCATTCATTACCAATAAACACTGCATATCACTGTACGCTGCTTTGACACTCATTTATACATAAGTGAGTGGTCAATGGCAAGGATGATTTACGGTAACACCGAAAAATCAGCTTCACCCGCTCATCAACGTTTACTTCATGAATATGCTGTGATTTTATGTCATCAGGAGTTTGAACAAAGATTTTCTTGCCTATTAAGAATTTTAAAATGCCTCTCAACGTTCGTGAATATAGGATGCGGGCTTGCCTCAATCCAACACATGAGGTTTCGCACTCAGATTATCTCGTCTTCATTCTTTTTTATTTTCGGTAAACTTTGTATGCCATAAGTGAAGCGGACACACCATGTTTTAGTGGAAATCAATCTGAAAAAATATTGAGCAGTTTTCTTAGAGGTAATCACTTGAAGTAATTCAACGCACTACAGTACCAACAGCCCACAAAATTAAGTATTACGTCACATATTACAGCATAACAATTTATAATTGTAATCTCACTACTGCAAATTCTGTTTAAAACAATACCTGTCTTGGCTCTCTCACTCGTATTCTCTGAAACACTACGATCATCTCAAAGCGAAAATTTGCGGAGTATTCGAAAGCAGTGCACTCAAACAGGGCATCCTTCTTAGTTGCATAATTTCAACAGCCTCATTTACTAGTATGTCATGAGCACCCGTGCGCAGTGGCTAATTCTAGGCAGTGTAAACTAAATGACTGATCATGTTGTCGCCTCATGTTGGGTTATCTTGGTTAACATTGAATGAAGACAGTTTGATAATTACTAATGTTAGTTAATCACGGCTGTCCTCTTTTGAAACACCAACATTGAATTTCTTGAAACTAAGTGTAATTATTAAACTAGCTATCAACGTTAGTTTTCTATCTGCCACAGTTGCATGCGGCCGCAGCCTGAAGAAATTGCACACAGTGCACTTTTCTTTGCTATTTACTGCAAAGTCTATCATCACACAGATTATACATGGGTGCTCGCGGACAGTGCCGTCTTGTAATACATGTGCAATCTTAAAAAGCATCTCACATGAAGCCTAATTTATATGCTCACGAGATGAAAATCAGCTTGCCACCAGATTCACAGCAATTCAAAGTCAAGCCCGTTGTTTTAGTCTCTACGCCACAAACGCTTCATTCAAAGAGGAGAACAGTACGATCGTTTGACGAACGATCCGCGGCGCACATTAGAACTTCACAATTCTTGGAGGCCATTGCAAGTTCTTGAAAAGTACTCATGAAAGAAAAAATAAGAGCAGGAATAGCTATGTACAGTACAGCATAGTAAGGTGTGGAAACGAGAGATATACTGTTCCGGAATCATGAGCTACTCGGCGGTACGCTGATATACTCCTTCATATTTGAACTCACAGGCATACTACTCATAATAAAACGACACTTCTTGCATTGTATAAGGTACATCTTCCTTGCGTGGATGCACATGCGTGCTTGAAATCTGACCCACAGGTGAGAGAGTAATATCTACGAGTGAGCAGTGACGTGGAGACTGCAAGGAGGCCTTCATAAAAAGGTCCACACAAGCGTAGCCCGCAAGCTTACAGAAAACACATACCTACTGTCGACTACTAATGCAAGAAGTCTCGCAGAAGGACAAAAGACAAAATTGTTCTTGTCTGCACCTTGCTCGCTGTGTTACCGTTTTTGGCTTTTGTTAGTTTACCAGGGGATCTAAAATAGGGTTTCTGGTTTTTTTTTTTTAATTCAGCACTGGAAGGTGGTAGTGAAGACCACCCTTGAACGAAAGTTGTGTATCCAAGGCGACACAAAGTGAGAATGGAATTTTTGTGCACTTCCCAGTTAACTAAGATTGAACAATTAACTTTTAGGACTGCAGTAACTGGGCATGCTTGTTCGAGTCGTCGCGTTTCCCCGCAGTTCAACTTGATCGAATGTTTATAGCATGTTCGTGGTCCGAAATGGGCCCCTGCAATGTTTTGTAGCGTTTCACATGATCACGCATAAAAGAAAGTGAAGATTGGTGCAATATTACTCCCTAACGTGACGATCAGACATTTCTACCTATCACCAGCCAGTAGTAAAAGGGTAACCTTTATCATCATCGCACATAACTTCAAACCATTGCCAGCTTAAACGCCACATGCAACAACCGTGGCACATTAGGGGGGCGCTTTGCGAGAGCATGTATGTAAAACGTGCATGCCGATGTTTCGTTTTCGCATTGTTGTGCATGGGTCGCACTTAGAAGACCAGTGGGGCCCATCGGTTGAAACTTATTGGATGGACAGCAACCATGAATTGTACACAGTTTCCGCTTACCAGAAGTCATTTTGGGTACGCGTACCCTGTACAGTTTTATTGTCACACAAGCGTTTAGCGGTGACAGTGACATCGACAAGAACTTTTTTTTAATAGTCCTGAAAAAAATTTGGCTACTTCCGTGTATGTTTATCACAAACAACAGGCAACCTTCTTTTATCTCTGTTGTTGTCACCGCATTCCGCCCCAATGTTCAGCACTTCGTATTGTAGCAATCACTACTGTTGTATCATTTGGTTGCCGTTAAATTTTTAGATAATTTGTTTTCTGTATATTTTTAGCTTTAAAATAACAGTTTTGTCTTATATTTTGTACCTGCTTCGAACTACGGGGGTGAAGTCTTCAGCCTTTGTTGCTTAAGGGAAACACCTAAAATGAAGTTCAATTGAATGAAAATAAAATAAAAGCTCGCCTACGCAAATGAAATTGCAATTGAACGCCTAATAACTTGAGAAGCCAGACAAATCAATGCAGCCCACGTTGCACACTTCACCCTACAAATTAATCGAATGTCTGAATGGGCGGACGTATATACCATCCAACGTTCTCCATTTGACCAGTGGAAGGAAATGGCGGATGAGAAAGAACAGCAAGTTGTGATGACGCATGCATCCCGTAATATGCTATTTATTGCAAGCTTTTCTGCAAGTTCACCTGTTAGTCCACATTTGAAGTTTGGCCGTCATGTCTGACAGTAAGAGACCCGTACATTTTTTTTTGTAATATTGGTGATAATTTAAACTCCCGCCCATGATTTTTATTTTAGTGCCACGACATTTAGTGTTCTGCTTGCACTCACATGTGATATTCTAATGAAAATCCTTGAAGTCCGTGTATTACCGAGCCCTGCTGTAAGAACACCGTTAACGTGTGATAAACTTAAAGAGATAGCACTGGTAGTATATAGTAGAACCCTTTATGTACCTTCGTGCAAGTGTTTTATGTGTGCGCGCATATGTATGCATGAAAATTACAAATGTTTAGGTGAAGTAGGGGCGGGTTAACTGGCGGAACATGGGAGAGGCCTTTGTCCTGCAGTGGACGTAGTCAGGATGATGATGATGATGATGATGATGATGATGATGATGATGATGATGATGATGAGGGGCGGGGGGTGCAACTACATAAAGCAAGACTCGAGGATTCAATAAGTAGACAAAATGACGTGCAGTCATGTTTGTACATCTGCCATTAGTTCCGTTATTATAAAGCGATATCACCGACATGTGATAATAAACTAGAAGACAATGACATATAAGATAAGTTGTCCAAACAAACGCAAAGATTTCCTAATCCCCTCCATCTCGGGAGATGATATTGGTTGAGCAGCAACGCACTTACGTTTGAACAAATTGTGGTACTATATCTGATCACGTTCGACAATGTCTCCGGGACTTCGGAAAAGGCTTAGCATCCGGGTGATGAAGGGGGTGGGGGTGGAGGGGGGTTATTAGAGCTCTCACTCCCTGCTGACTGAGCCTCAGAGCCTAAGAGGTGTCGAGTGACCAGCTCTGTTGCTCGACTGAGCATCTTCTCATCCCAAGAAGCGGCCTCTCGCTGGGCCCTTTCGTAACTCGTACCAAGAAACATCTTGCGTGTTGCGAATGCTTCATTCTTACCTTGTTTTTTTTTTCTTTATATCGAGCCATGCCTTACAAAACGGGCGCTGGAGATCATTGAATGTCACGTGCCTCTTTTAACGTGTCTGCCAGCACTGTGCGAATTGTGTGCAGACGAAACATGCAGAGAGATGCCCTAATGCGTAAGTTTGGGCACTGTCTTTTTATTTGCCACTTTCTAAACCTCGAGCCACCTTCACCCGCGGTTACTGCAAACGTAGAGGGGCGTTTGAGCACGTACTGTGTCCCTGTACACGTTGATAAGGGCTGGGAAATCGACTTACGCGGTAGGTCCAGTTGTTCTAACGTGATACCACTGTTCTTTATCTTTTTTCAGTTTTCAGCATTTTCATCTCTTAGCCCCTTTATCACACAGGTTGCAAGCTGGATGCGCTCTTGTGTAACATTCCTTTTTTTCTGTTCCTTTTTTTTGCGTCACGCAAATCATACCAGAAGCGCTTTGAAGTTTAATGAAAAGGTAACGATATTTTGTAGGCATTTTAAGCTCTGCATCAGCGCATATAAAATATTTCGGGTGACGATATCTTTCTTCGATGAAAAAGTCAGTTCACCCACAAACCTAAATGACAATGAGAGACTAATACGCATTGACACGTTGGTTTAGTTGCAGTTCTTGGTGTCTGTCGTTTCTCACTGCTGTCTGCCCTCGGCGTTCCTTTATTTTTTCTTTACGCTGCATTACCACTGTGCAACAGCACTTCAAACTGACCGGCGTCGTCGACAGTTTCGAAGATGCGTTTATACGTCTTCAATACACTTTGCTGTTAATCTTCAGTTCATATAACTCGTCGTTTGTGCGCGAAAACACTAGAAGTTGTTTAAATGACCCTCATGCCAGGCTGCGTTCTCAAATATAATATTGGCTTCCTAGGGCTCAACATTTCTCCAAGGTGAAAATTTTAAGGTCAACTCGTGTGGCATATGGCCCCCTTTAACAATGTATACAATTTATAATATTTTTACGGTATCTTCTTTTTTAATAGTTATTGCATAACAGCAATTTAAATATCAAGAATCTTCACCAATTTCTTTCTGGTGCAGCCCCAAAACGTCATCATCTCGTTGTTTTTTAATGCTCTGAAAACAAATATTGTTCTTACAAATCAACTCGAAGTAAAACAAAGCCCGATAGCTGGTGCGCTCTATCGCAATGCTCAGAGTAGTTGTCAAGTGCACTACCACCGAGACAAACAGGTGAAGGGTAAAGGTCGCATGCGTGGGTGAGAATTCGCTCGGTCGCCGCGGGGACTGTGGAGGCGTGGAAAAAGCCTCTTTCCGCTGCATAGATATTAAGGTTATCGAACACAACTCAGTGGTAGGCGACCTTCACACAAGCATAATCAGTATGTTGTAGGCTGCATGGCACGTTACGTAAACGCGACATTCAGCAATCGGCGTGATATCTTCAATGCTCAGCGTATAATGGCGCTTTAGAGAAATGAGAAAAACTTAAACTGCCCAATTAGTGCATGTGTCCCTTCATTGCAAGTTACATACGTTGAAGAATATTTGAATCGTGAAATTCGATAAAAAAAAGTATAGGGACCCCAAAGCAACTAAAACACTCGCATAAAATATACAGCGAAAGAAACAAAACATGCATTGCCGAGGTGGGGCGTCTACGTATAGATTTTTTAAAGAATTTAAGATGGGACGTTTATTTGTTGATTTATAGTTTGAGACTAGGCATGTCTGTTTTAAACGTGTCTGTACATCGAAATTCATCAGCTTGTCATATTGAAGTTTATCAGTTTAATCTAGAAACAAACACGCAGGGCTTTATGACATATTACTCAATATACATAATGAGTAACTATTTACTATGTAAGACATTAAATTGATTCTGACAAGAAATGTAGGTATCACCTTCGTAATCAGCGAATCGTAATTTCATAATCAGCCTCGTAAGTTGTGTTGCATCAATGAAAGGTAAAAGGTAATCACTCCTCATGCGCGTTTGATTTTACCGGCAGCTCCGCGACAAAAGTGATCGTTCCTCGTTTGTTGATCGTATTGTGGTAGAAAATGATTCATTCTCATAAAGATAAAAAAATAGAAAAACGAAACTTTATTTAACATTTCTTCGGGTGCACATATGATAAGCTGTGGAAAATTAAGTCATTCACTCAAGCTACCACACTGGTGATTCGAATCGAACTATCTCAATAGAACGCACTAACGGAACACTCCGGTCAATACTGCAGCCTTGTCTTGGGCTGCTAATTATGTTGTGAAGAGCTACCAAAAGCGCTTTTTATAGGAAGTCACAAAAGCTTGAATGCAAACTATGACGAAATGAACTAACTTCACACCAGTTTGTTTAACAGCATTCGTGCATGCGTTACATATATAAATCTGGTTTGTGTGTGTGTGTGTGTGTGTGTGTGTGTGAGTGTGTGTGTGTGTGTGTGTGTGTGTGTGTGTGTGTGTGTGTGTGTGTGTGTGTGTGTGTGTGTGTGTGTGTGTGTGTGTGTGTGTGTGTGTGTGTGTGTGTGTGTGTGTGTGTGTGTGTGTGTGTGTGTGTGTGTGTGTGTGTGTGTGTGTGTGTGTGTGTGTGTGTGTGTGTGTGTGTGTGTGTGTGTGCGCTTCTTTTTCATAAATAGAGGGAGAACTACGTTTTAACGTAATCTGCATATTTCCACCAATAATGTTGTCTTTCATAACCCATGGGCTTCATGTTGTCCACACAGAGATGAAGCGTCGTACAAAGGAAGACCTGTGCCTAAAACTCGGCTGGTGGGAAGGCGAGACATTTCACATCAAGAACCAATGCCTCGGTAAGCTCACTTCCCGCATACATTTTAGCCCTAACGTACGGTCGCCCCTGTCTCGTGTCCCCTCTCATTCCTGTTCTTTTGTTGGGCT
The DNA here is from genome assembly GCF_013339725.1 of Rhipicephalus microplus. NCBI lineage: Eukaryota > Metazoa > Arthropoda > Arachnida > Ixodida > Ixodidae > Rhipicephalus > Rhipicephalus microplus. The sequence goes on from NC_051173.1 coordinate 7,169,694, forward strand.
TGCATGACGTTTATCAGCATTATCTTGGAATTGACCTGAAAGGAAGTGGGCAGGCCGCGCACCGCTATACAAAAGCATTCAAACTTGATTAATCTGGTATATGTACTTGCACCTCATAGAGGCATTGCGAAAACAGCACGTATTGACTATGGCATAAAAATAGGCACAAAGAAGCAATGCACAAACAAATAAAGGCTATGGCAGTGACAGTGACAAAGGCCATTTGTATCCTACCATGCCCCAATTATAGCCCCAAATGTTGAAGAGTAGGGCTGTGTTTCAACAACTCTTCCGACGCCCCTTACTGTAGGGCGAACAGCGTTAACGTGGCGCACAAAAATACAGCTTAGAAATTTGCTGTCACAGCAACAAAAGTAGTTCATCACAGTGCAATACGTTTTTCGCTATTGTGGCAAACTTATGGCATGGAAACTAAGTTGGAATTTCCGGTAAATGTCAGTCGATTTCCACCTGCAAAAGTAGTGCGTAAATTTGTGCGGGAAATAACACAACACAACTTGAGCCACTTGTTACTTGAGCAGAACAGCGATATGTCGTCGCTGCTATTATCTTAGTACAGTTTTCCTCCTTTTCGGTTAATGTTATGGCACTCCATAATCGGGGATTGCTTCTAACGCTGTGCTCGACTGTAATTAACAGGAAATTTTGTACAAATTTCACATGAAATTTTGACGCGGCCTAAATATCGGCTAAAAAATTCTGTAGAACAGTCAATCACACACAAACACACACACACACATTATATATATATATATATATATATATATATATATATATATATATATATATATATATATATATATATATATATATATTCTTGTCATTATTTATTTATATTCATTTATTGATTACATGTCACTGTCTTAAAACAAGCCATAGATTGAAGATCTTCATAGAGCAAGTAGTTCTGTAGCATGAATTAGTCCCGATTAAGTGTTAAAAGGCATTCGATTGAAAAATTTCTATGTACAAGCGTACTACAGGAAATTCAGGTTATAAAAACAGATACACTCGCCACTAAAACTTGAGAAGAAAAGAAAACAGAGCAGGGCGAGAAATGTTTTGGGGCAAAGAAATCAATACAATATGTTTTCAGAAAGTAGTAAGTAGTTGATACAGGGTGACACAATTTTGCTTTACAACTTCTGTCTATAGCTTAGGCAGATTCGAACTTATCTCAGGTTGAGTTGGTGGGGTCAAATTATTTGTCTACGCGTTTTTTTTTCCTCATTTGATAAGTCATATTCCAATCAGATGTCTGTGACATCCCTCTAGGCACCCGTTCATCAGCTATTAGCGGGTCTTTATGTTTGGCCCCATTGCAACATATTGTTACGGAAAAGAAGAGACGCCGTAACGACGAGGCTGGGGATGAAATATATTCCAAACCAGCGGTAATGGCGTGCCCGGTTCACCAGCGATCGAGCCGAGACAACCCTTCGTCTTCCTCGTCAGGCACACACGCGCGTCGCCCCCTATAATTTCAATACACATGCATGTAGCATAACCCCCGGCGGCGCAAGCGCCGTCTCGGCGCATTTAGATGTCAACGTCACTAGGAGAGTTGTAGGGCTTCAAGCGTGCAACATGTACAATATCGGTAGCCTGTTGGGCACATGAAGGCAACGGGGTGGCAGGACCAATTTCATATGTTACAGGCGTAACCACACGAAGGACTCGGTATGGGCCTGTGTAGCGAGTAAGCAGCTTCTCTGACAAGCCAACTTGACGGGTCGGAGACCAGAGGAGTACCAAAGAACCAGGTGGAAAGTGTACGTCGCGGTGTCGTTGGTCATACAAGCGCCGTTGCTTCTCTTGAGAGGTCAAAAGGCGAGCACGGGTGATTTCGCGTGCGTGAGCGGCCCGAGTGATAGCGTCCATGGCATATTCACTGGTCGGTACTCCAGGGGACGGTATGACGGTGTCTAGAGGCAATGTTGGTTCTCGGCCAAACAGCAGAAAAAATGGAGAGTAGCCGGCAGTGTCGTGGCGCGAAGAATTGTAGGCAAATGTGACGTACGGCAACGCGAGATCCCAGTCGGTGTGGTTAGTAGAAACATACTTAGCGAGCATGTCTGTAAGAGTTCGATTTAGGCGCTCCGTTAGTCCATTGGTTTGCGAGTGGTATGACGTAGTCAGCTTGTGTCTCGTTTTACAGGACTGCAAGATGTCGGCTATGACCTTCGACAAAAAGGTGCGGCCACGGTCTGTAAGCAGCTGCCGTGGGGCTCCGTGTTGCAAAATAACGTCCTTGAGGAGGAAGTCGGCGACATCTGTGGTGCAGCTTGTTGGGAGAGCTCGTGTGATGGCATAACGCGTGGCGTAGTCGGTGGCCACGGCTATCCACTTGTTACCCGAGGAAGACAAGGGAAAAGGGCCAAGTAGGTCCAAGCCAACGCGGAGGAAAGGTTCTGACGGAATATCAAGTGGTTGAAGGCGTCCGGCGGGAAGTGTCGATGGCGTTTTACGGCGCTGACATTTCTCACAAGCCGCAACGTACCTTCTGACTGAGCGTGCAAGCCCTGGCCAGTAGAAGCGTCGGCGTATTCGGTCGTAAGTGCGTGACACACCAAGGTGACCAGCAGTCATGAAGTTCATGTAGAACTTCCGAGCGAAGGTGTTTCGGAATGACAAGCAGCAGAGCCGGTCCATCCGGCTCAAAACTTTGGCGGTATAATACCCCATCGTGGAGCACGAACGAGCGATAGGACTGACTGGAAGATGTTGATTCGAGGCGCTCAATGATAGCACGCAAGGACGCATCATAGCGCTGCTCGTCACCGATGGATGTCATTTGTGAAAGAGAAAAGACGCAAGGCTCGGTGTCGGTGTCATGCATAGTGCTCGACTCAGCGACCGGGTAGCGTGACAGGCAGTCTGCGTCCTGATGTAGGCGTCCGGACTTGTACGTCACCGTAAAGGTATACTCTTGGAGTCGCAGAGCCCAGCGCCCGAGCCGGCCAGTAGGATCCTTCAGTGACGTAAGCCAACATAGCGCATGATGGTCAGTTATCACAGAAAAATTAGTGCCATATAAATATGGGCGAAACTTTGAGACTGCCCAAACAAGAGCAAGACATTCACGCTCCGCAATAGAATAGTTGCGCTCAGCAGCTGTGAGGAGGCGGCTAGCGTAGGCGACAACTCGGTCGTGTCCCCGTTGGCGCTGGGCTAACACGGCTCCGATTCCGTGACCACTAGCATCGGTTCGAACTTCCGTCGGAGCGAATGGGTCAAAGTGAGCCAATATGGGTGGAGTCGTCAGTAGCGTGATTAGGTGAGAGAAAGCAGCAGCTTGGTCGGTACCCCACGTAAATGTGACGTCTTTCTTTAGAAGCTCCGTGAGGGGTCGAGCGATGGTTGCGAAATCTTTCACAAACCTTCTAAAATAGGAGCAAAGTCCTACAAAACTCCGGACGTCTTTGGCTGACTGGGGTACAGGAAAAACTGGTAACTGCACGAATTTTCTCGGGGTCCGGCTGCACACCAGAGGCGTCGACAAGGTGGCCCAACACTGTAATTTGCCGGCGTCCGAAGCGGCACTTCGACGAGTTCAATTGGAGGCCTGCAGTGCGGAATATGTCGAGAATAGCTGACAAACGCTGAAGGTGGGTCTCAAATGTTGGGGAATATACAACGACATCGTCAAGATAACAAAGACATGTTGACCATTTGAACCCTTGTAGCAGAAAGTCCATCATGCGCTCGAACGTGGCTGGGGCGTTGCATAGCCCAAATGGCATAACCTTGAACTGATATAGGCCGTCTGGAGTTACAAATGCGGTCTTCTCTTGGTCTTTTTCGTCGACAGCAATCTGCCAGTAGCCGGAACGTAGGTCTATTGTGGAAAAGTATCGGGCGCCGTGGAGACAATCGAGAGCGTCATCGATGCGGGGTAAAGGGTAAACGTCCTTTTTCGTGATTCTATTCAGATGACGGTAATCCATGCAGAAGCGCCACGTGCCATCTTTCTTTTTAACGAGCACAACGGGGGACGCCCATGGGCTCGAAGAGGGTTCAATAAATCATTTGGCTAACATCTTGGTGACTTCTTGGTGAATTATTTTACGCTCGGTGGCAGACACCCGGTATGGTCGCCGATGAATGGGATGGGAATCACCTGTGTTAATGCGGTGCTTGACGAGTGAAGTCTGGCCGAGTGGACGGTGGTCGACGTCGAATATGTCGCGGTATGAAGCCAGAAGGCGGCATAGCGCGGTTGACTTCTCAGGTTTGAGGTCCGGGGCGATCATGGAGCGTAAGGTCGAATCGAGGCACGTGACATCCTGCGAGTGATGTGGGTGCTCGGGACATACGTCTGCCGTAAAACAGGTGACGTGGTCGTCAATTAAGGGCCTTAGTGTGGCGACCGAAATTCCTTGGGGTAGCACTTGTTTTATGAAACCGAAATTGATAACAGGTAAATATGTTCGGTTAGAGACCATGCTTACGACAGAGTGTGGGACAGTAATGTCACGCGCCAGCAGAACATCAGTAATCGGCGTCACAATATAATCACCGTCGAGCACGGGAGAGGGTGTTGCCAATTCGATGAATGGGAGAGCTTTAGGCGGTATCCGGAAGAAGTCAGTGGTGCACAAGCTGTTTGGGAGTTCAAGGTGCGAATCCGGGAGAAGAGGAAGTTCTAGGCAGAGAGTACCGGCGGCACAATCGATGAGGGCAGAATGCGTCGATAGGAAGTCCATGCCGAAGATTAGGTCGGGGGGGGGGGGGGCAATTTTCAAGCACCGTAAATAAAACGGGAACATGGCGGCCGGCAATACTAACACGAGCGGTACACATTCCACAGTTCCACCATCAGCGACACGGAGGGCTTTAGTTGCTGCAGGCGTGAGGACTTTTTTGAGCAGGCGACACAGATGAGCACTCATTATAGACACTTGAGCTCCGGTATCGACTAACGCCGTCAAAGAAATACCGTCCACATACACCTTAATCAAGTTCGTATCAGTGGGGAGCGTCAATGGAGGATTTGGATCATTCGCAAGCGATGCAGCACTACCTCCCGGAGCTGCATGATCTAGTTTTCCGTCCGAGAGGATCCACAGTTGATCGGCGACGGATAGCGGCGTGGTTGGGACGATGGGGAACGGCGACGTTGAGGTGGCGGTGAACGAGCAGTGGAGCGGCTGTTGGGGATGTCGGAAGAAGGGTACACACGACTGGGCGAATACCGACAGGAGTCCTCGTATGGTCGATTAGAGGAAAATTGGCTCCAGTTTGAGGGCGTCCAAGTGCTGCGGCAGTAGCGGGAGATATGGCCAACTCGGTGGCAGCGGAAGCAGATCGGCTTGTCGTCTGCAGTTCTCCATTCCGCCGGATTGCGGGATCGCGGAATAAGGTGTAAGTCATGGCGTGGTGCATTTGTTGTCATTGGTCTGGAGACGGGTCGGGAGACAGAGCAGGCCACAGGAAAACCAAGCTTTGCAATTTCCTGCCTCACGACGGCTTGAATAACGGAGACCGGCGGAGGCGTTTCTGCGGCGCCATGGTCGAGCGGATGTGAAGGAAATGGTGCCGGACTTGACGCCTCAAGCTCCCGTCGAACTATTCGTGTCACGCTGTCCTGCATGGGTGGTGCGGCACCGAGATCGGTGCAAGTGGATGTAACAGCCGTGTTTGGTAGCCGCGTAAATTGAGGCAGAACACGGCGGCTTTTGGCCATTTCGAAGCGACGGCATTCTTTGATGGTCATATCTACGGTCGTGACATTATTGTAGACGAGCAAATTGAGGGCGTCGTCCGCTATGCCCTTAAGTATGTGGCCCACCTTGTCATTCTCTGTCATTTGCTCGTCGACTTTTCGGCACAACACGAGCACATCCTGTATGTACGAGACATACGACTCTGTTGACGACTGCACACGAGTGGCGAGTTCTTTTCGCGCTTCCATTTGGCGACCGGACGGGTCCCCAAAGATGTAACGTAGTCGCTCTTTGAAGGTATCCCAGCTGGTGAGCTCGGTCTCATGGGCGTCGAACCAGACCCGTGGGGTGCCGTCCAAGTAAAATATTACGTTGGCGAGCACCATGGTAGGGTCCCATCGGTGTGTGTGGCTAACACGCTCGTACATACGGAGCCAGTAGTCGACGTCGAGCCCAGGTTGTGCGGAGAATGTACCTGGATCACGGGGTGTGGGCATCGTCAGGTATGTGGTGGCTGGAGCTACAGATGGAGACGCTGGCAGGCTGTTGTCATTGGTAGCCATGGCCGGAGACTGAATGGTGCGGCCACTGCGAAGCTTCGTGGTGAAGACGGGGAACGTTCCACCTCCACCAAATATGTTACGGAAAAGAAGAGACGCCGTAACGACGAAGCTGGGGATGAAATATATTCCAAACCAGCGGTAATGGCGTGCCCGGTTCACCAGCGATCGAGCCGAGACAACCCTTCGTCTTCCTCGTCAGGCACACACGCGCGTCGCCCCCTATAATGTCAATACACATGCATGTAGCAATATTATCGTGGGTGTCTATTTCGTCATTTTGCTTTACTTGCTTTGCTTTACTCGCAATCAATTTTCTTACTCCAGAAGTCATATCTTAGCAAAGTACATGATCACACTATAGTTTGTAGTCTAATGTACGTCTTAGCGCTATAACTTTTGCGCTAGAGGCATAACGAGGACCCTGTGTCCCCTCCACTTCGCTAATAAGTTAGTTTCAATCTATGTAAACGTCTGCTCACTGTCTTACAGGGTCATAGCTAGACAGGCAGCAGTGTGCCAATCCAATAATAGAGGAGGTGCTGGCCATACAGTCACGCCTTAATAATCTATAACGACAGCCGCCCACAAAACCGAGGTGGACCTGCTCTGTATGCCTTAAGCACCAGAACACAGATTTCCAAAGATACGTTTGCATTGAAAGACATTCGGTTCTGCACCACTCCTGCACTTAGATGCGCGAATGCAATCACTGCTTTTTACGCCACATATTGTATATTTTGTATAATGCTTCTCATTTTTTATTGTCGTATTTCTTACTATTACTAATTTCTCTTGTTTTTGAGTGTTTATTCAATATTACCATCATTATGAAGATGAGGTACCCGGCTCTAACGTAGCGCCTACCTTTCAATATTACACGAAGGAAAAAAAATTTTTTTTCATAAGATATATATATATATATATATATATATATATATATATATATATATATATATATATATATATATATATATATATATATATATATATATATATATATATATATATATATATATAGGCTACAATCTTTTTCTTTGTATTAGGCAATAGGGTATTCGCCCCTGGATCCTCATGTTTTCACAATCAACTTTGACACATCCTGAGCAATTCGTTCACTACATATGACGCCTTAAGTGCCCAATAGGAGCTCTTGTTTTTCATCGTAATAGTCTCTTTTGAAACGTATTTGTTTTTTTTTCTTGCGCCAGTGAATACGCCATATAAGATTTTGATAGCTCTTGAAAGCGCTTATCGAGTGCCAAAAAGAAGTAATTAGGTAAGAAGGGAAGGACAGTCGCTCAGAGACTGATACGTAACCTTTATAGGCGACTTTGTTTTATTTCATGTTTCAGACCTTCTAAAAGCTATCGAAGAAGAGTTGGGATGCGAAGACCCGATTCTTCACACTACAAGAAAGCTAATAACATCCTCAAAAGCAATTCAAAGTGTGAGTATGCGTTTTTGGTTGAAAGATTTACATTTTTCTCGGAGAGAAACAAAACAGAATCTCCGTCTTGTATGCAGAAGTTAAGTTCGCTGTTACAACTTAAGCTTTAGATGATGAATGTTATCGCTTTTTATAAATTACTATCTAATTACGTCGTCTACCTCAGCGAATGTTTTGCTTTTCGTAATAATTTTGCTGCCTGAGTTCCGACCATAATGGTCTGACATCTAGTGAGGTGATATCACACCTACTCAAGTTTTTTTGCACGCCTAGTAAAGCGTTTCAGGTAGTCAAACACAAACCCCCACCGCAGTGTGCCTCATGACTCGACAAATGTTTCGGAGCATCGAAACTCACTGTATTGCAAAACTCATACTCAACAGAAACGATCTTTCAAAATTGATGGCAGTGAAAATTCCCATTCATATAAAAGTAAAATTTTATCCATACTATTGGCAACATTATTATTATCGTATATGCGTATTCAAACGCATATGACATTGAGAAAATAAGAGAAGAGCAGGCTGAAAACAGGCATTCACAGGGGTATAATTACGGCCTACTCTTTGGAAGACATAAAAAAAGAAGGTAGCAGGAGAGAAAGACGAAATAAGTAAGAAAAGTAAAGAAAATTGGGCATCTCTTCCTAAAGGAAGCTTCTGTCCGTAATAATAATCTTCATGAAACTCAGACAGTTCTCCGAGAACTTACACAGCGGTGCTACACTTTTCTTGATTTCATTCACTTCTTACGCTTCTTTTTCTTCATCTTCTTTATGATATTTTTCTAAAATCGTTCTCCAAACATTTCCGTTACAGGACATTCTACCAGTTTTAATCCATTCTCAAGAAAACCCATGCATCTTTCGCGCCGTTCTCAGGTAAGCTTTAACAAATTATTGTCGCACTGATTTTCAAAATCGTGCACAAATGGCCACATTTTAATAGCTGATGGAGCACAGTTCTAACAGCCAGGTTTGCACCGTTGATAGTTTGGTGCTATTGTTTTAGTGTGTGTCTGTCCCTTTCTTTGTCGCCACTATGTGGCGATAAATTTAGCGATTGGTGTTCGTGTCATCGGCTTTGAGGCTTCTTCCGTATTCAAACAAGCACGCTTGAGTTTCATGGAAAAAAAATATTTACTATATTACGACCTAAATTTGATTGTCAACTTAAGATTACCAACACTGGCCTAAGAACATATGGAAGCAAAATACTTTTCATTACAAGGGCATGAGGAAAATTTATTTGTAGTAACCTAAAAAAAGAGGTAAAAGAGGAATGCCAAGTGGTTAGCCAATACACGTTGTTTTAACTCTTCTTACCGTCACCATGCTGTGTTCTCTGTTAAAATATAAACTCTTACTTTAATTAAACATTAATATAAGCACTCTGTCAAATAAACTTGTGCTGTTCACGCAAGACTCTACACCCCTAGCCATCGAAATGAGAGCTGCGTCGTCTCTTAGCTATCAACAGATCAGGTAAGTCATCTAGGTTGAGCTAATCAAAACTACGTGACTCGTAGGGCAATCAATGCGACCGCTGGTCAGGGAAGTGCCAATATTACGCAGCAGGTGTCCACAAAGCCGCCGCAAACACCGGTACAGGCTGCATGACAGCAGTCTGCAAGAAATCCCAAAATTTGTCCGAGATCTCAGATCCGTATGATTGTCGAAATTAGAACTTCCTGATGCGAGCTTCGTAGTCTCCACACAGCGCCATGCTGTAGTTTAGAAAGCTTCGGTGTGTCCTCGCTCTACCAAACAGCGTAACTTGTGGTAACGTTTAATCGTCTTGAATGACTAAACGGAGCATCAGACTCCATATCAGGTCACGATATTTAGGTCATCCTACGTGTCATGGTGGGATAACCACCGAATCCCTTTTTCGTACTTTTTGCTTTCTTCAAAACAGGCGAAGTCTGAACGACTAACTATATATATATATATATATATATATATATATATATATATATATATTTATATATATATATATATATATATATATATATATATATATATAGAGAGAGAGAGAGAGAGAGAGAGTTCAAAATAATTAGCAGCCAGTCTGCACTGACTTCAGTTCACCAGAAAAGGGCTTCAGCTGTCTTCAGTGCCTGAACTCGTTGTTACAAGCGAGAGACGCATTCTGTTTCTATGTAACTTCATCGGCATGAAGTTTGAGACGTCATTAAACTGGATCAATGCTTCTTCAAGCAATTTCGCACTGTTTTTAGTTGCTGCTTTCTACTACCCAGACATCTCGTCTTCATTGTGACCATCAAAACAACATTCAACTTATTTACGAGATTATGCATTAGACGACACTGTTTAAGAAAAACTTACGTTACATTGCCTTAATATAAAAACAATTGGCAAGCTACTTTGTAAAGTTTAATCATTATATTTTTTTTTAATTTCAAGAAATTCTTACTCATCGCTTTCTTGGGCGGTCAATACATCTGCCACAGAAGTTATGAGTTTAGCGGGGCAAATATTTTCCCTTTCAGCAGAGATCCAACAGCTCTAGAGTACGACACAAGCATTCTCCTTGGTACTAAACTGCGTCGCAGTAAATTTTCTTGGGGATCAGGCGTTGTTCAGAGTGTAACGCCGTCTGCCTCGTTGTAACAGTGGCTAGGGGTTTCGCTGCTGACCCGATGGTGGCGTGTTTGATCCCGGTCGTGGCGGTCGAATTTCAATGGAGGCGAAATGGTAAAGGCACGAGTATACCGTGTGAAGTCATCGCACGTTAAAGAACACCGGATGGTCAAAATTTTTGGGGCCCACGGCGTCTCTCCTAATCACATCGTATTTTCGGGACGTAAAACCCCAGATATTCCTATTAGAGAGCGTAACGACACGTCTACATCAGCCAAAGAAATGTTTGCGTTAGTTAGTAAGAACATCACTTTCCTGTCTCTTTTTCTTCTTCAATAAAGCACCGTAGTGCTGTCTAGGCAATTGCGCCTACGTCTGCCCCAAACACACATTCTGAAAACAAGGACCACATAGCGTGGTTGACTCTACACCACAAGCTTTCTCTGAGAACATGGAAGGCACTTTTTCGGGCGTGACAGTTCCATACCGTCTCACTTTATGTTGCTCTGTCAGGTTTGCTTTAGCTTCCCACGCTCACTAACACTGTAATTCACCTTTGAGCAGCTATAGCTTTGGTGGAGAACAAAGAAAAGCGTGGTACTTCGTCTAACAGATGTGCGAAAAATTTAATTTCTCGATTATTAAAAATTGGCGGGGTTCTATCTGACAAGAAAGGTACAGTATCAGGCAGCAAAAAAAAAACGGAGAACGCATAAAGAAAATACGCAGCAGGGATTAGAGACGTATCTGTACAATATGCTACATAGGTAACACGGCGATATGACACGTAGCCTTAACAACCAAGGTACACTTTGAAGCATCTACGGTAAGGAGTTACTTGATGTGCAAGGTGAAAAAGTTGCATCTGACGGACAACTGTTTCTTCGCACCAGCACTTCAACAAGGCGCTATGTCCTTCATGTCGATCTTGTCGCACAAATTTAACTACACAATTTTACCAACGGCTAGTAGATGTTGTGTAAACGAACGCAGGGTGTGGACACACTTGTGTAGACACGCTGCGTAAATCTGTTAATGCTGTATAACACTGTTGCAGTGCGCACTGAGAAGAGTAAGCATACTAAGGTTAAGATTTATTATCTGCTACTTCAACCTTGCTTGCCAGCGAATAAGAATATTATTCGAATATCACGCAGAGGGGTCTAAAACGAAATAAATGCGTTCATAAGTTTCATTTAAGACAACCGAGAAAGCCACCCCCACGCGTTCGTGACGTTCGAGAAAGATTAGATTGTCAACTTTGAAGGTTCTTGAAAGGAAGCTAACAAAAATAAATCTGGACATATGCGAACAATCCGAGTACTTTAAAAACAAGGTAAACCATCGCAAGTCTAGAATTTATTCTATAGCTGTGTTTGTCTGCCTAAAAATGCACGATTCGAAAATGAAGTGTTGAGGAATACGCCTGTTATCGCTGTCACTAACAGATGCGGTGCTGACTTTGTGGGTAGACGTCGAAAAAACTTTCCCCTCTTTTTTCTCTAAAAGATCGAAATAAACCTGTCTCTGAAGCGATGTCACGCCATGGTACGATCTCATAAGTAAACATAGCCGCCGAAAACGAACTTATCTTCTCAAAAAATAAAATGACACGACGATGGCTGACGTAGGTGAGATCGTCAGCCTCGCTTTGTGTGCGTGTCGCCGCAGCTTGGAACCGCCATTGAAATTGAGAGGCATATTTTTAGATGCAACGGGCGTCTGAAAGAATCGATGCCTCTTTGGCACACGGCGGCACGTGCCCACCTCTTTCCTAAGAGTGACGCACTTCTGGGAGATAGACCAAATAAATATTTACAAAATCCGAACAATGGCAACGCGGTCGTATAACCGACTTATCGATTTCTACACCATAAGCTCGTCATGCTCGCATCGGCCTTTTGCCGAAGCTCGGGGTCGTTGCAGTTAGGCAGACAAACAGAAACGCGGGGTGGCCTGCCCACGTGCGATCATTGTCGGCGCATCTGCGTACTAACGCTCCCATTGAGCTCCTGCAGTGTTCCGGCGCGCTAGACTTCTACGCAGCGCGCATGTAAGACGTCCCACTGACCGGCGACACTGAAGGCTGCAGTAATAGGTCTCCGCGGGCTGGCGCAGGGCTATGCGCGCAACGGAGGAGAACCGCGTCTCGAAATAGCACGTTTCACAAGCGCCGCGTTTTGAAAGCACCGCTGCTCCAGCGGGTGCTCACTCGATTTCCACCAGCTCGATTGCTATCTCCGCGCGGGCGGGCTGGCGCTTATATACCAACTCCCGCAGTTATGTGCCGCGCGTTCGCGTAATCATTTACGCCAAAGTATTCAGTCTAAAAGCACTTTGATTCAGCCTTACCACTGTGCGTCTCGTATAGTCATGATCGACCATAGGTGTCCGGTTGTGGCCCTCGCACTTCGTTCGTATCATCCAATGTATTCCTTCCATAATTCTTTCGGTCAACGTCGAGTTTCTTCGCACTGCCAAAGGAGCTCCGAGAGGACAAGTTGAAGAAAGCGTCTGCTTGAGCCAGAAGCCTCCCCCCCCCCCCCAATCCAAGCTGTTCACTAGAAAACCGTACGTATGCTACCATTGAGCACATTAAACTAATTTTTAACTGATAGATAACTACCTGACAGCTGATAGGCGTTTGAACAAACAAATCACATAGAAGCAATGCCCATCGACGCTTTAGTGAAACGGCTATTCACAAATGTTATCACGTGACACAGTGCTACCACTCTGGCCACCTTAACTTGATATTATCATCACGCGACGTTCAAGCAATATTTCTTTCTTCTTTTATTATGCGCCAAAAGAGCTTGCAACGTTCACTTCATGTAAATGTAGTTATTCGCTGCTATCCTCATAACATATGCCTGAAAGACAAGTACGAAATTCGGCAGGCGACGAAGAGTCAAATTCTAAGCAATGATGTCACGAAGACGATGTACGATGCACGTGGAAGGATTTATGATGATGGCAGGCGAATGCACATGAGAAGTGTTAGACATACATTGAAGAATTATGTGTTTGTTGGTTCGACAGGCAGAAAGACAAAAGAATAGGTGTGCCTGCAGAAAAGCAAAGATGTCCGCATGAGCTCTCTGTTGCTCTAGCTTAATGTTTTGCGATAGGAAAAGAGAATGGAGGAGAAATTAACAATGAATGAGGATAACGGGACACGTAGAATAAAGTTAAGGTGATGTGCAAATTATGATGAGGAGGATAAAAGAAAAAGAAGTGACAGCTTTACCGCAAGCGTCAAGCAATGCAATGCGATAGCAACGGATTGTAATGGTATACAGTGAGGCTCGCAGCTAACGCTTCTGATCCCCCCTCAGGCAGCTCTACAAAACACTGGTGTAAGAAATTACGGCCGCTCCAGGAGAACTTTTCGCACAGTGTATTCGCGTTGAGAGCGCAGCACGTAGAAGGGTATACGAACAGTCCGCTGATGGCTGCCGAGATAGCGCGCGCCCAGCCATGGCGACCACACCCGTAAAATCAGTTCAAAGTTGCTCCTCGAACAACTACCCCCCTCCCTCTTGAATCTTTCCGTGCTCGTTAAAGATAGGCGGGGCGTTTCCTTTCTGCTTGAGCCTTCGACAGACGGAACAACAGGCGAGGAATCTTATCGCATGCGCCGTACAAGTGACAGAGATGGAGAAGGAGAAAAAAAATCGCAGCATATCCACGGAGTAAATGATTAGGGCCGGGCCGAAACATCCATCCGTCCATCTTCCGATGGACGAACGGACGGACTGACGCGCGCTTCGCCCCACTCATCATTCACTCCGTGGATATGCTGTAAAAACCACTAACGCATTCTAGTTATATTCTTCCCAAGGACATATGCACACAACACCATCCATTGATCAACTCATGAACTAGATGTGGCTACAGACTGCTACTTCTACGGCTACGGAGGGAGAAACGACCCACGGCCTAAGGAGCTTCGTCCCTAAAGCTCTATTGAACAGAGGAGTTTGGAGCACGCGGGCTCCTGGCCCCCCGCACGATCCCGCTGCGCTCCAGCTTTAATTTGATGGTGGTTCATGGCGCTGGCAGCCCGGTCGGCAACCACTGTCTGCTTGACCGAGTCCTCTGAACGTAGTAGGGTCGTCTACCCAGGTGTTGAGGCGTTTAGGGCCCATGGGGGAGGATCCACCGGTCATTGAGAAAGGATGTGTTTATAGCATCATAGCCTCCTAGATTTCCCCTGCCTGCCGGATTATCAACGGTCACTTGGAAAGCGGCCGTTGTCGGAATTATGGTGGTGGCGCTACCTAAGTAGGGGTGTCTTCAAATAAGTTTTTACGTTTTTGGAACTTCCATGAAACAAAAATAACGTAAAAAAATTTAAAAGGCGTAAACGTAATTATAATTAACCCTACTTAAATGACGCCGTCATTCAACAGGCAACTTCTTCAATACAAGGTATAGCCTCTGAAATTAGTAACAAACGCCAAAATTGCCGATCTCAAAGCCCAAATACAAAGACCCTTACTCCTACGTAGGCAGCGCCGTCATAGATGACCGGCGTTTCGCGCTAATCCGGATAGATTAGATTTGTGGGGTTTAACGTCCCAAAACCACCATATGATTATGAGAAACGCCGTATTGGAGGGCTCCGGAAATTTCGACCAACTGGGGTTGTTTAACGTGCACCCAAATCTGAGTACACGGGCCTACAACATTTCCGCCTCCATCGGAAATGCAGCCGCCGCAGCCGGGATTTGAACCCACGACCTGCGGGTCAGCAGCCGAGTACCTTAGCCACTAGACCACCGCGGCGGGGCGCGCTCATACGGCAGGCAAGGGAAATCTAGAAGCCTATGATAGCACAAGTATGAAGTTCAGGGCAGAAAGTAAAAGCTGGTGTTAGGCAAAAGGGCTGATAGTGCAATATAATGAGAGGGGAAGGAACAGTGTGTGGTTGTAGATGGCCGCAGAGGGTGGCCTGTCGGTTTCTGAGAGACTTGTGCGGTGGAAGATAGAGCTGACGCTCTTCTATATAGGCCACTGAATCAACTCGTTGAAAGCGTGCGCGCGCTCCATCATAAATCCGGCATCGGAGGCCTCCAGTTTCCCGGTTTAGAGTACCTCGGGCTAAGAGGTTGACGGCCTCGTTTCCAGAACTCCCGGAGTGTGCGGCCACGCAGATCGACTCCACTTTACGGGGTGGGGTGCAGCGGACGAGTCCAGGCCGGCTCGTCTTATCTCTGCCTCAGCCGCGTTCGTCGCGCCCACTTGCGCGCGCGTAGAATGTATGGTGCGCTCGGGGATCTTATCAATTTGGACTTTATGCGGGACATGACGGCGACTGCAACGGCTTAAATTCGTCGAGATTGCTACAATATTGCTATCACAATAATACAAAAGTTCGCCATGATGTGGTAACTGTGATGGCAACCAGGGGTATCTAAAAAGCATACCTTCTCATTTAACCACGACAAATCTGTTTGCATCAGACAAATGACCTATAACAAACGCATCTGACTACAGTATCTTGTCCAATAACAGACATCAGCATCTCTCGTTCTTGCGTGTATACTCTCTACATGCGCAAAATGCATGGGCGTGTTCAAAAGTTTCTAGCGCTTGAGATTGTTTTAAATGCTGTATCGCTCCAGCCTATGGAGTGTGCATAGTAGTACGCGTATGCAGCCCCAGGACAAATCTGGGAAATAATACGTGTGAATTTCCCTTCGGGCTTGCGAGGCGTGCGGGTTTATTGTAGGCACCACACGTGCCGTAGACCTTGTCATCGATAATAATTAGACCGAATAATCAAACGTCCAGTTGCATACTGCGCGCCGAAGCAAGGTTTTCATACCTAGACAGGAAAAACGTACTTCAGAAGCATTCTACTCCTGGCTCCTTTGTTTCAGCATATGCTTGCTCATTCCTGATGACGTCAGAAAGCGGGGGGTAGCCATACATTTTTAAATAGTAGCGAAGCACAGCGATTTTCAAAGCTAAGCAGTTACACTCGCCTCGTTTCGCAACAAACTGTTTTCGAAAAGCTGGTTTAGCATCGCAGCCTATGGTCTGTGCACGAATAGGATCTTCGCAGAAAAACTGAATAGCCCTACGCATAGCATCGAGTTCCGTGGCAGTTGGCATTACATAATGCTACGTCAAGCATAACCTGCCCAGCGGTCATCGTTTCCAGATGACTAAGGCTGTGCCTGGAGCACATGATGTGAAAGGCCAGCCCGTACGTTTATTAATTTATTCATTTATTTATTTATTCATTTAATTATTTATTTGTTTTATTGATAATACTAATTTTTAGGGTTTAACGTCTCAAACCACCATATGAAGAATATCGGAGACGCGGCAGTGGGGGGCTCCGGAAATTTCGACCGCCTTAAATGTGCACCGAAATTTATGCACGCGGGCTTGAAGCATTTTCGCCTTTATCGAAGATGCAGGCGCGCTGGGCGGCTTTCAATCTCGCCACCTGTTGGTCAACGGTCAATCACAATAACTACTAGATCACTGTATCGGGCATCCCATTAAACGTGCTAAATCGGAGAACGACTGCTGCTTCATTCCGATGGTCTTCCTAGTTTCCGACGTTGCGCAGAGAAAAATGCGGCAGAAATGAGATGGTGCGAGATTGTTTGGATAACCTGTGCGGTGGCCTCAGTGGACTGGTTTAATGTTTCTCGGGAGTGGCTGAATTTTAAATATCTGCGAAAAAAACAGAGACGTGTCATTCAATGAAGATAAACGATAGCAGGAAGTTTTAACTGGGTTTTCAAGGCAAAGACGCTTGAGTTTCTGGAATGACCTGATATAAAAAAGCAGTTTCTAGGTTCTGTGCTAACTCGAAAATCATAAAGTTAGTTTAGTCGGAATCGAAACGCAAAATAAATAATGTACGGTAGACGCACCCTGAAGTTTAGGCTTGGTGACAGTTTTACAAGCAGGTAATTTTACTACAGGTAGTGTCTTGATCAGAACATACGTATGTATCCAAGGGCATGGCTAACAGAGTTTACTGTGTGATTCGCATGGTTGCTCTACTATCAGCTGCTTGAGAGATGGAGCGCTATACTTGGAACGAGCTTGTGGAAGCTTTAGGATGATCGTTAATCTTTCAAGTAGCCAGGTCGTGGTACTGGTGACGATGGACAGAGCTTCAGTGAGTTTCATGTTCATTTAGAGATATCATCTACCAGATGTAATCTACCAGGTAGCACACGCCCCTGCCGAATGGTCGAGAGGTCATGCTGTGACAGAAAACACTACCAAAGTTGTTCATAGAGCGGCAAAGGACACAATCATCGGCAAAAGAAAAAAGCAGGTGGATTTTAGGTCTAAGAGAAAGTGGAATGTCCTTATTGTATATTAGAAAAAAGACAGGCCCAAAGACGGAAGAATAGTTGCGCAAGTTTGCGGTTTGTTAGGCATCCTTTAATCCAGCTGAAAACATGCAGGTGAAGGTGTGGATGTCATGTGTACAGCATGGCCGCGCATTGCACTAATAGGAACTGGGCGTGTTGTATGAGGCCACACGCAGTTTTTTGGTGACCCTAAAGTAACTCTATCCAAAAGGGCTGAGGAACTCTCTATTGTATATACTCGTGGGGTATAATCTTTACACTAAAGTGCTCTCACCACGCTACATTGTGCTTTTAGGAGCGAAGTTCCTTAGGGTGTGGGTCTGTCCATCCTCCGTTGGTGTATGTAGCCACCAGTGGCACATACCCGTTCTAGAGCGGTTATGTGCCACAGGGGATGCGAGATGGGAGATGGCGGTACTTGGAGTCTTCACTAGATGGACGCCTGGACGGACGCGTGGACGGACGCATGGACGGACGGACAGACAGACTAGCAAACGGACAGACGGGCGCGCGGAGCGGATATGTGCCACAGGGGATGCGAAATGTGAAATGGCGGAACTTGGGATGTTCACTAGATGGACGCACGGACAAATGGACAGACAGACCAGAAGGCAGGCGGACTCACGGACGGGCGCACGGACGGACGCGCGGACATATGGACAGACTCGCGGATGGTCAAGCGGACGGACAGACGGATGGACGGACTCATGGACGAACACACGAACGGACGGACGGACATATGGATGGACGCACGGATGGTCGAGCGGGCGGACGGAAGCACGGACGGGCTGACGGAGGCTTCACCCCACGCATCATCATTCACTCTGTGGATATTATGTGATTTTTTAATGCAATTTGTGCAAAGTCAGCCTCAAAAGCTAAAAAACCACTCGTTCTAAAAAAACCGAACTTCTCAGAAATTCGTCATTGAGTTTGCTTGATCTGCACTATATATTTTGTTACCGTGCTTTAGAACAAGCCGAAAGTCGAAGTCCGATGAACTCTTTCAAAGCAGCAGGAATATTCAGCTTTCTCTTTTTTCCACTAAACTTATAATGCCCACAGTACATGTCGGGCAATTAGGGGAAAGAGAGAGAGAGAATAAGGAGAAAAGCGGGAAGGTTAACCAGGGATGAGCCCGGTAGGCTGTAGATGGCACCTATATTAGGACAACATGCGAAGGTAAATTCGAGAGGACTATAAGAATGCCTTGTGACTGTGTGGTACATACTGGTTGTGGTGATTCGACCTGCTATGGGCACGCACACAGTGTTATATGCCAAAGGCTCAATGAAAAATAACGTACACTGAATGTAATGTCTCATTCCAATTACAGCACGGCCTGTTTATATGTGTATTTGTGTGTCGGCACTAAAAATGCTCAGATTTCTAGGTACGAACAAAGTTTCAAAGCACTGCGCAATTTAGGGGAAATAGGCTGTTGTATAATGTGATTTTAACTTGGTGTAACGCAGTAAGTGTGCTCGCGCCAAAGAGAAGTTTTCTTTGTCTTCTTCAAGCGCCTTGAGGTTGATATTAGGCGCGGAGCACTTTAAGTAAGACCACTATGAAATTTAAAAAAAACACCAATGAAGCGAGCGAAATATTGAAGGAAAGAGAATGAAGGGCGAGAAGATAGAAAGAAAAGTCGAAATAATTAGAGAGACAGAAAAAACTGGGAAATGCAAGAGACTACAAGAAATGACAAGTGGCGTAAGTGTTAATTGAAGGGAAAGGAGGAGGGGGGAGAGAGCAAAACAGAGCATATAGAGAATGAAAAAGAGAAGCATATAGCGACTGAAGGGCAGAAGCAGAAACAAAGGAGACAGAGTAAAGCAAGAAAGAAGAGACAAGAAAAAGACAAAGAAAAAAGAAAGAAATCAAGAAAGGAATAAGAAAAGACATAAGAAAAAAGAAAGAAATCAAGAAAGGAATAAGAAAAGACATAAGAAAAAAGAAGAAAGAAAAAAAGAAAGAAAGAAAGAAAGAAAGAAAGAAAGAAAGAAAGAAAGAAAGAAAGAAAGAAAGAAAGAAAGAAAGAAAGAAAGAAAGAAGGGGACGAAGGAAGGAAAAACAGAAGAAAGAAAGGAATAAACTTAAGAAAGAAAGAAAGAGAAAGCAAGAAAGAAACAAATAAAGAAAGAAGGGAAAGAAAAAATATTGAAAGACCAGGACGAGAATGATATAAAAAGAGGAAAAAACACATAAAAAGCAAAGAGAATTGCTAAGCACAACAAAAGAGAAGAAGAAAAAAGTATAAGGAAACGCAGTAAGCCACTTAGTTCTGCACTTTCTCCAGCCTTGGCAGCACAGGGGCGAAGCTGCCGTAATTTTTTAATGTAAATTTCTTTTATATATGAAGCTCTTCCTGATGAACGTCGGCGAGGTTGACCGTATCTATCTATCTAGCCGCCTGCGGCTTTAAGTTTTCTTGGCCGTTTCGATAATGGGATCTCTACAAAAATTGGTATGGTTTAACATGACTGCATGACGAGCGTAAGTGACGAGTCACAACATGAAAATTATGATGTGTATGTCATTGATACCATGATTTACGTGACATGGTGTTTCTGCTCTTGCAGTGGTTTTGTTCACATGACATATTGCAAAACAGGTATGGTATGAATTGACTGCATGGCGAGCATAAGTGACAACACTCTTAAAAAAATATCGAGTAAAAAGGGTGTCTTTTTGTCTCACAACAATAATCGTCATCAGGCTTGCGTGCACTTCCTTTTTTGATAACTTGGAACTGGTCACTTTCCTATCGAGAATGCAATGTAACCCTGATAATGGGCATGTTGATCGTGACCGGAATGTACCGGGCGCGGGGCGATAGCGCAAGGATGGAACGCAATATAGATTGATATGTGGGGTTTAACGTCCCAAAACCACCATATGATTATTAGAGACGCCGTAGTGGAGGGCTCCGGAAATTTCGACCACCTGGGGTTCTTTAACGTGCACCCAAATCTGAGCACACGGGCCTACAACATTTCCGCCTCCATCGGAAATGCAGCCGCCGCAGCCGAGATTCTAACCCGCGACCTGCGGGTCAGCAGCCGAGTACTTTAGCCACTAGACCACCGCGGCGGGGCAGGAACGCAATATAGACAAAGATTATTGCTGCGGGACAAAAAGACACCCTTTTTACTCGCTCTTTTTTAAACTGAAGCCCTAACGTGGAAATCATGACATGCGTGTCATGTGATAACATGACTACATGCCACGCTCCTGAAACACTAGCGGCCATTTCGCTAGCTTCACATGTAAGAAATTCGGTATTACGTGACGCGAACGGACGACGAAGGTCAATGACACGTCCAAACGTGATAATCATGACGTGCTTATCTGGTAAAACATGACTACGTGCTAAGCTCATAGGGCACTCGCGGCCGTTCCGCTAGCTTTACATGTACCGAATTCGGTATTATGTGACATGAATGGACGACGAACACAAATGCTAAGCGCAAACATTATAATCATGACAAAGAAGTCATGTATGGCATAACTTACGTCTGCCTCGTAACGTTGTGCTGAATTTTAAGCAACATATATACCAACCTTCCTTAAGCGTGCTTCGCATATTATCGATTCCCCCTGTACGTGCGATTTGCCATTTTTTCATTGATTGATTGATATGTGGGGTTAACGTCCCAAAACCACTATATGATTATGAGAGACGCCGTAGTGGAGGGCTCCGGAAATTTAGACCACCTGGGGTTCTTTAACGTGCACCCAAATCTGAGCACACGGGCCTACAACATTTCCGCCTCCTTGCCATTTTTTTTTTTCAAAAGAACGACATAGCTAAAAGGCACAAGAATCGCGTATGATGGCTCCTCACGGAATATCTGTCCGGCCTCTGTAAGCCTTTCGCACGTAAGAGGCAGACTACCTCTGCATGCACATTTCTGCGCCAAATATAGTATACCATCAGCGCGAATATATATATATATATAAGGGAAAGAAGTGCATATCTAAGGGCTCGTTTTTCCGTGTTTTAACACAATATTAATGAGATCTAACAGACAGTAATGCTAAGGAATGTACAGGGGAAGTTATTAGAACCAATGGAATGTAAATAAGAAGAAAGAAAAGCGGATGAAAAAATAACCAGCCGTGAGCAGGAATCGAACCTATGACCTTCGAATAACGCGTTCGATGCTATATATTGTCACGCGGTTGTGACACACGCAGCACTTGAGGGGAAGCACACAGGAGTCAGGGCGATGTCGGGCGAACTGTTTATTGGGCGAACTTGTGCCCAGCAAAACAAGGCCAAACACAACTCACAGCAACAGCGGCGTGAACAGTCGTCGGTCGACGGGAAAAGACTGAATAGTGGCGCACTGCGCCGGCTTTTTATACACGCGTCATATCGCGTTCTCGATTTATTTCTGGAGCTCCAGAAGTTACTAGAATGTGCGCGTCAAGCATGTAAAGTTTCAAGAATGATCCACACGGTTCCAGAGTGGCATGCAAGATAAACGCGGCCTGCGTTGCGCTTAACAGAAAGTGATAACAATGCTCCCCGCAAACAATCACAACGAGCGCGCGTGTCACTGGAAAGTGATAGCGGCTTTCTTCGTAAACCAAAAGAACCGCACGTGTCAATATATATGCTATATGTAATGCTATATATATATATATATATATATATATATATATATATATATATATATATATATATATATATATATATATATATATATATATATATATATATATGTATATATATATATATATATATACAGTACATTACACGCAAGATATACACACCTGAATGTGTGAAGAAATGTCCTCAAGAAGCCTGCATTATCTGATGGTATAATTGAGTTTTTATAACAGCTGTATCTTGCCGGTACTTAGCTACGGAGCAGAAACCTGGAGACTTACAAAGAGGGTTCAGCTTAAATTGAGGACGACGCAGCGAGCAATGGAAAGAAAAATGGTAGGTGTAACCTTAAGAGACAAGAAGAGAGCAGAGTGGATTAGCGAACAAACGGGGGTTAAGGATATCATAGTTGAAATAAATAAGAGGAAATGGACATGGGCCGGGCATGTAGCACGTAGGTGGGATAACCGCTGGTTATTAAGGGTAACTAACTGGATTTCCAGAGAAGGGAAGCGGGTTAGGGGGAGACAGAAGGTTAGGTGGGCAGATGAGATTAAGAAGTTTGCGGGTATAAATTGGCACAGCAAGCACAGGACCGGGTTAACTGGCGGAACATGGGAGAGGCCTTTGTCCTGCAGTGGACGTAGTCAGGCTGGTGATGATGATGATGATAATTGAGTTTCTAATATAGCACTGGGCAACGTGTAGACTATATTTCGCACCGCTAACACAGTACCCCAGCGTATGAGTGTGGGTGCGTTTTACGCTCAAGTGGTAATTACGCGCCTATATTCGTCGATTTTTTTTCCCGTCCAACATGACATTTACCTACCTTCCAGTCCCGCGAAGCCTGCTGCTCTCGTCGAAGCACGTGTCTATACACAGCGCACCCTATGCGAACTCTACCAGCTTTCGCTTTTGCGCCGTGAGGCATGTTTTACTACGAATTTCACACGTACACAGACCAAACAAGAGCCTTACTATATGTATACCCGTAGCTTTCGGCAGCTAAACCGAGTATGGCGTGTTTAACGCTATATATGCCTGGTGCGTGATCAAACCCGTGCACTGTTCGGCCCCGTCAAGCTGCTGATTGCTTAGCGCGTGGCCTTGATGCCACAAATGCAAGATGGGGGCAGACACAAAAAAGGCCCCGCAGCATGCCTCTTTTACTGGTGAATAACAACCCGCCGTTACGAAGGCCATGCCTATGAACAACGGGGCCGTCAGCGATGGTTGTCGCAGCAGCCCATGTGAACGCATACATTCAGTGCGCACGTTTCCAATCGGTGCTAAATATAGTCGCCACACTTCGCTATCAGCTGTGGAGACACGGGATCACATGGATGCACTTGTCGTTGCAGGACCGTGGGAGGCCTAGTTTTTGTGTTTTTTTTTTTTCCTCGGCCGCTCTGAACGTGCAGGTCTGCGTGTGGGCGTGAGGTTCGTATAGCGTTTCATTGTTGGATGCTGCCATGACAGTAGTCTGAAAGACCGTTCTAATGAATCGAGGTAATTCTTTTCATAGTCGGCCCGATATAACGCTCGTATTCGAGACTTCTCTGCGTAAGCTAGGTTTAGCTCAACTTGTCTTCGTATCCTTGTGATGGTTAACCGATTTAGTAGGTCAAATCCTATAAGTATTTAGTGCGTCGGGGGTGGCATTTCTGCACCGTAAATTTCTCGTACTCTACCTGGCATTTGCTCCAATGTACATTGAGGCTGGTCATTAACGTAGCAAGTAAGTCAGTTATTGATTGATTGATTGAATGATTGATTGATTGATTGATTGATTGATTGATTTTAATAGGTTTCGCTGCATAGATAATATAGTCCTGCACCAATTTAAAGGCACTTTTTTTACATTCAGACACACTTCAAGACGATGGTGTCCTCATAAAATGATCCTCGATTCGGTGTGTTCGTCCTGAGCAGCAGAACACATTAGACGCTGGAAAGCTGGCTGAACATGAGCCATCATGCATCACACAAGACTCGACAACTATGCGCGAGCTATGATAAATACTACGTTAAATATGACAAACGAAATAGTTTCAAGCAGGCATTCATGAAAACTTCCTTGGACAAGTTCTTAACTGGCCTTACTGTGGCGTCTTTTCCTAATGTTCTATCTGGTGGTGAATAATTTTTCCACTTGTTTCGATATCACTTTTTCATATATTTTGAACAACTTTGATCATTGCGATTTACGTGGTGCAGGGGAGGCAGTGATGACCTGTAAGATATATAGGACTTTTTTTTCAGACTTAAAATAAATACCATACAAGTAACTTGCATGTATATTCAGACTAACAACAAATACGAGTGGCCTTACAGTATGGGTTGGTTTATGTGGTTTCAACATACCAAGGTGATTCAGGCTATAGGAGACGTCGTAGAGAAGGGATCCGGAGAATCTCACGAGGTGGGGTCATGCTTACAGCAAGGCGCTCACTACAACACCGCTGGCTGTGCTCATACTATAGCCAGACTCACGGATATCATAGCTAAAACCCAAAGGAACGTGAACACACGTCTGATAACACCATCGCGGTAAACTGAAGCGTTTGAATGTATTGCGACACAGCCATTGTGTATGCCGACCTGCCAGGTCAAGCTAAGGCTTTCTAACAAGCGGCGTGTGCGAAAGCGGGGATCCAAATATGAGAAGTCGCTTCGCGTACGCTGTATTCCGACGCCCTTGTATTGTTGAACATCGCGTAATTTCAAATCTTCTCAGGCGCATTGTGTAGTGAGAGGCTGCGTTGTTTATCATTGCAGCGCTGTTACCGACAGTGTTACTGGTCATCGAGCAAGATAGGTCCGTGTTTCTACGAAGTGTGATAACCCCTTCAAAAATTAGCGCCTACAGAAAATGTACTTCAGCGGTCAGAGGAAGTCGGCATTCCCGTAAATATGACGCGAATAACACGAAACCATACATGAAAACCATAGCTACGATAACGAAATAAGGAATGTACATATAAGACGGTTCCATATTCACATGATTTGAGGAAGACCCTTAGACATATGGACATACGTGCCACTTGCGCTACCAAGAACGACTTAAGAGCGCAAAACGCATTTTTTTCTTTTTATTTTATGTATTGTCGCACGAGTCTTATAGGACACATGGTACAATAAGTCATCTGCAAGATTAGAATTTTTTTGTTTGTCTTTCGTAACCTCTAGACGGTACGGCACTATTTCCCACGTGGCGCCTCTGCGTTAGAGCAAGGCACGGCCTGCCAAGGTCTCTTATAACCAACCTATATTTTAAAAACCAACCGTATGGCTGAAAAGCTGCCACTGTCTTTTTTGTTTTAGTTCTTGTTTTGTTTTATTTTTTTTAACAGAAACTCCTGACAAGGTGCAGGCCTATCACATACGCCAGTTGGAGCAATAGAGTCGTCTTGAGATCTGTAAATATTTCAGCTCTCAAGTTTTTCTGTCGAGGCTCTCATAAAGGTTCAGATGTGCAAAGAAGAACAAATCCTTTAGTAGAGCAGTTCTTTTGAGAATGTGGCCGTACCGTACTTGCTAGAAACAACAGGCCGACATCATTCACGCTTGCCAGACAGCCAATCCCGAAGGCTTCATACCCATGCATCTGTGGCGCTGTTACTGTACTATTTAAATAAAATGAAGGAAAATACTTTCCTCGCAATAAATAACGGCAACGCCGATTGAATGTCTGCATTTTCCTGTAATCGTTAGCATGAAAGAAATTATTTCGCGGTAAGTCGGCAATCCCGATCTTTCTTTTGGCCAGGCACGAAGGAATGTGTCAAGAATCAGCAGTTTCCTTGACATATTTTGGTGGGAAGCCAACGAGTATTCGCGTTTTCTTTTGTAACACGTGAACTGTATACGAAGCTCGAACGACAAATATACTTTCTCTTTTAAATAACTACTAACTTTCAAATCAATTTCAAGACTCCCACGATCAATGCAGAAGGGTCTCCACGAGGTCACTCTAATTCGTACGTAAGCTTGTGATGCCGAGCAACTGCTCACCGGTTGACGTCAAGTGCCACAACACTAGTCGCACTGACTCATTCCTTGTTGACGTGCTATTTCATGCCGAGAAACCGTGCTGCACAAAAAAAAACAGAAATCGTTTTATCTATATTATTATTAGTCGCCTCCCCGCTCTTTAGACAGCTTTGGTGCAAGCCACAGCGTAGCCCTGAAATAACCGTGCCATACGTCCTCACCTGCTGACCGCCAAAGCAAAAAGCTTTGTGTACGAGCGTATAAGCTCACGGTACAGCGTGAAATCATTCACGCGCAACGAGCACATGGTCGACAAGTCCTGGCCACGGAGCTCTCTTGCACTGGCAAACTCGAGCACAACAACGTGCGCTAACAGAGCCGTGCCACGAAGCGACGACTGCTTGCGACAGCGCTGCCCCTCTGCTCGTCCTGCAGCGCATGTGCATGCTTTTTCTGTTTTTTTTTTTTTGTGTGTGGCGGTGCCTTCGCGATGCCATTGTCACCGAAGCACGGCGCTGCGGTGTTACGAAGCGGCTCTAGCCCTCGTCGCGATGGGGGGTTATTTCTATATTGAGAGGATTAAGGGAACTGGCTTGTGTAATGCGCTTTCGGGGAGCCATTCGCTGTTCTCTCGGCGGGCGCACTTTCGTGTCCCCCGCAGGCAAACGCGCGCACACCGACGAACCGCGGCACGCCTACGCTTATAACGTACTTCGGAGCTTACGCCTTCGCTCCCACGACCACCAGCCGGGGCTGCCTTGATCGGCGAGAAGTTTTAAAATCTGGTTACACGATTCGAACGAATGACGCGCGACGATTGCACGGTTGCCATTTGCCAATAGAGACTGCCCACACAGCGGTGTTGGCCTGCCGTATACTGCGCTCCTTCGAAAAGGGCACGGGGCCGAGTTAAGCTGTGAGCGCACCGGGAATGTTATTACTTGACAGCTTAAACACCAGTTCTAAAACCACCTGTGAAGTATTAAAAAACTAGAGCGAAAAATATTTTAACAGAATTCGGTCTGATAAACTCGAGACGGTTTGAAATATTTCAACTCGATAGCGTTCAAAAGATCGTTACGCATGCAGCGATTTTGGTGTCGGTGTTCGTATCGTTCGTTGTTAACAAAAATATCAGCATTGTCCGTGAACAAAACGTCTCACAGACGCAAATAAAAACAATCTTTGGTTCTATTGGGTATTGAATCCAGATCGTCTGCCTGGAAAATAGGCGTCCAACCACGAAGTCATGCCCATGCTTCAGTTCCTGCAGAAAGACTATGTGAATGTCACGTACTGCGAGTAGTGTCATTAGCACATGTAATATTGCTTGGCAGAAGCGTAGAATAACGCCAGGGTTAAAAAAAAGAATCCTGCAACGATTGCTTGGTGTAAAGGCCCACCATTTCCGAAGCACACGGGACTAACCAATAATATTTACCAACAACAGCATGAACAACGCGTGCGGCACAGGAGCGCATGTTGCCTTACGTACGCGTTATGGGTACCTTACCCACCCGCGAATGGAAGAATTGTGCCGCAGTTTGGACGATCACAACTGTACTCGCAGTAAGAATTTTAGTACAGCAGATTGAAAGGGCCAATTGAAAAGCGTACAGACGGTTTTTTTATATACTTGCGGCAATGTTTAGTTGTCCACAGAAAATCAAAGGTAGCCTAGCGATGCAGCAGGCGATGCAAAGTGGGCTCAGTTACGCTATCGCGTCCTACTCTAGAAACTCAAGTTCAAGCATCTAAATTTATTTCCTCGACTGCGGCATCTTCAGCGTTTAAAACAAGTATAAGTGTTTCTTTACCTTCGGTATTTTTGAAGTTTACATTTGTGTGCATACACGCACACACACAAACGCACGCCCAGATATTGTGACACCCGACTTGAATACATTCGGCAAATGACAGATATTGCTTCTAATATCTTTGAGAACACTTTCAGAGGATTACCTTGTAAAGAAGCCAATAATGACGACTCCATACAATAATTTAGGCTGTAAGCTTGTGGCCAGCGACAGCAATAACAATGTTATAAATAGTTTCAACAGCAGAGGTCATGAAGCATAGCAATCCACACGTCTACCTAGACGAGAAATTGTCCTCATCATGAACG
The DNA here is from genome assembly GCF_013339725.1 of Rhipicephalus microplus. NCBI lineage: Eukaryota > Metazoa > Arthropoda > Arachnida > Ixodida > Ixodidae > Rhipicephalus > Rhipicephalus microplus. The sequence continues at coordinate 7,198,084 of NC_051173.1, forward strand.
GCCTGCAGGTTATGATGACATCTCGCGTTGCCTATATCACCTGGCATAGCTGCACCTAGCCCGTGCAATACAATAACAGGGCCGGCACGCGCTTTCCACGTCATCTTGTCTTCCACTTCGCTTCCCGAGCAGGTGTGTTTGTCCGGCGTAAGATGCGATAACTCGGTTGGGCAAGGGAACTAGTCCAGAGAGAAAGAACGAAGAAAACAAAAAAGAGCTTTAACAACAAATAGTTAGAAAGATAATGAGATAACTACAGAGATAGAAAGGAAGCAAGAAAAAGAAGCTACGAGGGCAGGGAAAGAAACAGACATAGAAGAAAAAGAAATATAAAAACAAGAAAATGTTGAAAAACGGACAGCACGAGAGAATATATCGACAGATAAACATATATAGAGACGATTTACAGATGAAAACAAAGGGACGAAAGACAAAAAATATATGAAGAGGGAAAAAGAAGTAAATGAAGGACCAATGCAACAAAAAATAAAAATAAAAAAACAGCCGGGAAGGCGGGAAGAGGGTTGGGAGGAGACCAAGGAAGAGAAATGAAATGAAGTAGCTTGCACTTGAGACGCAGCGCTAAAAAGACGCGGAGCTGATGGCACTTATGTAGTTATGCTATTGATCTTTTGCTAAATCTCAAAATCTTTTCTTTTTTTCTCGCTATTTTTATCATTTTCTCTCTTCTCTCTGTTCCTTGCTTGTCTTTCTTGTCTGTGTTCATTTCTATTTATCTCTTTTTATCTATTTCTTCTATCTACTTTTTCTTTTTCTCGGTCTTTTCACCTTCCTATTCTCTGTCGTTTTTTGCTCTCTATCTCTCTGTATAATTCTAGTTTCTCCTTTCTATCTTCTTTCTCACTCTTCCTTTAGCTGAATCTCAACGAGGCTATCTCTGCTGATTTGGTCTTGCAATATATACGTAACTCGTTTAAAACGGCTCCAGCGCTAAGCAATTCAAGACCAAGTTCAAAAAAGAATTACTATCACCGACAAGCCTATATTTGTTTCATTTCTACATTGCTCCTTGTATATTTGCAGTAGGAGAGTTGAGAAAGCCCAAAGTATCCTTTAATGATTATGTGCTGCGCTACTGCTGCTACAAGTGAGAATTGCTTGAATATGCCCCGTACTCCTTCCGTTCCTCCCCCTCCAGCACCCTACATTTCCTAGCGTCTTAGAGTGTTTACGGAAATATATGGTTGAACCTGTTTTTTTTTTTTCACGAAGCTGTAGGCCTAAACTGATTAATATAGTTACTATATAGAACTAGTCTGGCTTCTAGTAGTGAAACTTATTGAAGGTAAGAAGTACAGCTTGTTTTTTATTTCGGTTGACAGACGTTATTTAGTATCAACCGCCTCTCCTATATACTGAGCTGGCTGCTCTTTTTCGCAAATTACAAAATCAGTGAAAATCAAACCAGTATAAAAAGATACATCAAACTGTATCTAAACAGCGTTAGTAAGGGAATTCACCAGAAAAACCACATAAACAAGAACTTCATTCACATAGCCAGACGAAAATCGACACAAAATACAATCCAGTCACACTGACTCGGAACAAGTTCATCAACAACAATACAGATAAAGTACAGTCACATCGCTGCCTTAGGCTGACACAAAATCTATTCAAAGGAGCGCGGATTGACTTAACACATAAACCAACACACACTGCGACACGGTCATGCCAAAGCGCATATGTATAAAATGAGCTGTCCCGGTGAATTGAAACATCATCTTTGTAACTTCGAAGAAAAAAGTCAGTTACGCCACAGGGGTGAAGCATGCAACGAACGCGATAGCGAAAGCTTGGAATGTCACACGAAAAAAAAATCACAGCATATCCACGGAGTGCATGATGATGAGTGGGGCGAAGCATCCGTCAGTCTGTCCACGCTTCCCTCCGTCCGTTCGTTCTTGCTTCCGTCCATCCGTGCATCCGCCCGTGCGTTCGTTCATCCATGCGTGCGTCAGTCCATCCGTCCATGCATCCTTCCGTCCGTCCGTGCATCTGTCTATCCGTCCGTTCAGCTAGTGAACACTCCAAATACCACCATCTCGCATCTTTTCAATATGTACTCATCATATAGAAGGACCGCCATCCAGCGGACATTCCAAGGACTAAACGAGAGGTGGCATGGCCGGACTAGAAGCGGCACGCGCGCACTTTCTTACGACCTGCGCTTCGTGCTATAGTTCCCCCCTTTCAACGCCGCTAGTTCATGACACTTTGGCCCAACCCTGGCTACACCTTGCCAAAACCAAGGAGGTTACGCCCAGCGAGTTCGACGTGGCACTCTTTTTGGTCAAATAGTGCTCAATGTGTGTCCGTCTGATACTTGTTTTGTTTAAGTGGGCATTAAATTCAAGGCAATTTTAATTGGAGATTAAGTCACTGATACTAAGTTCCGTAGGGTTACTCCATCAGAAACAGCTATATTTTTTTTATTTCTGATTATTGTGCGCGGCTTTCCTCCTCAATTCAAAATAGTGTGCGCGTGCTGCTCCTCGAGTTTGGCTGAGGAGGTGGCTACATACTACTGCTACTACTACTACTACTACTACTGCTGCTGCTGCTGCTGCTACTACTACTACTACTACTACTACTACTACTACTACTACTACTACTACTACTACTACTACTAGTAGTAGTAGTACTACTACATACATCGCGGACGCACGACCCACGGCTTAAGGAGCTTCGCCCCTAAAAAATAAATGAGCTCAAAACTTGCAGCGCACCGCTGAACGCGAAAAAGGATGGTCGAAAATAACGCTCAGGTATACACAGGACTAGCGCAAACAACTTTCACTGTTGTTACAACTTTGTAAATGAAACATTTGCCAAAATCATTCGTTTAGATCGCCATCTTTTTATTTTTCGAACTCGCAATATTTTCAAGCGTTAATTCATTTCTAACATATCCGGAGGTATTTTTCAGTTTTCATTTTCTTTAGAAAATATCGGTAAAGTATTCTTAGGTTACAGTTAGCTCTGCTCTTGCTCAGGCTAGAATTTGAGATGAAGTTTACATAGTGTCAAATGTTCTGTGAAGTTTAGGCAATACTTGACACATTTTTGTGGGAGCTTCTTTCGCAATATTTATTTTGAAGTCAGAATGATTATTTTCTGTGTTCTAAAATCCGTTATCATTTCGGAAGGTATGAGCTGCGACTTTTTGTTTGCCTAAACGACTTCACTCTATGTGCGTGCATGGTGTTCGAGTTCAAGTGGTGCATTCAAGTTGTTTTCAAGCTTTTCATAATTGCATTTCCTCATTCATTCATTCCTGGAATCTTTAAAAAGAAGATGTCATCAGTATTTTTGTCCACAAATAATTGATAGACGGACTAAAATGTTACCTAAACAAAGAGCATGATTACGGAGAAAGTGAAGGTAGAAAGGATGGAAGGGAATGTGGTGGAGAAAACGTAACGCAACGCAAACATTAAAAATAAATGTTATACAAACCGCTTATGATGCAAAAACAAACGTAGAAATGTTACATGAGGTCTAATTAACCTATAATAACAAAGCAACTACCCTAAAACGGCAGTCCGGTTTGTTTCGCAGCATGACTGCTAAATCAAAATAGGAAACATGGCATGAACAAGACGTAACTTGCTTTTGGGAAGATTGAATGGGACGCGGTAGCCCTCCCGGTCACGTACAGGTGCGCGACCCTTATAAGATCCGATCATTTATCGGCCGTGTTACACGACAGGTCATAAACAGAGTTCCTTGCCACCATTGCGACGGGAACAAGTCACTACAATGAGGTATTCACTGCACCATATCTGTAAAAAAAAGGGGGGGCCATATTCTATATGTGAAAAAATGAGGTTGGCTGTCACGAATGAACTAGACGCCACCAATACTTCAGGTAAAAATATGAAGCCGTATTCTTATGCCTATGTTACGAAACAACTTCCTCGTCGATTAACCGTGTGGTGTCCACCCCACAGGATATATAGCGATCGGCAAAACGATCCCCACGGCGATACCTGTGGTGATGCCGTGGGGATCGAACGGCCCTTACGTAAGATAGCTTTTGTTTACGTGAGCCTGGAACACCGGATGTTAGTTGCATGTTCTTCCACTAGTACGTCAGTCCCGTCTTTATTCTCATTTCTTATTAGCAGTAAAAGAATTGAAGAATTGAAATAAAGAATTAAAGAATATATATATATATATATATATATATATATATATATATATATATATATATATATATATATATATATATATATATATATATTGTAACGACGAGAAATAAGACACAACGCCTTTGCTGCAGGCCGGCTGTTCTTATTCTGCTTTCGTCTTCGTCGTCTTCCGTCTCTTCCTTCCTAGCATGCGAGTCTGTGCCAGAGAGAGTTCCAGTTTCGGTTTTCGTCATTACACTCGGCCATGACTGCTAGCATTGTCGTTGGGCCAAACGACAATGTTCTGGTAGGTAAGGCTAGCTGCAGCAGTTGACAGTGCTTCAGGTGGGCGAGGTTGGCTACATCGTCGTGGTCGGTCTCGACCACGCTGGAAGTTTGTCGAAATTGGCTCCGGCGGCCGACACTGGCTATGTCGTCTGGGTCGTTCACCGTGTCGTGATGGAGACTGGGTCCTGTGCGCGCGCGGAGCTGGCGGTAAAGTTTTTGGTGGGTGGGCTTGACTTTGTCGCCGTGGTCGAACTCGTCCATGATGCAACGTTTCCTGACAACTCGTAGAATGCAGTTCAGGTGGACGGCCCTGACTGTTCCGGCAAGGTCGCAGAGTAACCTGGAAACGCTGGTGTTTGTCCCACCGTCGCTGGTGGACTGAACTGCAGCGGGATGCCCTGCGAGGCAGCCATGATGACGTTTGGGCCATTTCTTGAAATGAGATGGGACGCAGCTCATGGTTGGGCATAAATACCACAGCAGAACTCCCAGACGTAGTCGAGCCGGTGGCTTCTGGCGAACTGTCATGTGCAAACATCGTATGCTGGGAGGAAACAGCAGGAGGGCTGGTCCTCGGCAAGTTCTCGATGGCAGTGGCCTCAGCGTAGCTAGGTATCTGGGCTTTCTCGAAGGAAACGTTCCTTGGTAGCCGAGTGTCTGCGTGGCTGAGCATGATCGTGGTCTGGTAGGGTTCAGTTGTGTCTAATACAATAGGATTGAGTGCCTCGATGTCCTCAGACGACGAGCGCGAGGGCCGTATCTCCGGACGAAGGTCTGGTGGCGGTATTTTCAGGTCGAATACCGATGCAGAGTCCGGGACCTGTAGTGTAGGATTCCAGCCACTTCGGTCAGGGTCAGCAGCAGGGAACTCCTGGCAGCATTCCGTTGACGAGCTGCAACGAACGATTGCAGCCTCGAGGCGGGGCGCTGCCTGGGCTCCATCCTCGGCCTCGGGAAAGATCGAGCTGGACTTGCTGGAGTCACAGGAAATCCGTCCGAAAGCGGCAATCAGGGCTGCACTCCATTCTGCCCAGGACTGCTGCCTGACGCCTTCGTACCTGTGCCATGCTGCGGCAGCATCCCGCAGGCGATCTATGGCCATGTCCCACTTCTGCTCTTCAGTCGTTCCGAGAGCGTTGACGGTTGCCACCCATTCCTCGGCGTCGTCCTGGAAGCCGCGAAATTCCGGTAGCGCGAAGGAAATCGGCGATGGCGGGACGGCGGGCAGAACTCCGAAATGTGCCCCCGCCAAGCAGTTCACTTGCTCCGATACCTCCGCGAGAGAACGCCGGAGATTGCGACGGTTCTCGGGCGAGCTTACCTCGAAGTTTTGTGCGGCGGCCGCAGCCAACATGGCATTGAGTGCGCACAATGTTGGCAAGATGGCAGGACATAGCTTGGAACTCGACGCTATGAGGGCGTTGGTCGTGACACGGAGTTGCGCGATGGTATGCTGCAGCTCCGCTGCGCTGTCGTGTGATCCGCACGAAGAGCCAAGGCCCGCCTCTGCGGAGGATACAGTGACTGCGGTATTCGAGGTGGTACAATTCTTGACCAAGGACGCGTGGACGGCGTCCCTTGGAAATCCAGCTGTGGTCGGATTCGTGGACATGGGTTCCAGGGCGCTGGAAGCGTCAACGACGTTCCCAGGCAAGCGGAACCCGTGTGATGAGTTGTGACCTGGTACTGTGGCGTAGATGAAGCGGTCTTGCGCCGCCGGGTAGGCCTCGACGCCGTACACGGTGGGTGCTTGAAGCGCCGACAGGTTGCCAGGTATGGAGGAGGCATGTACGCCATCCCTAGGTGAGAGAGGCCCGTGCGCATGGTTGCCGCGACGTGTCGCGTCCCAGGACAAGTTTCCCGGAGCCACAACGGAGGCCTGGACGCCATCCGTCGGTGCTGGGATCGATGCTGGCCGCGACGGACGCCTTGCGGGTCCCATCAGCGAAGAAGCGTGACGGCGAGGAGGCCTTGACGCCGTCCCCGAACGGTGGTGTCAGTAAACAGCTGCCGAGGAGGGCTTGACGCCGTCCTCAAGCGACGCTTACCGCGGCTGCACGTCGGCGGGCGTTCTGGATGACGAAACCGAGACGTAAGCCGTTTTCTTCGCCGACTGCGCCATTGTAACGACGAGAAATAAGACACAACGCCTTTGCTGCAGGCCGGCTGTTCTTATTCTGCTTTCGTCTTCGTCGTCTTCCGTCTCTTCCTTCCTAGCATGCGAGTCTGTGCCAGAGAGAGTTCCAGTTTCGGTTTTCGTCATTACAATATATATATATATATTCTATGTTCTGAGAAAACAATGGCAGCATATCCACGGAGTGAATGATGGAGAGTGGGGCGAAGCATTCGTCCGTCCATCCATGCGTTCGTCTGTGTGACCGTCCATGCGTTCATCCGACCGTCCGTGCGTGCATCTGTTCGTGCGTCCGTCCCTGCGTTCGTCCATGCATCCGCCCCTGCGTCCGTTCATGCGTCCATCCATGCATCTGTCTGTGTGTCCGTTCGTCCATCTATTCAACACTCCAAGTACCACCATCTCGCATATTTTCCTCATATATTCCCCATATAGAAGAACCGCCATCCAGTGGACATTCCAAGGACTAAACGAGAGGTGGCACACGCACACTTTCTTACGGCTTGCGCTTCGGGTCTACTTCCCACCTTTAACCACCTCGAGTTCATGGTATATACTAGTTCACTGTATTCATGGCGCTGCGGCCCAACGCTCGCTAAACATTTCTAAAACCAAGGAGGTTACGCCCAGCGAGTATAACATAGCAACCTTTTCCTGTCAGATAGTGCTCAATGTACATGCCAATGGCTGTTAATGAGAAATGAAAGACGGGAGAATTCGGCTTTTACTTTCTCATGGCTCACGCTTCGTATCTACTTCCCACCTTTAACCAACTCGAGCTCATGGTATATACTAGTTCATTGTATTCATGGCACTGCGGCTCAACGCTCGCTAAACCTTTCTAAAACTAAGGAGGTTACACCCAGCGAGTATAACGTAACAACCCTTTCTTGTCAGATAGTGCTCAATGTACATGCCAATGGCTGCTAATGGGGAATGAGAGACAGCAGCATTCAGCTTTTAGTAAACGCGCACGCTGCGATTTTTTTATTGTTCAACAACGCACAGGAGAAATCTCCCACCGGCACCACCTTGGAGGTCAAAATGTAACACTTGTTACACACTACGACTACGACTACAAGGGACGAACGGGTGCCGCTATAAGAAGCTTCGGCCCTAAAAAATATTTGCACCCGCATTTTCGCACGGAGGCAACTCGAGTGAATGCGTCGCAGAGTGAGGGGGGGGGGGGTATCGCGTGATTGTGTGAATGTTTCGTCTACCAAAGACAAGCGTCATGCCAAGCGAAAGCCAAGTATACATATAAAGACGCCCTTGACTGAATTCCGAAAGCGCTCTCGGCAGCTTATAATCACCTTTTCATAAACGCCTCCCTGGGCGCGGCCATGGCCCTCCTTGGGCTGTGCAAATTGGCGCGTCCCCTCGAAAATGCACTGACAACGCTGCGCCCTTAGCCCTTGTACTCCCGCGCACAGCCCATCATGGCGGTGTTTTTTTTTTTCCTTCCTGTGAAAAGGTGTTCGAGAAAGACGAGGCACGAGACAGGCTGAGCATGCGTAGTGGGGGTGTGGACGGCACCGACGTCGAAGTGCGACATCGTGCGACTAAGAAACAAACGCTAAATGCTCCACATTTAAAAAAAGAAAACATGCCAGGAATTCTTAGATTGTGTCATGCAATCTGTCAAGGCCCACCACATCGCCCCATATAGTGTCAATGTCCTATACGCGGAGATTCGTCAGAATGCGCAGTGTGTGACCCACACAATTTGTCGTTCACACCGGCCCCTCTTATATAACACAACTCATCAATGCTCTTACGGTATCGCCTCATTCTAGGCCAGCGTCCTAGGATTTCAGTTAATGTGAGTTACCGATTGTCCAGACGGCCTAATGTAGTCGGCCTAATGTGGGGAATGCTGTGGATGAAGCGAGGACATATATCAAGAGAACATGTGCGAGTAATACGCTGCATCCGCAAAACCACAGTGGCCATCCTGATGACATTTCGGAGCAGTCATAATAAATATGCCACCTCAAGCCATAGTTGCACTAGAGAGGTGCAGTCGCGACGTCAAAGTACACATTTAAGACGACGCCCTCACTAAGGATAGAAACGATGGAGGAAGTTGACTTTCACAGTGTGTCAAACTACAGTGATGAAGTTTTTATACCAGCGCCGGTACAGCCCACCCCCTTCTTCGCTGCATGGTCCTTTTTGCACTTTAGCAGACGAAAATAAACCCGTTCCATGCGTGTGAAATCTAAGTAAACAGTGAAGCTGACTAAGGTCAATGCTGGCTTGCGAGCGACACCACGTGGCGTACGCGTATTGAGTTCTCCTTTCACCTTTATGACACTTAACCTTCTTCATCTCTTTCTTAGACTTCTTCCTCGCCTTTCTTTTTTTCTTTCTTTATTTCTCTAACTCTTGCTTCATTGTTCTCCCTTCTACTCGTCTTTCCTCATAACGCCCACATCACTGTATACTCCTCAACCTCCCTTCGCTTTTCCACCCCTTCGTGTGCTGTACTGTACATGGACATGTTGTCCAATTATTACTGAATTTGACAAGGAAAGCGTGCTGGTAGGTCTGAAAATTAGTGTGCTTAAAACTAACGTAAAGCGCAACAGCCTCAGAAAAGAACAGCACTTTGCAATAAGTGGCAAGGCCCGGGAGTTGTAAAGGAATACGTCTACTTAGAACAGGTCATGACTACGGAGTCGAGCGGTGAGAGTGAAGTAACTGCAAGCACAAGGATTGGGAGGAACACGTTCGGCAAGCAATCTCAAACCATGAATGGTAATCTATACTACTATCTTTCAAAACGAAGGCATAAAACAGCTGCATGTTACCGCTACTTACCTACGAAACAGAAACACTGTGGCTTACAAAGACGGTTCAACCTAAATTGGGGACGACGTAGCGAGTGGTGGAAAGAAAAGATAGGTGTAACCTTAGGCGACAGTAAGGGAGCAGAGTTGGTAGGGGAACAAACTGGTACTAACGACATTTTAGTCGAGAAGAAGAAATGGGGATGGGCAGGTCATGTAGAGCGTTGGTGAGATAACTGCTGGTCATTAAATCTTAACTGACTGGATTCTAAGAGAAGGCAAACGAGCGATAGTGAAATGTAGGGGGCAGAGGAGATAAAGAAGTTTGCGGGTATAACATGGCCTCAGCAATCACAGGAGAAAACTTTGCCCTGCAAGGGGTGTAATCAAGTTGATGACAATGCAATGACTTGCCATTTCACCCCCTCTTCCCTTTACATCAGGCCTCCTCGCCCTCACGTTTCTTTCCCATTTCCTTTCTCTATGCATGGTTATCCCTTGCTTTACGCTCTCCCAATAATAATTCCTTCCTTTTCGCCTTCATATCATTCCATCCCACCTTCTAGCCCCACCGCTGTGGTCTAGTGGCTAAGGTACTCGGCTGCTGACCCGCAGGTCGAGGGATCGAATCCTGGCTGTGGCGACTGCATTTCCGATGGAGGCGGAAACGTTGTAGGCCCGTGTGCTCACATTCGGGTGCACGTTAAAGAACCCCGGGTGGTCGAAATTTCCGGAGCCCTCCACTACGGCGTCTCTCATAATCACATGGTGGTTTTGGGACGTTAAACCCAATATATCAATCAATCAATCCCACTTTCTATTCCATTTCCCACCCGCTTGTTATACAGCATGCTCAGCATGGGTATTCTATGCTGTCTGGTTGAAAGATTATGCTCACAGTATTTCTTTCGTTCAAGTTAAGGTCACTCATCTCCTTGTTGTTCGTGTTGCTGAATGACGGTTCCATCTGCCGTAGCTGCACCCCCTTTCAAGCATAGTAAACTGCTCTATAATCTGTTAATTCGCTTCCATTTGATCCGGTGTTTCAGCAGGCAACTGTGTTCTTGCTTCATATTTCCAGGACTACCATGTAGTTATACATCTTCTGCAGGACTGAATTCAGCCTGTCAGCCTGTCACTCGCGCACGTACGCACAGATGGTCCTAGCGGCACACCATCCATGCCGAGACTGAGCGACCAATCGCCGTCAATACAACCACTAAAGCGCCCTTAATTCACCCAAAAGTGGAGATTTAGTCGTGATATTGCAGTTACACCGAGCACTAGCGGAGTTGGAACGGCCCTAGCTTGTTTTGCTCTTTCCTTAGTTACGCTCCGTTCGTCGGCTAGTCCCTCTACCTCTGCGTGTGCACCGCCTCGCCAGGCATGGAGCAAAAGCAGGATGCTTGCACCCCTGCTAGTCTAAAAACTAGAAACTGGTTCTTCTTTGCCTCTGTTGCTCGTGACATTGCAAAAGAGAACAGGCGACGTCCTGGCCTCTGCCGGCAATATCGGGAAGGCACGCGAATGAGCGTGCAAGCGTCTGCTGGTGGTTCACGTTCGCCTGGTCACTTCGTACCCCGGTAAACCAAGTTGCGTTACTTCACATTTGTCACACTAGCACTCTGGTGGCTCAAGGTCATTGCGACGCAATAGAATACATGGTGTATTGAAAATTTCACTCTAAAGCTGCCACGGCATGGTGTAAACGTTAAAAGTGTTCTGTATGATGTTGACCTTTTCAGCTCAGTTTTGCCCCGATGATTGTCAACGGCGAAACAATACAGGCGTCCTAAAATTGAAGATATAAATGCGAACAGATGAAGGAACCATTCGCGGAACGGCATAAATATATTCCTCTGACTATCAAAACATGGTGCAGCAGAATACTGCGGAAACGTGAAAGAAACACCGCGGGACCTACGAGGGAGGCAGAGGGCACGCTGAATAAGTTCAAAATTGTTGCTTCTTGGCCAAGTTGGTACTTACTTAAGCTCAAATAAAGCCACTAAAACGATAAAGAAGGGGAAGAAAACTGACAGGCAGAAGCAGAGACAGTGAACACAGAGGTGGCTACTAACAACACCAAGAGAGTGTCGCTTTTTATTTAATTTTACGCTTAACAAGAGTGAACAGTATGTCAGTGCGAATTCGTATGAACAACGCAGGAGACAAGTTGGCTGACCATACTTGTTTTCTCAAGCATGGCTAAACACGGCGAAAAAAAGATCTACCGCAGTATTCAGACTCCACCTGATAGTGTCTTCGAAAGCGTCCGCATATATTTTTCCCCTCTCCAAAACCAGCTCAACGTCGTACCTGCTGAACCACATTCGAGTCTTGTGAATGGGATTCTTAGACAGAACTCATATTGCTGCGGAACTCTACCAAACGTTTTTTTTAATTTATTTTGTCAAAAGGGCATGCGTGGGCGTATAGCGCACCACGTGAGGTCAATTTCCGCGCCCGCCGTTACGTGGTCAAAGTAGTCCCACGTGTTCTCACCCACGCGCGCTCAAAGATGAACAAAGGCAGTTTGTTCATTTTATTTTCTGTTCCACTTAGCTGACCGCTTTTATTAACGGACGCACCGTTCTATTTCAGTTACGCACGGTATATGCGTAACAGAATGTCAGAACAGCTTTAAATGTTGAGCTATAAATGCTCCAATCTTGCTCTCTTTTTTTCGCCACAAGTGGAACACCGCACAAAAAAAAATCGACCTTCTCTGACAGACGCATGTGACGCAACAGCGCTGTATGACAGCGGCTTATACCGAAACGTGACTGAGCTCCATCGATTCGCCCCTCAATATAGCAATCAAGGTGGCCTGTTCGCTGCCCACGCCACAGTAATCTTCCGAGTGCTGGGCTGAAACTTTATACGCTTCATTAAACTCCCACAAGTGTTAGAAGCTTGCACCTTTTGCTGGGGGTTGTCTGTCGTCGTTGCGCTGGTGTGTACGCTAGTGCTCATTGCTCCCGCTAGAGGTGGAGCTGTGTTCTTTTTTTCAAGAACGCTCACTAGATGGCGCGCTGCTGCTCAGGCGACGCCAAGGAGGTTTCACTGGAACTTCTGGAGTTGCGGAGGGGCTCCGTGGCTGAAGCCGGCGCGCCGCCATAATGCTCAGGGCAAAAAGCGCATGGGCGCATTGTAGCGTCCATGGCTTTCGCGTTGTTTTTTGTGCTAGTAATGTTGCGTGTGGTGCCTCTAACCGAACAAGATGGTTCTGAACACGTCTGTGATGACTTTTCGAGACGACGCTGGGGAGCTTTTGGGTAGCATTTGGCTGCGCGAATAGTGTGCGGACACCGGGCACAACTTTCGATGTGTAAGTAGGCATGCTTCGCTCGCTCGCTTTTCCTCATAAAGGGTGCTTACTAGCGCAAACGACAGGGCAGGAGGGGACAGGAGAAGAGACGAGACAGAGCGCTGAACGACAACATGAGGCTGGAGCGAAGAAGTCAGGAAAGGGCCCGTTGTCTGTCTCTTGTGTCGCTTTTCCTCACACATTTTCGCGACTACGACTGATTGATAGATCGATTGATATGTGGGGTTTAACGTCCCAAAACCATCATATGATTATGAGAGACGCCGTAGTGGAGGGCTCCGGAAATTTAGACCACCTGGGGTTCTTTAACGGGCACCCGAATCTGAACACCTTAGCCACCTGGGGCCGCGACTACGACTGCATTCGCGAGTAAATAGATTTATTTTTGCGTCCGCGTGCACCGAGACATTTTGAATAATTTTTGTACGTTTCTGGATTCCAAAGACGTCATATTGCGCGGCACATGAGAGTACGCTCTGAGGTGAGAATATTAAGCACAAAAAAGAAAGACGACTTATGTTCAGTATACATGTTGAACCAGGCTGCTTCGATGAGACAGAATAAATAACGAGACGACGGGCTTGTGACATTACTACCGTGTTTCCATCGTTTTCATGCGCACTTACGAAAGCCAGTACGTGAGTATGCCTACAAGTGAGCACTTCGTTTCGGAAAATAGCTATTGTAGCACCGGCTCTGCATTTCTGGGATTTTGAGTTTCTTATATCTACGTGAGCACTATGCTTCCAGTGCCAAAATTTGTTATGTTATATATCTCTCTTTTTGTAAGAGTAAAAGGAAACGAGCTCCGATGAAAAGCCAGGGAAACACACTTTCGCCGAAAGCGCCTCTCATTTATGAAGCTGTCAAAATCCCACCACCGCAAAACTTCATCCACAAAGGAGTGGTACAGGCAAAAAGAAAAAAAAAACTGAGTTAATCGCGAACGAGGTACAATTAATAGCTCAAAAAGAAGGGTAAGGCATTGTAGCAGTACCAATGGGGCCTTTTAAAACATATATATTGGGGCTTCTCGGAATTTCATTGATCAGATAAAGGATTGGAAGTTTTCCAAGCATCGTTTTCTCCGAATACCCAGCAGCCTGTCAAACTAGTACGCGAAAAGGCGAATACCCCCCTTCGCTCCTCATAATACCGAGATTTTGCACACACGCTGCACTGTTATTCGCCAGGGGCTTATGATTGTGTGCGAGTGAAACTTTTATCTTCGCTGCATCTCCTCACTGGTTACTTCTGCTGTGAGGCAACTGCGTAAACATATAGCGTGAATTGATATTCCTTAGTGCCTTTTCTTCGCAGCGAAAGCTGTTATGAGATCAAAACACGGGTCACGTGCTTCACCGTAGTTGTCCGCCGCCCGTAACCAGTATCGAACAAAAAATCTCGGTAAATAAAAAAACACTAATCGTCGACACAATGAGATTCTAACCCGGGTCCAATGCGTGCCTTCCCAGTATTCTACCACTGAGCCACGCTAGTGCTATGGACTTCGTAAATAAAAAAGAAACACCAATGACACAACACGATTCAAACTGGATCCACTGTGTGCCAGCCCAGTATTATACAACTGAGCCACGCCAGTGCTTGGAACATGTTTCTAAACTGGCCTTAAACAGGACTGATTTCGGGAAAGGAATCGCGTTAATGTGGGTAATAAAGCGCAGAGCATCAAAAAAACAGCCAGGCGTCACAAAAAGCGAATTGCTTAACAACTGGGTCGTACAATGTTCCAACCCATTCGAAAACTTGTTCTTGATCGTCTATTTACTGTGGCTCATACCTACTTCACGCATATATCTTCATCGTCGTCAGCCACCTGCATAGAAAAATTGCGCAAAATTGCCAACAAGTATGTAGAGGATACGCTTCTCTGAAAAAATGACGAAGGATAGCATAGTGAATGCTGGCCTACTACACAAAATATATGATTATTTATGGTGCTGTGGGTACACAGCAGTGTGCTTGTAGCATCCCAAAGAGTGTTGAGAAAAGGCTCTGAAAGGCTGCTCTTCCAGCTTTCGCTGTGCTGCGTGGTCCGCGCAGGCCTGGCATTTCTTTAACACGCTTAAAACGCTAAGTGTCAAAAAAAAATTAAAGCACATGAGCATTAAAGTCCCTCCCATGTTCCCTCGCCTCCTAAAAATAATAAACAGGTGATTTAGTAGCTGTGTATAAGGAAACGCATGGCCGCAAGCTCCCAGAGCATTAGGGCGCTACAAGCCAGTCACCGTCTACTTCTGCCCTCAGCAAAATGGCCGCCATGGCTTCCCTTCAATACATGGTCGGGGATGCGGGACCACCACTCCAGAAGTTTTGGTATAACCTCCTTGGGCAACGTTCGCTCCTCTCTCGGCTCGTGCTCTAGTTTGGTAGGAGACCGCTAGGTGGCCGGGCCTATATATAGCGCTCGTTCTCGGCAAGCTTCCTTTATTTTTTGCCTGGCATCACTGAGTGCGCGTCAATACCGCTACCCACTATGAACACCGCAGAAGTTAAGGTGACAGCGCGGAGTGCTCGAGATGCGGATTCAGCGCAGACTCGCCGTCTGGACCCTTCTCGAACTTTCCATTACATGCTATATTTCAAGATTCTTGAAATGGCTTTGTACTTTAAGAATCACAAAGCCATTATACTCCGTTTCTCCCAGCTTGTGTGATCCGTAAACAAGCTTTTGAACAAATTGTGTATACTGCAGCAGTATGTAAATACCTGCATATAGTACCTTCATATGTAAATAAAAAAACATAGTGTGTAACGTATTTATAAAATCACACCACAGCAACTGCCGTGCCACGTCTTTATATTATCAAGATTGAGCATATCTACAGGTTATTCATCCTTTACCGGATTTGACCTCTGGAGCAAGCTCCTTCATCGGCATTCGCTTCGTTGCTATGCAGGATATTTTTTTTTTCGTACTTATCTCCCGCTCACTTAAAAAGTATGCGGTAACAATAACACAGTTCATTTTAATAGTGCTTCTTAATTTTTATAACCACGAAATTATGAACATCTGACAGTAAAATAGTCTTGAAATCCGAATGGTTTCTTAAAGGCCACCATGTGTCGTTCGCATATTCGTATGATTGTTTTTTTTTTTTCGTAATAAATGACTGCAGGAACGAGGTTCGCCATGTTCTGAGCTAAGCGCACTGAATCAGCTTTACTGCGGCGGTTGAAACATGGCACCGTTACTGCGTGTCGTGTAAAAAAAAATTATATGCCTGAAAAGGCAAATGTGCCTAGTCTTTACATTAGGTGTAGAGGCTGTTACATCATGAAATAGTGCAACAGTGTATTTACTATATATATATATAAGTATATATATATATATATATATATATATATATATATATATATATATATATATATATATATATATATATAGTGAATATTTCAGTATCTCTGCACATTAAATCACGGTATTTGCGAAAGCGTGAAGTTTCAGACACTGACGATCATTGACGATCATTGCCGATCTGTTCGATTTTATTGGCAGGAACCCACCGCCGAATAATGCGGCACATGCGTGGGCGCGAGCGCTGCTTTCATAACAGTCCCACGGCAGGAATCTCCTAACGATTGGCTTCGAATTACGTCCAATACACAGCCTCCCCCTACGCAGAATGAATGCTTGTCCCATTTCCACTGTAAGCGTAAACCATGAAGTGGGAGCCACGCCACGCCCCGCAATTGCCCTGGTCATGTAAGAACCGGCTTATATGACTGTTCGATGTTCCCTGCTAGGCTCAGATACACGCAACTTATCAGTTGTGCCCACGGTCAAGAGTAAAACGTGAAAAATTTCGATGATTGCGGGCGCACGGAGGTTTTGGCGAATTCATCAACATTAACGCTTTACAACGCAGCATGACTATAGACAAGATAGACTCTATTCCTCAGCGCGGGCTTTCAAGAATTATTATGAGAAACAGAAAAACGACAGGCCTGTGCGGAAGGTGCAGCACAGTCAGCGAAACTAGAAGAACGGCCTTTCAGAGCCTTTCAAAACACTCTTTGGGTAACTATACTCCAAGCACACTTGCTTGATACCCACTACGGCATTATGAACAAAGTTTTTTTTTTTTTTGGTAGTTGGACGGCATTCACTATGCTACTTCATTCTTCTGAGAAATGTGGTATCCGCTGAACGTTTTCAAGGAAGTCTGTGTCAATTGTTAATGCAGTGGCTGACGACGATGAGGAATTATGGCTGAAGTGGGTAGGCGCCACAGTTGATAAGGAAACAAGAACAAGTTTTTGTAATGGGATGTAGCATTGGACGACCCAGTCGTTACGCTATTCGCATTGTGCGAGGACTTGTTGTTCTTTCGCTGTTCTAAAATGCTTCATAAGTCGTATTAACGTGATGGCTTTCCCGACATCAAGCCTGCCTAAGGCATGGAGGAGTGGAAGAAATGAAAGGCAGGGAGGTAAACCAGACGCACGTCCGGTGTGCTACCCTGCACTGGGGGAAGGGGTGAGGCCATTAAAAGAGAAGACAGAGAAGAGAAGTGAAAGGCAACGTGTGGGTACATGTGGCCTTGACCACTGCACGCTTATAAACGGTCACGCAGTCCGGTCGTCTTTAGAAAACTTAGCAATGACCGCATCGCTTTGCTGGCCTGCGACGCGCAGAGCCATGAACCAAGGATCTTCTTTTCGGAAAAAGGTCTACTATCTTCTTTCTGGAACGTTTCCCCTAGCAAGTTGCGTTCACTCGCAAAACGATCCCATGAACACAGTAGATGTTCTATCGACTCGTCAGTATCGCACAATTAACATCTGGAGCTATCCGCCATTCTTATGCGAAAGGAGTACGCCTTCGTGCAAGCTACACCTAACCGCAAGCGGCACAATAAAGTTGAATCCCGGGGGGAGAGGTCCGACGGAACTCCCAAACACCGGCATTACTCAGTTGTAGAATACTAGGCTGGCAACCAGCGGACCCGGGTTCGAGCCCCACTGTGTCATTGGCGCTAGTTTTTTTTTTTTTTCTAAGTTCCTACGATGTGGTTACGGAAACCGGTGGAGGCCGCGCGTCGGTCAACTACGGTGGCGCATGACCCTAGTTGTGATCTCGTAACAGATTTCGCTGTAAAAAGTTAACAATGGCGCCCGAATCTACATACACACAATCGTGCCACCATGCAATAAGCTACGCTGCACTGCGAAGACATACAGTTAACAGCACCTGTCTGTCAGCGAGCTAGTAGACGATCAAGAACAGAAAGAACCTTCCATTGGTATGCCACATTCGCCTATAAAACGACAAGATAAACTTGTTTCCTTCGCTGTCGTTAAATGTGAAATGCAAATCTGCAGTCTTTGCTGTGATATATTTTTACTACCCCTGAGGGGGTTATAACTACAATTACACTGCAGGGAATTGCAACTACAACACCGTGCCCTAAACTGCACTCGGTATTGATTAGCAACTCGCCGCAAACGCTTTAACCAATATTGCTTGCGTGGTGGTATGATTTATAATTACCGAGGACTTTATCAGGAAAACCATGTGTGCTTCATATTGCTCAAATGTCAACTGGAGCTGAATTTTCGCTAACTTAAAGCACAAGGAGTGAATGCAAAGAATTCTGCCACGCATATGCAACTGCACTTTACAGAGCTAAAGTAGCGTTGGACTTTCTTACAAGTCCGAAAGTCAGAGTCCACTTGTCGTACATATAAAGGTCAGCTGCTGCTCCTTTGTTTCTGTATAAGACCTTTATTGACGTTCACTATTGAGATTCAAGCTAGCTGAGCAAAGCGGAGAATGGTTTTCCTTGACGAAATCCTGCACCTAAGCGTTTGTCGAGCCTTATTCGAATACGTCTAGCCGTGCGCTGAAATGAAATCCAATGCTTGCGTTCCGAATGCTGCTTGCCGCTCCTTTTCCGCAACATCCAAGAGCCGCGAGTGGTGTTTTATGTAAGGCCTTTAGAAAGGTGATAAAATTTGCGTTACGAAACTTGAGCGGTGGCCGTGTGTAGGCGCACGTCTGGCTCTCTGCACATGCGTCATCGAGTAATTTAATATATATATTTCCGATCCTCTCTTCCGAGCACTGAAAGTTGTCCTTGAAGGTTTCAGTGGAAAGGTGTCCGTTTTATGAAAGCGCTTGGAGGTTAATAAAGTACGTTATTTCCGGGTGCATAAGTAATAACCGCTACTTTCCCCTCCTGCATATTCATTCGCTGGTAATATGCAAGAAGATGGAAAATATCTTTGATACTGAAAAGTAATGACAGCTCCCGGCATTGCCATATTTGGACGCTTTACAGCATGCTGAGTGGTCTCATCATTATCAAATGTTGATTAACTTTTCGTGTGTTTGCATTTTGTGCACATTTATCTCCCCATTGCGTGCTGTGTTTTGAGATCTGAACAGAAAACTATGATCATGTGATTGTTATATGTGACGTCATCGAAAAGAACGACCTTTTTTTTTTCTTTTTCTGCAAAAGATCTCATTACTATGCTGCGTGCCAGATACGAAACCGAAACACTGACATCAAGCAAATCGGTAAATTTTGTCGCTTCCGCACATAATAATTGTAGTCTCTAGTTCATTAAAAAGTATTTAGATTTGGATTAAATTGTAATATGCTTTAGGTGATAATCGGCTCAGCTCTTCCGTGGAGAGAGAAAAAAAATAAGAAGAGAGGCAGGGAGGTTAACCAGGGTTGAGACCTGGTAGGCTACCCTGCAGGGGGGAGGAGAAAGGGGGAAAGAAAGTTATAGAAAAGGAGAAAAATGTCACTGACTCGGCCGACGCGTAACAGTTTCGCATCACAAACGATGGAACAGGCCGGTGTCTTTGAGAAAACGCTTTGGGTTGCGCTGATAAACTATGTCCTAATTCAAATACACAACAGCGCGAGAAAACGCATAAAAACACTCGTGTGGCCCACCATACGCGTGGCATACAAACAAAAATGGCAGCATAACCACGGGGTGAATGATGGAGAGTGGCGCGAAGCTGGGTCCGCACGCCGCTGCCGCGCCGTTTCGGCCTCTCGTTCTCGTACGCCGGGATCTTGTCGGCGTCACCGCGCAGCTTCACGGCACGCTTCTGCCTCGCACGCTCGCACATCGGGGTTCCATCTTCGAGCGCGAGCCACCGCCGCATTGTACGCACGACGCTCTGCAGCCTCGTCCGTCCGCCGAACTTCTGAACTCGCGCGCACGCCCAGACGGCTTTTATTTTACTACGCCCC
The DNA here is from genome assembly GCF_013339725.1 of Rhipicephalus microplus. Lineage (NCBI taxonomy): Eukaryota > Metazoa > Arthropoda > Arachnida > Ixodida > Ixodidae > Rhipicephalus > Rhipicephalus microplus. Next base: position 7,218,027 of record NC_051173.1, read on the forward strand.
GCCCCCTAGCGTACGGCGCCGCCAACATACACGCGATTGCCAACGTCTTCGTGTGACGTCATTCCCATTTTCTCGCGCATTCGCGCATAGGGGTTCCGTCTTCGAGCGCGAGCCACCGCCGCCTTGCGCATATTATGCTTTTGATCGGCAAACCGTGAATCATCCGCAGGCCGCGTCCGTCCATCGTCTGTCTGTCTGTTTCACGCAGGGACGAACGCAGGGATGAATCGACGCACGCACGGATGGACGCATGACAGAACGGACGGATGGATGCATGGACAGATGCTCGAACGGACGGACGCATGAATGGACAGACGGACGCACAGATGATTGAACGGATGCACAGACGGGCGGGTGGAAGCACGAACGAACGCAGAGACAAACGCAGAGATGGACGCATGGATGAATGCACGAATGGGCTTACGGACGGACGCGCGGATGGACGGAAGCAAGAACGAACGAACGGCCGGAAGCGCGGATGGAATAACGGACGCTTCGCCCCACTCATCATCGTTCACTCCATAGATATGCTGTAATTTTTATTAATTATCATACTACAAGTAACGTCCTCTAGCATCGTACCATTTGCATTTTTCAGTGTATATGCATTTCGTTATATGTGCAAGTACCACTTTCTACGGCCGATTCAAGACCTAACGAGAGGTCGCGATAAACGATTACGACGATACGCTCAGCCCACGCCTTAAGGAGCTTCGCTCCTAAAAAACATGGTTGATCCCACCGTCATAACAATTGATATAACACGAAAGTGAAACGTCTCCTTATAGAAGTAGTTAACTGCTAACTGTGCAGTGACATAGAAGAGCTTATGCAATGTCCGGTGGTGTTCGGCATCTAAAGCACCGTTTTTTATAAATGCATCCACGTTGACCCTTAGTGATACATCTCAATTCTGATGACTAACGTCCATGATAATTGAATAATGAATAAACATGTCCCTGTGATCATGGATAGCTGTGGTAGCTGTAGTAGTTAACGGTGAGAGTAGAACCAAAGAAAGCGATGTGGGAACCTGAAGATAATGACTGATTGTACGCCAAACTAGGGCTGAGGTTGTCTACTCGCGGCACATTAGAACTATTGAACGCCTCTGTCTGATAAGAAGGAAAGGCAATGCGCGTTTTGGCTTCTCTGTTGGCCACCCACGATGTCACGTGGCGAGCGTAAGCTGGAAACACTGCGGGAACGCGGAGTTACATCCAGGCGAAGTAGGCGCATTGCTCTATGCGTTGCACAACTATTTTAGATGCGAAGCAGCTTTTGACTCACACGTGTAACGCCGCCCTTACGTGCATCTGTACGAACGCGCCGCAACGAGTTCCCCTCGCCACAGGTATTGGGGCGGTGCCAAGTAGGTAACGCCGCAGCTGTGTATTGACGTTACGCTCCCCTCGCACGCTTCCTTCGCAGGTGCGCGCACGCGTCACTCTCTCCCTCATCCTCAGCACACTCGCCGCAGCGCCCACAGCTGTCGGCTTCTCCGCCCGCTAGCAACACACCCCTCTCGCTTCACCATCTCCACCACCCACAACGCTGGACCACACTTTGAGTGTAAACACTCTTCTGGCTTGTTTATCTGCGATGAAACCTATACGAAACCCAACGCGCCTCCTGCATCTGCGCTTCAACCTAACGTTTGCTCAAGTAAACGCGACACCAAGTTTCGCTTCAAACCATTCTTGCAGCACACTTGTCGACGCCCGTTTCAACCAGGTAAACACCGTTCGCACCACTGCTGCTTCGCATCCCATCAGTGTTCCCTTCGGGGAAATGGCCCGTAATATTTAGGAGTGAAGCTCCTCTTAGTCTAACCTTGTCCCACGTCAGGAGTAACCGGGAGTATCTTCCGAACAGTATAACGGATGACGCAGTCTTATAGCAGTACATACAAACAGCAGTTGAGTGAGGATAGTATAGATGGCGCTGTATCACTGCTCTCCAATTGTCTGCTGCGTGGGCTGTGCCTACGTGCTTGGGGGACGAATGCCTCTCTCAGTCTTCTGGATCATTGCCGTACATGTCGGATAGTTGGTGGGACAAGGACGAAGCGGAGCGGCGGGCGCAGAGGGTCGCGGTGGCTCGTACTCGTCGCCAGACTTACAAACAGACTGACATACGGACAAACAGACAGACGGACGGACGGATGAACATACTGACAAACGTACGGACGGACGGACGGAGGACTGATGTTTGTACGTCCTCCGGGTAAAGTCACCAGCTGGCAGTGTGCTAAGGCATTGACAAAATTGCACTTCTATTGGAAACGCATCGAATATGACGGACGCGCAGAAATGACGCGTTGAAGGAACTAATCGCACGTTTCTAGGTCATGATGCGTTATTTCAATTTACCAAGAGTACTGTGAGGAGCCCCGCCGCGGTGGTCTAGTGGCTAAGGTACTCGGCTGCTGACCCGCAGGTCGCGGGATCAAATCCCGGCTGCGGCGGCTGCATTTCCGATGGAGGCGGAAATGTTGTAGGCCCGTGTGCTCAGATTTGGGTGCACGTTAAATAACCCCAGGTGGTCGGAATTTCCGGAGCCCTCCACTACGGCGTCTCTCATAATCACATGGTGGTTTTGGGACGTTAAACCCCACATATCAATCAATTACTGTGAGGAGGCAGTGCTAGATATAAAGGGCATTTTTTAAAGCCTGCATTTTATGTGGCCGAGGCGCAGTGGATATCGTACCTGAAAGCTGTTCTTCCCGGTCGAGAGGTCGTGCATTAGACTCCCGTTGACGGCCCCTTTTTTCTTTCTGTTCTGATCCGTATTATCTTTTAGACGTCATTTGCTTCACAAAAGTACATCAGTGAAATCTTGGTGAACCCCGTGATAAAACACTTCCGTGTTAAGAAGTCCTAGAGACCCCAACGTAAGCGTTAAGCATGCGAGAGTGGTGCTCGCAAGGCAAGGGTTCCATCCCTTGTATGTACGTTCATGGCGTTAGTGCTTCAAAAGTGACCGAAGCCCCGTAAAAAAAATAACACGTGACTGATATTTAAACCGTTATGTGCGGCAGTTTACCCCATTCGATGGGTGTCTGAGACGTCATTGGTGTCTACACTAATTTGTACTAGAAATATGAATGCAATTTTAATTTTTGAGCACAGTTCTTAGACACCCATTTCTGCGTTAAGTGACATCACCATTGGCGTTGACGGCGTCCACGTAACCGATAGAGCGAACAAGGACGAAAGAGAGCGAACGTGGAGTGTGTTTGTGCTACGAAGCACTAGCCTTTGACCTGGCTTTCTTTCGTCGTCACGTGCGCTAGCCCCTCGGTAGGAGCTTGCGCGCATGCAGGGCTGACACGTGCACTACGGCTGACTTTGCTTGTCGTAATGGTGCTGACGGCGTTTCGCTTGGCTGGCGATGCCAGCAATGCACATATTGGTGTGCGTAGCACTCGAGCGTTGGAAGTTTGTGTAGCAATCTAACGAATTCCACATAGCTTCAACTACGCGGATAGCCAAATCTTCAGAGTTGGCGTTGCGCCAACACGACGCTGCGCTCGAAATTCACATTAGGGAGTATTGTAATACTCGATGAATTTTGATATACCTTAAAGTCCACTCAATCAAATACAATTCATCGTTCAACCAATTCTATCCCTTTTATGTAGATTTTTTCATTATCTTTAGCTCAGACGGTGTGAGTTCAGACAACTCACACCGGCGTTTTGCAAGGTGGTCTGGAAGATACTAGACACTGTGGCTTGGTGCTCGGGCCACTCAGAACTATAAGAGGGTCAGTATTCTAATACAACAGAAGAAAGAAGTCAGACCTAATAAAAGCACCACGCAATTGTGAATCGATTACAGAGTGGCTGTAGATTACAGTCTGTGCAAAAAATTCCGCCATATCCACGAAGTGAATGATGATGAGTGGGCGAAGCTCCGGAGGTAAACCTGGTAAACCATGAATCCTCTGTACATTTTGCCCACTCGATTTTATTACATCGCTCCCCCTAGCGTACGTCGCCGCACTAAATCGAACGATTGCCTTCAACCAATGACACGCGCCATATGTGACATCATTCCTATTTTATAAGATCTCGCGTCTTTCATCAACTACATGTACCGCTTTCTAGTTTATAACATCTTGCATCTTTTCATCATCAGCTACAGGTACCACCATCTAGTAAACACTACAAGAACTAAACGAGAGGTGGCTACATACAGGAGACGGTACCGCCATCTAGTGAACACTGCAAGAACTAAACTAGAGGTGGCTACATACAGGGGACGGTACCGCCATCTAGTGAACACTGCAAGAACTAAACTAGAGGTGGCTACATACAGGCTACAGGGGACGCACAGCCCACGCCCTAAGGAGCTTCGCCCCTAAAACGTAAAACGACTAATAAGATAGCCCCGTGAATTGCCGTGTGCTTTTCAGAACAGTCGGTATCGACTAGAGCAATATGGTTTTATTTTAGACTATGTTGGCGTATATTATAATGTTTTATAATATGCGAACTCGGAGTTAAAAGGGTTTGCATCTGAGCACAGGCTATGAAGGTAGACATTTTTTTTTACGTGACAGCGCAATATGGGGCGCTGTTACAATATGTACCTTTCATTTTTATGGCGTTAACTTCAATGATAACGCGACCGTCCGTGTACTTTCTTTTAGCAATGACTTCCATTCACTCATTAGTCATTTCATGATGTCATTTGTGAGCAACAACCCAAATGAGCTCACTCAGGCTGATATCCGTCTGGTTAAAGAGATGTGCTCTTTCGCGAGCGCATTGTTCGGCGCATAGATGTGCTGAAACAACCGGACTTGTTCTCGACTGGCTGGCAAAAGTTGAACCTCTTGCATACCTTTAGAAACTTTACTGGAAGCCTTCAAACTTTGCGGAAAACCTTTCTTTTTCACAATGCTTAGTTCTGTTCTTGTGTTGTGTCTGTTGTTGACGTACATGCGACGTTAATTAACTCGTAAAAAGAAATAAAAAGAAGTACCGGTGGGGTCAGCTTCAGCGTGCACGTACGGTTCCGAATATTTCCAGTCAAATCTCCCCTCGCAATAAATACTATTCGTTTTACTATGCTTATTGCATTGGTAAGCTACTTAGTTGTTCCAACATAGCTCTGACGACTGCGTCCCAATCTTCAGCTGAATGGTACATATTAACGATAAGCTATCACAAGAATCGCAAAAACGTTGGACGAGTCGTAAACGTCCTTAAAGTGTTAAACCACGCAATCGAAGCCCAATTCTCAGAAAATGGTCTGTCTGCAATGCGTCTCTTTTGTGTGCATGATCTGCGAAACGTGAAGGCACGCTATTAAACAGATTTAGTAGCGCGTCCGTAGCAGCCGTAAGGATGTAGGCTGCTAGAAAGACAGGCCGCGTTCGTACGGCTGCTGCGGACATGCAACTTAATCTGTCCATTGATTTTAGGTAGCCCCATAAATGGTTGGGCATTGTGACATTGAACAATTTCTTTTTCAGCGCGATGGTCATAAAGATCTCGCTTTTCAGAAATCCCGGTGACGTCATCAGCTCGACCTGACGTTTTGCCAGTTGAACTTGTCCTCTTCAAGAGTAGAACTAAAGTTCTAGCCTTGAATAAGACAACTGCAATTTCTTTCTTTGCGTCACTGTTGAAACCGATGCCCACCGGAGCTCTATTACGCTATCGCAATCCACTATTGAAGGCGAAGCTCGTGTGCCCTCTAGGAGTTTTATTTTATCGTCATATATCAATGAATATACTACAGCATAAACTTTCTGCTCAATGCCGATACTAAACCAATTAGCTATGGCGACTAGTGTTGCAAACAACAGGTTCTCACATAAATTTCACTTCTGAAGTTGAGTTCTTCAATTTTGTTTGCGTGCACCTCAGCCGATAGTCTCTTGTTATGCCTGTTTATCCGTGTACTTTCCCAGCAGCATATCTCCATTCCTGGGGACTGACCATGAATGTTTATATTATATTCATAGTGTCACGGGCTCAGGAACAGGTGCACCCAATAATCGAAGTTGCATTTACTTGCCGATACATGAGACGAGTATTCAAGTAGCACGTACATATCCAAAAAATTATGTTGTATACTTCAAGGTAGCTCATTATGCGAGCACGGTATTGTGGTGTCTTAATATCTTAAACAAAAATAAATTACGAAGTTATTGTCACCATTTTTTTTGGCGACGGCAACCCTTTTACACTTGGTTATTAGGGAAAAATTACCAAAAGAAAATTGATTGATTGTTTTGTGGGGTTTAACGTCCCAAAACCACCATATGATTATGAGAGACGCCGTGGTGGAGGGCCCCGGAAATTTTGAACAAAAGAAAAGAATGTATACGCATACAGAGAATCCTGCATTTTGAGAGTTCGAAGGTTCTTGTTTCAACAGAGCATGCACAGTGCACAGCGTCGTGTTGCTTGTCATCTTGGACTGAATAGCCTGTGTACCCACACGTGCGCCTCATCGGGCATATGTAGTGTAGTAAGTGTCACTACGCACAAGCTTAGGAACGGAACGGAGCAAGAAAGAGAAGCGAAAGAAAAAAAAAATTGACGGCAGATCCACGGGGTGAATGATGATTGAGATTGGGCGAAGCTTCTGGAAGTAATACCGTGAAATTTTCTTCCGTTAATTCGCCCGATAAAATAAAACCATTGGTTTAGAAAACACCTGGCGTCTTTCGTTAAGCAGCTGGCGTCTTCTTTTTGTTTTGCTTTAGAAACATCTGGCGTCTTTTCGTTTTGCTTTTAGAAAACGTCTGGCGTCTTTCGTTGGTTTATTTCATCAATCAACGGCGTTTTGAACAAAAATTTTTTTTGTTTTTTAATCACGCACAGAAGAAATCTCACCAGGCACTACCTTGGAGGTAAACAATGGCTGCTACTGGAAATGAGATACAGCAGAAGTCGGCTTTTAACACTTCTACTTCTACTAACGTTTCTTACTGGAACATGCCAATGGCTGCTAATGGAGAATGGGAGACAGGAGCATTCGGCTTTTAGTTAACGCGCACGCCGCGAACTTTTTATTGCTCAACAAAGCACAGGATAAATCTCCCACCGGCACCACCTTGCAGGTCAAAATGTAACACTTGTTACACACTACGACTACGAGAAACGAACGAGTGCGGCTTTAAGGAGCTTCACCCCTAAAGCCGCGTTCACACTGAGCATTCCGGCCGCCGAAAGTGCTCCGAATCCGGTTCGGCGGCGGCGAGATCCGCCGAAAGGGCCCTTTCCGCGCCGATCACTCTCGAACCAATTTTTGCGGCGTCTGCCGCCGAATCGGTCACCGCGGACCAATAGGAGCGCTAGTCAAGGAATTTTGAAAAATGGCGGCCAAGCCCTACTCACTTGTTATGCTGCAATGCACGTAACTTAATGTTGAAACCAACGGGAGCTTAACCTACTCTGCGCCTACTTCGCCTCCGTATTCCGTGAAAGAGGTGACCGAGCTTGCTGTTGGCGTGACCGAGCTTGTTGCGGTCTTGCAAAACAAAACTAACCCACCAACGCCGCTGGCGTCGGTGGTTTTTCTGCTCTTCGTGTATTACAAGACAGCCACTTGCCAGCAAAGTAAGCAGTACTGTCTTTTCTTGCTTCTTGCGTACGAGAATCGTCGAAGTATGCACCACTGAATAGCGTAGTAGCGTTTGCGAGCCGCGACAACAACCGGGTGACAGCGCATCCATCCCGCGTTCGCCCCGTAGTAAATGGCATATTCGGCGGCGCGGGTCGCGTCCAGTGCGAACGATGCTGTGTTTCGGCGGCAGGGGAATTTCGGACGCTGTAGAAAGCGGATGTTTCAGTGTGAACTAGGCATAAAAGTCTCAGTTTTGCCGAGAGTGCGAAGGAATGAATGTCATAGCAAAAACTTGGAATGTAACGCTGAGAACGGTTAGCAGATCTAAACGTGCAGCGCGCTGCTCGCACAAAAATGACGCACGAAAACAACACACACAGGACGAGAGTTAACTAACAACGTTTACAGCTCGACGCTTAACGCGCTGTTTAAACAAAAACGACGCACGAAACGTAATCACAAATACAGATATGAGTGCAAACTAACGAGTGTCCCAGTTTATGCTTCGCCATATTTGAAAAGCGCGCTCTTTTCGCAAACTGGGCTTGCCCAGCGAGCGAAGTGACCTTTGTGGCCCAGTCAACTAACGCAACCGTTCCAGTGAAAGGTCAAGACACACTATTCTACCCACCGAAGGATAAGCGCGCGCGCACAAGCACCTAACTCCCCCGCCCCCATCCGCGGGGCAAAGTACGCGTGGGAGATATGCGCGCGTTAGCGCATCCCGATGAGCTGGGTGCCGAGCGCGGGCGGCTTTTTTTCTTTCTTGAGTTTTCCTATATATAGATGCGTATACATATACGGCACTTGACGGCGGCGGCAACGGCAAAAACCAGTCGAGACTGTCCATATAATTGCTATCGCAATAAAAATGAGTGGATGGGCATTAGCGTACCATACGAGGCCACTGAGTCAACATCCCCTATATTCCTAAGGCCTTCCCGATGGTTGCGTGATGTCACCACGTGTGTCCGTGTGGGCGCTTCGTTCCGGTATTCGGGAGCTTCGTGCTCGCTTCTATATGGTGTTGCAAGTCTGTGATGGATGCAAAATACTATATCATGTCTTTGAGAAACTTTCTCAGGCACAAGTGAAGCATTCGGCACGTAGTTTTAGTCCCGCAAGAACGAAACATAGGACACCAATAAGCTTTGATTGATATGTGGGGTTTAACGTCCCGAAACCGCCATATAGTTATGATAGACGCCGTAGCGGAGGGCTACGGAAATTTCGACCTCCTGGGGTTCTGTACGTGCACCTAAATCTGAGCACACGGGCCCACAGCATTTCCGCCTCCATCGAAAATGCATCCGCCCCAGCTAAGATTTGGTCCCGCGACCGACCAATAAGCTTTAAACCGGCGTGTGCGAAAAAAAAGGCGGCTGTTATAAATGCACTACATTTGAAACAAACTACGCGTAGATATAACCTACAAATAGCTGTTCCTTCATAATTTTTTAACTATTGTATACACATGAAGTCGTTCAAAGAAAGAAAAAACGACAAAGTGACACGCGTGACACCAACATCGGAGGCGGGTTGCTACATGTGCAATGAAAAGAAATTACATTTTTGTTTATGGCTGTTCATGTTTTATTTCTTACATCGCATCTACAGAATGTCATTTTTATTGTCGTAATAACTTGCTACATAACCATCGGAGGATGGTTGCACACATCAATATGCAGGAAAGAAAAAAACACAGAGACCAAACCAGGCGTAGTTTATGGCAGTAAGAGCAAAATAGAAGGTATTTTAACCATCCTGTGAGAAGGATATCCTTCTTAGCGCTGTTAATTTGCCAACGCACCTCACTGCTCAGTAAATATTCACGAGAAATGCATGCTTCTTCAATGTTGTGTTGAACTATTCTCATTAGGTACGAGAAAATATTCCCTTTGGACAATTACAAGTTTTGCAGCTAAGAACAAAGGTTCACACGCCGGATAAAGCAATCTTATATTATTTCTACCTTCGAATGCACTGTTGGCGTGAAATCCTTGCAAAGGATAGCTCGACTAGACGCTTTTTTTATTTTCGCGCGTCCGAAAGTAAAAAAGCGTGACTGTCAGACACTTGGCGTGACGTCACCCACGGGGAATTGAGGATGTGAAAACGCCTGAAAAATTTTTAGAAGGTGTTGACTGAGTGCATTGTTTTGGCGTGCGCCCTTCCTCCACCCAACCCCCTCAAAAAAAAAAAAAGCTTATCGTAGCTACTGCGCGACAGCACCCACAGCGGCTCCTGAGCCTGTCCCGTTCTTGTGCAAAAAAAGAAAGAAAAAGGGGGTAAGAACATATGCTAGGCAACGAATAAAGCTCGAGCGAGCCCATTCACTACTAAGGGACAGAAAAAAAAGAAAGAAGCGCACGTTCAAGTAGAGAAAATAGAGAATGTACGCACAGAAAAATGAGGCGTGGAAGGAACGTATAGGGGCAATCGTTGAGCCGGGCAAAGAAGCGTGCCTTCTTTTCCACGTGCCCTGCTTTACACGTGCTCATCGGTTCACGTGCGAACGGTCTCGCTATATTCAGGTCATGCGTCTCGCATGTATTGAGTCACGCAGTGCTCTGCTTCTTTAGTGTGAGGCGCGGATTTGCACTTTCTTCCGCGTACTGCTTATATGAACACTGCTCGAGAAAGGATAATGCGGTCTTCCGTATATTTCTTCGCGGTGCACTTGGGTGAAAGCACACTTGCGTAGAATAAAGTTAAAAGTCAAGAGTTAGTTTAAGGACTTGTTTTTCTCGATACCTTCTCTTTTTGTTGTGAAAGTTTACCTCATAAACCTCTTTTCATTTCTTTACGAACTTATCACTACTTTTGTGCTGGCACTGAATTTTCGGGAACAACGCCATTGGATTATTTCTGTTTAAAAAGGTAACGCACTGCAGAAGAGGCAAGTCGACCCTGCTCGCAAAGTCGGGACGAAGGCTGATGACAATCAGCCTTAGCACGACGCTCGAGTGACTACAACTAGTTATTTAGGCGAAAGTAAGAGATCCCTCATCAAACATGAAAAGTACCATCGCCGGCCTCGGTCGCGGCGTTGGCGTCAACACAAGCGGTTCAGAGAAACGCCATTATGCTATGACGTCACTATGGACATTGCAGGTTGCCAAAAGGGTGTGACGTCATCATGACGTCACTAAGACATCACTTAATGTGGCATCGTGTTAGCACATCATCACATGGCATCATCATCATCATCAGCCTGATTACGCCCAACGCAGGGCAAAGGCCTCTCCCATGATCCGCCAATCAACCCGGCCTGGTGCTTTCCGTTGCCACGTTATACATGCAAACTTTCTCATCTCATCAGCCTACCTAGCTTTCTCTCTGTCCCCTTCGTGCGTTCGGCGTCTCTGGGAATCCAGTCATTTACCCGTAATGGCCAGCGGTTATCTTGCCTACGTGCTACGTAACCGGCCCATGTCCATCCAGATGACATCGGGCCATGCAAAACCTCGCGAGGTCCAGAACGTTTCAAGAGGCGTCTGAATCCGAAAGCAATGCAAGATAAACACGTTGGGTGCAGAACGGTTTTAGAAGAAGGGAAGGGGGTTTTCAGCACAGCTACAATCAACTCAGAAGAAAATTATGACTTTCACCTCCGAGTTGCCTTAGGCAAATGCGTAGGAAACCATGTGAATGTTTGAATTTGCGCTACGTGTTACACCTCTGTCCTATATTTTGCGTCATACAGGGTGCTGCTCCGGCTGACAACACCTGTCGAATGTCTCATCCCGATGGATCTGGCCCTCCAGAACAAGACGGCGATGGACGCCATCCAGAATCTGCACATGCTTCTTCTAGAGACCAAGCGTTCCTTCCTGGACATTCGCTCCACGGAGACTATCATGAGGGTTCTCAAGGCCAAAATGAAAACGGTTAGTACCGTGCTCATTTGGTCTCGAAACTATCTAGCGTATCTCTAACGGCATCGCACGTTGCTATGCAATTCACTCTGTCCCAGACGCTGTATTATACGGGGCAGCGTGCGTCTTCCTTTCCCGGGTGTGAATGCGTGCATTGATTCCACGTGATGTGCGCGGTGCATGTACGACGGTGCATTGGTTCAGAGCACTAGCTGTCCCACTTGTGAGCAGGCATGGCTCAGTAGACGCAGCTACTGCAGGTGACGCACTACGGCGATAACACTGCATGTCCGAAATACATGTCACGAGATCTAGTTGTGATAAACAGCAAACGCTGCAACACGCACACTGAATACAAAAAAAAATCAGAAAATCCACGGAGTAAATGATGGCAAGTGGGGTGAAGCGTCCGCCCTTCCGTCCGCCCGTATGTCTGACTGTCTGTCTGTTCTTCCGTCCGTCCGTGCATGCGTTCATTCGTGCATCAGTCCGTCCGTCCATATGTCCGTCTGTTTTCTTTTTGTCTGATACCACCAGTTACGCCTGACGCAGGACAAGGTGAAACTAAGAAGAACATCGCTTCTAAAAAAACGAGGCGAACACGTTCCACGTCATAACACAGCTAGCACAGGCTAGGATCAAAGGCGCTATAATTTGTATTTGCAGAAGTTTTGAAAATTTACATTAAGGCGTTTGCCAGAAAGGCACCATCCAGAAAATTTACAAACACTATACAGTTCAATACTCAGTTCACAGAGAAACACTTTCAATACTAATGACCAAGTTTTCACATTTGTAAAGTTTTCAAGGGTGCTTTTATCATTTTTAAATGCGCAGTTGTTCCTGCCCTTGAGGCTCCATGCAATTATCTTTAGTATTTCATCAGAACCAGGAAACTACTCCAATCATTTTTTGTGCGTATGTATGTGGGACAGAGGTTAAGAATCAGGTTTTTTCGCACGTGCTTTGATAGTTTTTCACTTGTACGTTGGGCTTGGCACGAGCACGCTAGTTCAGTGAATTATCATCCGTTATTTCTTACACTTTTTTTCCACTCCCATTCACAGGTTCAACTCGTGGAAAAACTTGGCAAACTATGGGTTAGTAACCAAAACTTTTGTTTTGTATTTGTGTACTTTTCTCAGTTTGTCACGCCTAAGTTCTTGTGAGAAGGCGTGTAGTTTTACTTACGGCGGTATTTTATCAGTCCGGCGGTATTTTATCAGCACAAGAAACACATTTGTCGCAAAGCAGTGGCTTCGTCAAGCATGCTATATAGTTGATATAGTTGCTTGAGAAAGATGTTTTAGTAGGTTTGTTACTTATTGGAACAAACACGTTAACGTTCCAAAGTTTGGAGTTCATTAGTACAGAGTTCTGTAAGAGACAGGAAAGCCGATATGCTTTTTTATGGTAAATCATTTCTTCATGTTTTTCTTTCTTTCGCTCACCGCGTAACGAAATCGCTGACGCATCATTCACAGTCATCACGAAGGTTCCTTTTTTTTTCTTCTGCCTTTATCACAAACATCACAAACAGTAAAACGTAGAAACCAGACAACTAAAGCTTCTACCGCTATAAACCAAACGCTATGTTATAGTATTTTGGCAGAATGACCACGTGGTTCAATTCAACGTACAGGCAAGTGATGGTTGACGCGACAACACCTTAACTGTTCACCGATAATGTTCGGAAGCTTGAAAGAGCGTCACATCCCAATTCATTCATTCAACATGTTCCGCCCCGACAAAATAATGCCGGCTATAACATTTGGATGCCTATATATATGCATGGTTATCTGGGCTTTAGGATGCCGTCCCACCAGTTACAGAGTCTAAGAAAGGCCTAATGTCGTTGCCTGTTTCTGAATACCCTGAGGTTGGCAATCGCGACTGTATTCGAGACATCACTTGAGAAAGAAATAAAGCTTAGGGAACAATATTGTGAGTTAGTTCGCATGAATATATAATAAAACAAAGTGGGGATACAGTCATGGATCGTAGAGAAGAGATCGTTTTTGTGGTTCTGATCTGATCTCCTGCGTCTATCTTTGCACGCCTGTTTCCGTTCATCATAGACAAATTAGGCTAAGACAAGGAGGGACACACGAAATCTAGGACGGATAGCACCACTTGCAGCTCGCCCTACACTATGCTCAAGTGCAATCATCCCCCCTGCCATTTTTTTATGCTTAAGCTCGCGAGTGTACTGCATGCATTGAGATGTGTGAACAGGCGAAGAGACAATACATTGATGACAGTGAAAACAGCTTGGTGGCGGAAGAGAGCGTGGTGAGGCGAAAGCGAAGCCTCTATGTTTTGTGTCTCGCTGCCGGGTAAAGGATCAGGAGCCAAAAGATCTGACCGAAAACGACCTCGAAGGCCTGAGCAATTCGTTAGTTCTGATGAGGAACCTGCTGCACGTGCCCGACAAGACCGAGTCGTCGCGCTTCGGCATCACCGAGGACACCTTCGAGGACTGGCTGAGCGTCCACAACAAGCTCATTTGGTAAGGTGTTTCCAATAGCCCCACCAAGCTTCTCGGTGACCAGTTCTTTTGTTGCAGAATGCGCGTGCCTCGCTAGCCGATACTAACTTTTTTTTTGTCATGCTTTCATTTTCGTTTCCGGTACTTAAAATAAAAAGGAACCTCTTCGTGCATGGACTTGACGGTGTGTTGATCCTCATGCTGAATAGCGTCTACAAGGTAAGGTCCATCAAGCCTACGTGACACTTTTTACTCCCATTCTGTAGATTCTAGTACGCCTGTTCATATCTATCTATCTATCTATCTATCTATCTATCTATCTATCTATCTATCTATTTATCTATCTATCTATCTCACTCACTCACTCACTCACTAACTCACTCACTCAATGTCTATTTCAAGAAGGCTTAAGACTGCAAACGTAACGATATCGCTGCGATACTTGCCCTGAATGTCTTCGGTCCTCTTAACATAGAGCATAAGCATATAGCATATAGCATAAGCATATAGCATATAGCATATATAACATACGGTCCTCTTTAACATTTAGTATATTTTTGTGCTGCTCCGAATTTCGCCTTTATAGCTCGGTTATGTTGAGTACCTCATAAATATCGCCTAAACACTGACATCTCATTTCAACAGCACAGAAATGAGGCCAAATCATACCAGCACAGGAAAGAAACATCCACTAAAAAAAGAATGCTACCAATCTGGGAAGGGCATGCGGCTATAAAAGAAACTCTCCCTTGTTTACCAGAAAGCAAATTCTGAGAAAATTTCCTGTGTCGAATGGATGATTCTTTACGCTTTCATGCTACCGAATCGCTAGCGCCGACTAGCGACGCCTGATGTAGAGGCTGTGAATGGATAATAATATGAAAGGTTGATGCTGGTAAAATAAATACTGGTAAATATTTCGCAAACGTTATCACGATAAACGAACAAAAGATAAAGCTAGGTTGGAAATGTGTCGTCATAAACACTGTGATAAGTTACATATGTCACATAACTCTACTACTATGCTAGTAAGCTTGCTGTGCCTTGAATAAAGAGAAACACCTAATTTGATCAGTTATAGAACCTAGAGTATTGATATAAAGGCGCTTGCACGAGTCGCTTAAGCGACGAGTATTTCGACATTGTACTTCTCGCGAGCACGAGCACTGCAGCTTTAACTTTCAATTTTCCCAGCCGTATGCAGTGTAGCAATGGGTTTTCACTGGTATAGCGCACCACGACAAGGACACACACAAAGGAGAGATGCCCACACACACACACATATAGCGCTGTGTGTGTGTGTATCTCTCCTTTGTGTGTGTCCTTGTCGTGGTGCGCTATACCAGTGAAAATGATGAATCTCAACCAACTAGCCCAGCAACGTGCCTTAGCAATGGATTCTTCTACAACATTAACCTCGTTGCCTTTTACTTTTCATCTATTTGTCACTCCCTCTCTCTTGAGTTTGGCATTTACTGCTGATGAAATATATCATTTGCATTTAAAAAATCGGCCAGTTGAAAATTTTCAATGTGCTTTCTTTCACGATTTATCTCAGGTGAACTGGGCCGTCGTCGTGGTTCAAATCATAGCGCTTCTGTACAAGGACCAGGTGAGTCATAAACCTGGTGTATATTTTGTTGCAATAGCACAGAACACAGTGAGTGTTAATTACTGTCCTTCATTAACCTGATGGTTGGGCGCTGCAAAATAATAATAAAATTGAGAACCTCATTTACTTTCATTACCCGTAGAAGACGATCGCAGTTAATGAATCCATGAAACGTCATATCACCTTGCACTTCCCGAACCTTGCGAAGAAGTATGTGTCAAATGAACTTCAGCAAATTCATCACACCAAATATGACATCCAAACCAACAGCATAAAGTCTGTGATTCTTACCAAATGATCTTGTTTATTTATTTTTCTATTTTAACAAAAAAATTGATCTACCACTGTGATTGCCAGTGAGCTAACGACAGGTAACAGCAGACTTGGACATTTGCCTTAACCTCCAGGCATGGCATGCATATGGGACCGGGTGGAGTTTTGTTCACTTCAAACGGCTAATAAGCAGCCCTCTTCTACTGGTGGAAGTCAATACGACCAAATTTGTCTCTAGAGGCCAAAATACACGTGGACCCTAGCTGCACGTTATTGTAAATTTCATTTGCTATTGTTTTCCAATGCCCTTTCATTGGCTTCATTAACTGTCTTGTAGTTCAAAAGGGTTAAAAGATTCCCACAATGTAGTATAGAACACGACGCCAAACACTTCATGTGAGCCACACAAGACAGCCCATTAAAGCTCATGAGATTCTGAAAATGTCATCATCTCTGAGAAATGTGTTTATTGACGCACTTTCTTCAATAAAATGTGCATACAACGAAAAACCAACCTTTCTCACCCACGTTCCAAATGAAAAAAAAATATTGTAAGAATCAGAAAAAAACGTGATATTTTTGTTCGACAGCCTCCGCTTCATTTAAAGCAGCCTGAGACACCACCACAGTTTTGTGCCAAAAGATAAAACTAGGTTGGAAATGTGTCGTCATAAACACTGTGATAAGTTACGAATGTCACATAACTCTACTACGATGCTAGTTGGCTTGCTGCGCCTTGAATAAAGAGAAATACCTCATTTGATCAGTTATAGAACCTAGAGTATTGATATAAAGGCACTTGCACGAGTTGCTTAAGCGACGAGTATTTCGACATTGTACTTCTCGCGAGCACGAGCACTGCAGCTTTAACTTTCAATTTTCCCAGCCGTATGCAGTGCAGCAATGGGTTTTCACTGGTACAGCGCACCACGACAAGGACACACACAAAGGAGAGATGCACACACACACACACACACACACACACACAGCGCTGTGTGTGTGTGTGTCCATCTCTCCTTTGTGTGTGTCCTTGTCGTGGTGCGCTATACCAGTGAAAATGATGAATCTCAACCAACTATCCCGGCAACGTGCCTTAGCAATAGGTTCTTCTACAACGTTAACCTCATTGCCTTTTACTTTTCATGTATTTGTCTCTCCCTCTCTCTTGAGTTTGGCATTTACTGCTGATGAAATATATCATTTGCATTTAAAAATCGGCAAGTTGAAAATTTTCAATGTGCTTTCTTTCACGATTTATCTCAGGTGAACTGGGCCGTCGTCGTGGTTCAAATCATAGCGCTTCTGTACAAGGACCAGGTGAGTCATAAACCTGGTGTATATTTTGTTGCGATAGCACAGAACACAGTGAGTGTTAATTATTGTCTTTCATTACCCTGATGGTAGGGCATTGCAAAATAATAATAAAATTGAGAACTTAATTTACTTTTATTACCCGTAGAAGACGATCGCAGTTAATGAATCATGAAACGTCATATCACCTTGCACTTCCCGAACCTTGCGAAGAAGTATGTGTCAAATGAACTTCAGCAAATTCATCACACCAAATATGACATCCAAACCAACAGCATAAAGTCTGTGATTCTTACCAAATGATCTTGTTTATTTATTTTTCTATTTTAACAAAAAAATTGATCTACCACTGTGATTGCCAGTGAGCTAACGACAGGTAACAGCAGACTTGGACATTTGCCTTAACCTCCAGGCATGGCATGCATATGGGACCGGGTGGAGTTTTGTTCACTTCAAACGGCTAATAAGCAGCCCTCTTCTACTGGTGGAAGTCAATACGACCAAATTTGTCTCTAGAGGCCAAAATACACGTGGACCCTAGCTGCACGTTATTGTAAATTTCATTTGCTATTGTTTTCCAATGCCCTTTCATTGGCTTCATTAACTGTCTTGTAGTTCAAAAGGGTTAAAAGATTCCCACAATGTAGTATAGAACACGACGCAAACACTTCATGTGAGCCACACAAGACAGCCCATTAAAGCTCATGAGATTCTGAAAATGTCATCATCTCTGAGAAATGTGTTTATTGACGCACTTTCTTCAATAAAATGTGCATACAACGAAAAACCAACCTTTCTCACCCACGTTCCAAATGAAAAAAATGTAAGAATCAGAAAAAAAACGTGATATTTTTGTTCGACAGCCTCCGCTTCATTTAAAGCAGCCTGAGACACCACCACAGTTTTGTGCAATGACATACTACATCATTACATACCACTGCATTCAGAGCGCCAATGACCACATTTAAACAAACGTGCAGCATCAAGTATGCACTATACGTACAATACTCCTGTACCATACGTACGCACGCACGTACGTACGTACGTACGTACATACATACATACATACATACATACATACATACATACATACATACATACATACATACATACATACATACATACATACATACATACATACATACATACATACATACATACATACATACATACATACATACATACATACATACATACATACATACATACATACATACATACATACATACATACATACATACATACATACATACATACATACATACATACATACATACATACATACATACATACATACATACATGGTCTTTGCAGCCTGCCCTAAACCTTGAAGGAAGAACGATAAAGTGTGTACTCTATAGACACGTTTGCAGCATGCTTACACCAGGGTAGGGCGGTCTCGCGGTGCAGAACGCAGCGCCCTTAGGCGCTTGCGAACCTCGCCTGCAGGACGTGGGAAACTTGCAGCACTTGATCTCGACCTCGCCATCGAACTCGGAGAGCTCCGAGGACGACATCGAGAGCAACACGTCGAAGCACTCGGTGCACCACGCCAGCAGCAACGACTCGATGCAGCAGGGGCAGCCGTGTGGTGGGTCCGGCGCCACCAAGTGCAACCTGCTTGCCGGCGGCATCGGTGGTGCCGGTGTGACGACCGGCGGTGGCCACGCCAAGGCACCTGGCGGGGGGCCGCAATCAACAGCCGGAGACTCCGGCTACTGTCATTCAGACTTCACCAGTTCCTCCAACAACAGCCGATCACTGTCGCCCCGCGACAAAGGAGACCTGCGCCGGGACGAGTCTTCCTCCAGTGGCCGCGCCAGCGCGGACGTGACATCATCATCCAACGGCCACTCATCATCGTCTGATGAAGAAAATCAGGCAAGTAGGGCTCCCCACGCTCAGCTTGCTCAAAAATACGTTCACGAATATCATAGCGGTCATTTTGCATGCGAGATCATTTAGAAAGACCGTCTTTTCATCGGTTAAAGGGATACCGACACCTTTTTTTTCGGAGGCGAGATTGCTCTGCCAAACAAATCTCCTGTATAATGGGACGGCTCTGAGCAAGTGTGATGCCTATAAAATGCTGATAAGACATTTTATTTTTTTATATTAATATTAAATTTCTCGCGGCGCACCCACCTATATTAACACTAACTTGAAGTCAGCCACAGTACTAATCCTGGTGACTTCACGCAGCAGTCTGGCAAGTCGCGATGACGTCAAGCACCAAAACACAAAAAAAATGGCACCTCGCCCGTCACCGTCTTGATCATCTGCACGCGCCGTGCGGTCCCAAGAGGTTTTAGCCAGTACATATATTTCTTTACGTTACTCTGTTACCGGGTACTGAATATAATCTGCACATATACGACGACCTTTACGGTACGTAAACCTTTACGTAGCGCAAGCGACCCACCAGATAGGCTTTGCGTCTGCGGCCCTATCTCGCAAACCTACTTTTGTCCACAGGGACTCGCGATATTAACATTGCGGAGACTCAAGCCGTCGAGTCAAAAGAAACCGAAGTGCGAATACCAATAGCGATTACAATGTTTTAGCCCGATTACTAAAGCTAGAATGGCCTACAACATCAAAATCATGAACTTGTGAGCCCCACACGATTGGATAGGTGGCGCCATCTAGCAGGGACAAAATGAACCAGAAATTCACAAAATTGTTATTGCAGAAACATTATGCATTGTACGTCTGGCGTATTAACCACGCAGCGGCGTTATTAGGAATAAGTTGCCTTGGTAATCATTTTCAGATCTAAAACATTACCTGTAAGCCAACATGTTGATGACAGTAGTATCACGAAGTGTCACGAGATGTCGACACTATCGGGGCAATAACCTTGTATTTATTCACCCTTTTGCGCATACGAGGATACTGTACAAGATAAAGAAACGTCTCGTGATTTTGCCACAGCGGTGAATTAATCCTCTCTGGGTTAAATATAGTTTAACTGCAGTTAGCATCAGGATTTATGGTTTGCGACGGTAAACAGAAACCCGTATCCGGCAACACGTTAACGTATAGAAGTATACCTACGAGCTAAAAGCCTCTATTGTCACCGAGCATACCTATGAACCGAGGTAACGGAGTCTGGAATAGTATACGTGCACTCGAATACAAGATATACGCTTATCAGAGGACAAATGAATCGTCCAGCTGATTTCAAATTTTTCGTCATGGCACCAATACTTTGCCCCGTGAATTGTCTTGCGCGAGTGAAACGAAGGACCATAGGTGAAAGTTCCACCGATTCCGGTCCGATCCGGCTCTGAGTCAAGTGGGGGCCGAGGCGGAAACTGGACGCCAACCAAGCGGAGTTTACTGTTTGCTGCGCGTACACGTCCAAAATGCAGTTGCTGACCGACTTCAAATCGTAGACAAAAAACAATGGCAGCATGTCCACGGAGTGAATGATAGATAGTGGGGCGAAGCATCCGTCCGTCCATTCGTTCTTGCTTCCGTCG